>JAJQKT010000047.1:1846875-2462500 GCA_030512225.1 Rauvolfia tetraphylla
GAATTTGAATTATTTATGTAGTTGCCATACATTTCAACTCCTCCACAGGATGAACTATTTTACTTCTTATTAGTTGAGGCCTCCTGCATAGTAATTTTTGTGGGAAGGGTTTGACAATAATCTGGCTCCTTCATGGGAGATTGTGATTTATTAGTGGACATGATATCCTGTGTTTTATCTTTAATTGTCAAACCAATTAAGAAAAATAATTGCAGGGTGAATTAGCTTTGGCATTTGGCGATCTGCTACGTAAGCTTTGGGCACCAGGGCGAACACCAGTTGCTCCTCGGCCCTTCAAAGCGAAGCTTGCTCGCTTTGCACCACAGTTTAGTGGATATAATCAGCATGATTCTCAGGTTTGTTAAATAATTTCAGTTTCGGTGAACTCATACTGGTATAGAACCAAAGGAAATAATTAGTTGTCTTCTTCGCCAGGAGCTCCTTGCATTCCTGTTGGATGGTCTTCATGAAGATCTGAACCGTGTCAAACATAAACCATACATAAAATCTAGAGATGCAGATGGTCGACCTGATGAAGAAGTAGCTGACGAGTATTGGGCAAATCACATTGCTCGTAATGATTCAATAATCGTGGATGTATGCCAAGTGAGTAGGACAATGATGAATATATTTGTTTAGAAAAGAGAAGTAAAAGATTATTACATCATAGGGAAGAACTTAATTTATCAATTCGCCAACCTGGGCAACAACAATCATTCCTTTTTATTGAGATATACTAAGGTATTTTTGCCAGTATACATGCTCGGTTTCCAAATGTTTGCATATTTTTCATCCTGGGCTCTTGAGTAGTTTTATTCATCATAGAAAGTAACGTGAACCACAGACACTGGGAGATTGGAGCATATGATTGTTGAAATTGTTGCTCCAACCTGAATCACCTGGGACTTCTTCAGTGATTTCCTGGTGAAGTATTTTTGTATTTTTTAGAGAAGGAACATGGGTTCACCTCCTTCAAAATACTATACCATTGTTTTAAAAAAGATCTAAATTAGTTGCGGCCCTCTGAACTGACTGCAATTGTGACTCATTATTTGCTAGATAGTGTTCCAGATTTCTCTATGTCCTGTACCAAAACTGTACTGTACTGTATTCTGTTTCCAGAGAGTTGCCCCCCTACCCTGCCACCCAAAAGAAAAGAATCCATTGCCCCCAGAAGGGGAAGGGGGAGGGGGGGGGGGAATGAAGACATTTTATGACAGATTGGTCTCTTATTCATTTGATTCTGTCCAATCATTCTTTCCTGTCTGTATCCAAGACTTCTATTTTTCTATTTTGCAGGGACAATACAAGTCAACGTTAGTTTGTCCTGTATGCAATAAGATCTCAGTTACATTTGATCCATTTATGTATCTTTCATTGCCTCTTCAATCTGCCACCACCCGGAGTATGACTGTCACTGTCTTTACTTGTGATGGAAGTGCACCACCTGCTGCTTGCACTGTCACAGTACCAAAGCAGGGACGTTGCAGGGACTTGATCCAGGCACTAAGCAATGCCTGTTCTTTGAAGCATGATGAAAAGCTTTTGCTTGCAGAGGTATGCACTGCTTATTGCTTTTTAGTGCTTGTGAAGATTCACATGCTGGGTGTCCTATTCCCAAATTGTTTTGATGGCGTTGCTTAATTGAGTTGAGTTATTTTATCCTGCTGATCACAGATACGGGGTCACAATATATATCGTTACCTGGAGGATCCTTTAATATCATTGTCTTCCATAAAAGATGATGACCATCTTGCTGCTTACAAGGTCCCAAAATTGACGAAGAACACCAAATTTATTCAGTTGATACACCGCCGAGAAGAAAGGTATACCCAACTTCACTTAAATCAACATAAGAGAGTGAAGACGGCAAATAAATGATGTTCTATTTAGTTTATGAGTTGTCATCAGACACCCCCAACCCCCCTTCCAAAAAAAGGAAAAAGGGAGGCAAAAAAAAAACACGCACAAACATATGGACATGTGCACAAACTTTTTGTCTTTTCTCCTTTTGCTATTTTGGATTTCTTAGGTATGTGATTAATGCTTTAACTTAAGGCTTCTAGTTTTGACATGCTATATGTTCCTCCTCTCCTGCTGCTTTGGTGGTTTGGTGGTTTGGTGGTCCTATGTTTCTAATGCTGTGCTAGCTTTATTCTAGGGAAACGGGTAGTGGTCAGGCTGCAATGGGTTGGAAGCCTTATGGTACACCTCTTGTATCATCAATCTTATGTGATGATATAGTTACAAGTAGTGACATACAGGGAATAGTTCAAAAAATGTTGTCACCCATGTTAAGAGCAGAAAATTCAGGGAATTCAAATTCCAGTGGTAATCATGCACCATTAGCTGCTTCGGATCTATCGTGTGATGCTGGTCAAAGTGAAGTATGTCCGGACTCCAATTTAGCTGATTCAAGACATGGCAATGTTGGCAATTCAAAAGTGACAACTTCGCAGAAACTTCCGCTAGTGTTTGTTGATGAAAATAATGTATGTATAGACTTAAGTATAGGAGAAGATAAGGCACTTAAATACTCCTCATCATCGCCATCAATACTTGTATTCATTGACTGGTCAAAGAAGCTTTTGAAGAGTTATGACACACATTACCTGGAGAACTTGCCAGAGGTTTCTAAATATGGACCTGCTACGAAGAAAGCTCGCACTGAACCTCTGTCGTTATATACTTGCTTGGAAGCTTTTCTACGTGAAGAGCCGCTTGTCCCTGAAGATATGTGGTGTGTATCTTTTTTTTTTCCCTCTTACGTTCTATAGCAATTTTTTCTTCCCATGCAAGAACTGGAAGTTACTTGAGTTTTTGTTTATGCTTTCTCCAATTTGTTGTATTCTCCCACTCAAAATTATTTCTAATTTAGACCTTAGATGCACACAGAATGGAGCAGACGCTCTATCCAAATTTCATTTCAAGTTCTTAAGTTACATTTCTTATGGTGAAGGTATTGTCCACGATGCAAGGAGCGACGGCAAGCAAGTAAAAAGCTGGACCTCTGGAGGCTTCCTGCAGTGCTTGTAATCCATCTTAAAAGGTTTTCATACAGCAGGTCTATGAAGCACAAGCTGGAAACTTTTGTCAATTTTCCCATTCATGATTTTGACTTAACAAATTACGTGGCCAACAAGAACAATTCCCAGCAACAGCTCTATGAACTCTATGCTTTAACAAATCATTATGGTGGCATGGGCAGTGGGCACTACACAGCATATATTAAGGTGCAATCATCTTCTAACTTCTATAATCACGTTATTGAAGTTTTATTTACTTGTTGGTTACCTGGCCAGCAATGGTTCAGGTTAGTAGTAGTATAATGCAGCACATAGTGATGAATGTCCAGTCATTTTGTCACTAACTATGTGCCATGGTTTTTCATTTAGTTCACACTTTTAAAACACCGCCCCCTCCCCCCCCGCCCCTCTCTTTTTCTTCTTTTTCTTCTTTTTCTCTCGAGTGCCTCCACTTTTGCATCTTTGTCTTTACCGTAACTTCACATAGTGATAGTACTCTGCCCTCCAGAGCATTTTTTCTCCTTTCCAGCTCTACCTTTGTGCTACAAGTTGCACTTTGAAGCTTCTATATTTCTTTTCAGCATTTCATTAACAATTTTACTATGTGATATTCTTTTTCCTGCAGCTTCTTGATGAAAATAGGTGGTACAATTTTGACGATAGCCACATATCACCCATAAATGAAGATGATGTGAAGTCTGCTGCTGCTTATGTGCTGTTTTATAGGAGGGTTCGAACTGATAAATCCTGTGTCAGCAATGGAGCACAGTCAGCTGCTGATCAGCATACCTATTAGTCTCCGAAGTAGCCTTGCAAGAGATGTTCTTGTTTGTTTGTACATGAAACCCTTGTGTCCCAACTAAAAATATTTTTAAAAAATTACTAATCCTAGGGCATTTTTGTAGTCCCCGTGGGGTTAGAAAAGGCTTCATGAGCAGTTCATTATCTATAGAAGTTTTTGGTTCCAAATCTGTAGCATGCGTCGGTGTCTGTCCTTTGAAAACTGATTTTTGCCTCCATTTCCAAGTAAATGCATGCTATGAGTTAGGTGCAGAAGTAAGAATGGGTTGGAGTCCAAAGTTCATTTGCTCTTCCTTTTTAACCTGTTTCTTTTGTACTTTTAGCCGTTTTGCTGGGAGATTGCAGGTGCCGAAGACTGCAAGTTTGATGAGGAAGTGTGGCAAAACGCCAAGAATCAAAACAATGAAGTTCAAGGTGAAAATATTTTATACTCTCTTATATTCCGTAATCATTGTATGGCGCCACTTCATGTAGCAATGAGCAAATATCTGTAACAGTATCTTGCTCTTGTATTTTAATGTAAATATGCATCAATGCTGTTGCTTCTCTCTCCGTTTCAAAATAAAACCTTTTCAGTCCTTTTTGCAAAAATTAAGCAAGAAGAAGGTAAAGAGTATTTCTTCTATTATATTCTAAATTATTTTTACTAATATAATAAAGAAAAAGATGAATATATTTATAGTATAGGTAAATTTTAAAAAATAATCTTTAAATTTTATAAAATTTAAATATTTTGAGAAAAAAATAGACAAAAAGGGTTTTATATTTTGAAATAGAAGTATTAATATCGTTCATTGATTTGGACAAAGATATAGAATGTTTCCTTTGATGTTTGTATCATTATTTTCCCAACAATATCGGGGCTATTATTGAAAATATCCTCCTTTTCCTACGAACATGGGAAATGCTCTGGCTTTGAGTTCAGTTTGATGACTTAGCTCTTTGCAAGTGAAATCCCATGTGGGTTCTGTTTTCCTCTGAGCGGAGGCCACCTCCTTATGCGACTGTCCGGCCCTTGGCACCATGGCCGAATGATTGATTCAGGTTGATCATCCCCTTTGGACCCTTGGGAATGGGGTGCTCCCGTGCGTCCTTTGCTCGAGTGACGGCATTCGTGCAGTCGCGTTTACGTTGGTTTAGGTGTAGTTTTATGTTTTTTTCCAAATACTGACGTAGTGTTTTAACGTTATCTACTTCAGCCCCCATCCTATATTTGGCTTGGAAGGATCCTTGGACAACGCAAGCAACACGCTACTTTTTGTTTTTTCTTTTTCTAGATTTGATAAGCAAAGAACTGACCTCTGAGAGACACTGCATTAACTTGGTTTTGTTTTGTGGGGGTCGGAGGAAGTCTCAGACTCAATACCCAATTACTCGCGACGGCATACTCTTCCTGAGGAGCAATTCTCACAGAACCACGTGGCTTAATGACAAAATTTTGCTGTATTTGGACAGACTGAAGAATCGAGGGATTCTGTCGCACCATTACCGGCTACGGCCAGCCCATTTGAGAAGATTGAGTGGGCTGCATCTTAGATGCCAATTTTATATGAATGTTGCCGGAAGAAAACTGTCGAAGACTCACTCAATTCTATTTTGAAGTTATTCTACTCCAAGCGTTCATTTGTTTATTGCCTCGCCAAAAGATGACATTCTCTTGTATTACAATCAACAAATAAACAAGTAATTCCCTTTCATCCCAAAAAATGAAAAAACAAGCATGTAGACTAGAGAAAAGATCTTGGTCAACTACCTTCCTTTAAGTAATCAATCTTTACCTGCACCCGCACTTTGCCCTCATATCAAATTTCAAGCAATCTCTAGACGCAGAGAGAGAGATGGAGAAGTCATCTCCCGTATTCATCCCCGCAGTCTTTTTCTTCATCTCCATCTTCGGCGTTCTATTTTCCACGGCGAATTCACAGTCTGAAGATTCATGCAATTCAAGTCTCAACCTCCCCCAACTCCCTTTCGACGCATCTTCTTTCAGCTGCAATCCTGTATGGGCTTCCCAACGTTTCATCCTTCGAGTAAGTTGACAATTATTTCCACATATTATCAACTGTTTGATCCTCCAGTAACTTTCACAGTTCCCTTTCGAGCCGAGTGGTAACTTATTGTTGAATGATCTTTTCAGTATCAGCAAACAAAGCCCGCTCAATGGAGTTTTGTTCTGTCTGCCCCAAGTTCAAACGCCTATATAGCAATGGGGTTTTCACCTACTGGCAGAATGGTTGGGTCAAGTGCGATCGTAGGGTGGGTAGGAGGGGACGGTCTTCCTACAATGAAGAGGTACTTTCTCGGAGGGCGAACGTCGAGCGAAGTGATGCCGGATCAAGGGAACCTGGACATCGGAAACTCAACCATCGTCCCCGTCTCAGGTCGCATATACATGGCTTTCCAGTTGGACGTTGCTATGCCGGAGTCTAGGCTCTTATACTCCGTCGGACAGCCGAATCAATTCCCCTCCGCCCCCAACTACCGTCTAACGGAGCACATAAATATGGTCTCCACCGCATTGAATTACGCCACAGGTGCGTGCATTACACATAAGATACAATCATTCTTCGCCCAAAAGCATTACATGTTTCTATTCTGTCGTTAGTAAAATTCATCTACAAAGTTATATTAAAAAAAGAGTCTGCTCAATCATTGCATGAAATGCTTATACAATTGGCTTCAATGGTTGCACATTGTAAATTTTATACTACTACAGTACTAGCATGTAACCTGAACCATGAGGTGGGATTAGCTGTAGTTGAAATGGTCCCCTTCTGCCACAAGAGCAATAGGTTGACCCACAATGAGTGGGCCCCATGACAGCTACTGACCAATACGTGCACGTACACGCATTTGGTATGCAGAGGGAGTTGTTGCAAGGTAGTTTATTTCTGGCTAACCAACAAGGAAAGCTTCTTAATTCTTATAATGCATGTTTGACTTGAAAGCCAATCCTGTCCTCCAAAAGCAAGCCCACCCCCAAAAAAAAAAAAGGAAAAAGGAGAGTATAGAACAATAATTTCCCTCAAATTTTCCTTTTGCTTTCATAGTTTTTCTTGAAGTATGTGATCTGACTAGTTTGTTGAACTATTAGTAAGCAAATACTACATTTGTTGTTTATGAGGTTAGAGAGTATAGTTTGATTTCCCTTCTACTCTGCTTCTGAGGAGGAAAAACTTTTGATCCAGAAGGTGCTGTTTTTTACCGAGATAGGACGAAAAGGGAAAAGGAAAGGGAAAACAATGTAATAAGAAAGTTTTTTCTGCGCCTTCCTGGTCCGTCTCTTATTGTTCAAGATCTCTGTAAAAAGTGGCATTCTGTCGGGTAAGCTTGAGTATTATAGCAGCATCATTACCACTTAGAAATCAAACCTACCATCATCTTCTGTCTTATAATATTGAAAGATAAGCTGGAGGCTACTTCTGCAAATCTTGATATATTTAAAGCTCAAGTTCAATGATGTTCAGTTTGACTGAAAACCTTTGCTCCTTTTTTATTAGCACTACTAATTAATAGTAGTCTTGAATTTGTAAAAGAGATACTTGAAGCCCCAAACAAAGAATTGGCTTTTTATCACAATGAAGCTATTCCTCATTTGCTGCATTTTCAGCTGTTCATTTACATCCCTTTCCTTGTAAAATTTTCAAGGATTTTCTACTCGATCAATATTCTTTTGTGATCATAGGTCAAAGTCAAACAAGGAGTTCCTCCATCACGAGCTTGAGAAGGAGCCATGGGGTCTTGAACACGTTAGGATGGGCGATCTTAATGCCAATAGGTGCCTTAGTTGCCCGCTTCATGAAGCAATACGATCCAATCTGGTTCTACTCCCACACCACCATTCAGTCATTAGCATTCATTCTCGGAATAGCTGGTGTTATCTGTGGATTTGTCTTGAAGGATCGCGTTAGCACAAATGTGAGTAGGCACAAAGCCATCGGCATCACCATTCTTGTATTTGGTTGTCTGCAGGTATTTTTATCTCATTTTGATCCCTTTTTCTCTCTGGCTTCCGGTCCAATGTCTTCATTGTGATTGGCTAATTTGTTCCTCCATGTTTTGTTTTCATAGGTAATGGCATTTTTGGCTCGGCCGGACAAAGATTCTAAAGTTAGAAAATATTGGAATTGGTACCATTACATTGTGGGAAGGGTTCTAATATTGTTGGCTGCAGTCAATGTTTTCTACGGAATCCATCTTAGCAACGGAGGAACAGCGTGGAATGCTGGCTATGCTGTTGTTCTTGTTATTTTAGTCATTGCTGCAGTCGTTTTGCAGCTGAGGATGGTGATGAGAAAATAATTAACATTTTTGCTTTTGGTCCTTTTGTCTTTATTGGAATAATCTATATTTTCATGCATTCTTTTTCTTCTTCTGTATTTTTTTTTTGTTTCTGTTAATATCATTGCAATCAGTGATTATTGGATGGAGATGAAGTTTTATTTAGGTTCTTCTCTTTTGTAGTTTTTTATATGGGTTTTTTATATAGTTTTTAAATTGAATCCAAAATAATCCATAAAATAAAAGCTTCCAAGTTTTATAAAATTATAATATTTTTAATCACGAGAAAGATTTTTGGTTTAATTCATATTCTGTCTCTATTAAAAAAAATTCTTTTACATTAATTTTAAGGGTGTGATTAGATAGAATTTTGTTTTGAGATTTTTATTTTGAGTTTCGTAAAAGTTAAATTGTTTGTGAGAAGATACATGTGTCATATACTTAAAATTTTGAATTTAATTTTAAAATGAAATGTACAATAGAAGCTAAATTTTGTCAACTCTATTTTTCCCGCTCTTATTATCTGTTTGCACAGCTGCCCATGGTGGACGAATGTCAGCATTGGAAACTGTCTTAGGTCTGACATTTGCAAGTCTTTGGTTTATTGGTTTATTGCAATTAATGAGTATTCTCAACAAGGGAAGTAACATCCCCATCTATCTATTATAGCTAAATATTTATTTTCTTTACACATATGTATCCATTGAAGAATTAAAATTTATCTTAAAATCCATTGCGAGTCCTAGATGAATGTCACCAATAAATAAAAATAAAAACAAAAATATAGTATTATTTTTTCTTATAAAAAAATGATATTCGACCTTTGATCACCGATATGCACAACACATTAAAGTAAACAAAAATAATTTCTAGCTCAAACAAATTCCAGCAATTTCAACAACCACAATTGAATTGACAGAGTAGTCCTTTTCAACAATTTAAAACGCGGAAACCATGAATGAGTAGAATTCCTTTAGCATGTTCTACTGTTGAATTAATGGGTTATTGACAATTCTGCCTTTAGAACTACTTTTGTAATTTGTATCATTTTTTTTATGTCGCTAACTAATTCTATTTTTTAAGGTTGTATTTGAATTATGTTTGGTTAGAAATAATTTTATTTTGAATTTGGTAAAAATAATTTTTTTTTGTGAAAGAAAAAGTGTGACCTAATTATGTGTTTGGTTAGAAGAGATATAATACAAATGAATCCTAAAATGTTATAATAGTTTCACTTTTACCCTTCAAATTTAGTAACCAATGATAACACTACATGGAAGGTAACATTGAGACTACTTTGAGCTTTAAGACTAAATTTTTTTACTCATTAGTACTCGAAAAATAGTATAGTTTCTGCAAATAATGTTAATACCTAAATAGTAAGATTGAGAGTTTTACAAGAACAAAATATAATTACGGGATAGGAACATTTGAACAGAGAATCCGCTCATCATTTTGAACAAAGTTATGAATCAAAGAAAATGTGACCCAAAAAAAGTAGCAACTAATCTTATTTTTGCAAAAACAATGCAAGCTCTAGACCCTAATTAATTTTTTCTAGCTATAAGAATCTAGTTATTGGTTTACTGATAGTTAATTATTCAAACAAGCAAAATAACTGAATTATTACAGTTTGTAAAAATTGAGTACAAATGGTTAATAAAAGAATATATCGAAGATAATGTATGAAATGATTAACGTGTTCTTAAAAATCACACAATGTTTATGATATATTAGATTCTCTATGAGATTAATTCAACTACACCTAGAACTTCTACTTAAAGTACACACACAATCTTGTATTTTAAATTGTTGTTATGTTAAATAAACTTGATGTTAATATCATTATATGTCACCAAATAATGTATGCTTCTTAATGTAATTAATCTTTCATCTATACGACAATCTAAAACTCACAAAAAGATACAAATTATTCACTACTTATTAAATATGACATAAATATTTATATTAAGCTTTAAATTTATCTTAGCAGTCGATACAGTACAAATTTATTTGTCAAGTTAAATTAAATATGACATAAATATTTGAGATATGAATAATTGCTTGATCCAAAAAAATTTAAGGACTCAACTTCTCCAAAAGCTTGAGAAGCTTATTGCACCATCAACGAAACGCTGCCCAGATGCACAAATACAATTGAATTTGTTGCTCTTAGAACTCATAAAATACCTTGAGGAGCACAACACAATCTGCCCAAAATATTTAGGGCGAAACAGAAATTTTAATTAGTAAAGTCCCCTTTTGGTGAAATTAATTAAATGTAAATAAACCAAAAAAAATCCAAAAGACAGAGCAAGAGAGAAGAGGACGACGACGACGCAGAAGAAAAGCGAAGCACTTCTTCTCCGATCTCTACAAGCAAAAGTTAGGGGTGCGGGGAGAGAGAGAAAAACCACAAACAGCGACTCTTCTTCTATCTCGATCGGATTCAAACCCTATTCAAATTATGGTCTCTCCAGTTTATCTCTCTCTCTAAATCTCATTTTTCTCCAATATAATAACTCCTCAGCTGTACATTTCTGCAAAAATATAAGAATCTGTATCGTATATGTAGAGGTTCAGGGATTGGTACTTGGTTCATTTGTTGTTCTTGATGATTCAGCCATAAAGGACGAGTTTGTCCCTTGGATTGTGTTGAGTTTTCAGATCCATCCTATACGCAGTTGCCCTAGAGGGAGGGGCAAGTCCAATTTCCACCCAGATCTGGTGCGCGAGTGAAGAAAACGGGAGCTGTCTCCGATGGAGGACCTCAACGTGCTCGCACGGGACTTTGGGCTCAGACCTCAAGGCAAATCTAATCCTATGAGATCCGAAGGGGGAGATCGCCGCTCCACGTCAGCGAGGTCTTCGTCTTCGCCGTTCTTCGACGATCATAGCAATCGGGATGGTCTTTTATTTGACGATGTCTTCGGCGGACCACCTAAATATAGTGGCACTAGTAACAATAATAACAAGTCCTCGCCGATGAACAATTTTGATTATGGCTCGCTTTTTAATTCATCGGCATCGGTAACGAATGACTCGAGAAGTAACAATAATAACAGCAAAGCATCGTCTTTGCCTGTTTATGATAAGCCGGTGTATGATGACGATATATTTGATGGTTTGCCAGGGATCAAGAGCAAATCGGTGTCTCCGGGGATGTTTGATGAAGACGTGTTTACGTCTGTCGCCTCTCCTCCTCAGAGGAATCATACTAGTCATGATCATGGTGATGATCTGTTAGAAAAATTGGGGAGAAAGGAGAGGAATAACAATAAAAGCTCAGGTGCAGTCGTGATTGATGATTTCTTGGGAAGCTTGGGAGGAAATGAAAGAACATCGGAGGCAAAAGGTACTAGTAAGAGCTCAAGTTCAAGAGGTTTCGATGATTTGTTAGGAGGCTTTGGGAGTGTCAGTTCAGCCAGTGGGAACAGGTACTTGTGTTAATATTTTTGTTCATGACTTTTTGCATATGTTAAAAATTGGCTGTCATCTAGAGGTTTTGAATTACTTAATTTTAGTTTTGAATTCAATGTGGCAGCTCATGTAAATCTAACATTAACTTTCAAGTAAACTCGCGATATGCGCATATAATTGTGGGCAAGAATTGTTACGTAGCAACATTGAGATTTGCCTTGTAACTACAGCGTCACTGGTGAAAGTGATTACTTTTGGGTATTTAATGGATTTTTGTCCAGTCGAGTTTAGAGAGTGCATGTGGTGTGGGATTATCCCTTGTGGTTTTCTCATTCTAACTCTATGAGAAATAATTTTGTACTGTTTTGAACTTCTAGACATATTTAAGGCTCCCAGAGAAGGATAACGTTGCTTGTTGCTACTGAAGGATGGGATAGTTTTTACATAGCCCTGCTATTATACGTATATCTGAAAGGCCAACAACAGTTACCATTAGTCATTAGTCATTTGAGGAAAATATTGGAAGATATTCAAAGGAACCCATGATGAGATCACTTAACTAAAACTTGGGAGGTCTAGGAAATAAGACGAGTTCTGTTCTGAAGTACTTTAGGGCATGAATTTGGCAGTTTCTGTTTCTTTTTTTTTTTTTTTTAAATTCCGGATTGTTGGGAAGCGAGGTGCAGGCCATTCTTGAATTTTGAAAGTTATAGGTGAACTTGTATGTTAGAATTTATTTTTTCCCATCTAAAGATTGTCTCAATTTGGGTGCTTTGGAAGATGAAAGTTTCTACACATTCATGCTTATGGTATACATGTTCCACATGATAAATAAGCTCAAAATTAATAACTTGATTATATTCAGTGTTTGTATCTTTTAAGTTGAAATTTCTGAAAATCTGGTGTATGAAATTGGCATACAGCATCTTTGGCACATATCTTAGAATTTCCTGATGTGTTTATTTGCACTTTCTAGTTTTACCGTATGTGATGGTTTTCTATATGCCATGTTCCCATAACTCTTCCTCTTTTCTTCTATAGATCAGCTTCAGACTCAAGTCATGGCCCAAAATCTACTAGTGGCTTCAGTCAATCAACTTCAAACATGGTGGATGATCCTTTTCTAGTTTTTGGGTCAACTACGCCTGCAGGGTCTTCAACCCAAGGAGCTTTCACAGACCCACTTGAAGAGATTGATAAGGTTCAAAAATCAGGAAGCACGAATTCTGAACCTCCGTCTGCGAGTGGAGGAGCATTTGATGATCTAGATCCTCTTAATAGCTTTGGTAAATCTGCACGTCCATTTTCACCTGAGAATGGTGACAAGGGGAAGGATGGAAGCCCTTCAAGGTCTGGATCCAGCATGAGTACTCAAGCATATGTTAGTGGAGAACAGATTGGCAAATCTTCTTATAGATATTCGGAAAGCCACTCACAAAGAAAGGTGCCTGATGACAATTTTCGTGAGTCTTCTCCCTTATTTGACATGCCAACTGCAGATTCTCAGAGATCTACTCGGCAGCATGCTTCCTCACCTCCACATATGAGTGCTAATATCAACGAGACAAATTCCCAGTCTGGAATGTCCTCAAGATCAGAAGAACAGGTACAGCCATCTGAGGATATATGGTTGACAGTATCAGAGATCCCACTTTTTACTCAACCGACACGTGCTTCTCCCCCTTCCCGACCCCCACCTGCTATACCAAGACGAAATTCAAAGTCAGAAGCAGGTGTCTTTTCCTCAAATGTGAGGAAGAAGAGTGATGAATTTACTTCCTCATCAGGATACAGTTCATACTCACAGAGTCCCAGGCCGGTAAATTCCCAAATAGATGAACTTGAGGATTTTGCTATGGGCAGGACCCAGGACACTTTTGAAGAATCCAATATTCATTCTAGTGAAGATATGAATGCAAGCTCTGCAGCTGCTGCATCTGCTGCTGCAATGAAGGAGGCTATGGATAGGGCTGAGGCTAAATTCAGGCATGCCAAGGAAGTCCGGGAGAGAGAGTATGCAAAGGCAGCTAGGACTAAGGAAGCAGGGCATGCAGAAAGAGATGAACAAGCTACACAAGATGCTCAAGAGAGAGAATTCAGGGAAAATAAGGAGAGATTGGAGCGCCAGCAGCGACAAAGGGAAGAGGAAGAGAGAGAACAGAGAAGACTTGAGAGGGAAAAGGAGAGAATGAGAGAAATTGATAGAGAGAAGGCTAGACAAGCTGTTGATAGGGCTACTAGGGAAGCACGTGAGAGGGCAGCGGCCGAGGCCCGTGAGAGAGCTGCTGCCGAAGCTCGGTTGAAAGCCGAGCGGGCTGCTGTTGAAAAAGCACATGCTGAAGCTCGGGAACGTGCTGAGAGGGCAGCAGTTCAGAGAGCACAAGCTGAAGCTCGGGAGAGGGCAGCAGCTGAAGCTAGAGAACGAGCAGAGAAAGCTGCTGCTGATGCCAGAGAAAGGGCAAATGCAGAAGCCAGGGAGAAAGAAAAGGCTGCTGCTGAAGCCCGTCGTCGAGTTGAACGAGCTGCTGTTGAAAGGGCTGCTGCAGAGGCCCGGGAGAGAGCTGCAGCTGAAGCTCGAGAAAGGGTGGCAGCTGCTGCACGGTCAAATCAGCAGAAAAATGATAATGATCTTGAATCATTTTTTAGCATGGGTAGTCGTCCGAACAGTGCTCCAAGACCAAGGGCCACTTCTTCTGTGAGTTCTAGTGGCTTTTGCACCTTATTGAATTGTTACAGTTTTGAGGTAGATCAGAAGATCTAGTATTCCCTTACCCTTCTGTCTTTTTTTTTTTTTGGTTTATCTCCTTTCCATTCCCTTTTAGGATATGTTTGACACACAATTCCAAAGCACCGGAGGACCTCAAGGTGCAAAAACAACTTCTGGTGGAAGCTCATCCAACATGAGGAAAGCATCTTCCACGACTAACATCGTTGATGATTTGTCTTCAATTTTTGGAGGTACCTTCTTCTTCTTTTTCTCTCTCTCTCTCTCTCTCTCTCTTAACATCTGACCTTGTTCTGACTGAAAATATTCCTCTTTCAAAAGCTGCTGCGACATCTGGAGAATTTCAGGAAGTTGAAGGAGAAAGTGATGAAAGAAGAAGAGCTAGACTGGAACGTCATCAACGTACTCAAGAACGTGCAGTAAGTCTTCCTTGTTTATCCTTCTTTCACAATCAGTGTTCTTTGGAGCGCTATACTGGGGTTTGGTTCTCATGATTAAAGCTTCCATGCTCAGGCCAAAGCACTAGCTGAAAAGAATCAGCGTGACCTCCAAGCTCAGAAGGACCAGGAGGAAAGACACGTGAGTAGATGTTCTTGTTATACATATGAGATTCAGCCCTTTTACGTGTCTACCTATTGGTAAAAAGAGATTTTACTTACTAGTTTGTTTATATTTTGGGAATGTTTTGGTAGTACTTTGCTTCAATTTATTTTTCTGCAATGTCTTTTTGGCATAAAAATCAAGCAGCGCTGAGACCTTTAGATGTTTCAAGACAACGAGGCTTAACTTAGGTAGTTAAGCTGAGATAGGATTCAAACCCCATACTTACCATGAGAATGGAATATTCTGCCACCTTGTGTAGATCATAGTTCCAACATACCTAGATTGCTTTTATCTCTTAATGTCTAAGCAACATTGTCATCTGATATTCATTTCCTATCATGGCAGAGGATTGCTGAAACATTAGATATTGAAATCAAGCGCTGGGCTGCTGGGAAAGAAGGAAATTTGCGTGCACTTCTGTCCACCTTGCAATATGTATGTTGTGCTTCTTCCATTTTGTCTATGCTCCGCTGTTGCTTTTAGAGCACTTATCTCACGCTTATTCCTTGGATACATGTCTTTCCGATTTCGGGGGTTTTTTGTGCATTCTTTTTTACACATCTGTTTGACTTTCTTTTATGAGATGTGCTCTCTTTGTTGCTTTCTTTTGCTTGTTGAACTTTGTTTTAGCATATCTGTAGAACTTGAATTTGGAAACTGTTATTAATTAGACGAGCCTTTGTGGTAGAACAGTCCGACTGAAAGCTAATGCACTACTCATGGAAGGGCTTTATGGCCTTGTGCCACTGCTATTATCCAAGTTTTCCTATGTCTAGAAGAAAGTATCGTATTCTTAAGTTTGTCATCTTACATGTGACTTGAGATATATCTGATGTTTCCTACAGTCTAAGATGATGATGATGATGATGATATTTAACATGACGATACAGATCCTGGCCTGGATAATGCTAGTAGTTTTGTGACCCTGTATCTTCCCATTACAGCCGCAGGCCATTGTTTTATTTTCTTTTTATAATTTAAGAAATATTGAGGGTGGATAACAATTCTTATTGAATGGTGATCAGGTGCTTTGGCCTGAATGTGGCTGGCAACCAGTTTCTTTGACTGATCTGATTACTGGGGCTTCTGTGAAAAAAGTATATAGAAAAGCCACTTTATGCATCCATCCCGATAAGGTGCAACAGAAAGGTGCCACTCTGCAGCAGAAGTATATCGCCGAGAAGGTTTTTGACCTGCTTAAGGTACTTGTATTAGTAATTTATGAACAATTCTCTTTCCTTCTATCTGCAAGAATGCCTTCTGTTGCATGAGATCTCTTTTTTTCTTACTGGTCCTTCGAATTCAACATCCATCATTTACGTTTAATAACTCTCATCCAAGTGTAGTAAAATTTATGAACAGATAAATATTGTCCTGCACTTTTTCAGAATCACCAATTATTCCTAGAGGCTTCATATGCTTAGAGAGATAATCCTATCCCAGATATGGGAAACTAATCCTATGATGTTATGAATGGGGGACTTAAATGCGTACTTTTGTTTCTAATCCTGAGGATCCTCAATTTTGTCGTGATAATGCTACACCAGATTACGAAGGATTCTCTTAGATTGTTGATACTGTTTAGATAAAGTTGGATAACAGGATGGGCTTTATCAAGTTCATTGGATTCACTTCTGCAGTATGTTTTAGCAAGTATTTTTCTTCTACCTGGTGTGTAAATTTTTCTCTCTCTTAAAAACAGGAAGCCTGGAACAAATTCAACTCTGAGGAGCTATTTTAAATGCATTTAGCTATATGAAAGCTCTTGAAGACAAGCAGTATGTGATAAAATGAAATCTGAGGCTTTTACTAGAACATGCTTGATGTGTCCTAAGTTCTTGCGCAACCATTTGATTGGGATGGAGTTGCCATGGAGAATTCCGGAATGACATGTTTGGTGTAGCATATTTGCCGGAAGTTGATGTATGTTGGAGAAGTATGGAGAAAGGAATTGAAACGGCCGGATATCGTAGCGGAATGTTGTCGTCAATCGCCTATGCTTCTGCATCACATGTAGTCACCAAATAGTAAGCACGAGATGATGATTTTGTCTCTGCGATTTTTTTCCTATTTCATCATTGTTTGGTTATATTTTTATGGGTAATAGATGTATACCAGCTTGTTTTACCTAAATGAAACACTGAATGAGGTATGTGTATTATTTTTGTTCCGAGAATCTTCCAAGTGTATCTCTCCTGTATTCATATTGGCTGCTGAGGCTTTGGTTTTACTAATAGCAAATTCTTTCATTAACCTTCTCTCTTTGCCTAATGTTGGTTCTACAGTAGATTTTTGTCAACATCTGTTAGGATGATCATTTCGTGTTTTCTTTTTTTTTTTTTGTTTCAGTGCTTTATTGCATACTAATCATCAAGTAGTTTTATTATGGTGGTTGATTTATATTCATTATACAAATTATATATATGCTAATGAAATTAAAACATATGAGTTAAAGATTTATTTTATTAAAAAAATTAATTGCCTCACTAAGTAATGAGTTGGTCTTCTAATATTTTTTATTGTGCTTTTATAGGCATGTGTGTAATTTACTAAACGTTTGGTAAGCAAAATAAAACTATTTCTAATCATCGGGAAGATTCTTATTTCTGTAGATTATATGCCTATTGATGCGGTCACCCAACCCCCCCCCCAAAAAAAAATCGCATGCCGTTTTCCTCTTGTTAATTAAGTCATTGAAATTATTTACTTTATTTGTTTAAAATAGAGAAATCAGTTATATTTATCTTTTAATTATTATAATTTTTAAATAAATAAATAATTATATATATATATATTAAATTTTAAATATCACAATAAATTTTAATAAAAAGGATTATGTTATAAATATAAATTATTATTTTTAATAATAATTTTATTTATTTATAATTTTTTATATTATTAAAATTATGTTAATAAAAATTAAATAATAATAAAATAATATTTAATTTTTAAATTATATTTTATTTTTTTTATAAATCATGAATAAAAAATTATCTTTAAAAATTATAACATGTATTTATAACATGACTGACTTTATTAAATTCTACTAAATGTTTATAATTTAATAGATGTAATTATTTTTTAAAAAATTATGTATATAAAAAATTAAAATAATTTGTTTATTAAAAAAATTTAAAATAATTAAAAGATAAGTATAACTAATTTCTCTTTAAAATATAAAACTTTCTATTTTTTAATGTAGAGATTAAGATTGAGAAAAAATAACTAAATTTTTTATTAATACTCTTAACTGATTTATCTTTTTTCTTTAAATCTTAATACATGAGAGAATGAAAGAATTATGAGTAAAGATACTTTTAAAAAATAAATTTTAAAATTAGCAGGAGATTAAATATCTTAGAAAGGGAAAAAATTGCCAAAACACCCTACATTTTGAAGCAAAGGCAGTATCTGTTAGTGATGACTTATTAAAAAAAAAAGGGCTCGAAAGATATCAATGGTATGGCATGGGCAAAGGAGCAGCAGCCAAATTCTGGAAGAACAATTCGATTTGTTTCCATATCTTTTGTTTGTGAATGACTATGTCTGTTTATCTTTTGAGGCCTAATAAACAAATGAATAAATACAAAAATGGAAAATTGTTGCAGAATATATGCTGGAAAAGAGACCAAAAGTAGCGTGAGGAAAAAAGCAGCCTAAAGATAAAAGAAATTACTTCAGGAACAGATATATGCAAGCGGCTATATCACAATCTCGAACGTATTGCAACCTTCACACTTCATGTAAAGTGCAGTTAGCTGAAATCTGCTTTCGATGCAGAACTGAAGTTTCAATCTGCAACCTCTATCTAGATGTTCTGTGTGGGCTTCAGCCAACCGATTCCGCAGCTGGTCCAAATTAATCTGTGGCGCCAACACATCTATCAGTCATCCTTGCCAGAGTACTGAACCTGCTTTTACCTAATTTGTTCGAAAAACTAATTGTATCATGCAGAACAGACATTTAGCATCTTAACTTGGCAAACACGCATCTTAAATAGTACAGTCTCTTTGTATGATATTTAAAAACATCCGTTGGTCTTAATTTCTTAGCATCAGAAGTCTAGCAAACATTCCAGAATGCTCTTCTGGAGTTCTCTAATCCTGAATACAAGATTAGCTTGTCTATCAGACCAATGATGCCCATGGTCTTGCAAAATGAGATGAGCTTTTACCTTTCAAATTGGACTTAACTTCTACTTTGCCATCATCCAAAGCTAGCTGTAACTACAAGTCCTGACAAATTTTCCTAAGTTCTGTTTCACTAAGAGGACTTCCTCCCCCTCTTCTTTTTTGGTTTTTTCCTTTTTCTCCATAAGAACATCTTCCTACCAAGGTAAGAGATGCTGTTCCTCTAGAAACTCAAAAATGGCAACTGGCCACCAGCTCTGTTCTTGAAGAGAAACAGCTTAGGGAGAGGCTCGAATTACAATTTGGTAAAACTAGCTATAGATAGCCAACTCAGATCAGTATTTATAACTGAACCACAATCAACAGCTTTCCCCTGACCTTCTAAATAGGATCGGAAGATAAAGGTTGGAGATTTCCAGTTCCACACGCCCCATTCTAGAGGCGCATCCTATCCCACAGCGGTGGCAAAAGGCAGTATCAGCTATTTGTGTTTACACACTAGTAAAGTTACTAATAATAATAGCTTCTCGAAGTATAGGACTAGCACCTGTTACAACCTCATCCATCATATTATTTCTTGTGGAACTATCATTACTTTTCCTGCTGGCATAACTGAAATAGGATTCTTAAAGGCAGGCCGCAGCATGTCTTAAAGATTACATGCTGTCAAGCCCAAATTTCCACCAGTTGAAGAAAAGAGGAAATTAAGGAAGTGGGGCCTTTCCCACATCTATCAATCAAATGACTGGTTTGAAACTAAAAGTTCAATTACAAGGATAAAGAATGATATAAAAGCCATAAAAGAAGAGGACAAAAATGCTAAAAGCCAAGAGATCAAGGAATAGTAGCATCACCTCATCATCTCTGTCTAGATTAAGTAGGCATAAAGTGCAATAAATAAGATGACAGTTCTGTTGCAACTCTCCTTGCTTGCAAACAGGACACCAAACTATCTTCTTAACCTAAAGAAATGCCCGCGGCAACAAGTTCCAGATGTTAAGAGAATTGATCAAAAGGAGAGGAAAACTCATGAAATAAATATTTAGCAATTTAAACAGAAGATAGAATCTTTTGAAAAACAGGATAGAGCTTAACAACTAAATGTTGTTATTTCTTGACACAGACAAAATGTCACTGGTATAAATTTGGAAGTACGGGAGTCGTGGTTCTTCACATGGGTGAAGATCTTTGTTGTGTTCTTTAATTCCCTAACTACCAAAAGGGCAGGTATTCCAATATATGTATCTTTTGTTCAATACGCATCATCAAAGTGACTTCAATATAACTGCAGGAACCAACAGATTTAACCACTTCAAAGGCAGAATCTTGCTGATTATAGGACAGCACTCCACTGCAAAGGGGAGAGAGGTTTCAATTATCTTCACTTTTAGGTTTCAAATGCTATGAGAGCTAGTGAAAGCACATTTATAAGGGACCATTTCCATAATCTCTTTTGTTCATTTGACAGAGAACTCCTTATCTTTCCTGAATTTGGAAATTCTATGTACATTTCCCCTCAGTTTGACTAGTTAATAGAAAAATGAAAATGGAAGGTTGATATTTTCCCCTTTTTGTGGTTAAATTTAAAATCAACTGTTGGCAACAAGATCCAAGCAATAGTCATGAGAGCAACGAGCATCTAATACACATCCTGACCAATTTGAGCAGTACTACTGATCACATTTCAAAAAAATTGACAAAAAAAATAGAAATTGATTGTTCTCAAAGAATATTTCATAAAATATCACTGGCTTTCTAAGTGAGATTGGATCAAAGTTTCTGTCATCAGAATACCTGATCATTGTTCAGCTGCATATTCTCATATAATGCATGGGCCAAGTACTCATCTTCTTCCTCATCCCAAGTTCTGTTAAAGATATCTAATTCTGCAAGATGTTAAACTAAAGGATGACTGGAAAAAAGGCAACTCCTTAAAATCAGAAGGAACAGAAAGGAGGACGGATGCATAAGAGTGCAGGAGCCAGTCCTAAATCACATTGGTGGTTAAATTGTTCTTTTTCATGTCACATTTCAACAATAGTCAAGTCCCAAGTAGAAAAGCATGTAGAATGTCCAAGTGGGGGTCAAGAATTTGTCCAGTGATGCATTATCACGTGTAAATAGTAGCCGAACTCTGACAGTGTCGACATTCTAAAAATCTAGTGACTGAACAGAAAAAGAATTAATTGTGGTGTCTGCAACTAGAAGAGTCTATATACCTTTTCTGTATTCTTCCTTTGCAAGATCCTCATAAAATATCCTTTGCATCTCTACCAACATTTCTTCACAGTCACCTTGATAAGCCGTGTGCAGACCATTATATTCCCAGATATCATCATCATTGGCTTGACCTGAACTCCTAAAATTTTCATCCAGGGAAGAGTCCTTAATCCTTCTTAGTTCATCAGAAACTATACCCTTGAAAGTTGACTTGATGATATCCTGCAGCCAGGAACTTACTATCAGATGTGGGTTAGAGAGGGATTATGTAAAGATTGCAACATCAACAGAGCCATAGACGGAACTAGAACTTTCACCTTGTGGGGGTGAAATTCTATATTAACCTATACAAAGAAATTCTTAAAAGTATTGGGGGGCGACTTTTAGAAAAACATGACTACAAAACTAAAAAATCTATACCTATAGAAGGGTTTTTAAAAATGTTGGGGGGTGGCCGCCAACTCCCCCGCCCCCCCATAGTTCCTCCAGAACACTAGTCAAGAAACAATAAACGTTTGCATTTCTTCTGCTTAATGTAGCAACCTATTTTGCCATTAGGTTTCTTGCATGGCAGTAGTTGTATTTACAATATATGAAAAAGTGGAACTAAAAAGTAAAAAAATCATATTGCAGTATCATGTCAAATGAAAAATGGATTAGTAAGTTGGTTGGATACATGTGATATAATTGAAAGAGCATGCCAAATCTGTGCAGTGGCTGGAAGATGTAAGATGCCTGATTTAGTCTCAAGAAAACATCAGCATCAAATTATGTATTCTCTCCCCATCAGGAGTAAAAGAACATAGATAGACTATTCTTCTTACGAACTAAAACTAGGTCAAATCTACATGCCTCCCAAAAATTTCAAATTACTGTCTATGAAGTGTAATTTCTGTGTTTCATACATATAGGTATGCTCTTTCTGTGCATTCAAAATTGTTGATAATGACAGGTGGATAACGTACAAACTTCTATTCTATGTGAAACTATTCTTGAGACAAACCATCCTTTCTATTCCTCTAAGTAGATATGAACTGCCTCAATCCTAAAGTGGGTTAAATGTCCTGAGAAGAAAACATAATTTTTTATGTCGCTAAACAGGTCACATCCATATACTGAATATACTGATTAGAAGTAGAAGATCTTCAACCAAAGAAAAGGGCATCAGCACAAGTAGACAACTTGGCATCTTTAGATATTGTCAGATGCCTCAACAGCATGTAAACACAATCCATCAAATGCTTGCGTAATTCAACCAGCATTTGCAAGTTATGTAGCTGTACCTTCCTGATTCTACAACGAAGAAATCAATTATTCCCGTTAAAAGGAACTCTACATAAAACTGTCCGTTCCACTGAAGAAACATGAAAATTTCCAAGATCAGCTGGAAAGTTTGCTTCTTCACACATTCATCTATTTTTAAATTTGCTGAAACAATATAGAAAAGTTTGTTGCTCTTCCCTTAACAGTCTACTCGGGATTCAACTTAATTCTTTCCAAAAATATTTCTCTGGATTTCCCTAACAAAAGTAATTACAAGCAACATGATTTTGGACATCAACCATGCTTGATGAAAGTAAGTTCTAAAGTACATTCCAATTGCGCAGTACACATGCTTGGTCAACAAGGGAGGTAAAATCATGCAAATACCAATGGAGTACACAAAGGGAACAAATCTAAACCTGATGACATAGTGACTGATCATTGATATTGGGCAATCTCAAGCTCCAAAGCAACCTGGTTCGATCCTCACGGACCCTTTTGAAACAATTTTCTCTGAGCTACATTTGATCCAAATAATACTCGTTAAATTCGTTAAGTTATTTATTTTCCAACAAGAACAAATTTGCAACAATAAATGGATTGTTTTTGTTATAAAAAAAACAAAAAATAGATCATTTTCAACGTAATCTTGTAGGCTCTCAGTTTGAAGCCCAGCAAAATCCAAAGAAACAGCGAGTAAATATAGAAAGCGAAACCTTGTCTTTCCAGTTCTGATAATTATTAAAGGAAACACGGGCTTTAAGCGAAGGTCGGTTATGGCGCCTGCAGTCCTCCTCCTCTCCCACCATATTGTTCTCGATTCCGCAGTACCCGACCGGATCAGTACTCAGGATTATTTGGCGCCAGCCGCCAAGAGGGTGGAGCAGTTCCGGATCGGGTTTACTAAATTGGCCCGAAAGATGGAGGATAATTCGACAAGAGAAAGCCCGTCGATTGAGGATACATTTTTTAAAATAATTTCTTTTATGTCCTCACGCTTAATTGAATTGTTAATATGCCTTAACTTATATCGTTATCTCTTGTATTATACACACAAATACATAAAGAGAGAGAAGAGGGAGAATTACGATGATATATATAAGGGAAGTTAAAAATTAATAATCGTTATAAATATGTTAAATTATGACTGTAAAATTATTATTAATATTATTAAAAGTATTGACACATAGTAATTGAAATAATATTTTAAAAATTGTAAAATTTTTAAAATAAATTTTAAAAATAATAATAAATTATAATCTTTAAATATTTTATTTATTTTAAAATATAATATATTTTAATTTTTAATTAAATATTTGAGTTTATTCAAATTTTAAATATTGTTTTTTAAAATTATTTTTATTGAAAGTATTATTATTTTATTTTTTTATTATATTAATAAAATTAGTTAAAATTTTTAATAAAAATGTTTTTATTTTATTTTATATTTAATTTATAAAAAATAATTAAAATTTTTTATATTTTAAACTAAAAATAATATAATATATAATTTTAAAAAAATTAAGAATAATTATGTCGAATGCAATTAAAAGAATAATAGTACTAGTTTATATATATTTAAACTACATTTTATTTTAAAATCCTAATGACAAATTATGTGTTGAAATCTCGTTTATGCATAATTTAGATACAAGTCATCTAACATTTTATAAAATTCATTTACGAACTTTTACGTTATAATTGTTACATTTAACATTTAAATTTAGTAAAATTTACATTGTGGAAATATACTTAGTGAAAGTATTGGATAATCATATAATTAGGATCATGATAAAATAATAAATTTATTTAGTAATATTCAATACTTGGTGAATTTATTTAATAATCATATTAGGATTATGGTAAAGCGATAAATTTTATTTAGTACTAATATTATTAGCTATTAGGTGAGATTCCTTCAATATATATATATAATATATAGGCAAGAGATTGCTATCTAACAACTTAGAAAGAGATAAAAAATGCAATAATTCAAAAGTGAAGGGATCGAAATGATATCTACCGCTGATAAGAGGGGTCAAATCAACAAATTCTTCAGTTTCAAGTCGGAAGCAAGCAAGTGAAGCCTCGGAGCCCATATAAGCGCGTGATTCAGATTTCTTCAACCTCGCTGCCACCAAAAGTTTCAGCAAATTCAGTACCAGCGCGAAACCCTCGCTCGTGTTCTCGAGGCCAGAGTGCATCGACGGCGTTCCCTTGAATCGTTGATCGCTGGTCAGAATCGCCTCCTCTGACGGTCAAATGATGAACTGCTTCCAAAATCTTTGAGTTAAGCAAGGAAATTTATATAGAGCTTCATCATTGTAGCTGCGGCGGCGGCGGCGGCTGGTGGAGGAGGTGCTGCTGTGGTAGTTTCCAAATTCAAGAACTGAAGATACATAAAATGCTGGAAAATCCTACCACTGATTCATCAGCCACAGCCAACGCCGCCTCTGTCAAGCGCTATGCTCCTCCCAATCAGCGGTGGGTTGTCTTATTTTACCTTCCCCTCTTTGTTCTCTCTTTTTACCCAAAAGGGGGAAAAAGAAAAAAAAGAAGTGAGCCTTTTCTTTTCCGGGTTGTAAATCATTGGTTAAAATAAATGTAGGTATGGGCTTATAATATAATATTGTATTCTCATGCAGGAATCGTGCACTGGGTAGGCGTAAATCTGGAGCTGGTAAGAATACAAAGGAAGTGTCTTTATTAGTCATTCTCCATATTAGCAACTATGTACGATTGTATTTGTGCACAAATGGTAGTTGCATTTGATATTTTTGACAATTGTTCCATAAATGGCTCATGTATTTTTCTTTTTTTCAAGTAAGATCGTTCATTTACTGATACAATGAATCATTGGAGTGTGATACTCACATCTTTGCTCTGTGTTGCTTTGATTTGAATCTGGTTTCAATATCCGCCACTTATATTTGCATATTGTGGTGTACTTGGCCTCTTCTTTGGCTTGGTCCAAGAATATTGTTGAATAATAACGTGTTGCAGCTTAGAAGGATAAGTTGGTGCGTGTCTAATTTTGTTAGTTCGAAATTTAGATGAGCCTTGAAAAATTATGTGCCTTTGGATTTGAATTTGGAAAATTTTTGAGAGAACCATTCCTATATTGCCTCTTATTAAACACTATATATAAAAATGCAGATCAGGAGGCACATAATTTATGGATTGAGAAACTTATTTGGCCTAAATAGCTATTGTGAGATGATCATTTTGTCTTTCTCGTTCACCTGTTGCCTTTTTGGCTCTATAAAAAGTCAAAGATCTATGGATTTTCCGTCTATAGTATGTTTGTGTGTGAAATGGATTATTTACATATTCCCATGAGCAGTAATGCAGGAGCAAGAATCTTCCTGACATCATTTCTCTACATCCACCCTCTAGAGTATAAGAATATTGAATCTGCTTTTATAGTTTACATTACGTTCCTCTATTTATAATTTTGAGGAAAGTTTATCTTCCTCTGTTGATAAATTGATTTTGCAGATCTTTTGGAAAGAACAAACAGTAACCCAAATGATGGGGAGAGGAACCAAACAACTGCCTCTAGGAATGCTCCCATTGTGAATTTCGGGGATGCAGGTAGCAGCAATCGAGTAAATGAAAATCCTTCTGGGAGATTAATACCTCTACATGGGTCTGGAAACAGTGAAGCTTTCCAGCTTCTGAATAACCGTAAGTCTTCTTTTCTCACCTTTATTCTTTGAAACACTATGCTGTCACTTGTCAAGTTATGTTTGAAGAAAGTATGGATACTGTATCTTCTTTTCTAGTTTCCGTTGAAAGATACAGCTATAAGCCTATTTTTCAAATAGGCTAAGCAGACCTATTTATTTTACTTTTACTTTGTTTCTGGTTGGTAACACATCTGATATGGCTTGCAAGTACTGTTTTAGAGATACAGACTGACTGTTTTCATTCTCACAGAACACAACTGAGAATTTTCTATTTTGCTGCGTAGGTTGGGCTGCAGCAATGAATGCTCTGAACAATTTGCCTGAGGATTCAACTGGTCAGCAATTTGCCAAATGTGTTTATGATTCATCTCTATTGTTTGGCTTCTTAGTGCATTTTTTTAATCTTCCTGAGGTTTCCATTAGTCATTTATGAGCTATTTCATATCAATTCTTCTTTTGAAGTACTATGATTTTTCATCCATTCCTTATGGAGCATCTTTTTCTATCTCCAGTTTGAGGTGCAATTTGGTATATCATAAGTTCAGATTAAATGGTGCATGCATTGCTCCTGAAGTTGTACCGGTAACAGGAAAACTTTGGTAGCCAACTGATTGAATATTATCAAAGATCTTTATTGTAGAAGAATATTATCAGAAGTTCTGTTACTTATATCTTCCACTGAATTGATTATATATTATTGTGGTGAGAATGTGCCAACTCTCTTTTTCAGAAAGAGAATGTGCTTGTATCTAGGTTTGCTTGACTTTATTTTCCTCCAAAGAATGTTTTCTGAGGAGTCAAATTTCAACATTGCATTGTATATTAAATTGAGAAGAAAGAAACGCTAAGCATTGAATTTTAGTTTGTTGACAGTTTAAGGAGCAATTATTTAAGAACTAAACAATGATGCTTACATCCTTGCTGCCTGTTGGATTTCCCATGTGGTAATGAAGTTATTACTCTAGCCCAATAAGCGTTTGAACAATTTTCTATCTGGAAGCATATAAGTGTGTGCAGGTGGCTTTTGTTGATATGCTATAATCACTTGAATTTGGGGGGAAATAGAATTTTGAGGGGCGCAAAGTTCATGGGGTGAAGAAGGTATTTGAATGAAAAATGTTCTAAATTGAAGAGGAGAAAACTCAACATACAGTCCAAGTGAAATTGAGGAAGCTGATATGTTAACATTGATTACCGCTAAAGAAGCTGCCCAATCAGGCTCCTTGGCATTTTATGTCAATAGTACTGAGAAAATTGAAAGATTTGAGATGATATACCTGACTTGTAGCGGTAACAGTTATGTCACTGTGGCATACTTTTGTCGTAACATATTGTTTTTTTTTTTGTGCTAAGTAGTCGTAACATATTGTTGCTGCCTTTGCGCCTTCATCATGTCATTTTAGAGAGGTTCCCATAGGCTCTAGTTGAGTGTTTATGAATGACGGATTTCTGCAGAGTTACAGTCCGTAAGATGTAGATCATCATCTTGTGTCTGGTTCAAAGATTCTTGCAATGGCTTACCCTTTGAATTCTCTGTTTTCACAGAAAGGCCAGTTTTATACAGGAGGAGTACGTCACCGTGGGGGCATACAGTGCTTCCACACTTGGTGAGTGTGGTAGAATTTTTTATTGTGCTAGAATTTTTTATTAAATCAATTGCTCTCTCTCTCTCTCACTCTCTCCTGCTCCCCTCCCCCCCTCCCCCCCCGCCCTCCTCTCTCTCTCTGTCTCTCTCTCTCTCTCATATGGGACATTTTTCTTGCCGTCAGTTAATGCCACAAGCAGCCAATGCCTCAACTGGTCTGCAGAAGGATTTCTCAAGCGAACTTCGTCATGCAATTCGAAATGCAAATGTCAGTTTTGATGCCTAACGAACGTAACATGCTCAGACGTCATAGGACTTTGGAATCATATACTGTGTAGTATTAGAGGATTTGTTGTATGTGTTCATCAATTCTGATCCTTGCCACATTTTTGTGTGTGTTCTATTTATCAAATTATCAAATAGACATGTCCAACTGGCCCGTCATGAGTGTGTTGAACTAAACCTTTGGATCTTATAGGAGTTGATATTTTCGGGCACCAAAAAGGAAATGGCAAATTTGATTGAAATATTCCTTCCATTTTAAAAATATTTGATATTTTTTTTTATATAAAAATTTAAAATTTTTATAATTTTTATAAAAATTTTGATAGATGTTTAAATCATTTTTTATTTATAATTAATTAGTATATTAAATTTAAATTTAATATTAATGATTGATATTTAAGTAATTATTTAAAAAATTAATAATTTTTATTAAATTATTAATTGAAGATAAAATAAAAATAAAAGTAAAAAATTTTACATAAAAAACATATATTTTAAAATAAATTTTAAAAAAATAAGATATATATTTTCAACAATTTGTGCAAATACAACTAGATGCCCTGGGATCGACAACAAAAACTAGAAATCCACAGTGATACGATTGTCATACACATCAGTAGGATTAAATTCTGGAACCGTGTTATTCTTGCCAAACAGGAATTATTCCTTGAGCAGCTAAACGCTTTTCAACCCAGAAAATAACATGTTTTGCTGTGATTTTCTTCTCATCAATGAGGAAAGGCTCCACAGTGCTGACTCCAGAACCATAGGAGGATAGACAGAAACCTTTTGGACCTGTACAAGCAAAAGTAGTCGATAATTTGCTTCTGCAAGCAGCAAGACAGCATGCAGCAAACATAGCAAAATCTTCACCTGTAAGAACCCCATTTGGGAAGAATGCCCAAAACGAGTAGGGGTAGCTTTTCTTCAGGAAGGAACCTTCGAGCTGTCGGACATTTATTCAAGAACCAACCAGAATAAGCAAATGTCAAGGTTTTTTCTTCGTCTTCTAATTTAGTTCAATTTTCTGATACGGGAACAGAAAACTCTAGCATCTTGGATAAGATTCTAGCATCTTTCGGACGTAGGAGAAACTAACCTTGTCCTCCTGAAAAGATAGCTCGATTCCAGTGATATCTTCTTGAGCTTCTAGGATGGTTCTGAGTTCGGGAATCACCTCCTCCTCCATCATCTGAGGCAGAGGCTTTGCAGCAGCTTTGGACGCAGGCGTTTTTGTAGCAGCAGGAGCGGGATTTTCGGCTGTCTTTTCCTCCTCCTTTTTCTCCTTTGTTTCAGCAGCAACTGATTTTATCTATTGTGAATATATGTGGGATACAAGACTAGCAGTAACATGGGAAACCTCAAGAAGATGCGCAGATACTTGAAAAATAATCTAATATCCCGCTGAAAATGTAGAAAATCACCTGCAGCAGACGACTCTTGCACAGCAAAACAAGCTATGTTTCGGCGAGACGTGATAGATTTACATACCATCTGATGCAGAAGCCAAATTTCAAGCCAAGCAAAGTAATTAGGGCCAAAAGAAGCAGAGCAACCAAATAAACCCATGAGAAATTTTTGTGGATGAGCAGGAAGAAACTGAAATACCAACGAAAGCGTGGACGGCGAGGATTTGGCTTTGTGGCTGAAACTAGAGGATGGAAGAAAGCTGGTAACGGCAATTGATCCTCCTGTAGCAGCAGCAGCCGCCATTCTTGGGGAGAAAAGAGAGCCACCGTAACTCTTAAGTATGATTCCTTTCGTCCGACTAATTAAGCGTTTCCATTAGCTTTGTGGTGGTGTTTTTTCCGCGTAGAAATGGAGACGGCAGAGAGAGGGAGAGAGATATTGGTTATGAGAGGAACGCAGGTAGCTAGCAGTGAACCAAAGCCAAGTAAGAGACCGTTTCGTCCACACATGGTTGGGACAACAAATGCCACTAATTTCAAGATTTGCATTACTCCCCGTTATATTGTATAACAGCAGGCCTTATTCAAGATTTGGATGCTGCCTCCGGCAGTTGTGTCTCATGTACCAAGTGGCCCCGTTCCCCGAGCTCTGCCCGGCCCACCCTTTATATAGGCACAAAACTAGAAAAGAAAATACATCAGACTTTTTCCTTTTTCCCCCGGTTCTAAACATTTTATGTTCTATTATTCCTTGGGCAGCTATCTTTGGGACTGGAGATTGGAGAGTGGTCTCCCCATCGGGTAGAAGAGACATTGGCGAGCTACTCAAAGAATTGGGAAGAGTGGGTTACCCTAATTTCATCCGAGAAGTTGAAAGGCTATGATTACAACTCAATTATCAGTACTACTTTTCCACAATGGGACAAAAAAAAAGAAATTCAGGGTATAAAAGAAAAAACAAAATCAAACTTTGGTGAAGTTATTTTTTCATGTGGAAAAGATTGGTGAACTATTTGGACTGGTTTTCCTTTGAAAATTCTTGTGTGGAGAGTGAAAAAAGTAAATTGGTTTATGAGAGCAAAGACCAAAGTTTTGGTTGTCCTGATTAGTAAACGTAAGGTGACAAGTGCATTGGTACATTTAAATAGCATACAACAATTCTTTTCCACCTTGCTTGACAAATAAGATGATTTCAGTCTCCCGATCGGTTTCAGCTACCGTCAATAAATAAGATGATTTCAGTCTCCCATCGGTTTCAGGTACCGGCAATACTTCCTCTAGCTGTTGTAAGAGGTGGTCGGTTTCTTGATGCTTTTCGCGGCCTTGCTTTTGGAGAAATGGAACTTGATTTACTTTGCTTGTAGTTCTCTATCATGCTATAAACCTAAATCAAGATTGAAATTGCCAGTTATACAGACAGAAACCAAAAGAAAGTAGCAAGCGGAAACATGCATAAGAGACAGGTGAAACAGCCATGTTTTTATTGATCATACATCATCAAGAGAAAATAAAAATCCTTAATCAGAACAGTATATTGCTAGTAGAGCAGACTTAATGAAGATGCATATCCAGCATCCTACAAAGTGGTACCCCTGGAGATGAAGATAGGAAGTTTATCATCAAAGCTTTTTTATCTTGTCAGATAAACAAATTCAAAACAGGAGGGTGGGAGCGCTGACGCATGTCACCATATCTGACATCTATTAGATACTAAAAGAAATTAGCTTCACGCTTTTTCTTTCCTAGACATGCCTCTCTACCATTATGCTTTATGCATCACATACCAACAATTCTCCTTTAAACCAATCATTCAGAAAATGAAAATAACATAAACATACATATAATCATTTTCAGTCTTACCTTTCTTACGCCAGAAGTCAATCCCATGCTTGAAAGGGATTGCCTATCTACATATTTCCACTTCATATTTTCATCCTGATTTTTGTCCTTGATATTCTTCAAACCTTCATACAACAGAAAGAAAAAGAAGATCATGATATATCTGAGACCTAAGCAAGAAATGATTTTTTTTTTTGACAGAAAGATTGGTGCAACCTTTTAGTTGTATTACAATCAACTCTATATACATCTTCAGACGAATGTGGGAGAAGACATGGACATATTCTCCAACATCTTCTCTTGACACAATACTACAGGACTCTCCTGGAACCAGATTGAATGATGACTTCAGAAACTGATTAGTTGCTTTTTTCCTCATGGTCAAGTCAGCTTCTCCTTTCAACAGAACAGAAGGAAACTCCCAGAGGCCAGCAAGTAAACCTTTGTCTGCTCTCCTTACAAGAAGAAACTTAGTATTAGATTGAACGTCCTCACTATCTTGGCCTTCTACTACTTCCACAACACTAACAGCAGCATATTCATGTCTCTGTTTTGCTTTGACAACTTTGACAGGATAGTCAGTTACTAGCATAGCCTCGTGGTGCTTAGAGAGAGACAAAGCATGGCACTGAATTGAGATAGGACATAAACTGCAGCTTGGGGTTAATGGAGTGCATATTGTTGCACCAAGTTCCATAAGTGCCTGATTGAAATCTCCAGGCCTACAATCATCAACCAGCTGCCCTGCAAGATTCCTGACTCAAAGAAGTTTGGCATCAAGCATAATAAAAGATACACCAATTAGAATAGATAACTTATGCGAAGAAGAAAGGGAATTAACACACACTCCAAGATGATACATCCAAGCTGCATTACTTCAAACACAACTATGCTACTAGCAAGAACAACACAAATGGTCCTTTCTACTGTCTGACAGAAAGGTTAGAGACTTGTAGGACCTTTTACCTTAGAACGAAGACAATTTTAAACTCTAAGTTACTTCATAACATTAAACGCATAATGCAACCAAGTTCATAAATATATCCACCAATTCAAAATGCAAATTCTCCCTCCCATTACTCATAGAGTTTCACAAGAGTTTGAGCTTCAATTAGGTTAAATAGATTTTCATTTAACATATCCCTAGATGTATAGTATAAAGCTAAAGATGAGCAAGTGTCTCAAAATGTGATTTGAATCTCTTGATAAGAAAACTAAAAAGAAGATCTCATACCAGCACTCAATTGTGAATAATAAGAACATATGATGCTCATTGAAAAAAGCCTCACCAGATCTTCTTGACTGTTACTGTATCCTTTGGATTTCTCGAAATGGCCTTTAACCTAGCAAGGACCCTGATCACATTCCCATCAACAACAGGAACTACCTATATAGAATATCTGTAACTCAGGAAACATACAGCAGAAAATGATTAAACCACGAATCACAACCCTCACCTCCCTAAATGCAATTGAGGCAATTGCACCAGCCGTGTAATCTCCAATTCCTTTAACCTTCCGAAGAGCAGAAACCCCTTTGGGAAAGCCACCTCCTGCTTCAACAATCATTTTTGCACCCTACTAACAAATCTATAAGCAAATATAAGAAAATTATTCCTTAAGATCTCTATCTGCATAGTAAACTTTCATAACTGACATCCATCTGAAAGCATGATACTTTTGCAGCAAACAAATTAAATAGCTCACCTTGTAGTCAGAGAGGCAATAAATTGACGATATGGTCCATTTAATTGACACTTAAAAGAATACTAACAGGCAAGGTTTCATTGCAGAGCAGACTCCAACTATCGGTCATTTTCCACATACAAATGTCAAGTTCTATGTGACCTATAATCAGTAAAAGTGCGTGTATAATATATAATAAGTACTATCGAAACCTTCTACTATAAGTTTAATTGCTACTAGATTTAGCATTGAGTAGTGACAAAAAAAGTACATAAGAAAAGAGAGAGGAGAAAGGCCAAGTGTATTCTCAAAAAAAGAACGTGATAAATTGGACTCTGTTTGGGAACACATCATCTGGTGGTGAAAGTTGCGAACAACAAATGCATGAATCTGTTCAAATTGAACCAGTGAATGTTTTGGCAGAAATAGAAAAGACCCAGACGTAGCAAATTCTTTAATCTTCTGATTCAGTAGTATGTTCAATACATCCAGCCTTATCACGGCTCTATTCTCACTAGCAAAAGTCAAATCGATATTACGAAACGGACCAATTTCTACTATGTCTTACTCAATGCACAGCATAAACATAAACTAATTGCTATAGAGGAAACAGTAAATTCTGTCGACAGAGTATCAAGCAATTGCAACAGAGCACAGTAAAAAGTGACCTCAAGTAAAAACCGAGCTCGTCTATAGTATCCCAAGCCCGCCCACATTTCATTCACCTCCTGCAAAACACCATAACTTTGAGCCCAAAAAATGAAAACGAAAAGAAGAAAAACAATGTTAATCTCTTCCCCACCCGAAAAGGAAAAGAAAGAAGAAAACTGGAGTAACTACACACCTCGAGAGAAGCTTGGCTGAGCTGATGAAGAGTGGGCCACTTGTTCATCCACCTATTGAAGTAATCAATCACCGTCTGAACCCTAGTTTGCTGAAGCATCACCTCCGAGACCCATACAGCGTAAGCCCTCCGTTCACTCTCCTCCACATCCTCGTTATCCACATTATCACCGTCATTACCACCACTTTGGCTGATTCTCCGCCAGGGAAGATCCCTTTGGTTTTCATCATACCACTCCAAAAGCGAAGCCCTAATCTTCAAGGCTTCATCTGAGCTAAAATTGATATCTTCAATGTCGTCTGATGTTTTAACTTCCTTCTTCGGCTTTTTTGCTGATGTAACTCGTCGCGGCCTCTTGTTCTTGTTCCGGTAATAGTGGTCGGTTGTGTTATCGGCATCGCAAACGAAGGCGCCGGCCATGGATACCGTTGCTGGGACGTATGAGTTCTTTCCCGCCGAGCAGTGGCTTCTGTATTTTTTTCCTTTTTGCTGGGTCGCTGAGCAGTGGCTTCGAAAGTAGGAGTAGGCGCTGAGTTGCATACTACTTTACTGTTTTTTTTTATATTTTTTTGTTGGGTAACGTACTACTTTGCTTTATGTGTGATGTGACTGTGAGTTGAAAATGAAAAAAAATATATTTCTTCAAAAAATTTAAAAATTAAAAAATATAACCAACTATTTCATCAGTTTAAAAATATATAATTTTATTTATTTTTACACAAAAATTAAAATTTTAATAAATTTTATAAATTTTTTAATAGATATTTGAAATACTTTTATTTTAAAATAATTAATTAATATATTAAATTTAAATTTAATATTAAAAATTAGTAATTTAAGTGATAAGTATATAAATAATTAATTAAAAATTAAATTTAAAAATAAAATAATAAATAAATTTTTATATAAAAATAAATTAAAAAGATAGACATATATTTTAAACAGGAGAAGTAATAAATTTAGGCAAAAATAGTACATAAAGAAAACAAAAAGAAAAAGCCGAAAGTTCGCAAATAAGTAAAACCTTATTCTGATTGGCACTTCTTCAGAAAAGTTTGTGTTTTTCATTTTTTTGGCTGAATACAAATGTTTGGTGTAAATGTGGAACTCCCAATCCATCTGATGTAAAATTGGGAACGAAAACAAATCGCAAGTCCTTTCTATTCTCCCACGCAAAACAAGTTCATGATCTTTCTTGATGCCTTTTCCACAAGAGGGTGAAGAGGGAAAGGACTAATCCAAAAACCCTTCAACAGAAGTCAGCAAATGGTGCATTTGGAATGAAATATGGAACCCAATACAAATTTTTCACCTTGAATCACGATTATACTCAGCACACATAATTCACTTTAGTAAAATAAAAGATAAAAAATCTCAAATTCAAAGTCTATACCATCCACGCATTCACTGACTTTTCTCATAATACAAATTATAAGTAATTGATGCTGTCAAAAAAGATTACTATAACTCATATAAAGCTGCTTGATAACCAGCACAAAACATACGGTTCTTGATACATGGACATATTTCTACTTTGCTTGGGGTTTGAATATCAGCCCTCAAGACGCCAGTCCATGGTAGTATATAACAACAAAAATTTCTATGCAGCATAAAATCTCTACACCAAATATTTCTGTTTTTAGGAACCATCCGAAGGTGCAGCAGATTCCTTGCGGCTCATTTCTCCGATCTGAATTGCCACGGCAGAGCCATCTCTTGAATTCGCCTGGTTGGATCCGCTGTTTATTAAACCTTTCAATCCCTTTTTTTTCTTCACCCTCTGAGCCCAACCAGCAATGCCAGCTTGAACGTGCTCGTCAAATATTGACTTCTTGAAATGGGTTCCCATCTTCATTTAAGAGAGACATAAAGTGAGTAAATATTAAGGTATATGATCGCCCCATAACATGGTAAAACAAAGAAGTTGAGGTAGAACTCACCTGCGTAACAATGGCATAGAGAGGCAAGGTACTATAACTGCAAAGTACCTGAATGAATACCCTGGAACGGGGGAAATAAGATCATTAATGACCTCTGTGTAATCATGACACATAAATCAACCCCATGACAACCAGGAAGGACAACCCCCAAAGCATTAGAATTGCGGGAAGAGAGACGGTAATAACAAAAGCCTTACCCTATGATAAGCCTAGGTACAATATAACGAACTTGGCCCATTATACAGGAGTCAAAGCCATATTGAACCTACAGACATTAAAGCATGTGAGTTCAAACAAAAATAAGAAAGCTACAGTTCATACCCTATGCACAAGTTCAGATATCTGCTTACCCATATCCAGAAGAAGAATGCAATCTCAAAAGCATTTTGGAAGAGAATGAAATGTATCAAGAATAGGACAATCCGGGGCTTGTGGAACCAAAAATGATCATCAGAAGGTTTGACCACCAATTCACCTTCGACAGCTACATGTTTCTCAGCAACCTCATGAGCCAACTGGGTAATCACATGCTCCAACTTTGTGCCAACAGCAAGAAGAAGCTGAAATATCAACAGCACAAAATATGGGAATATGATAACAGGTCTGGTGATAATCAGAAGGGCATGGAGATCATGTTCTTCCTGAAATTAGATGCAATATTTCTGATAAATGCATAGATCTGGTCAAATTACCAATTCAGCTTTGAATATGAGTAATTTCATGTGCAACCATATACAATAACAGAATAGATTTCTATATGATTCACCAACAAAGCATAATGTTTAGAGAGTAAATGAAAGCACTAACAGCATAACCATTAAAAATATTCTTCTTGCCACTTACAATAAGAGGAATGAATGCGATCCAAAAGTAAGTATGCCAACCTGCAGAAGAAATAAATTATTAAATACACCTTCTTCAAGAAATAATGGGAACAAAAATTGGTCAGAGCTAAAATCTAATGCAACATGAGTGACAATATTGATAATTCGAAGCCATGAATAGAATGATGATGAGGAGATATCAAAGACAATTAGGGCTGTCAATTGTGCCCGTTTACCCGGACCCGGCCCGGGACCCGACCCGATAACTCCGGGTCCGGAACAATAGTCATACCCGTTTACCCGGACCCGGACCCGATAATATATCTTCTAATAGGGTCCGGGTCCGGGATAGGGTATCCCGGACCCGATTACCCGATTTAAATTTTAAATAATAAATATTTTATATATTTAAATTTTTTATAACCGTTAGATGTGTTTGATCAACGGTCAATTATTTATAAATTTATATTAAAAATTTTATCGGGTATACCCGGACCCGGCCCGAGACCCTATAGGGTAGGGTCCGGGTCCATCTTATTTGGACCCGTCGGGTAATCGGGTCCGGGTCCGGAACCATTAATGTCAATCGGGTCCGGGTCCGGGACACCGGACCCGGACAGGGTGTCCCGGACCCATTTGGACCCGTTGACAGCCCTAAAGACAATATGTACAAATGCACTTCAACATAAAAAGGGAAGGCGGAAGAGGGCAACTACTATAATCTTGTTCAAGAAAAGCGTAACAAAATTGCTATGCTAAAATGGCAAAACCATGATGTCTAGGAATGCAACTAGTAAATTACCACATATCTAACAGCATGACTTTCTAATATGTTAAGTAGATGGTCAAATCATCCCAGTATTAAGAGAACAAGAAATTGTCAAAACTTAAAAAGGCAAGGTTTGCTGGTACAGGACATCTAAACCTAACAGTAATTCAGCAGGAGATATGTATCCAGAAATAATGAATAAGTGGAATGCGAATTGCCCCCACACAAGCAATTTTATAACTCAAGTTACTGTGAGAAATTTAATTAACGTCCTTAGCTTATTGCTCTCCTGCTTCTAAAACATTTATCTGAGTAACCAAGAGCTGGCTTGTGTCATTTGGTTTAAGAGTCCTAACTGGATCTTTTCTTTTTAGAGCAAAAGATATCTAAAATATTCACAACTATCACTGTAATATGAGGAGACCAAAAACCCATGCAAGAGATATAAAGCCGCATACCATTGACATTCAGCAACAAGAAGATAACGACAAATATCCACAAGTACCAGCTGCAAAAGCAGAAACATTAGTTCAAAAATGCTAGACCTAAAAGCCATAAGAATGGCTAAAGAAACCGAGATGAATATGCATAAAAAGGCATCAAAACATCTTCAAGACTATGACTTGCCTAATACCAACAACTATCTTGAAATCATCTTCCAGTGCACGAATCATGTACTTGTGGAAATTGAACTTTGGGTTTGACGTGCAATGAGTCTGCAGGAAATAATTGACCAAGCAAATGCTCAAGTGAATTAGCAACATCAAATAAAATAAAAGTTAAAAAAGACAAAAAAATTATCAGTTTCCTAATGTCTCACCATGATGAAACCCAAGCGAAGCGCAAGATAATCTGATTTTGTGACAGAACCATAAAATTGTTTTAGAAACGAATGCTGCAAGTCCATGGAAAATAACATTAAAGTGATGTCAATGTGCTTTGGGAAAGGAACCGCAAAAAACCAGTCATAGCTATCAATTCTATCTTATCAAAAATATTTTAGAGAAACCTCAATCCTCTCTGACAAGACCAGTATTAACCTTCTATAGTCTTTCTTGCCCTGCACCACCACTTTAAAGTTCAACAACAATATGTCTTAGTTGTGGAAGTACAGAACCCACAAAAGAATGTAATTCACATTTCAAAAGCACATGAAGGACACAAAATTATTAGAATGAAAAACAAAAGTCTGACGTTCTAACACATGCATCCAACTTTTTGTTTTCTTTTTTGGGCTCTCAGAAGGAGAAGAAGACCATCACAGCGGCCCCCTCAAGGGGTGACCATACCAACCATAAGCACAAAATGCAAAGCCTAAGTCACCAAAACATGTTTAAACAATTTCTTTGTCTTTCCTTTTTATGATATAAAAGGAAAAGGAGAACAGGAGTCTGAAAGATTAGGGTATATAAAAAGTCTAGGATGAGTGACCTTTAAAACTATATAACATACTTCTTTTTTCCTGAAAGAAACAACTATTTTCAAGCCCATTAAAATAAATCTTAGCTGGGGAGATAATGCAGATGGGAGATACGAATCATACCACTAATAGGCAAAATGTAACTTACCAACCAACCCAACAAGACAGAACGTTTGTTCACACCGAGAAACCGATTCTTGATGAAATCATGTTGATGGACATGAGTGACTCTGGGTTTCAGCGCTGCACACGATGTTTGTGGTTAAAGAAATTTAAATGATAGAACAGAAAGACCATGTTTAATCAGAATTCCAGGAGAATAACAGTGATTATTCTTCAATTGGTACTCATCAAATCATAATTCAAGCTGCAAATGATTCAATTCCATGCACAAACACATCCATAGCATATTCCTGACCAAACAGAGGCATGTACCTTGTTCAGTATCATAGTTATCTTTTCGCAATTGAATCCTCCCAATGCTTCCATTGGCGTATCTATATCAATATCATTGTAAGAAATTTCAGCCTGAACGTTCAAGGAGTATTATAGAGGTGAAAAGTTAGAGATTTAGACATACCTTCATTCCACCAAACACAACAGTTAGAACTGAAAAGCTCACATGGACAATGGCTAGAACAAAGATAAAGATATGCAGATGATGAATTGCTTCAAGTGATAATAGTGGGACCTTATGCTGCAGAACAAGAAACAGGGAAGTAATTAGCTTTCCTATTTTTCATCTCAGCCCAGTAGATCATGCATTCAACTAAATATCAAGTCACGAGGACACCAAATTATTCACAAAAGAGAATATGACGAAATAAAATATAGCAGAGGTAGGGCATTTTAAGATTTTGCTCAGGGCAGTATAGCAGCCTCATTACTTATGGCCAAAACCTTTCCTAATAATTTCCTTATACTTTTAGCATCTTGAATATTAAAGCAAACGAAAATGAATCCAGCATTCAGCTGCGTGATGCCTATGAAGGCGTATTTGGATTGGGTTTTTGTTTGAGTTGAATTGTATTGCGAATTGTAAAAGTGAATTGTTTGTGAGATGAGAAGTGAGGCCCAAAGTGAAAAAAAGTTTTTTTTTAAAAAAAGTAAACTTATTTTAGTTTAAAAACCAATCCAAGTTCACCTTAACTTCCTGCTAACAGATGTGTGACCAAAGAAGAATGATGCATTCTCAACAGACCTAACAAAAGGTAGATACTCTATTCCATAATGATAAAGCTAATTCATAGAAATACTGGAGCACAAAAAGGAATTCCCTAGATCAGGAGTGTTACCATTGCAGACAACAAAGAATACTTAGTACCTTTGCAGCACAATACCCAGAAGTAGCTGATTCCTCTGCAAGCAAGCGGCGATGGTGAGAAGGTGTCTCAGGAGCAGCACGTGAAGCTCCCCCTTCGTGAGATGAAGACTCCTCCGGCAACGAGCATGGCAAAAGATGTCGCACTAAATTTTCAGAGACACATATTTTGACAATACTGTTTTGGAAAACAGTCAATAGCAGTGATATGAAACCCAAGAGCATCAGTTCTGCGCCCAATAATTTATTGATCAGTTTGATAAATTCAGCATCAATTGCAACATTTAACGATATGGAAAGAAAAGATAAAGAAATAATTTTGTTTCAACAAAACCAATTTTGGAAAGATAAAGCTAAAAGAGCAATGAATAAATACCTTCTTTTACTTTTTGCAGAGCTTCATTAAGAGGCTTTTGGTTCTTCTTCTTTAGATACTGCATCAAATCAAAGAACCGTTAGCAGAACAGCAAAGGAAAAAACATTTTCACGGTTTGAATATGTAAAAGCTCTAGATCCTTTACTACATGTAAAAATCCAGCCGAAATAGGCGCCGATATCCCCTGCTATTATCCTTTTCTGAAGTCCCTCTTCTTATCTTTACTTCTTTTTTGTTCTTTTTGGATTTTCTGGTTGCAACTCTGAGATGCAAAATGGACAAGAGAAGCATATAGACGAAAGAGTGGAGTGAAGAGCGAAATGCTGAACCTTTCCGATGTAGTGAAGGATGCGTTCAAGGGCGAGCGAGATAGCAACGATAACGGAGCAGACGGCGGCGACCACCCAAGTCGGAGTGTACTCCAGCGTAGTCCCTTCCGCTTCTCCACCTCCACTCATTTTCCCTCAAACGTCAACAACAGAAACAATCACTCTCTCACTCCGTCCTTCCCCAAAGTCAGGAAATGCAAATCCAAAAGCAAAATAACCCCCCTCACTTACAAACCACAACACAGTCCCAAAGAAAAAGAAAGATACTGTAGAATAAAAACAAGAACGTAAACCGAAAGATGGAAAAGGAAATCTCAATCAATCAATCACTCAAACCCATTATGCTGATCTTCCTAAAGATGGACCAAGATCAATGGCCAGCGGCTTTTGGTTGTGGGAGCAGAAGAATCAAGAAAAGCCAAAATTTGAAAATATATTCTAATAACTGCAAAGAATGAAGAGTTTTTTGAAGAACAAAAACAATGAAGAGTTGAAAAAGGATACAAGATTTTTTTCCCTGCTTTGAAAATTGGAAAATAAGAGGAATCTAAACAAGTGATTAAGGTGAGATTTGGAACTACCGTTGCTGTCAGACAGCGATGTTTTCTGAGGGCAATAGGGACTGAAGTGGTTGTCACAACACGGGAATGAATTTAATACTACTTACTTATAAATTTAATGTAAGCATTCGAGTTAATATTTATTTAATATAAAAATTTATATATTTAATAAATAATTTAATTTTAAAAAATAAAACTCTATCTTATTATATCTAATATTATATTTAGTATCACAAGATTAGCATATTACTAATTTTCTAAAAAAACAAGCATAGTATTTATTTGATTTAAGTACTCTATTTTCCTAAACTGAGTAGAGTATTGTGCTGCCTTAGAGTTTACACGGATTTCACGCGATGTGATTGTATAGAGTTTGATTTTGAGATTTTTTGTTTTGAGTTTTGAGAGAAATAAATTTTTTTGAAATAAAAAATAAAATGTGAGATGAGAAATTTATATTGAATTTCGTGTAAAATACAATCCGAATAGGATTTGGAGTATGGGAAGGAAACAAGACACAAGGCTTAGGTGGGACAACAATTCTCCACCGTAAAAAGGAGAGCCGACTTCATTTGATTGTTAGGCTAATAGCGCGTTTAACGTTTTAATTAAAATAATTGAAATTTGATTACTTGAGGAGTATAGAAGAGTCTCGTGAGGAATAAGTATTAAGATGGATTTGGATTAGTTTTATTAAAGAATTAATATAAATTTTTATTTATTTTTTAAAAAAATGAAAAAATTTAAATTATTCCTATCTAATAATTTCCAATGTTTCATACATATTATATTCTAAAAGGAAATATGATGTTTAGATTGGATTTTTTAGAAATCGTATAAATAAATAATTTATAAAAAATTTAATAAAATTTGAAAATTATAGGCAAATGTAAAATTTTTTTTAATTTCCTGGTTTTTTGAATAGCTTCAAATATCTATTCACCAAAAAACAAGAAATATATTAATGTGGCCAAGAAACAAAAAAAAGAGAAAAAAGGAAAACCAAAGAAGACAAGAATTTTGCCACATAAGAGTGGGAAGCTTAATTGAAAAAACGTATTAGCATTATTTATGAAAACAAAAAAAAATTAATTTGATTATTACATTTTAAAAATTTATAGCAAAATATGGTGATCTGTGAGCTTAATTTTTCTTTGTTTTTAAGTAATCATAATTTCGTATTTGATTAAATTTTTTTATTTATTGATTACATAATATTAATAATGATCTGGCATGAGTTTAGAACTACAGATACTTTTTTGAACTAAACTTGTCTCAGCTTGAGCTCCAATTTGGTTACGATATTGATAAATAAATTTTTCATCAAGTGTTAACCTATCTAGATATTAAATTTTTATTTAACGATTAAATATTCATACGATATTAAATAATTATATATTATGTATGAACTTGTAATTATTAAATTAATATAAATGTCGATAATTAAGAATTTATTCATCATATATTTAAAAAATACAATCAGTGTCGTAATCAAAATTATTCAAGTTCAACTCAATTGAAATAAAAGATATCAAACACTTGTAAATATTATAATAAATATATTATTTAATACAATAATTAAATATTCAAACAATGAAACAACGAGATAATAATGCCTGCCCTGTGAAGTGCATGCATTATTAGCCACGAGTGAAGAGGCACTGCCACACGTGTCTCTTTTCCTTCTATTAGGCGAGATTATCGTCCTCCGCATTCACTGGAATTATAATAAATAGGACTTTGCCATTCTTCCAAGTCCAATTTTAACCACAGAAGTGAACTACTAACTAAACTCTCCTTATTTTGTTCAACCACCTGCCATTGATTTCTAGAATACCTTATGATACTTTTGCTTCAAGATTCTATTTAATAAACCCATTTTTAAAATTTTCAATAACATCCAGATACTTGATTTATAATTCTTAAAAATAAGCGTGTAATCTTAGTTTCACTGAATCCTTAACTTATATTTTGAACGAGATTAAATAGTATTTAAATTTAAAATTTTTTACTTTAAATTTTATAAAAATAAATTATGTGTGAGAGAAGAAATATGATTAAAAATAAAAAAATAACATTAGTACCCAATCCAGGTATAGTTTTAATCAATAAATATTTAGTAACAACATACATCTTTCTTTTTGTTTTTTTGGTAGTTTAAAGATGAATGCCTCATTTTATCTATTAAAAAAAGGAATAAACTCATTTTATTAGAAGTGCTCTGGCTTTGGTTGAAATAAGAAATACTCTGCCTTGGGTGGAGAACCATTTTTGAGCCCATGTTATGATTTTATCCACAAACGTTTCATGATCCAGAAAGGAATCTCCAAAAGATATCTGAACTGGGACTCAGACCTGACCAGGGGCCCATGGATCCAAAGGTACCTCTCTGGCCCAACAACCGGATGCTGAAGATCCCCGCTCTCATCTGACACCTCCCATAACAGCGGAAACCACAGGCGAATCAATGAACAGAGAAAACGAGTGGAAGAAAAGTGGGGCTGACGTGGCGCAGATCCGTCTCCGGGCCTCAGATTTCATCTCTGATCAACAAAAGAACAAGCAGATAATAAAAAGCTTTCGGTTTTTCTTATTCCCATTTTCGAATAATTCGGAGGAAACGGCGATGATTATTGTCTTAAAATGCTTTTAATAATAATCAATGAATGAGCCTCTCCGTCACTGCTTGCTTGTGCTGCATTTTATACAATTTATGTGAAAAGTGCAGAAATTGTATTCTATATATCCACTAGTCTGTAGCAGAGTAATATAAAGCAGCACTAGGAGAGTAGAAAGTGGACTCAAAAAGAGAGAGCAGAGGAGTAGAGTTCTAGAGGGGAGAGTTTACCTGGGTTTCCATTGATATTGCTATCGTGACCGTGAGGAGGAAGGGGATTAAACACGAAGAAATGGAGGAAATCGGGTTTCTTGGAATGGGAATAATGGGGAAGGCTATGGCAATGAACTTGCTCCGCCATGGCTTTAAGGTTACTGTTTGGAACCGCACTCTGTCCAGGGTACTTTCTCCTTCTCTTTATTGTGTGTGTATTGATACGTGGGGTACATGTTTGATTGTTTATCCGGATGTTAGACAATTTTCTTTTCTTGTACTGTTGGGTGTTTGTGCAGCCTGTTAAAGGTTTGAACTTGAGAATCTTGTAGTATTAAAGTAAACCGTAAAGAATATGTTGATCTATCGTGTTTACAAGTTTTAAAGAGATTAAGTTCAGATGATTTATTAACGATTATATGTCTGTTTGAGTTGATGATCTACACTTCTACAGAGTGCAAAAAGATTTTGATGTTTAATTTCTCGTATAAAGAATACTGTTTTGTCATTCTTTGATTGAAAATGAGATTCGAAAGACCCACATCTGTAGTAGTTGAAAGTAGTTTAATCCATTTATGTAACCCCTTGTTTTGAATCCTGAAAAAGTTTCTGTCACTGTTTCCTCAAGACGATTTTGTATGTAAATCACAGCGGTTCACAGAGCTTACAGGCGATCATGGTTATCTATATCTGCATCCCCCCGGAGCTATTAGTGTACCATTGAACATCTGGAGTTTTATTATGTGCTTGGGAAGGGGAACAATGATATAGATATATATGCTTGCGCATAGCTGCTGCAAATCAGATACTAATTCTTTGGTCCTTCAAAACATATAATATGTGCAGTGCGATGAGTTGAAGGAGCATGGAGCTTCTATTGGAGAAACTTCTGCAGCTGTAGTCAAGAAATGCAAGTATACCATTGGAATGTTGTCTGATCCTGCCGCAGCTCTCTCTGTAAGTCCAACGGACAACAATCATTAGACTTAAAATACACCATGCAGTTTAAACTTTTATCAAGTCGCATGTTTGTATCAATCTTCAGGTAGTTTTTGACAAAGATGGTATTCTTGAGCAAATTTGCAATGGAAAAGGTTACATCGACATGTCAACTGTGGATGCAGATACGTCCACAAAGATCAGTCAGGTTTGGACTCTTTCTTTTGATTATTTATCGTTAATCCTTTTTTGCCTGACTTTACATGTGGATGAATGGGAAGAAAGGGATGGGGGATTCCTAATGCTCTGTCTTGTGTATTTGAATAGTATCAATAAATTGCTAATGTCATTTGCCATCATTCTTGGTTCAGTTTTTGCCATTGTAAGATGGGAATTTATGTCTAGTGAGACTTTGGCAGAAAGCAAGAAAAAGAAATAGGTAAAAGATCAATATTCTTTGCAGACTCCTGACTTGTGCACAATTCACCTGCTTTCAGGCAATTACAGCAAAGGGTGGTCATTTCCTTGAGGCCCCAGTTTCAGGTAGCAAAAAGCCTGCTGAAGATGGTCAACTAGTAATCCTTGCAGCTGGAGAAAAGGTAGATTGACTAGTTCTTGTAGAGTATGCTGCACTGCCATCTTTTCCCCCTGACCGTTTCTGTGACCCTACACATTTTTTACCTACTTTTGCTTAACCCCGCCCCCTTCCCTTTTCTTCCCTTCTATCCTTTTGGACGATGGAAGAGGGGGAGGATTGGAGTGGTTAAAAATAGGAGGGGAAAAAGATTTTAAGGAAATGGATGTGGAGCTCTCGTCTTGGCCAAACTTCCCATCTGCTTTTAAGGAAGACAATCTAACTGCTTTGTCCTTGAAATTTGACTTGTTTCTCAAAACAATAGAACTCGAGAAGAACTTCCTGATTTAGAGAATTCTAAATCTAATAATCCTTTCTGGTTCGCAATATCAGTTAAACAGGGCAATGAGAAGAGAGTCATATCTCCCAGAAGCACTTGGGTTTGTCCTTACTGCTCTTATCATTCCCTTCCCTTCCATCCCTTGGAAATATAGGTAGACTTGTTGAGCATCAGATACAGTTTATATAGCTTAGATTTGTTTAGAGTACAACACGTTGCAAGTATAAAAAGAGTTCGTATTCTTTTAGGCCTATAGCTTGATTCCCCCTTCCCCCATCCCCAATTTACCGTAATCAAACTAACAATAATTGGTATCTCTATCTTTTCTGCCAGCAAATTAAAATGCCCTATATAATCAAATGATGGTTAACAACAGTGAAGTACTGTATAATTTTTTGTTGTTTTAATTTGTATTTAATTGTTTATATTTGAATAAAATTGTAGGCATTATATGAGGAAGCACTTCCTGCTTTTGATGTCATGGGAAAGAAGTCATTTTTTCTAGGAGATGTTGGAAACGGCGCAAAGATGAAACTTGTTGTGAACATGATAATGGGCAGGTAACTAATTGCAATTTACTTTTTCAATTTTCCATCATCTGTTTTCATCTAGCACATTGCTGAATTATATTAAAATAACTGCTGAAAATTTTATTTGCTACATTCAGTAAAAAAATTTCTTAGAATAGGTAAAGCAGAGTGAGTACATGGTTCCCTCAAGAGAGTAAGTCATTGTAGACTGCTAGTACCTTTACTTATGTTTTCTTTAGGGACTACCAACTTATCTACCAGGCCTACTCATTTTCATCGAGTAGCCTGCTTTACTGGCAATTTTACGTGATTTTAGCGAGGCTCATTCCCAGTGAACTTATTAACAACCCAAATGAAAGAAGCATTGATGCTTGATCACTTTTATGACTCTAATTATTTATCAAAAGAGTAGTTCAGCTGCTAAGCACATGGTAGTATCAGGTCATGAATGCTAAATAGATTAAGTTGAGTTTTACCATTTACAGCTGTCAATAATTTCTTCAAAAAGAACTTTACATCATTAGATAGATGGCTTTCATGTTTTTAAGGGGGCGTGTTTTTATGAGACATCAGAGCATTGGGTTAACTGATACTGGTGCTGTTAAATTTCATCCCAGTACGATGAATGCATTTTCCGAGGGACTTGTACTGGCTGATAAAAGTGGGTTGAAACCTCAAACTCTTCTTGATGTTTTGGTAAGAAGCAACATTTCTGCATTTTTTTCCTGTTTACTTTTTATATTTGCTGGTTTTGGCTGAAAATTTCCTCCGTTTCTTCTGGCAGGACCTTGGTGCTATTGCAAATCCAATGTTCAAGATGAAGGGACCTTCAATGCTCCAAGGAAATTACACCCCTGCATTTCCGCTGAAACACCAACAAAAGGATATGAGATTGGCTCTTGCCCTCGGAGATGAAAACGCGTTGTCAATGCCGGTGGCTGCCGCTGCTAACGAGGTAAGACGTTGCCTCATCCCTGTTACCTTTGTAAAAGGAAAAAAAAAAAAAGAATACACCCGATCCCTCTTGCTTCTTTGCAGGTATGTGGCTTTTGGGGCTGAAACAATTTGTCCTTCCCCAGCTATGCTGGGCTCAGTTCGTCATGAACCTCTCTTTCTGGAGGACAAAGGATTTTTTTTTTAAATAAAAAAAAATAACTACATGAATTTTAATGTGGTCATTTGGCATGTAGGCCTTCAAAAAAGCCAGAAGCCTGGGTTTGGGCGACCTTGACTTTTCGGCTGTCCACCAGACTGTTAAGGGCAATGATAAGTAACCGGGACGCCTAGCACACGGAGCCAAACCACTTGGAAGTCAAGAAGCGTCAAAGTTTACGCCGCACCGCATTAAGGTCGACTTCCCCAACCTTGTATCAACACTTGGATGTATAATTTGCAATGGAGAGTCACGTTTCTCATATGAAAATTGGTGTTATTTTCCTCTGAAACGAAGTATAATTTTTGCTCAGAATCAAGTCATTCCAAATTGCTCAATAGCATAAGAAACAGAAAATTCTCTGAAAAGTATTACCCTTCAAGTTCCAAATGGTCCTTCAACGAATGTGCTACATAGTTACTCAGCTTTAAAAAAAAAAAGTTATTAATAAGCATATTTTCCAACAATATACGTGCTGAACGTTAGTGTTTCTTTACTTACTAAGAATCTGGCTTATATTCTTCGAAAATTTTCCATTCCGAGTGACAATGCATTTCCTCCATCGTTTTAGGCAGAAAATGCTTCAGATTGGTTAAATTGCTGAAATTTTTTTTGATGGTACTGAAAAATAAATATTTTGAGAAAAATCTATTATCTTAACAACCACAAATGCTGTTTTGAAAAGCATGCCAAGTCGCCTATCAAAAATATTTTTTTCCTATTTAAGTTAAAATCAACAATAAATATGCAGTTAAACTCATCCTTTCATTTAACAAAAAAATTTATTATAAACAATTGAAGACAGACCCATCCATGGTTAGGAAAGCACATGCCAAACAGCATTTACTGGAACTGCAAAATACCATTTCGACCTTCCAACAAAGGGACATCAAGTTGCAGAAATGCGGCACCATCCAATCAAGATGACTCATTACGTTGGCAATATTACAAAAAATGATAATGATGACCACAACAAACCAGCTAAACCACGGTTGCAATTTTGCTCGTCATTTCTTGTTCTTTGGCACTTTAAAGATGCTCTCCTTGTAGTATTTAAGTTCTGCAATACTCTCTTTAATATCATCCATAGCCCGATGCTTGTTTTCCTTCTGAGGAGCCTTCTTGTTATCTGGTTGAAACAGTAAGATCGAACAGAAAATATTTTGTTACTGCTGTAGTAATGAGGAAAGCACATAAAAGAAAGCATGCTTCAAAGTAAAAGGTAAAAACTGCTACCTCTTGGGTACCATCGGAGACATAACGCCTTGACGCTGCTGACATCCACAAGCACATGAGAGAAAAGACTGGCCAAAACTGGCATGTACTTCTGCCAGAAGAAAATTTCCTAATCAGAACAAGCAAATTACCCAAGAGAAAACAGTCATAACATTAAATACTTAAAAACAAAAGGGAGCAATTTTTTTTCCCGGGTGGATGAATTGACGCAACATTAATTGAACTCACGAGAGAAAAGCTAATGTTCCCTTGTCTAAGGATTAGGAATTTAATAAAATCACCACTTAATAGAGGTTAAATCAGTTAGGCAGTGCTGTAACGATGCATAGCTTCTATAATTCATTGTTTAAACTGACAATGCTGATTGAGAAGGAGAAATATAACAAGAGAATACAAGATTAACTGCAGTTAGCTGAAATCGACAAAAAGAGCATCGTTACCATTTCCAGTAGACGGTAAGCAGCAACAACAAGCTGGAAGTTATATAACAAGCCAATACACTGTTGAGTATAGCACTAATTCACTACACAGAGATGATAGGCAACATTTCTCATACCTTTAAAAATTGAAAATCAACATAGACTGAGTTTCCTGCAAGTAGAGGAGTATAAGTTCCTATATTTTTCTTCACAAATTCTACAACCTACAAAATACACCATGAATACCCATGTTACTTCCAAACTCTGCAAGCACCTAGCAGAAATGACTGAAGCCAGGAACCCCAGCAAGGGTCAATAGCAGATGCCCTTTAAAAAAGAAAAGGCAAAACAAAGAAGGTATCATATGTCTCTCTCTCTCAACATGATATGAACATGAGGCTTATGCAGAAGACGCATTAACAGAAGAGATGAATAAAGGAGATAATGAAGCTAAGATACCTGCATTTCAGCTTCATGTTCAGTAATTGAAGTCCTGAGCACCTTCTCTGTCAAACCTTAATTATACTTCGACAGTTAAAAATTCTTTCTCTCCCATTAAATACCATCAAAACAGAATGCATCTTGTTTTGTTATAAGAATTTATGTGAAATAGAAGAACACATAGGCCATGGAAAAGCAAGCAACTTGCCAAGCTTCTTACCACTTGCTGCATGATGCTCTTGACACCATTCTCCCATTTTATCCAGGCACTCCTTTGATTGATGAATGACCAAATCAGGACCCTACACATTACAAACTGGAGTTTAGTTCCACAGACGGATATTGTGCTGAAAACCACAATGCTGCTCCAGATACTCATGAAAAAAAGCATTGTACAGCTTCAGAAGTTTATACTTTGGGTACCACATGGAGCCAAGAGAATAAGAAAGCTATCCGTTTTCCAATTTTCACAGATATATGGAGGGAAACTTTTGCAGATTAGATGAAATCAAATGGCACATAACCTTATTTCACAATAGCCTAAAAAAATTATAAGACCCTGAATGATGTCAGACCTACTTATTCCCAATAATACCCACTTGGAAATGAGAGCCCAAATTTTGACTTGAGGTTGCAGCTGCAGCACACAACTCATAATTGTCCTTTATTCTTAGCTTACAGTTTCTTGTTGCAATCCATAAAAAGGTTCTTTTCTCAAGGTGTTCAACTGACTAAGACTATCAGAAACTAGATTGTGCTCATATTGGGGCAGAAAGAGCGTTGCTTTAGCAATGCTTTAGAGCCAGTAACTACAAAATTCAAGGGATAAATGAGGAGAAACAGCACCAACACACCTCATATATGAGTGCAGTTGAGCTACACTAAAATATGCTATTACTCATTCCAAACCACAACGTTTTCCCAAACTAACAAATATTTGTTTCAGCAGGCAGCAGGTCAGTAGTAAATGGAGAAAAGGTGGCAGGGGAGGCCAAATTACCTCTATTAATTTTGTCAAATTGCCATCTGTGATTATACAAGCAATCTCCAATATTTTATCAACTTCAACATTCAGACCTACACAAGAAGAAAGCAGCAGGTGAATTAACAAATAACCCTACACCTGTAGGTGATGACATGAGAAAAGTAGGCACAAATTATAAGCAATAAAAGACAACTAAATATAAGTGGCTGATAAGTGAAGATTAACTCAGGTGAGAATTTTCTTTCACATAGAAATCTAGTATATTTAACAAGATAATGTAAGCCATGACTATATAGTTTAGTCAAGCTACAGACATCAAATTCTAACTAAACCATAATTGCTGTGGCAAGTCTAGATGCATCTCCACCAGCCAAGAAAGGGGTTACCCACTAATCTTATGCTAATGACTACTCCTTCCAGGTCCTACTTGACTCTAGGGACATTTAGAACCAGGGAGAAATCTCAAATGTTTTATGCATTTGTAGACTACGAGAGAGAGAGAGAGAGAGAGAGAGAGACCACTTCTGGAGAACCTATTTTCCACACGGTTCTCTTTGTAGTTTCTATTTCAGGGATACCTATTCTATTGCAGTTTCAAGAAACTGATAAACATCACTACCGGTCCTACTTTGGGGAAAGCAATGGAGTTGGGACATGGGAAGATCTTATTAAAAAATAAAGACAGTAAGAGAATGGTTATGGTCCTGAAAGTTGAAGAATGAAATAGACTGACCAAGAATCCTAGAGAAAGGAGCAAGGCCAAGGGCTCAGTAACTGATGATCTAACATAAGGAATAGAGAGGAAGCAGAAGATAAGTACGATATTCCATTGGATATGTTAAGGGTATATCTATGGCTGATAAGCACGGAATGTAGGAAAATGTGAACGGAAGGAATAAGTGAAACAGCAAGGTTTCAGTGCAACAAACCTGGAAGGACCAAATATGAATCTTGCATTGACAGCAGTAGAAACCAGAAAGTTGCTTATCAAGACTGAAGACTCAAAGAGCCCTCAAGAACCTAGAACAAAAAGGAGCTCTAAGTTTTCTTACAACTCATCATCGTAGAGTATATAACCAATAACAAATAAATCCTATTCATTAGTGGAAGAAAGGAGGTGAAGAAATACCAAACGGATATACACTTGAGCAGTGAAGTTTAAAGGGATATATTCTTTGATATTACTCAACTTTTAACACCAAGAAGCAAATTCAAATCCAAATGGTAGATAATTGGGCCGTGGATATCCCAATTTTTGTATGTAATTTATTCTATTAAGCATTAGTTTCATTTCTGAATCAATTTGATAGCTAAAAGAGGATAGCTATACATATAGATGCAAATCCCAGAAAAACAAAGCCAGAGACATCCAGAAACACAATACTCACCAGTCATTTCCAAGTCAATCCATACGAGTGGCAACTTGTATTCCCCTCGCACTACTTCTGAGTTTTGTTGAACCCCATTCTCACTTTTCAGATTGGTTAAGTCTCCTGAGCTGTCATCTTTGTTCTTCCCTTTAGCTGCACCAAAAGTTATTTTGTGACATTTCACAGGAAATAAGACACAAGTATATTAAGATCTCGTACTTTTGTATCACAGTTTAAGGAATCAGCTCTAAGGATAGAAGGTAGAAAAGTTAAAAATAGCATGCATGCTGCCTTTGTTTCTTGGCAAGTGATAACACTCAGTCTCAAAACTTGGAAGAAAGTGAACATTCGGAAAACTTTGTTATTAGCCAAAATGAAAGTTCAAGCATTCAACCTCTCTTATTTTGTTTCCCACAATCGCCATCTCCAGCAACAGTTGTCTGCTCCATATCATCTGCTACGCCCAGCTCAAGTAAAGAAAATGCATTTTGAGCTGTTTTCAGATTGGTTAAGTCTCCGGAGCTGTCATCTTTCTTCTTCCCTTTAGCTGCAGAAAAATTTATTTCGTGACATTTCACAGGAAATAAGACACACGTATATTAAGATCTCGTACTTTTGTATTTCACAGTTTAAGGAATCAGCTCTAAGGATAGAAGGTAGAAAAGTTAAAAGTAGCATGCATGCTGCCTTTGTTTCTTGGCAAGTGATAACACTCTGTCTCAAAACTTGGAAGAAAGTGAACACTCAGAAAACTTTGTCATTAGAGCAAAAATGTAAGTTCAAGCATTCAACCTCTCTTATTTTGTTTCCCACAATCGCCATCTCCAGCAACGGTTGTCTGCTCCCTATCATATGCTACATCCAGCTCAAGTAAAGAAAATGCATTTTGAGCTGTTTTCAGATTGGTTAAGTCTCCGGAGCTGTCATCTTTCTTCTTCCCTTTAGCTGCACCAAAAGTTATTTCGTGACATTTCACAGGAAATAAGACACACGTATATTAAGATCTCGTACTTTTGTATTTCACATTTTAAGGAATCAGCTCTAAGGATAGAGGGTAGAAAAGTTAAAAGTAGCATGCATGCTGCCTTTGTTTCTTGGCAAGTGATAACACTGTCTCAAAACTTGGAAGAAAGTGAACATTCAGAAAACTTTGTTATTAGCCAAAATGTAAGTTCAAGCATTCAACCTCTCTTATTTTGTTTTCCAAAATCACCATCTCCAGCAAGAGTTGTCTGCTCCCTATCATCTGCTACGTCCAGCTCAAGTAAAGAAAATGCATTTTGAGCTGTTTTCAGATTGGTTAAGTCTCCTGAGCTATCTTTCTTCTTCCCTTTAGCTGCAGCAAAAGTTATTCTGTGACATTTCACAGGAAATAAGACACACGTATATTAAGGTCTCGTACTTTTGTATTTCACAGTTTAAGGAATCATCTCTAAGGATAGAGGGTAGAAAAGTTAAAAATAGCATGCATGCTGCCTTTGTTTCTTGGCAAGTGATAACACTCTGTCTCAAAACTTGGAAGAAAGTGAACATTCAGAAAACTTTGTTATTAGCCAAAATGTAAGTTCAAGCATTCAACCTCTCTTATTTTGTTTTCCACAATCACCATCTCCAGCAACAGCTGTCTGCTCCCTATCATCTGCTACGTCCAGCTCAAGTAAAGAAAATGCATTTGGGAGCTGATTCATTTCCAAGAGGATTGTAAAACTTCGATCATGTGCTTTTGAAAAACCAACTGACGGGTGATTCCAGCGTACCATGCAATCCAGGAAAGACAAACATGAAACTGTTAATTCTTCTGTAATAGTTAAGCGCATGAAATCTTAGAAATTCAAGAACCAAAGACCAATTTCATTGCTCACATGCAAATAGAGACAAAAAAAAATCCAAATGCTTCATGCCAAAAATACACAAAATAGTTTTCCATACTCTTTTCTTTTTTCCATTCATACCATAGTTCTGATGCTAAGCAAATTGATTTTGTACAATCGTGGGCGTTCTAGTTAAGGAACTCCAAACAATGAAAAAAGATTCTGGAGAAGTGAAAACAGCATTAGGTTTCCAGAGCAGCCAAAAACAAAAACTACAAATTCATGTGTTTTTAGTACACAACCTTCCCTGTTGCAGGACACTGAGGTACTGTTTCATATGTAATAGGAATATTGGTGGAAACTGGAGAACTACAATCTGAGGTTTCCGGACAATTTTTTTTTTTTTTTTTTTTTTGGGTGGGGGGGGGGGGTGTTCAGTACTCTTAAACATGTGAAGCGCATACAAAATTTACAAACAACCAAACCACCAAAAAAAAAAAAGAAAAAGAGAGAAAAACGAAAAATCACACTGGAGAATCAGAATATTCTGGAGTTCTACTTACCAAAAAAGGAAAAGAAAACACCGTATACATGATCACTTTAGAAACAAATAACACATAGCCAGTGCTCTTAACAAGGCAAATCCATGTAAGGCTTAGTTTGGTTGGGAGGAAAAGAGAGAGGAAAAGGGCAGGAGAAGTAAAAGAGAGTAAATGGATGTTTTATTTTATTTGGTTGGAGAAAAAGAAGCGAAGAGAGTAAATGTGGAGAGGGAGTTCCAATCCTTCCACTTTTGAAAGAATTGGGAGGTATTTGGTATTTAAAAAATTATTATGTCTTTTAATTTTCACTTTTATCATAATTAAAATATTTAAAGTGATAATAGATTTGTAAACACAGCAAAATATTTCTAATTTACTTCCTATTCTCTCATACCAAACAAAATCACAATAAATGCAAAACACCTCGCTCAGGAAAGTAAAAAATGCCTCTTCCCCTTCCCCTTCCCCCTCCCCCTCCCCCTCCCCCTCCAACCAAACTAAGCCTAAAACCTAACAAAAACGACCAAATAATCAGAAAATCTAGAAAACTCTCCTAAAAACAAATAAAATTCCAGTATACGGTGATCACTTCAAAAACAATTTAGCAAAAACGTGCGGCACAATTAAACGATGGAGTGAGAGCTGGAGTTTTAAAAGACATAATCAAAGCTCAGAAACAAAATGATCAAAATGAATCTTAACATGATATACTCCGCAGGCACAGAAAATTTAGTATAGAAGGTCGAAACTACAAAATTTTAGAAGGTCGAAACTATAAAAGTTTCGTATGTCTTCGGTACGTACAGCTGGGGACTGAAGCTCGCCGGGAGAGGGAACAGCAACTGTAGACACCAGCTCGGAGTTCGGGTTCGAGAGATCAGCGTTTGTCTAAAGAGATAAATAAAGGTTTGAAGGTCTGTGAAGAGCCCAGGTCCGCCTGCTTGGCCCGTTGCTACTGGTAAGATATACTAGCCCAGTGGGTTCTAACTGTGCCTTGGAAGCTTTGGATATTGTGGTTCTTAAACGTCCATGTGTCTTAAGCCCAAGTCCACGGGGTTGCATGATTTTCTATTTGTTGGGAAAATGGTTCGCAAGTTCTCATTGAGATAGTTTTTGTATAATGTTTTTATATTTTTTTAACTAAACTGATCCTCAATATATTTATGAATAGATTGAAGAACTACCACCTGTCGTCCGGGTCTCCAGTCACGGGATCAATTTTATTAAGCACTACTTCAATCTTGGATTTAATGTTGATTTTTCTATTCATTTGGGATATGAAATATGGCAATGAATGAGTATAATTTATGTGTATTTATTTCTTTAGTTCAAAATTAAATATTAATATTTATATTTAAAAAATATCAATAATTAATAAAGATAATATGATATTTTGATTATTGTCAAAAATACTTCTAAATAGGAAGATTAATATTGTGAGAAAATTTGAAAATTTATTATTACAATACAATATCTTAAACTATGATTGGAGTACTAATTTTGCTAATCTATTATTTAAAAAATAGGACACATAAACCTTATTCGATAATGTATGAAAACATTTTTTAAGCAAAAAAGTGAATGTAATTATAAAAATAATATTTTTGCTTTGATTAAAACCATAAATAAATTTACTCAAAAACCATAAATGAATTCGAAAAGTTTTTTTAAAAATAAAGTTGAAAAATATTGTAAACCGTAATTATGAAAAAATTTGTCAGTGAAACGAGTTGTTTCTTAACCTCATTGTTTGTGCCGAAAGCTAGTGGCGGGTAAAATTCAAGGGGTTGCCCGTTGTCCCGGTGCATAAAGCGGGCCGGGTTGCTAACCCAAACCAGGCATTAGGGGTTTTCGAGATTTTGGGGAAGGGTAACAAGGGTTTTTCTCTAAGAAAAGCATTTCCACTGAAAAGCCTCTCGCGCTTATTACTGCCGCTTTCGTCAATAAGGAGGAAGAGGAAGAAGAAGAACGGTGAGCGAATCCAGCTTCTTCTTCTACTTTGACAACTGCGCCTCTGATTCAGTGTCGTTCGAATCAGAACGAGTCGGATTGGCATAGCTGAAGCAATGGCCACACTCGTCCCTCCTCCTGCAAGTGCCGCTCCTACTCAACCCGCTGGTTCGAAGCCGACGGCGATCGAACCTGAGAAAGTCGATTACCTCAACCTTCCTTGTCCTATTCCCTATGAAGAAATCCACCGCGAAGCTTTCAGTTAATATTCCTTACTGTTCGGAACTGTTGAGTCTTTTGGTATTTAATGACTGTCCTTCTCTTGAAACGTTTGTTTCTTTTTAGAGTTTAGATGTTATAGCAGACAATGTTACTCCAAATTCACATTCTTTTTTCCGTTGTGATATTTTTGATGGGCTTTATTTTTCCTTTTATTGTCTTTTTGCGTTCGTTTGCATGAATATTGAACACAAAAAGCATAAGAGCAGAATTCAGCCCCAGTTCACGAACCACTGCATTAAACTTCTTGCTTTCCTGTTACTTATACAATGTAGTAATAAATTATGATGAAAATGTGCTTATTGTGTGGCATTGGGAATCATGTATCTCTGTTAGATGATTTGCATTGACTAAATGTTCTATAGGGATCAATTGCTGCAGTAACATTGAATAGATACATTCTGGTTACTGGGAGTTCTTAGCTGCTGATACCTGCCCAAAACTGAAGTTCTAGAGAGGCAAAAACCAGCTTCTTATAGAACTATGCTGCTGAAGATGGTACTTGATTTTTGCAACGGATAAGTGCTATGTTTGGAATTGTTCCAATATATCATCTAGATGTAATAAAATAAATTATCAAAATAAGCAGTCTGTTCCTTTTGATTGAATGGTACTTTAATTAATAGAGAATGAATCTTTTGAAGTTATGCAAATCTTCTATTATCAAATTTGAGAGCACCCTTTCCCATCCCGCTCTAAGACCCTGTAGTAAGAGTGACACTTAGGCAACTTAGGTTAATGTTCATGTAATACTATATTGGTTTTTGCTTGAATGTCAGTATATTATCTCATTCAGTATGTGTTGCTTGTGGTGGATATTAATCATTCACGTGGTGCAGTTGAGAGAAGAGATGTCGTATTGATTCTGTTGGATTTGATTGGCAGTGTCACTGAAACCAGAACTTTTTGAGGGGATGCGGTTTGATTTTACCAAAGGTCTTAATCAGAGATTTTCACTCAGCCACAGGTAGTTCTATTTCCTTTCCAGGGGGAGCTACTCTGTTTTCTTGTTAAGACACTTTTTTTTTGGTCATGTTCTACTTTTTGGGATTTTTTCCCTTTTAATATAACAAAGGAGGTTCTAGGAGAAAGGCTGGAGTGGATTGCATGCTTATTTTTTCTTCTGCTTTCTTCAGTGTTTTCATGGGACCAACAGAAATTCCTTCTCAGTCTTCTGAAACCATTAAAATCCCTACAGCTCACTACGAGTTTGGAGCAAATTTTCTAGACCCGAAGGTATGCAAATCTTGCTTTCTTGGTTCAAAATTTAGAGACCCAGGGAGAATGTAAGTGTTGTGCTCACTGGGCATTTCTTCAAAAGTGACGAGATCAACTTTTTTTGATGTTTTTATTGTCTTTCTGCAGTTAATGCTCTTTGGGAGGGTACTTACAGATGGGAGGCTAACTGCCAGATTGAAGTGTGATTTATCTGAGAACCTTACCCTCAAGGGTTCTGCTCAAGTACTTTTCTTTTTTCCTTCTCTCTCTCTCTAAAAAAAATTAACTTATAGTTTTTTCCCTCAATGTTTCATTGTTACTATTCTTTTTTACACAAAAATATGCTAATGATTTTTATTTCTTTTTCCAGCTTACAAATGAACCACACATGTCTAATGGCATGTTTAATTTTGATTACAAGGTAAAACTCCTCTTATTTTCTTTTGTATGTCTTTGGTATTTTGCGTAAGTAGGAATGGTTATTGCTACAGTGAACTCATTGAAAGCTTTACGTTCACTCTTCTTGATCAAATCCCCTGTTAACTGCTTAAAGAGATAATAAGCTATTTCCTTTTGTCTCCATTTTTGATATTTTTGTAGGGCAAAGACTATAGGACTCAATGTCAAATTGGTTCTGGTGCCCTACTTGGTGCCAGCTATATTCAGGTATAAGATTTGCAAAACATCAAAGTACTTAGTTACCACATCATTTAACTATTCTTCAAGATTTGCAGTTAGATATTGTCTGCGGAAGAATGAAACATTGTACTCAACTAGATATTAATGTTTGTAATTTTTGGGAAAAATTTTCTTTGCTGCTCAAATTGCTTGATTATTTAATGTCAGGCTTCTCCATTTGATGCTAGCTTTTTCTGTTTCATTCAGAATAGCATCTCTGTAAAAAGAGTTTAGCATAATAATTCAGAGCATGACAGCAGTAATAGAACTTTGCAACAATGATGCTTCCTGCTGGTGTTGTTAAACCTTACATATTTGTTACATGAAAGTAAATTAAGTTGATTGTGTTAAGAGACTGCATTATCTTGTCAAGTGTTCTGGTTAGAATGAAGCATGCGCATTATGCATGCAAGGATTACAGAAAGCAAATTGGAAGGGAAGAGATTTTGAATGCTCTTCAAACACAAGTATTCAATACCTTTTTAATTCTTAATATAACTCTTATCATCTTTTAATGTGTCAATATATCTGTGATCTGATTTCTCATCATGTTCTGACATTTTAATACTGTGTTCAAATGATCTGCAGATATCTACATATAGTTTTTGGTTTACTTCTGAGAACTTTATGCTTCATACATTCATCTGTTTCATTTTTCCTCTTCATTCAAGCATCATGTTAAAAAACTTTTGTTGATTGAATTCTATTTCTTGCCTGCAGAGTGTCACAAAAAATTTGTCTTTAGGTGGCGAAGTTTTCTGGGCTGGTCAGCACAGGAAGTCTGGCATTGGTTATGCCGCTCGTTACAACACAGACAAGATGGTATTTTGCCTGCATAAACTGGGGATACCCATTCTATGTACATTTTGATGTATTCTTGACATGCATAGTTCATCAACTGCTCACCATACTATTAGTTGGCTGTTGATAAATCTTAGTGATAATGTCTGTTGTGTTTGAGCTAAAATGAACTTGATAGGTTGAACCCCCTGTTCATTTTCTCTCTAAGAAGTCCATGCTGTTTGATTAATATGTTAAATTTTAATCAAAATTCTTCCCTAATTTTGGCTCTTGAACGAAGAATATGATCTCAATTTTCCTTCATTTAGGAAGATGGTTTTTGGGTGGATTGAGGAGGGTAATAAATGGTGTCTGGTCTGGTTAATGGAGGAGATGTAGTGGGGTTTTGTCAATCTTGTCCCTTGTCTGGTTAAGAGAGGGAGATGTAGAAGACGGGTTCTGAATCTTAGCATCTCCAGAGCTGATGCTACCTTTTTATGTAAATTGGGACATCATGATTTTGAAAGCTTGAGTTGCTGAATTCTAGGCTGGTTTATCAATGGTTTGGAATATAGCTGGCAGAGATTGACAATGTAGAACTAGATGTTAGACTGCATCTTATGAACTTCCGGAGTTCATGGTTGTTCCTTTAGTCATGACAAATAATTGATGCTATGAGAAGAGTATGTCTCAGATATTGGTATTTGTTCATGTTTTGGGGTGGTGGTTCGGTCCATTCTACATATTTTGTCTCCTTTTTCTTTCATAGTTGGGCATTGTACATGCTCACATCAGTTTATTGATGTCTGGACGCGGAAAGGAAGTTTAATGCATGCGTGTCTTGGTTATTCCTTTCTGGATAGTAGTGTTCAATTAACCATAGTCATTAAGTCCTTTTTGGGTTACTGAATCTGGAGATTTTTAGTAATATCATGTGCAAAACAATATATCTCAACTTTGTCAAGGATGTACAGTAAAATGTACCTCCTCCCTCCAAAGTTGACTGTAGACTTTCCTATACAACATTCAATCTTGGATGGAGGGAGCATTAATTTATTGAGCTGCATAAGCCTCTTCTCTCTCTCTTCTGGTTTGCGCACATCTGGACAACTGATCAAGGAATCATCTGGCAAGAGAATCTGTCTAATTGCTTTAGCATTGAAATATAGAATCGCATGGACAGGTCATTAACCATTATGGGATTTCTACTTCTTGGTGAAGTAATGTTTCATGTTCTCATATTTTGGCCACCGAAATAGGTTAAGATGTTTTTGGTCTTATTGTGGTTCTCATAAATCTGTTGTCTGTAACTTGATCATCAAATAGTTCTGGGTTTTTCCTCCAACCACTCAAAACTTAACGATTTGCGTGAAGGTTGCTACAGGGCAAGTTGCAAGCACTGGAATGGTTGCTCTGAGCTATGTCCAGAAAGTATCTGAAAAGGTGGTTCTCATTTTTGGAATTCTTTTGTAGTATTGTCTTTTACAGGCATTCCTGATGATGTTTCTTTTATGTAGGTTTCTCTTGCTTCTGACTTCATGTACAACTACATGTCTAATGATGTCACAGCAAGTTTTGGCTATGATTACATCCTTCGCCAGGTACTTTTTGTTATGATGGAGTCTTTGGTAAAAAAAGTCCAGGCCAGCTTTATGTTGAATTATATCACTTACTCGTGAAGTTCTTCATTTCATAAGTGTGTAAACATCAAATCTATCACAATGTTCTTTGACAATTTGTGACAACATTTCATGACAAAGTATAGAAGACATTAACGATTAAAGTAGCATAACATGACTTGCTATTCATTAAGGGGAAAAATTGGAAAAAAAAAAAGACATATTATTTCACACTGCTGGCAAGCGCTGGAACTGTATTAGTTTTTATTAAATTGAAATCTTGAGCGTCAGGTGTGCATGTCTTCTTTAAGTTTGCTCTTGCTCAAAGTGTTTTTCTGTTTAATCCTACTCTTAGATTTATTGGAAACTGAAAACCTGAAATATGGCTCTCCTCCAAATTGGTTATCATGGATTCTACTCTCAACTGGCCTTCACCCGGTTGAATTTATGACTGATAGGAGTTATAACAAATCAAGCCCAGAAGCACTTTCATGCTCTTGCTTTCTTGTGCAAGCTGGTTTTGGAATGAGATTTTTGTTTTGGAATAACTTTATTATACTGCCCAATGACTTATCAACACACTTTGTCCCTCTGCCATGGGATTGGAATATATCTTTGCCGTTGAAGTCTTTTTGGTGTTCTTGAGCATGGGGCTTCCTTCATTTACACACAGAAAATCATTCTTTAACTGGCCTTGCTATGATTTCTTGCTAATGTGACAGTGCCGACTTCGAGGGAAGATTGATTCAAATGGCTGTGTTTCTGGTTTCTTGGAGGAGAGATTGAATATGGGTCTTAATTTTATTCTTTCTGCGGAGGTAAAGTTATCTGTTTGATAGTTTGTTGATTTATTCCGTTCTATTCTTGATGTCTGCTCTTACCAGCCAAAAGCCATAAGGGGAAAAAATGTGGTTCATTTATTATTTTTATTTCTTTGTTGGTTGGGGGAGAGGGAAAGACCTTGAGATTGTTCAATATTTAAAATCTGGGCCCTGCTTTTGGCATTATTGCAAGAGGCCTGCATAGAGGATGGGTTTAGCTTAAGATAACCCACATAAACTTATTCTTCATGGTTGGATTAGTTAACTAAGTAAATCCACCGACAACCTATAGCTTCGATAGTAACTCTATTTTGGTTTACCCAATTTCCTGATTCTGTCAACTTAGTATTCTAACACATCTACAACTATGCTTGCAGCTTGATCATCGGAAGAAGGATTACAAGTTTGGATTCGGGTTGACAGTGGGAGAATAGGTTTGTTTTTCAGTGTTATTCTCAGCGTAGGTTGGTTTTTGCCAGCAACTCCACAGGATGATTATTTCGTCCTTTGGGTAAGATTCAAAGAAGCAGTTTTGTAATTCTGTTGAGCATACATTATTAATGGACAGCGGTGGCTCTTGACAAATTAGCATCGCTAGTAGCCCTAGTTGTTTTGTAGTTTGTTGATACATTATTGATAAGATTTGGTTTTGAAGTTGTAGAATAATGCGAAAGAAAATAGTACAAGCCAAATTTGATTGATTGCATGCTTTTGCAATTAACTCTTTTAGGGAAGATTGTTTTTTTTTTTAAAATTTTCTCATAAATAATTTATTTTGTAAAATAAAGGTTGAATGCTCAAACGACTACACCATTCGATTTCCAAATCTGACTTTTTGAGTCCGTGCATATCACCTATTCAAGGTTCGTGGTTCTTAGCCCTCCCGAAGAATATCCATTCTTTTATATATTCAAAACGAAGATGGAAATCGAATTTGAAGTTAAAAGATTTTTAATCAATTAAAGAGTTTTTTTTATAATTAAGATGTTTAGTATATATAAAAATAAAAGAGGATATATAAATAGTTTAAAATTTGAAGAAAATATTATATTTTATAATTGGTAATTTATAAAAGGAAATAATAAATTTTTAATTTCCTTTTCGATGTCTTCTTCACTGTTTTTTTATTTCAATGGCACGGATAAGTCAATTCCCATCATCTTCCTTGCTTGAAAGACTGCCTAAGAAGTATCTAATCTAACGTATGAGAAAAATTCTAACAAAGAGGAGTATGGACCACCAGTTTAGAAAGATTGGTTTTAAAAAATGCCATTCAACCTCAAATCTTGAAGGAGGAGACAAAGGAAAGATCATTACTCTTGCCAAGTTCGGAGCTCCGGCGAGAACAAGAAATCCGATTGATTTCTGGCCAGATCGCTAGGAGCAGACGCAGAGAAGTGACAGAGGGAGACGGAGAGGGAGAAGAGAGAGACCAGATTTATCAATTAAAGAGTTGAGTTACAGTGTTATAACCATGATTACGTGTTATTGATCGAGCACTTGTATGCTTTTATTTCTTGGACGTTTCGAAAGGAAACCTCGTATCATTCGCTCTCGGAGTAGGGATACGCCATGTTGTCGGGCAAAACCAGAGGCGTCAATCTGTGCGCGCTCGCTGAGAAGCTGGAAACGAACGATCCGAAAGCCGGACAGCACTCCCTCCCTTGACACAGGAACCCAGCTTACATAGACGAATCATTTCATGTAGTTTCAATTACCGAATCTTAAGGATGTAAAATATAGTGAGAGAAAATCTCTTATTTTTAATATTTATAATTTTAGTTATAATTTTATTTTTTTAAAAAATATAATCTTAATTATTAATTATACGGTAGATTTTATTTAAATTTACATGTATAGCATAGATACATTTAATTAAAAATATAAATTTTTCATAATTTGTTCAATATTCTTTAAAATAATTAAAAATAAAAATTATACATTTTTTAAAAAATATATCTCTAAGTCAGATTAACGATTAAATTTATAATTTCTATATGTAAGTATTTTTTATATAAATAAATAAAATATAATAAATTTTATATTTTAAATCACACACATGAACAACATATATAAATTTGATTCTAACTTTGCTGTAGAATTGGACGTAAGAACTACATTTTTTTGAAAATAAATATATTTAATATTAAAATGATAGAAATTAAAGTTGAGAGATATCCTTAAGACAAAAAATAATTATTATTATTATGAGATTTTTTTTATATAAATTACTCAAATTTTCACCCATTCGTGTAGTATGCTTTTTTTCTCCCAAATAAGTTATTTCAAAAACATGAAGACAGATTTTTAGACAAACACTCAATTGGAATAATGAATTAAAAGTTATATTTATGCAAGGGTTGAAAAGATAATTCATTTTGATTTACGTTTAATGATTGATTAAATGATGAAATATGTCAAAGATTCAAACAGGCACTTACAATCTTCTACCCATTAATAATTATTATATCTTGAAATACTTCCACCATCTTTTGTTTCGTACCATATTTAATCTGATATAAAATTTTATGTAAAAATTTAAATTATATTATAAAAAATATTGTAATAAAAAATAAAAAATATATTAATTAATGTGTACTTTATATTAAATATAAATATATAAAAATAATAATATAGTACAGTTAATAATTAATTGATAATATATAATATACTAAAATATTTTTTATAAAAAGTATTAAATATTTTAAGACGTCACAATATTTTAATAGTGTATTTAGATTAGGTTTTATTACATAATCTAATACAAAATTTTTACTCTTTATATAATTTTTTTTATAAATAATTAATTTTTATGAAATTTAAAATAAAAAATTTAAATTTAAAAATAAGATGAAATATAACAATATGAAACATGAAGTAGATGTCTCAAACTAATAAACACATATTTCTTACTTTTGATAATAATTAATATATATACTTGTAAGAAAACAGTTTAACATAATTGATACATATACTTCCCTTCTTAGACTGCCCTTTAGCATATAACGATGATTAAAAAAGTCACTTTATCTGTGTTTTAAAAGAGAGGAAAAAGGACAACGATAATCGGGAAATTATAGTAAGAAAAATTATTATATTAATTAAAAATTAATTATAGTACAAAACAGAATGTCATTATCAAGACCATGCATTGCCCCCATGTGGGTAAGAAAAAATAAATTAAAGTACATGTAAAAATGAATAAATATCTTTATGGGCAGCGGACACGGTGGTGGATGTAGGCTGATGAAGATTGATGGTGATGGAGATTTGATTTATGTTGTGGCATCAAATAAATGGGCCCACCAATGGTGGACTTGAGGCCTTAGGGGCCATGTTCCAAGTGCTTGATGACTCATCCTAAAAAATATTTTTGGGGTGGACCCCATCCTATCTAATTAAGGGTATATGTGTATTGATTATTACAATATAAATAATTTATAAATTTTAAAATAAAAAATTTTAAATTTAAACTTAAATTTTATCTAATTTTATTCTAAATGTCTCTAATCACCTTATCCACTGATTACTGTTCCTCTTCTCATCCCTTATTCGTATCATTGCCAATTGATATACGATTTTAAATTTTATTTAGTGTTTTTTTAATTAAATATATAATTAAAATTTTTTAAAAATAAAAATTATTTTTATAAAATTCAAGATAAAATTTTTTTAATTAAACATAATTTAAATATATATCTAATTTTAAAATTTATATAGTGTAAAAAATTGTTAGTATTATTTAGAAACATTTTTATTACATGAAATTTTATGTTTTTTGCAATTATTTCATATATCTTAACAACAAGAAAAAATTAATTATAAAAAATTATTTATTAATTAAGTCTTAACTATATTCAATATAAAGTAATTATATATAAATCTATAAGAGGTAACGCAATATTTATTCATGTATCTATTTTATGATGATTTATTTGGTTAAAATATAATTTTTATTAGTTATATTATTAAATTCTATCCTTATTTCTTTATTAGCATTTGAGATATAAACGATAATTTTATTATTATCTAAATTTCTAAAATAGGCCCATATTGCCTTTTATCCATTCCTCCTGCACAGAGAAACCAAAACAGATACACAAAAAGAAGGAGTTGCAGTGTCAGTCACATGATAAGTGGAGGGTCACGATCATCTCGCGGGCTGATGCAACGGCGATTTCAGAGAGATAAGTGTGACGAGGAAGCATAGGGTCACGCAGCCCGACAACAACTATAAAATAAGTACTCAAAAGAGGAAGGGAAAGGAGAGTAGAATCCATTCCTTCAGACCTCAATTTACTCTTCAGAGTAGTACTATTGTGCTTCTACTGCCTTTCAGAAAAGTTCTCAGGTCTTTGGTAAGGTTTACTCGTGTCTTTCCTCCGCCATCATCTACTTGAGTTCTTCCTTGTGATTGATTTACATGGATTGTCTGTCTGTTCTGTTTCTGTTTGATTCTTGAATTTGTATTTGGGACCCATAAAGAAAGAAAAAGAAGTTGTATTTGGGAAGGCAGGGTGGGTTTCAGTTGATGAGCGTTGGATGATTGACTTTGTTGATTCTGAGGATTTTTTTTCCTGTTACGGACTTCTTTTGCATGGATTCGAGAAACTCTTTGATTGATACTCTGATAAACAAGAAATACATGTGGGGATTTGTGGATTTGGTGCTTGAATGTTAAACTCACCCCGACACATGTTATATGAATGGAAGAATTAAGCTAACAGCAAGATCTCTAAACACTGCCATTCTACTAACTTCCCTGCAGTTGTTCTGCTTATGAGTTCCTTTCAAGTTTATCACTTATCTTTGTGCATCAGAATTTTGGAGAGGACTTGCTAATCCATGGACTACTGAGTTATCCTCATACAGAATAATTTTTACCTTTTTTCTCCTCCGCACCCCTCTTTTTTTGTTTTTTCCTTTTTTTTGGTGGGGCGCGGGGATGGGTGTGCGGAGTAAGCAGCTGTGTTTGACATAACAGTTTAGAAAATACCGAGAACTCTTTCTACTAGCAGTTATTTCGGCAGAAAAAGTGGGGTTATTTTTGAGTAGATTTATACATATTAGCCAGAATAGTAACTATAGCCCTTCTCCACTAAACCTTTCTGGTTCAATTTTGGGATTCTACTCTTTGGTAATAAGTGTTTTTTCTGCTGTCTTGAGAGACAAAAGGCACCTAGCTGATGGTTCCGCTTTTGGTTTTCTTCTTTCAAATATCAACATATCGTCTTATGGAGTAGTTTTTATCAGGCTGATTACTCTTCCATACCAGTGAGAGCAGAGGAATCAATAGAAAGTTGTCTGAACTTTTAAGTGGCTTTTCAGATCAGCACAATGCAAGGTGGAATTCGAGCAATCTTGTCTCAGGGGAATGTCTTCAAGAATGCCATTCTGCGACATGCTAGGTTAGCAAGTCCAGTCATGCGGCCTCTTATTTGTGCAAGAAATGAGTCAACATCAGCTGCTAGAATGGAAGAGCATGGATTTGAAAGCACCACAATTTCTGACATTTTGAAAGCTAAAGGAAAGAGTGCAGATGGATCATGGCTTTGGTGCACCATGGATGACACTGTATACGATGCGGTGAAGTCGGTGCGTAGTTAAGTGCTTAACTCATAGTGCTAACATTCTTAGCATTTGAACAATAGCTTGATGTTGTGCACTAGTGTGTATCTCGACAAGTAGTACTACCTCGTATGCTACATATATATGGAATATTGAGTGTAATATGAATGAAATACATTTCCTTTACTATACAGATGACGCAGCACAATGTTGGGGCCTTGGTGGTTGTGAAACCTGGGGAGAAAAGATCGATTGCTGGCATCATAACCGAAAGAGGTTTGTAATGGCCCTGATATTCAGCCTGGCGGTCTTTTAGTCGGATAAAGATATTGGAGGATAATTAAGAAGAAAAAATAATGTCTGCCTTCAGGATTATCCTAAAGATTCATCTCCTTGCATTTTATGAAGTCAATACTGGCTTTCTGCTACGTTTTTTACTTCAGTTTCTAACAAAATACTGTAGATTGGAAATTTGCTAGTTAGTCCTAGAAGGGGCGAAGATATGCCGATGACTCCTCTATTCCTTCTCTTCTCCCTTTACATTCTTAAAATCCTATTGCTATCAGCAGAACTAGCAATTTTTTCCAGAATGGTACTTTGGGGCAGATGTACATATGTTAATTATGTACACTACGTATTTTATTTAGATTATCCATTGCTCACATTTTGATGGCATTTGGACTATCTTGGACTAGATTATCTGAGGAAAATCATAGTACAGGGAAGATCATCCAAATCAACAAAAGTTGGGGATATCATGACCGAAGAGGTACAAGTTGCGGATGCAATGATTTGATTAAAAAATGAAAGGTGTTTTATAACCCTATCACAATTATGTGAAAACAGAAGTAATTAATTACTCTTATGATGGTTTCAGAACAAGCTTATTACGGTTACTCCTGTCACCAAAGTTTTGAAAGCAATGCAATTAATGACAGGTAATTTCTTTTTGTTCCGCCTATGATTGTAATTGCTGAATAACAGTAGCCTGCATATGTTGTGGATCATTTTCATAAGCTAAAGAACATGATGGATGTCACAGATAACCGCATCAGGCACATTCCAGTGGTCGATGACAGTGGGATGATCGGTATGGTGTCGATCGGAGACGTGGTTCGCGCGGTAGTCACTGAGCACCGAGATGAGCTGGACCGCCTGAATGCATACATTCAAGGGGGATACTAGATGACGATGACGATAAACAATGAAACGCCAGATGCTTCTCAATTCGGCGTCTTGAGTGGTTTAAAGCTTGTAAATATTTTGGTTATAAGCATCTATCTACCCCCAAAGATGCAGCCTCCTTATGGACTGCGTAATAATAACACAAAACTCTAGTGCTGCTGGCACCTGTTTCTCAGTGTTTTTGGCCTGTGCATTTGCTGTTACTAAGATGTGGTAGTTTGGCGAGTTCCTTTCAACACTGCTTTCAGTTTCAGTGAGCATGGAAAATTATGCTACTGCATTATCCTGGACCTTTATATTTTCCAATCAGGAGCATTGGATAATGCTTGGATTAGCCGATTACTGATTCTTTGGTCTATTGAAGCGAACCTAGAATTTGTTGAAGTTTTATTTGTTTATTTATCCATAACGCAATATCCTTCGTGGTCCTCCTTGAACGAAAATTTATTTCTACGGCAAAGTAGAACGACTGGTCAAATTCTTATTTGCTCAGGCATTCTCCTTATATTCAATTTAGTACCTCCGCTACTATTTTATTTTGAGTTAGTGTTTTTTTTAAAAATATTTTTTTAAAAAAAATTTGAAACCCTTTATATTGATTTAGTAATTTGTAAACGTATCTATAGTTTGAAAAGTATACGTAGTTATTTGATAAAAATTAATAATTATTTATGATAATTAAGTTTTTTATATTATTTTTTAATAATTTATTTTTATTTTTTAAAATTATATATATTTGAACTTAAATTTACAAGTAAAAAAGATAAAATTAAAGATTAATAACAATCATAAGATAAATAAAATAGTTTTAGGACTAAATTTGACAAATTTTTAATTTATTTATTTCTTTAATTTTTTAAATTATCTATATTGAGCTTAACTTACAACTAATTTTTTTAAATTAATTATTGCAACTAACTTTTTAAAATTAATTATTTATATAATTCCTAAATAATTGTCACAAAGATATCAAAGACTATCAAAATAATAATAATATATTTAAAAAATAATTTTATTAAGTGACATTTTGAAAAAAAATAAGAAACAAATTGGTTAAAATCTCTATATTTAGTGCAATATAAATATAGATTATGGCCAGTGTGTCGGTTCAAAACCTTCCTATGGATGCAATGGCCAATTTGAACATATTGCTCGTGAAATTTAAGACGGAGTACATTCCACAGATTCTCAATCAAATTCGGCCTTGCATAATACGTGAATCGTATTTGAAACCCGGTATCCAAGTAGAAGCCAAGCACCCAGTTCCAATGCAATGCCAAACGAACTCTAATACAAGAATCCCTTTTCAGCTAAGGTTAGTATCCCGCTTTGGCGTGAGGCTGAATATCCCAGAGTGAGATATATCCCAGGTTGAATATCCTTATGGACAATATATAGCAGCGCTACCAAAGGCCTATTCCTCAGTGCCTTTGCTGGCTTCTTTTTCGCCTCAAGCATTAGAATAAAGAGAGACGTTATTAAACTCAAAGAAGCTAGTACTTTCAGAACACAGGTACAATGGTATAGAAATAAATAAATTGTCTACTAGACATCTTTATCTCCTCAAGTATGAGGGGAAAAACAGAAAAGACTAAAACGCGAAATTAGACAAACTCAGCCAAGAATCATACAAATCCGCAAATGTTCTTTTCAAAGTAGAGTATACAAACTTCACTTGGGATTGGCTGTTTTTTGTTTTGCCTTTTCTATGAGAGGTCTCAACTGCTTCTTTTCAGCAAGAATCTTGAGGAAGTTGAATAGAAATGGTATATAGTTGTGTTTCCGACCGATATTCTCTGTTCTCCATTTCTTGAACTTTTCCTCCTCCATCAGTATCTTCTCAGTTGCAGCCTCAATTCCAGCATTTATTTCAGCAAGCTGTTTATTAAGTGCTTCTATATTGCTATTGTCCACCAGTCTCTCTGATTGCAATGTAGCTAACTGTGCCAGGGTACGCTCCCTCCTCCTCTGAAGTTCCTTGAGTTCAGCAGTATACATCTCTTTTCTGTTCTTTATTACTGCCATTAAATTGAATCTAATTTCATTCTTGGAATATCTCTCAATGCGTTCCTGAATCACAGGCTGCACCATCTTTAACCACTCTATGTCATTGTGCCCACCAGGACACGGCCCAAGACTTATAGGTCCTTCCTTCAGACCGTCAAGCTCATATAGCACACCATCAACTGGTAAGTAGCTTATGAAATGGTACACATCATCATCTTTCCCAGCAGCTTTCTGCTCTTCAGCAACAAGAAGCTGCTCAGGTCTTGCAAAACTATTATGAGCTGTACGAATTGCTTCACTATTATTGATAGCCAAACCTTTCAGCTCCGGTGGAAAATTTTTAGCGAATTCTCTCAAAGCTGATAGTTCTGGGCCAATATCAACATCCGGACAGTTCATAAGAATAGACAGAATAGCTTGGGTTGCACATGCATTATTTATTACCTGCAAACACAACAGGAAATGGACAAACTACAGTAGGTAAGAACTTCTAGTAAGCATGAGTCATGAGATGATGGAAACTGACCTGGCTAGCAAAAAACAAGTTTGGATTTGGATCCTTAATTACAAGACGGTCATCTTTTTCACCAGGACGCCATTTGAAGAGGAATATCAACCCATAAATGGGCCTGTGGAGGAGAAAACTTTCAGCCAGATAGACACAGAGAATTCATAAACAATGACCAATCTATTAGATCAAGACCAGTACATTCACACTGAAAGCACTATATTACGGTAAACAACTTTACCTAAGACTATTAAGAGAATCAAGATCCAGTGAATACAACTCCTCAACCTGCATGATCATCATAGTGGCACAAGAATACAATAATATTGTAAGTGAGCCCTCAAAGTAAAAGAATACCTTAAATTGCAGAGAAACCTACCTCAGAAAACCTTTGAATTAATTTATCATTAAAATTATCAGCATGATATAACAAAAAGGTCCTAATTTAGAATATGGCATTGCTATTATCCAAGATTTTCCAATTTTAGATCCCAATTGCAAAGAATCCACATCTTACGCTCATATACAAGATTGCAGTGACTCTATACGAGTTGGAGAAGTGGGAATGTGGGCACAAAGCATGCAACAAGTAAAGAGTTAATTCTGTATAATACTGCCTGCTCTATCCATCAAAAAGGACATAGGCAAAAAGAAGAAGCACAAAGACAAAGATTGAAATTAGTTTGTGCATCATTAAGCAAGAATGAAACTACAAGGTATTGAGAAGAGCATCTTCAGAAATCAATATGACAAGGTCACAGGAATGTACAGACAAATATCATCTTTGTTGGCTATTGTTAATAAATTCTACATGAGGAACCAAAAAGAATTCTGGCAGCAGGCAGTCAGCTTCAGGAAGCATTGAAGAGAAACCAAACAAGAAACCCACGGCCCCAAAATAAGGATAACCATTTCCTTTGAATACAGACAAATAACTACTTGAGAGCCAAACAACAAAATAATAATAATAATAATAATAAAGGAAAAATCAAGACATTTAAGTCCAGAAATATACCTGTACACCTTTTACTTGCATATGCTGTATAAGCTCCGTGAAAACACCTAAAAAAGGAGCCATAATCTCAATAACCACCCTATTAAACAAAGATATAAATAATGTTCCACAAAAATTTTTTAATGCATTCTGTCTAACAAGATCAGGGTTCAGAACGCCTTTAGTGAGAAAATATAAAAGAAATCAACTTTTTCCAAGCACAAGAAAATCAAGCATTTAATATGCAATTAATGTCATTCACATATTACAAATCCAAGCCCGAGAAGCTACTATAATCAGCTTGAATGAACCATCAGATAAAGATGGACATTACACAAAGGCACTTTACATTAATCTTCTTTAAGTATTTGCCAAGCTTTCATGACAGGTGTTCATAACGTGGGCAAGGAGGAACGAAAATGCTGCTTAGTTAGGCATGTTACTTTACCGAGGCAACTTGATAAAGATCAGCAATTTCAGTCTCAACAACTGTGAGATTTGAATTGCTGTAGTACACATTTCCAGCAACAGAATCAGAAAACATCCATACTATCTGTTACCGTGCACCATTCAAACAACATTACCGGTGAGAACACTGAAGAACGACATAAAGCAACTAGTAAAGATCAAGCGTAAATAAAGATTGCTATTCTAATTCATAAGGAAAAAAAAGGCAGTACTATTCTGAAACTTCAGAATTTATGCCAACACCGAAACCCCCACTCCTCCCCAACCAAGAAAAAAAAAGGGGTAAAATAAAAGAATGCAGCTAAAGCGGGAAGAATTGTCTATTACCCAATGAAAAGAGCTTAAGACAGTTTGAATGGAAGAAGTGGCCTAAAGGAAAGACACTACTCGATGGCACCTAAAACTCCATGGTACAAGAAATGTTGATTTTCCACAGTTAAAAATTAAAACTCCCGAAACTAAGAATTATATGGGACGGAGCAAAGGAAACAAAATATGTTTCATCAAATTTACTCATTCGCATATCCATTGTCTTTATCCTAGCTCAGCTGGCCTCTATTTTCTTGTCAAAGAGATGACGAAGCGTGTCTACAGACCCTTGACAAAAATTTAAGGAAAAGCATCCCTACTAGCCATTAAGCATTAGATTCAATATTCAAGTCATGAGAGTCTTTGCAAGTTGACTTGCCTTGGAAATATGTTCAACACAAATAACAAACTAAAGCCAACAAACAGTTTTTAGTTAAAAAATGTAGCTCTCCACATATGCTGCAAAAAGAAGTTGCAAACATTGTATATTTCACCAGGCATGATGCCAAGAAATAATCAAAATCATGTTAAGCGCTTACCAGGATCGGACTCAATAGTGCACCAAGACATTGCGGCTGACAAAACAGCTGTAACAGAAACAACAAAACAAAGAATCATTAAGAGAAATACCAAAAATCTACCTTTATCAAGCCATTCTACTCTGCTCGTCCAATTGGATACATATTTTCATTTTGTTCCTACCTCTTCCCCTTGCCCCATAGGGAAAGAGACAAGCGAAAGGAGAAACGAAATTCTTGCACTTTTTATCTTCAAGGCTGACCATTACATTAAACATGCATTAACAAATACAGTAATATCATCTAGTTGAATTTAAAACTTAAAATACTTCGCAGAGAAGCAAAGGGGGGGGCTTATTCCAGCAATTTTTATTCCCAAATAATATTCTTTGTTCCCGACAGAAGGGGCCATGACTGCACCAGAAGCACGTTCGTATGCAGATACTTAACTTAAACACAGAATTGACCATCTAGATTGGCTGCGACTAGAAAGTCAGGATCTTGATTCCTTACCGTCAATAAAAGAGAGGCACCGGGTGGTGACCGATGGCGGAGAGACTGAGCGCTGTGGTGGCAGTGGTGGCGCTGTGCCCAGCGAATCTGGTCGAGAGACCGCGTTAGAGGTTAGGGTTTACGCCCAAAGAAGTACTGCAATAGTGTCGGAGAAAGATGGCCTTTGGCTGCTTCCACAGCTTCCCGAAGGAACCCAATGATCTGAGCTGAATATACGGGTATACCCACCACTGCTTCCCACGCCACCCGCACCGGAAAAAAAAAAATGAATATACGTAAGTTGGTTGCTGACTTCCCAAATAGACTGAACGCGTAATAAGAATGCGTTTACGTTTGGTAGAACGCTCATCGCCCTCAGTTACCCCATATGAAAAGTGAAAACAAGGCAAACAGGTTACAGCGCAGTCTGAATCCTCTTTTCTTTATTCAATTCCTACTTTTTATTATTGAGACTTGATAATTCAATTAAATATTTAAAATTTTATTTATTTATTTATTTATTATTAATTTTGGCATTTTGTTAAGTAAATAGATATTAAGTGTTTACTTGAATATTTTATTTTTGTTATCATTTAATCGTTCAAATCTGGACTCAAAAAAATTATTCAAATCAAAGAATTATCATTTTTGAGATTTAGATATATTGGTTGCTTACTAATAATAATAAAAAATTCATATTCATTTTGGATTATAATATACAAAATAGTATTTTTCATTTCAAATAAAATGAAATTTTGCAATTATAAACATATAAAAATTTACACTTTAAAAAATAAAAATACTATATCTTTCATGAGTTCTTGAAATAATTGGCTAGTGAAAAATTATAAAAATAGTTATAGTGATAAATGGGTTAACAATAATACTATAAGTTTTTATTACTTGTTGCTGTAAGTTTTATTTCCTAGAAAAAAAATTACTATGTGTATTTAATTGTATTTTTTTTAGTTGAATTATAAAATTAAATTATTTGTGAAAGAAAAAGTGATGTCCAGAATAAAAAAAAGTGAAAGAAAAATATTTTTTTTAGAAAACCAATCTAAATACAGAGTTTTGAATATAATAATCCTTGATTTCATTCCTATTTCAGCTTCTTTTTTTTTTCCTTTCTGGAGGTTTCAAATGATGAGAAGGAGTCGTATGTTTGACGCATATCTCCATTCCATAATGTATAAAAACAACAATATAACAACTTCATAATATAATAGATAAATTTTAATGCAAAATACCAACTCCATTAGCTTTTCAAGGGGGGGGAAAAACCTCTATGGCTATATTAGGTGCACTCTGTCCAAAATAATAGTTGAAGGTAAAATAAAAGTTTTGATACTATATTAAGTGTGTCTTTGGATTGGATTCCGTTGCGAAAATAATAAAATTTTTTATTTTAGGTTTTACTAATTATTTCACAAATAATTTACTTTTATGAAATTTAAAATAGAAAATCTCAAACTTAAATAAATAAAAAAAATCACCATACTTGTTATGACTTCACATTAAATTTTAATCGAAATATCGATCCTTGTAAGTAAGTTAAGTATCTATCTAGTTTATATTGTTGAAGTATTTAGCTTATATTAGAACAATATGTAAAAATAATTTCTAAACTATCTTAATTATTGTGATGTCGTCCCACAACTCTTATTTTAATATTTTTAATCTATTATTTTTAAAACAATCTGTAAAAATAGCCCCCTAAACTATTTAATTTTTACAACTTAGGCCTACAACTCATGTTTTAGTATTTTTGATTTATTATCTTTATATATTTAAATATATATAATCATAAACACTATTAATGTGATAGAAACCGATAAAGATATATACATGCATTTTATGTGGCGTATTAGTGTAAGGACAAATTTGTCTAAGAGTTTTTCCTTTCAAAATCTATGGCACGTGTGATTGGAATTGAGTTTATTTTTTAAATCGAGTAAAACTGAGTTGGCAAATAAATAGAAGAGCAAGAAATATACACATTTTCCAATTTCTAATTCTTACTTTTGTTTCGATAAAATGATAAATAGTATAGGACAAGAATTAGAATTTAAGAAATATGTATTTTTTCTCTCTTTTTTTGTCCAATTTAGTTTTATTCAATTCACAAAAAAAAAATCAATTTCAATCTCATGTGTCATGAATTTTGGGGGAAAAAATCTTAAAAGGACATATTTGTCATTCATCTATAAAGCACATAATATACATGTGTATATTTTCACTGGTCTCTACTATATTAATAGTGTTTGAGATTATAAATATTGAAATATATAAAGATAATGTACTAAAAATATTAAAATGTGAGTTGTGAGACTAAATTATAAAAATTAAAATAGTTTAGAGATTATTTTTATAGATTGCTCTAAATATAATAGACAAAAAATATTAAAATATGAATTGTAGGATGAAGTTGTAACAATTAAGATAGTTTGAGGACTGTTTTTGTAGATTGCTCTTTATATTATTATGCGGACATGCATAAATGACTAAAAGAGTAGTTAATAAAAATAATTCTCAAACTATTTTAATTGTTACAATTTTGTCTCACAATTCATATTTTAATAATTTTAGTTTATTATCTTTAGAGCAATATGTAAAACAGTTCCTAAACTATCTTGATTTTTATAATTTAGTATTTCAACTCATATTTTAATATTTTTAGTATATTATCTTTAAATATTTCAATATTTACAGCCATAAACATAATTAATATAATAGAAATCGACAAAGATATATACATGCATTTTACGTTGTTGATCAGTGTATGGACAAATCTGTCCAAGAGTCTTTCTTCTCAAAATTCATAACATATGTGATTAGAATTCAATTTTTTTTGTTAAATCGAGTAAAACTGAGTTGGATAAAGAAGGAGCAAGAAAGACACATATTTCTCAAATTCTAATTCTTATTTTTGTAATATTTATTATTTTTATTTTGAATAAAATGATAAACCCTACAAGACATGAATTAAAATTTAGAAAATATATATTTTTCTCTCATTTTTTTACAAAATTTAGTTTTATTCGATTCACAAAAAAAAATTAAATTTTAATTTCACATGCCATAAATTTTGGGAGAAATTTTTTTTAAAAGGACATATTTGTCGTTCACCAGTAAGACACATGAATATGCATATGTATGTCTTCATCGGTCTCCGCCATAATAATGGTATTTAGGATTACAAATATTAAAATATACAAATATAATTTAATAAAAATATTAGAATGTGAGTTGTGAGACTAAATTATAAAAAATTAAGATAGTTTATAAACTGTTTTTACAGATTGTTCTAAAGATAATAGATAAAAACATTAAAATATGAGTTGTGAGATAAAATTGTAATAATTAAGATAGTTTGAAGACTATTTTTTTAGATTGCTTCGACTAAAAATTCAAGTTGGTGAAAAACTCTTTCTTCTTTCTTTCTCTCATTCCTTTGTGAAGTTGGCAAGTTTGAAATGAAGGGTGTATTTAGATTGGTTTTGTCGTGGAACTTGGTACAAAATTTTTGTTTAAATTTTTTTATTTTTATAAATAATTTATTTTTATAAAATTTTAAAAAGTTTTAAACTTAAAGTGTATCAAATTTCACAGAGATAAAATGAGCTGAACCTTAGGAGGTACGCCATTTGAACTTTGCGCCAATTAAATGAATATATGAATATTCATTTTCGAACTTTGAGCATAATGTCCTTAAATGAAAAGTCGTTCCCTAATTTAGTTTGCCTTCCCATATTAAATTCCAACAACCATTCACAATTAATGAATCGAACGGTGTAGTTTTAATTTTCAAACCAGTCTTATATAGCAGAGGTGAAAAAAAATAAAGTATAGCAGTAGAAAAATAGTTCACATAAGTAATTAGCGCTTATATTTTATCTCATAAAAATTTATTTTATTTAAAATTAAAAATTTTAAATTCAAAATATTTAAATTATATTTATTGAGAGATATTTTATTTTGAATTTTGTAAAAGTAATTTTTTTATAAAAAATTAAAATTTAATTATTTATTTAATTGAGAGATATATAATTTAAATAAATCTTTAATTTCACAAAAATTTGATTGGAGAAAGATCAGTCGTTGCCGTACCATTTCAATTTGCAAATTGCAACAGTGATGCACAGAGAGCGCCAGCGAAGGGGGCCCTACCCAACCTTCCTTCTTCAAAATTGAAACAGACAACAAATATATGGTTCTTTCTTTCTTTTTTTTTTTTTCTGAAGGGAAATACGCGATTAGTTCTTTGTTATTTCAACCATAAATCCGTAGCAAACAAAGTATATTAAAGAATGTGACCTCTTTTTTCTTCTTTCCTCATTGGTAGGGTAAGGGTATCCGTTTCCACAGTTGTCCATTGACATTTGTCACTTAAATATTCATGTCTTGACCATGGTCATGTAAAGAAATTGCTAAATACAGTAAATTCTCGAAGTTTTTTATTTGTTTTTTATGCAATATCCCTCTCATTGGTTTTCGACTGAGTTCTTGAGTTCTACGCAGCCCTCCCAACCCAAAGTCTTCCTTCTTTTCCTTGTCACTTTGTGTTTTTCAAGAGGCCCCTACTGTTTTGCTTCCTTGTGCCACTTCAGTGTGAAGTGCTCACTCCTATCTTTTGGTTATCTCTTCAATCACTTGTCAGATAGCCCAAGTAAGTTTTTCCTTTGTAGAAAGGTAAACAGTTTGCTTGATTGTATTTAGAGTTATTATGTATAAAAGTTGAAGTCTTTTTGGTTTTGTTTTTAGCCTGATATCGAATTGTTTTACATGTCGTCCACTCAGTTTTTCTGGGGTTAGGACACCCCGGGCCGAGAAGCAGCATGGTGGTTCTGCAGTTTCTGCAAGTTGGTCTGATAAACATTGCTGGCCATGCTACTCCGGCCAAAGAGCTACACTGGTTTCTCTCGGTGTTAGCCGGGATCATTATGTGCAAAATTGTGAGTTCAATTGTTTCTTGTTTTCTTACTTTTGTTTCTTTATGTGATTTTGAGGAAAATGTTAAAGAGTACTTGAGGTCTTATGTCATCCATTTTCATGGGAAGGTGAGAATTTAAGCAGTTCGGTACGTAGGTTGTTGGCTTGTGTGGTTTTCTTGGTGGCTTCTGGCTGAAGAGATGATCTGCTGTAGTTTGGCATGTTCTATTTCCTGATTCATCCTTTTTCAGGTTAATCTTCAATTTAATTTTCAGAATTCTGGGTTTTAATTTGCGAAATGAGGACACCGTTGTGGGAAGGTAATTTTTCTGGCATATCCAGCAAACTCTGGAAGTTCTGTAACAACTCGGACGTTGCCCTTGACTCAAAGCTGAGGTTCTGATTTTGTTCTTGAGTGCAATTCCCAGAGGCGAACTAACCAATTGTATTGTACCAAACTCCCATTTTCTACCAAAGGACAAGTCATACTCCACTTCATCTCTGCACTGCGCTGTTAGACTCTGTAAATGGGGAATTCTGGAGAGAGGAAAAAAGAAAAAAGAGTCAATTTATCAGGCATAATCTTCACTCTCTCTGAAAGCTCTAGTCAGTAGGCATACACAAGTTGATTTAAACTTTAGCGGAATACAAAGAGGCATTGAATGGCTTGAGAAACGTCTGTGATACATGCTGATTGATCTCCCTCATAGAAAATTGGTTACACATGTGAGGGAAAGTAGGAAAAATATGGTGGTGAGTTGGAAGGCAGCTTACTGGAATGTATCTTTTTATTTTTCTATTTTCCAGCAAAGTTAAGGTCAGGATGTTGGAATCATAGAATAGTTCTTATTTGCATTAGCCTAACTACAAGTATCTTTTCCAGTCTCTTATATTGAGGTTTCTTTTTCATTAATTGTTTACCTTTTGTTTGTTGAGTCTCTAAATTTCAAACGAAATGATGTCCTTCTTTGATACCTATTTTCCCTTCCAGATAGAGCTCTGAATTTCAAGGAAAATCAAAGTCAATAATGAGTTTTTGTTGGTATATCAGCATTGGTGTTCATAAAATAAGGGGAACTTTTATACTTGTGTTTAGAAAGTTGCTAGATTTCGTTTTTTTGTCAGAACTATATACTTGATCCTCCCCATCTCACTCTCTATAACTTTTTGAAGTGTTGAGATGAAAATAGGGAATAGAGAAACTTGGGTCCTCGGTCTATACTATCAAATGTTCATCAATGTTTTGTATTTTCTGATAGTATTTAAAAAGGTCCAATTTTGTTGTTGAAGGTTTATGACTTAACAGGTTTTGCAAGCTCTTTACTTTTCGAAGGGTATGCTAAACTCAAGGACAAAGAGAAACTTGAATGGAAAAACCGGTTAGTCTTTCTCCCTCTGTTTTCCTGTTCTCAGAACTAGTAGGTATTTTTAGAGCATGCGTACTTTTGGTCTTGTATACTTAGAGACTCTATTCCACAGCGGATTCTCTACTTTCCATGCAATTGTTGCTGCTGCTGCCTCTCTCTATCTCTTGACTGTGTCTGATCTTTTTGATGATGCATCTAAGGATGAGTTGATTATCAATAGAACATCAAAATTTTCGGACACTATTTTGGGGGTAAGTTGCTCCTTTAATCATGATTTTCTTTGGCGGACTACTGATAAGAGTTCCATGGTAAATGAATTTTTATCTTATTGTTGCACATCAAAGACTCCATGGCTTTTTCTCTTGTTCATTATGAGCAACAATTATCTAGAATGTTGATTTCTCACAGGAAAGAGAATTTTCTTGGAATTAAAAACCTAATAACGTATTGGTTATTGGGGATATATTTCTTGTACATGGTGCTTTGGATTTTTATGTTGCCAACCTTTTAATTTTCACACTCTCTGTTAGAAAGGCTGCTGTTTTCTTGTTCACAAATATCGTAGCTTATACCCATTTACATCATTGTTGTGACACATAAGTTAATTGAGCTTATATTTTGATTTGTCCTTGCCACAGATATCCATTGGTTACTTTCTAACAGACTTGGCAATGATCTTTTATTGCTTTCCTGCTTTAGGGGGTATGGAGTATGTAAGTATCCTTCACCAAGTGGCTACCGAAAGTTTAATGTTGCTCGCTGTAGTTATGCTTGCTTTTCTTAGTTTAGAGTCAAATATTTGCAGGATATGTTACTTTCTTACAGATCCTTTTTGATGACTTTTTATCATCAGGATACTAGATTGTTTTTTAGCCAGATATTTGATATTATCTATGTTTTCCCTTCTAATAGGTCTTGCACCATGGACTTTCCATGTTTTCAATTGTTCAATCTCTTTTAAGTGGTCAAGCAGTGATTTACATACTGATGGTTCTTTTTTCTGAGATCACAACTCCCTTTGTCAATTTAAGATGGTATAAACCAAATCATTGTTCACTTGTTTTAGTACCTGAAAGAGTTGAACACATAATGATTGCAATGGCTTTTCAACGTACGCAGGTACTTGGATATTGCTGGTCAGAAGAACTCCAAATTATATGTTTATAATGGTGTCGCTTTGTTCTTTGGGTGGCTGGTAAGAATTATGTGAGAAAAATTTACTCTTTTACTTTTCATATAGGGACGAACGCGCTGATATCAGCTAACAAAGGATGCATTCTAGAGTCCATGAATTGAGATCCTGAATTTGCCAACATGTTAGTTACGTCTTAGAGTTATGGTTTTTGACAGTGACCAATTGAGACAAATATATTGTTGAAATATGAATTGAGTTATTGTCTGGAAAGTAAACATGAATACTGGTTAGATGTGTCCTTACCAACAAAAAAATTGATTCTGAGTTCTAGGAGATATTTGAAATTTCTGTGGAGCACATACTTGAATTTGGCAGCATGATGTGAAACATCACATGGCCGGATCAGTATGTCCTATGTTAGTTTTTTTGTGAAAACTATTGCAAACAATCGGTACATGTTTCACATGCTTGGATGGAACTGGAGATTCACAAATTTTATGCTATTGATTCAGATTTTGAACCATTATTTTTGATAAGTTTCATATCAAAATTCTTCTAACTGTAGGAGACTGTAAGGTTTTAGGTAATAACTATATTCCCGAAAGATAATAATCCTGTAATTTCAAATGCTGAGGATTAAGATCAAGTGTCTTAAAATAGAGAGAGGTTTGGTTCGAATATTTCTGATTTAGATTTCCTCCATATACTGGTTTTACTTTAATGTCTTCAGTAGGAATGTTCTTGTTAACAATTTCTGGACAGGTATTTATCCCTGTACATTATTTTGAAAGTTAATACAAACTCTGTTTGGGTATCTCTGTCAGTTGAAGCCTACTGCGACATTGAATTTTGTTCTTTATAATTTGAAGTCAAGATTGATTATCTAATTTTTCTTTTCCATTAGTTATATCCAATAATTTGTCTTTTTGTGGTTCAGGTTGCAAGGATTCTTTTGTTCGTCTACTTTTTCTACCACATGTTTGCACATTTTGATCAGGTAAGCATCTATTCACTGGTAAATATAACAGCAAATATCCTCTTGGACAAGACTTATCGTTTCAAACATCGGAAATGATCTGATTACAAAACAGAGCATGCAATGTTAAACCACCATATTTACTGTGTATGATATGCATCAGCTAGTCTCAGTCCCAAAAGCATTGTTTCTGTGTTTAACCACTATGATCTCCGTAAGATTAGATGTTAATCAAAGGGCTTGGGTTCTCTAAGTAAATGAATAAAGTTTTGATGTTCACTTTGATCCCATAGGAGATAACAGAAATAGTAGTTCAGTCTGTCGATTTTCTAAGGCTAGTAACTAACTTGGTTCTAGTCCTGTAATTAGTCTTGATTGCTTGAATATAAATAAGTCGATGAACTAAAAGAAAGCTCTTGAAATCCTTTTCAGGTTAAGAAAGTATATCCCTTGGGATTCTACAGCTTGCTCACAGCGCCTCCAGTGCTTGCAATGATGAACATGTTCTGGTTTTGGAAAATTGCCAGGGGTTTGATAAAAACTCTGAGCAAAGCAGGACACAGGAGTAGTGACTGACTGGTAAGTGGTGCCTCAGTAGGCTGTTTCTGTCATTGAAAAGAATCCCACTTTGTTCAAAGCTTAACAGTAGCCTAAACTTGTCATTCTAAACCTTGAGTCAATCTTTATGCTCAATTGTATCTTATCTTCTGTAGTTTCCTATTTTCCCAGCTGAATGTCAAAGGAAGTTAGTTGTGATGTTTAAGCTGGCATAGCCCTTAGGTGTTGTGCCTGGTGAATTCTCTCCCTTATGGACCCACCACTTTTCCTCATTGACAAGGCAGATTAAGTGTTTACAGCCAGATTCTTTGGGTAGAAGTTCTTTGGTTGATCAGTCTTTAATCTTTCCATTTCAAGTTTTAAAAGCATGTTATCCCACGTCAAAAATGGAGGCTGATCGTCTAATGGACCATTTGCGTAGGGGTGCATATGGATTGGGTTTTGTCCAAAACATAATATAATTAGGTTTTGCTTTTCTTCTAAAAAAAAATTATTTTTGTCAAATTCAAAACAAAAAATTTCAAATAAAAATTCAACTTATATAGATGATGGCGGAGATCTGTGTACACTTCGAACATATTCTTTTTCTTTTTGAAGGGACACTTTGAGCAGATGGTTTAATTCTTTTTATTTATTTATGATTAAAAAAAAAAAAAGGAAGTGGGTGGTAGTCTGGTGTCTAAGCTATGGTTTGATTCTCTGACATGTCTCAGGGGAATAAAAGGAAAAAAGACACCTTATGTTTTATTTTTTAGAAAAAAATTAGAGAATAAAGATTTAAAGTTGTCCAATATTGACGGGCAAAAACAATATAGTAAGTAATAATACTTTAAGACACACGCTTAGTTGTACCTTATCATGCATATTATTAATTTAAGATGAGATTGAATAGCGTTTGAAATTAAGATTTTTTATTTTAGATTTCATAAATAATTTATGAGAGAAAGTAAAATTTAAAATAAAAAATTTTTAATTGATATTCTGTCGTTGATGGGGAAGCTATCTTTACACATTGAAACTCTTAAAAGACTTGTTTCATTTGATTGTGTTTTCAAAAGATTAATTCATCCTCTCCTTCTCCTATCTCCCTTGTAACAATATAAGATTTATTTAAAAGAAAAATCTTCTTGATAGCTTAAAGCTTAGTTAATACAATTTAGTAAAATATTAAAATATAATAAAAAATTAGAAAAAGAAATATAAATATTATCTTAATAATACAAAGTGAAAAATATGTTGAAGCAATTGATAATTTCATAATTTTATATCTCTTGCATACTTAACCTGATTCTGTGACTTATTATTTTTACACATCTACTCGATATTCTCTTATATATTAAAGTCACAAGCAGTTTTATCTTGGTAATTTTGTAATTTATATTTATCACACAAGTAATACAATTACTAATAAAAATAATAAATATAGATGAAAACTATCAACTCATTAAAAAAAACTATTTATGTGGTATTTTCTATCTATATGAATTATTTTTATTGATAGTTATATAACTTGTATGATAAACACAAGTTATAAAATTACAAAAATAAAATTTCTCCAAAGTTACACGTTCCGCGCTCTTTTACCTATTATATTTATAACACATTATATCACAAATACTATTTGTTCGATAAACTAATATTATATATTCCCTTCATTCCATTCAAAAATTAAATGTTTGCATTTTATTATTTTTTTGAGATTTTTAAAATTAAATATTTATTTTTAAAAATAATAATATATTTTGTCTAAATTTTTGTTCTTATCTTATTAATTTAAATAAATTAAACTCTACAAATTTATAAGCCTCACTACTAATCTTATTTTTTTTAATTTTAGAAACTAAATTTGACTACCTCATGAATCTAACTACTAATTTTTAAGTTAATAAAAATATTATAAGAATTAATTTATAATCAAATTACTCTTATTAATTTTATTTATAAATTAAAATAAAATATTTAATTCCATATAAAAAGGATATTAATCTGTATTAGTCACAGTTGCTCAATTAGTAATTTGGTACTAATCGGACATATGCATTCCCTTTCTCTATCTGATTCGCTAAACTCCATTACTACCAAAAAAAAAAAGAAAAAAGAAAAAATGGAAGCTACCGAAGTTGCAAGTCTCCAAATTTCCTGCCCCCTTCGCCCACGCGTCCGGCGGTCCACCAACACCCTCCGAAGTCCGAACCATATTTGAGGTTGGTCTGCCACAACCCGCGTTGATATGCTTGCTTGCGCAAAACCCTTCCACTGCGATAACATTGGCTACGCACGGCCTTTTGGCAGACGCGATCTTGAGAACCCGAAACCGACTCACCCCGCTTTGACTATATATGGCTATTGTCAAAGACAGTAGTGGCCACAATCGGTCATATATCTACCCTGTTTTAACGGTCGTAACGATCCATTATTATCGACATTCCTCATCCTATTAGCTTCTGGAGATCTCAAAGTTTGCTTTGATTAGTTCTTTTTACTACATTACTTCGTCTCTCCGGCAATGCCATGGCTCCAGATTTTGTCGACGTGATGAAAAGAACGCAGTTTCTTCTTATGTGTATTTAAGAGACTAACCAAAATTAAGTGAAGTTTTGGTAAAATCTTGAAAAGGGATACAGTGGATATAGTGGTTTTGTAAAGCAATGTGGCGGACTTCTTGTAACTTGTTGAGACAGTGTTTAACATGTGCTGTTCGGGGTGGTTCGAGGCAGCGTTTTGATGGTTTTTTTGTAGGTGGGTCTGGGTTGGTTGGTGCGTCGTTTTGTTCTTCTGCCGCGGCGGCAGGCGGGGTGCAAGGAGGCAGTGGGTTGTTGAAGGATGGGGATGATAATGGTAACGGCGGGAACGGAGATAGGATATCCTATGCGGAGGCCAAGAGGTTGATGAGGCTGGTGAATGTGGAGGCGCTCAAGGCGAAGCTGGGGATGGAGAATAAGGAGGTCATCGGATATAGAGAGCTCCTGGAAGCTTGTGAGATCATGGGCGTGGCCAAGTCCTTAGACGAGGCTGCTGCGTTTGCCAGAGTTCTTGATGAGGCCGGCGTGGTTTTGCTCTTTAGGGATAAAGTGTATCTCCAACCGGATAAGGTATACATACTATTTTCTTTCTACCCTTCTATGTGTAGATAGAATAATTTGGGCAAATAATTGAGATGCTCAAGGGGTGCTTGTGGGAGTATCAATTGATTGCCTATGTGTTTATGGATTTTGTGAGGTTAAGATGTTGTTGGATTTCAGTTTTGTTCGTTGCCTTCGATTTAACAGTAGCTTGTCCAAAGAAAAGCGGATTCGATACTCTTGATAGTTGAGGCCTCTGGTGGAAGAGGGTATATTATCTTTATTACTAGTCAATTGCTAGAAATGTGTTCCATTTGGAATCTTGAGCTTCAATTCCTTTCAATTCAATCCCTCGAATTAAAGGATATCCTATGACTTGGTTCCTCAGTTTTGGTTTTGATTTGTTGAGTTCTTTTTTCCTTAAAAAAATACTTTTACCGTTTTTTGGTGCCTTTCGGCAGAGACCTTGATTGTCGATGCAATGTTTTATAAAACCTAATTTTAGCCTTTCATGAAGCCGCTTTCCATGGCTTCTTTACATTGTGTGCATTCTTGATGGTTAGTTAATGATTCAATTAGGTATTTTAAATGCGGCCCTCTCTCGATGCCTGAAAGCTCAGCTTCATAGCTCTGTCCTAATGATCCTTCAATAGAGTTGTATGAACTGGCGCAATGTGCAATAATGTCATTGTCTCAACTCGAGACTTCCGCGAAAATTAGTTGGACGTATGATTCGTTTTTGTAAAGTTTGGTCTCTTGGGGTTATTTTTTCTCGACTTTGGACTCATTTGATAGGCAGATTTCCTAAATTTGCAGCTTCATCTGTCATGATGTGCTTTTGAAATGAACAAACAAAATTATACTTGCACATTTCATTCTTTGTAATTGTAGCTTCCAATATTTCACTTTTTCTTATTGATCTTTGAGGCTTATATTTTTCTTCTTGTTTTCCAGATTGTTGATTTGGTTAGAAAAGCAGTGCCTCTTGCCCTTTTACCTGAAAATGATCCTAGCAATGAGGAACTAAAAAAACTGCAAGAAAAGAAAGAAGAACTTGATATGCTTGCACATAAACAGGTCCGTCGGATCTTGTGGACAGGCTTAGGTCTTGCTCTAGCGCATGTGGGGCTTTTCTTTCGCCTAACGTTCTGGGAGTTTTCTTGGGACGTTATGGAACCCATTGCATTCTTTGGTACCACATCTGGGATAGTAGTAGGCTATGCTTATTTCTTGTTCACTTCAAGAGACCCCACTTACCAAGACTTCATGAAGAGGCTTTTCCTCTCAAGGCAGAGGAAGCTCATGAAGAAGTGTAATTTTGATATTGAGAAATTTAAGGAGTTGCAGAAGAAATGCAAATCGCCTTTGGATGTCCCTGCTGCTGTCAAACATCGGATACGGGCAGGAGTCGATCCGGATGAGCTTCTTCCTGGACATTAACAAACTGATTGCCAGTGACTCTTGTTGGGTTTTTTGACAAAACATTGACCTCCTATTTTCTTTCAAGTTGGAGGTATATAGTTAAGTACTAACCGGCTGCCTTGGCCAAGTTTTGAAATTCTTCTGCCAATTCAAGAAAGCTATTGTTGCAAATTAATCTTTTCGTTAACTGTCGGTTGTAATCAACAACTGTTTATTGTGCTGACATAGTAACTGTAAACTGCTACAAACAGATTGTATTGGCAGGACACTTTGGTGTTCTCATGCATTTCTGGTGGACTTGCAAGGAACAACTTTGCCTTTCTAATCTAATTATTGGTACTCAATTATGATGTTATTGCATAATTCTAGGGTTATCTGTTGCTTTTAAACCTGAATAATGGTCTTGAAAGGCTTTAGAGCCACTTTCACTTTCAGAGTAAATAATGTTCGTTTTGCAGATAGATAGTCAATTTATACTTGCGCAAAACCCAAATTATACTATAGATGCTGCCCTGGAAACAAGGGCAGGCAGGCTGGAGACTCGAACTACTGCCTCTCTGCTGTTCGCAGAATTGGCAAAGTTCTATTCCATGCACACTAATTTATTTGCTTTAATTTACAACTAGGGTATCGGTATGAGGGGCTTCTCGAAAATCTGGAGAGCACCAATCCCTCAGGATGAATAACCAGACCCCGGGATGGGGGGTTGTGGGGCGGGGGTGTTTTGTGGGGAGGACCAAGTGACAGGTACTGTTTACACGAAGAAATGACACACGGGTTGTCTGCTAAATTTTCCTGTCCTCTAAAGAAGGTTCCGGAACAACTTCACTTGTTTGGCAAGAGTCTAGTAAGTATGGTGCTACCACCATTGTATCGAATGGGTTGGTAGAGTTATTGCACTCGCTCACTAACAGGTGGTGATGGTGGTGGAAACCGTCGAAGCTATTCTCCTCCATATCCCCTTCCAAAGGATAAGCTTGAGGAGATGTTAGCCTGGGCGGAGCATCCGAGAGTCGAACTCTGAGTGCCAATGTTTCTGCAAGAGCTGCATTTAGCTCAGATTGCAACCGGAAAATGTGCTTCTGGAGGGCAGCGATGAGTCCAACACAACCATACACGGGATCTCTGAGCCGCGCTGTGGCTTCGTAAACCATGCTGGTTACAGCATCGTCTCTGTCATTCGCAGGAATCTCCTGGTGAAATAGTAACGAGAAACAAATTTTAGCACTGACCTTAATGCATGCATATGGAAATGAGGTTAAAACGCGCTTAAACTTAGTGACTCACACACAAACATAAATGAGTTACTTGTAACAGTTTGCTGATATTACTGGCCCCAAAAATCCTATGTACAGCTGCAAATTTCTCAGGTTCTGCAGGGGAAAAGTAAGGCAAAAAGATGCAATTGTCGGTGCAACGTCGACGAAGGACCTTGCATGCAGCACAGGGCATAACGTTTCTGCCAAGGGATCCCATTGCAAGAAGAAGGTATGCCTTTTTACTTGCTAGCTGCGATGCCTGAGCATTTATTTAAACCCAGTAGGCATGGCATTGTGTAGCAAGAACAAGCATCGAGAAAGAGAGATTAGGCGTAGGAAATATCTTTAGGGACAGCCTCCAAATCTTGCAAGTTGAAGAATGAGGAACCGCATTAGTTGAACTCAATTTTCTTTTTCTGGTCACTTTCAGAGGAAATTTTCTTTTTCTGGTCACTTTCAGAGGATAGTCCAAATGGAAATCGCAAAACGCTGAAGGTTCTAGTAAGATTTGACACCAGCATCTGCACATGCCATACATGGACAAACACAGTGATGTCTCCGCGCATGCTTAAAGAAACGGCAGATGTAACCCAGCAGTTCCAGAAAGTGTCCAATTCCCTATTTGCTTTCGGGCAGTCAAGTCTCGCAAGAAATGAATGCCTCCATTTAACGTTTTCTCCTAATCCTCTTAGCCATTTCCCCGCCTCACAACAGAAGTTTTTGCTCGTACAATGTAAATTGGATCAACCCTCTCCCATTCATCACAAAAAATAAAAAAAAAGAAAAGGAAAAGCCCTCTATCGCTTTCTATTTCAGAAACTTCCCTGCATTGCACAAAGTCGTGTTTGTATGTCCAAGTTTTTTTTTTTTTTTTTTTGTCGATATCTTTCATTAACCAGCTAGCTTCTTCTGTATTCGCAATATGAGCACACCAAAGTACACTTTCCAAGCAACGTCCAACGTTAGAGGAAGCAAATGTTTCTGTAGGACCTCTAATTGAAAACTAAGGAAACTGGATAAGAATAAAAAGAACAGACTATTTATGCTACCGCATGTACCGCATTCTCTCCTTCTAGCCAACGCGATACATATGCTCTCCTAATCAATGAGTTTAGTTACATAAGCAAATACAGATTGTGTTTCCTGAATATCAAAAATTCACCTTCAAGACTGCTTAGCAGATCAGCCAAAGACTCTTCTGTTGATCCGTTGAAGTGTTGCAAGAGGTCAGACATAGAAACCTACACACGTTGTGGATAACATTCTTTCAGTAACTTTTTCCTTCTGGTTAAGAAATTCATAAGAATGAGAGTTGAGGTAAGGAGGCATACGACTGACCCCTTCACTAAAATTCTCGAGCCAGCTCAAAATAGAACACCTGGTTGCCTCTAATGCAACTGAAGCTGACAAATCTGTCCCATCAGTTTTTTGGCGTTTTCTTGAAGAAGTTGGATCATCAGAAGGATCAAGATCTTCTACTTTGCTCCTGCTTTGAACTGTGTGGTCATAAACAGCCTCTCCCAATATTAATGGAGAACAGTCATCATTCTCAATAAAAAGTTGAAGTTTGCAAGGGTATGCTTCTTTTTCACATGAAGGACTTTCAGATATTTCCGTTGCCTCATTCATACTCTCATTGTCCTTGCATCTATCCTGATTATCTGATCGAATGACTTCCATGGTCAGCCCCAACTCTTGCATAGTTAAACATGTCTTAATTTGGGAGTATGTTACCTGTTGATATAGATATTATTCAATGATGTTATTAATGAGATCATGATTTTGGATAGCCAAAGGACACGATATATCATAATCCTAGTCCATCAACTGTACTATGCAGTTATAATTAAAATAGTATTTAAGCACTAATCACCTCCTCTGGTAATTCGTTTTTGATAGGCTTTAACTTCTCGTTTCCAACTTTAGAAGCAGCCAACAGAATACATTTGCGAATCTCTTCTGTCAACCCAATCTGCTCAGAGAATCTGATCCAATTGAGAACATATCCCTCTCTTGCAGCTTCAAGGATATACTCTATGACAGTCTGCTCTTTTATTGGAGCTGGTCTTGCAGGAAAATTCTGCAAAATATAATGGAGACTTCAGTTTTAGAAATCATTTGGGTAATGAATATCATCAGACAAAAGAAGATTTCAGATGGCGTACAGCAATTTTCTCAATGGAAAGGCCATCTTCCTGCCACATTTTCCATGCTTCAAACTTCGCTGGTGTCAGTTTTCTGTCATTTGGTACTTTAAGCTTTAAACTTAGCTGTTTAGGTAAAAGGGGTTGAGTGTCTTGAATCCCATCCAGAGAAAGGTCAAGTTCTTTAGAGAGCTTCTGGATGCTTTCTAGGAGATGATCACCATATACTTTCATGAAGTGCTGCAACATCATTAAGGCTTCCAAGTTAAGTCTCAGAGAGAAACATAACCCAGACACGCAAATCAGTGCAGACACAGAGCTTCTATTTAATAATTATCAGAAAGTTATGACAACATGGAGCTAAAGGTGCTGTGTTTATTGAATAATTAAGTATTGAATAATGCCAAAAGATACAGAGAGACTCAGTTACTTGTTCCTCAGTGGTAGATTATCAGGAAAGTGCAAAATTTTGCGCATTGTTGACAAAAAGAAAGCGAAACTATTTAGATGCAGTGCAGAGGAATAGTTGTTTTTTTGTACAAATAAAGAGCTAGAGACCTCAATGGCTACCATCTGATGCACAAATATAGTTACAAATGGATCAATCATGATGCTCAATATGCAGTAACTCTAGTATAGGACTAACGATCTCACATGACTAATTCAACATTTGTATTCAGATATCATATTGCGCAAATAAGTACATGAGAGAGCATAAATCCAACAGATGTAAAACCACAACAGGATGTAATAGAAAGTGACGAGAGATCTGCCTCAAATTCTACCTGGTTGACTCCATCTATGTTTGCTAGTCTTGCTCTGGTTGATGGCCTTATCAACGCTATCCTTCTGAGTGTTTGATCACCACAAACTGCATACCTGCAAGGGAAACATTCAGCAGAATTGAGAAAGTGAATATTCAGCTGCTTGATCAGAGATCCTTTTATTGAAGGAACAGTCATACCAAGACTTGCTTATTCAAGCAACTTAGCTCCAATCCCATTAATTGAAAAAAACATTGGCACACGACTACTTACGGAGCAGTTTTATTGGTCCTTGCAAGCTTCATTCTCTCTTCCAAAAGCAATTTATAAAGTTGTGCCTCAGCCTGAAAAGGAAGTTACAAAAGCTTGTGAAGAATACAATTTAGAACATGGTAAATACATCAAGGATGAAGAACTAATTTATGACTTGTAAATGGCAGATGATAGTCCAGGAAATGATCACGTCATTAAAGATTAGTTGCAGAATAAGATGTGAGAAGGTTGAGGTCCAAATGCAGCTAAAATTTGGATTAGAGGCAACCTATAAAAGTGAAACTTCACAAAAGCAAAGAAGTAAAAATGGGCTAAACATTCTAAGCTGTAGAAAGCTTTTTGGACAATCAAAGAGACAACAGGTTATTCTTTTGTCTTTGGAAGCATCAATAAGGATTGTTCCTGAAAAAGGAAGAGTCACCTCATTATATATGTAAAGACAGTGAAAGTAATTATCAATTTATTTTTCTAATGTATACATCATACAGCAGATCCCCCTCCCAAAACCCAAAAAGAAAATCACATTTAACCCTACAACAACCTTCGTCTTCCACCATTTGAAGTACCAACCTGAGACAATCTCTCAAAGCTTCCAGGTGCGGAGCAACTTAACTCTCTAGCTCGGTCAAATGGATCTTCATTTTCATCATTACTGATCATTTCAGGAGTTATCAGGAGATATAGTGGAGGTTGATAGTCGGGTGTGCATGAGCTCAAAAACTGCAATCCTGAGGAACTGACACTGTTGCATCATAGAAAAGGAAATTACAGTTTTACTTGGAGCAGCTAATTATCCCTTGAATACAATAGTCAATATGTTGTTATCATAGCCTGACATATCTATCAGAATTTGGTTAAAAAAGAAGAAGAGTATAAGGGGACAGTGTCTGTGTTTGCAGCTGTGACATAAAAGGTCAAAGAGAAAAAATGATAAACCTTATGGTTCTGTAGACATCTTCAAACTTCTCGACCAGATAACCTGCACAAGATAACAAAATGTGCCAAGTAACTTACAAATACCACAGAGAAGTAGAGAAAAGAAATAAGGAATCATATGCATGGTGCCATGACATACTGAAGACGCAGATGTTAATGGAACAAGATTTATTTTACTTCATATTTCTTTCTTTTTCTTGTTTCTAGAAGCATTCATTATGGTCCTCTTTCCTTTATCCCTTTTCCAGGCTAGCCTCCTGCCAAAAGAACTAGGAAGTTGAAACAAACCTACTTACGGAGGATGAAAAACAAACTGTTCTATACCACTGGTATAGTATAAACTAGAAGTTCCAAGCAACTAAACACGAAATGCCGATTGATAAGTTCTAAATCAACTTTCCAAGAGCTCAGAAGGACTGCAGCTGAGAGAATTTCTTTGTATACTCCCACAATAAGTAAGACCAAGAAAATAGGATAGCAAGTTGTACTTCATCAGATGATGGCCTCTAAAATAACAGATAATTAAGTAAATAGACACTGAATATGGGCAAACAAAGACAGAATTTAAACTATAAAGAATTCAATTACTTCAATTTGAGATTGAAAGATTTCAAATTGATGTTTGTATAACAAAGTCTTCTAACAAGATCAGAAATACATGGTCCTGAGATAACTCAAGGAAATGACTGAGTGCAAATGATATTAATTCAAGTTAGGTTTTTTGATTGATAAAAGAAACAATCAAATCAATGATAATTTCTTTAAGGACTTCAAAAATTAGAATAACTTTGTGCCAGCCAAATATGCAGTGAACTTGAATTATGAATTTGAAACTTTTTATCATAGATCCTTAATGCCAAGATGAAGCTGTTTATTATTTCTTAGCAAGATGAATCCTGTGTTCAGAGGAGTGATGCACGTATGAATTTGTATCAGGATCAATTTCTACAGACAGGTGTATCCTGAGAATCTTCCCATCCTCGTTAGGAAGCTGCAAAATCCTGGTGATTGCACAAGAGTTATCCTAGCCTGCTCAAATAACAGGGTTGTAGACCTTGACCTAAAACATTCCTCAGACTTGCCATCTTGCAGTGTTAGTGCCATCTGATAGGTTCCATGATAACATACCAAATTTCTGTATCATAGTTTTCAGCTATTTATCCTTGAATAGCCAACTGAGTTAAAACCTATGATGCACAAAGTCAAATTATCCTGATGGAAAATATCTTTACCATAAAAATTGTATTCTCGAATTGGAAAAATAAAACTACATTGAAGGACTAATTATGAGCTTAACTAACATCATAAATGTTTCAGACAAGGAGGTAAGATATGCAGGCTGAAATACAGGTTTTCTCTCATCATAGATGGCCGTAATAAAGTAGAAAAATAACTATTGTTGATGCAACCAAAATTTATCATACCATTTGAAATCAATTGATTTGCAAGTGATTTCCACCAGTCTGCTGTCATTTCTTTCCCAAGACCATGAAAAGGCAGTTTATCAAATTGAGCATCGATAATTTTCTTGGCCTGTGATTGCACAGAATAAAACATGAGGAAAATAATTTGAGCAACCAAATTAGGTCTCAAAGACGTGAAGGAATTTTAAAAGAACAAAAAGTATGGAACTTCTACATGTTCAAGAGACATCTAACCTCTGCTCTTGCATTGGCTATTAGGAAAATTTACTTAAAAGGAGAAGCTCACCCTAGACCCACGAAGGACATCTACAGGCATATTGAGGCCCCAGTGACCCCTACAGGACTGAATGCAAGCCATCAGAAGAAATGCTTCCCTTGACATGTCATTCTGCTTTTTTGATGTTGTGCAATTATCACAATTACCTACAAGCATCATATCAAGTTCTTGCAGACATAACATGGAACACGCAAATTAAAAACGCTTTCACCCCAACAATCATATAAAATATATGATTTCCTTATATGGAAACAAAAGAAGTTTTAAGCCCTTCGATATTCTCTCAGTCCTGTATATTGCTGACGGCGTGCAATTGTTTCATATTCAATGAAAATCTTTTGTTTACGAAAACATCAACTTGCTTTTGAATATGACAAAAAGACATAAAGAAGTCCTTCCTTTCTGTGGCATCAAAACCAACTCCCCACAGAAATCCAATGCCACTGAGATAAAAAAAAAGGGGGGGAAAGAAAAGAAATAGAGAATGCCTTATTACTTCAAAAACAAAGTTTTATTCTAGCTAATGATACACACATTACACACTAAATTCAACACAGTATATTAAACAGCTCAACTTGACTAACTACTCAACTCAGAGAGAATCAGCCTACATCGGGCTTTATGTTAATAGTTAAAGATGAAAAGTCAAAATAATAGCCAACCACATTCATCAGAAGAATTTTGCCCAAAGTATTGTAGCAGATATTTTCTTCTGCATGTTGTCAGTGAGCAATAACGTTGTGCTGCTGCAAAAGACTCCATAATGGCTTTTCTCTGATCTGCCTGCTTTTACATGTCAAATGAAGCATGAAAGTTATGTTGAGCCAATTAGATGATACTAAAAATACAAAGTAATATATCAAAAATGAAAAACAGAAGCCAAACACTCGCACTATTTTGGATTTCTAACGAAATTGAAAGCAAAGAAACTTGCCGACTTTGCTCCTCTACTATAAAATTCAGCTTTCGCAAAGTCACTCCTTGTGAAATAAAGCCAGCAGACTGAAGCAACACCATCTCGACCACAACGTCCACTTTCCTGATAATATGATTCCAAACTTTTTGGGCAGCCATAATGTATTACATACCTTATGTCAGGCTTGTCAATACCCATGCCAAAAGCAATAGTTGCAACCATCACATAGAATTCATCTCTGATAAATGATCTGGGCAAGTTGGGAAATCTTGTGAGCTGCCAAAGTCTTAGGTAAACCTATCACATATTGGTGACTTTCAAACATATTTAATCAACATTTGCATGGACACCAAATAATTATGCTTTGTATAACTTTACTAACCGTATTCAATAGCATACATATAAGATAAATCCACTGAAAATAGCTTTGTAAGCATTAAAGTAATCTGACATCAACGTAGACCAGCTACCTTATGGTAGATGGGAAAAAGAAAAGAAAGCAATTTGATACCTGTGTGACTCTTCACGTGCCCTATTGGACATTTGTCCATGGTAGATACCAGCCTTGACTCCTGCCTTGAGAAGCAAGTTGAAAACCTAAGGAATTCAGTTGATGCAGAAATAGAGATGTTGGAAAATCCTTACAAAATAATCATATTCCAAGGCAAGATGCAATGAAGTTCATCATTGTCTTATGTTACCAAGAAAAGAACCTGATCATTCTATAGAATATGTAGTTTGATCTGGCCTCTAAAGTCACAATAAGCTCAGGATAGTAACAAAAACACCCAGTGAATTTATACATGAAGTAACCTGAGTAGGATGAAGCTGGATGTAAAGGAAAAGAGGTAAAGAGAGTCAACTAAAGCTCTTTAGGCAACATGATATTATTTGAAGGACCTAGTATATTTAACTCCTCTGTGAATGTCATGAAAGCAATCTCAAGCACAAAAACTGAGAATATTCCCTCTAGCAAAACAGTAGAGTAGTCCTTTATATCTAGATCAGACGTCCTAAAGACAACAGAATCTGTTTGCTGTGAGAGCCAAGCATTTCTTAGAACTAAGTGTCAGACTCCCTCAACTTTGAAACTTGTAAAGTAAAAAGCCCATGAAGAGTAAGCTGCAAAAGTACCTGCTCGACATCTTTGACTGTAGTACAGTACACAATAGATGAACAAGCACTCTCTACATATTTACAGATTTCCTCCACGAGCTCACTGAGAAAAGCCATGCTGTGGTTGAATGACTTTACGCCATAAAAGAGATTTTGGCGATCAAATGAACCTATACTAACATGAGGATCTCTCATGCTTAGGGAGTTGACGATATCAAGACGAACCCTGAATGTGAAAGACAAATTATTCAAAGCTAAGCAGATTAACTCATGAGCATAGTTAAATGCAGTAACTGAAACAGGGCCAATAAAGTAATAACAAATGTAAAATACAATTTTAGCTCTTTTATTCTTATTCCTATATGTTGAACACACTAAAAAATTAAATCAATAAAGGAATAACGTGGTAATTTAAAGTACTTAATCTTAGGGAGCAATAGATCCTGAAACTACTTCACAACTTACTAAAGATTAATTACAGCATTTCAACTGTATAACCATGATGGATATAGCACGAGAGTATATGATTGTGATATAAAAATTTTCCATATTGTATTTGAGGGAAAGAATAATAAGGGTTGCAGGACCTCGGCTGAATACCAAGAAAATATATCTTTTTCAGACACACTTTGGATTAAATTAGGGGATTAGTCTTCTCCAAAGGACAGGAGGTTATTAACACATTTTTATTTCATAGCACATTGTAATCAGTAGATATGATTAAACAAGTAAATATAACTTAACTACTTTTCACCTTTGAATTCTGCTAAGCATTGGTATTGGAAGTGGAATTGAGGTGCAATTTTTCAGGGAAAATATATACAAGGAAATAGACCATAGATAAACACAGGAGCAAGAGAAACCCTAAATACAGTGAAGACATTTTGCTAGTAATAACTCATCAACAACAACACAGAGGGCCCCAATGGAATATAGCAAGTAGAAAAGAATAAATAATGATGATGTTGATTGGTTTCTAGACATACTTTGCAGTAGCAGTTGCAGTTAAACCAATAAATGGAACGCCTAATAGAACATTACGCAGCTTATCCACCTGTTTGTACTCAACTCTGCAAAAAGCAATAATATTGTAGGACAATTGTGAGAAGAGAACCTGCGGATTAGAGATAAAACTTTAAGAGATGGAAAAACTTAAGAAAGCAAAAGCTTAGGGAAAGATATATTGGAACTAATAAGAAAATGATTTCTGTTATACCAGCATTAGTTCACTACCTCCACACTGAAAATTCCAAATTTTCATTCAAAAGGGCATATACATGAGGGAACAAAGACTTGACTTGTACAGAAAGCATCATATTCAGTTTCTAAGGCTAGAAATGAATAACTTGAACAGATGTTTCTGGGGATAAATAAAGCCAAATGGTTAAATATTGATTACAGATTAAAGAAATCATCAATAATAGCAGACAAGAAAGTCAAGTGTATATCTGCCATCACAACCTGAAATCATGACCCCACTCTGAAATGCAGTGTGCTTCATCAACAGCCAAAAGACATATACCCGCTTCTAGCAGTCTAGACCAGAAACTGCAACAGAGTATAATACAATTAAGATGGCCTCAGCATCAAAGGGAACCAAATAATATGAACAGACTCCGCAATTACAGAAAAATGCAAACGGAAGAACTTTGGCACGCAAAGTGGCAACATCTATAGGATCCAAAAAGAAGCCCGCTTAATTGCCAGAAAAGTGTAACAGCTACACAATGTGAATAGGTAACATGAGTTGGTAGATCAGTAAGAAAGTCAAGCAGAGAATGCAGATAGGGAGGAGTTGTTGAATAGACAAGTTTAGGACTCGATAATATTCTTCACAAGCCACAACTTGCATGATGTACCTGGCAGGAAGCAGAAGGGCCTTTTCTGGAGTCATATAGAGAATGTCATATTGCCCATTCTCAGCATTGCTTAGAGCAGTCGAAGCCGTCTGAGCACTAGAGAGATGCTCAGCTTTAATGCCTCTTTGTTTTAACGCCATTACCTAAGCACTCAATATATTATACACCTCATTTCTTTACTTATAAGTTACAATATCAGAAGCAAAAAGCATAATCGACAAATCCCTACCTGATCTTGCATCAGGGATACGAGTGGGCTTACTACTACGGCAGTCTTCTTGCTGATCAAAGCAGGCAGCTGATAACTTTATCACAAAATTCAAACAAAAGGGTTAACCAATAACCATATCTAAGAATGTAAAATAGACCAAATTTTGAATGAAAGATAAAAAATTGGGGAAAAGAACCACCAGCAAATTGAAGCCTACCAAAGTGACTTGCCACTTCCGGTGGCCATAACCACCAAGCAGTCCTTCCCATCCAATATTTTCTCTACAATCTCCTTCTGATATGGCCGAAATGTTGAAAACCCAAAATATTTCTGCAACAAAATAGATAAAATAACAACACTTTGAGCAATATTTACAATTTTCAAGAAGCAAATCATTGGAAGTAAATATCCATGCATCATAAGAGAAAATAAGCCCGAGACTGATGTCAACCTTAAGGACGGACTCCATGAATTTTTCTCTGCTTTCCGGCAGACGGACGGGTCTCGTCGGAAACCTTTCGATTTTCGGGAGATTATTTTCTTGTTGCACTAATGCCACTATGCCAGTACGCCACGGTGTGTTATTCCCGCCAATTTTTGAGCAAAGTATCCAACCATTAGGCCCGCGAGCCCATTACAGGCGGTTAGAAGTACCCGGCAGGCAGATTCGGCCTCTTTTCCCCAGCGTCCAACCATGAGGTCCACTAGTCGCTCATAAGATATTAAAGATGAGTTTTATTTTAAATGGAGTTATTTTAAAAATTATAAAAATAAATTATTTATAAAAAATAAGTAAAATTTAAACTAAAAAATTAAGATAATTTGGATTGAAATTCGAATTCAAATACAACCTTGAACTTCAAGCCGCTCACTTGTGTCAGTTTCTTTTCCTTCATTTTCTTTTTTTTTAATGGAACCATCGATAAATTTTTTTCTTAATTTATTTCCTTTTTATTTTTGGTTAAAATGAACTTTTTATTGTGTTTTGGAAGTTATTGCTAGCAGTACCTTCCAAAATCTAAGATATAAACAATTTAACTTCCAATCCATAACCTCTTTTGATATCCATAACCTTTTTTGATATATGAGAACAACATTGTATATATTTTAAGTTTCGTGACTGATTTCTATACAAATTTTTCACTTTGAGTTTAATTCTTCTCTTACAAATAATTTATTTTTATAAAATTTAAAACAAAAAATTTTAAACCCAAATTCTATATAATCTCACTCTAAGAATGTTAACTGCAACTCGTTGTAAAAGTGGTTCTAACCTGGCTAATCTCTTTATATGAACTTGAACCGCACGTGTTTCATTTTATTTTTGTATTTTATTAGTTCAAACTAATTAATTTTTTCCTAAAAAAATTATTAAACTTACACCGCGGAAAGCATAGCTGTTTTAATAGTCTTAAAATTATTTCAACTCTTGCTAGTTTCTGCAACGTTAATAAAAGCTTCAGAACTTAGTCCATAAGAGTGAGTAATGATATCTGAACCCCAACCCAAGAATCCAGTTTTGTTCATTATGCAACAAGTAATACTATAAGTTATGGGGTGACAAACTGAAATGAATTTCGTAGTGTGGGTTCTGTGCTGACAAGTTCTACACCAGCAAAAACAATCTAAGAGAAAAGCTTTCTATATGCAGCAGCTTCTTCAGCCATCTCATCAAGGCTTCTATCGGTTCTTTCCTTGTCCAGGTCGAGCTTCTGCTTCAGCTCGTTCTCTTTCCCGTCTATCTGCACCACACACAAGATACAAACAGAAACCACATGCCTGAGATTAAATGTCTATCACAAGTAAAAATGAAAAGAATCTAAGTAATACTTAGTCTTACTGCATCATAGATCTCATCATTTTTCTCAAAGTCACCACTTTTGCGTGGAAGGATGTGAATGTGTACATGAGCAACTGTCTGCCCAGCCTGGGGTCCATCCTAAAGGCAACAAAAAGGTAAATACATTAAAGATATAGGAAATGGAACAGACTTAAGTCTAGACACAATAGCAACATCTAGACAGTTTTTACATCGGAAAGCGAGGGAAGAAAAAGAATTTATCGTTGAGTCTCAAGCATGCAAGAATCCATGGTGGATGCAGAACCAGGTACCCCCCTCCTCCCCAGAAGAAGGAAATCCAAAGAAATGTACACTGCAGTATTTTTGCCCAGCAGGAGGCGCTGCCTGGTTGGCCCCAACGACAACCAAAATAAGGAGAATAAGATCATGCACGGTATGCAGTTAACTTCTAAGACTTCCATATCTCAACAGAGCTACAGATTAATAGTGTTAAATTCAAGACTTCAATGTTCATAAAATTTATGTTTCTCCTTGGACTGTGTAGAGGAGTTAACAAAAAAACAACATACAAAAAGTTAGAGCTGGAAAAGGCCGAAAAGGGCTGCTAGCTAATCTACCAAAACAAAATCAAGAAGGTTTTTCACCTAGACCAAAGCCCTTAAGTCTCAACAGGTTGATCAGGAGAAAGAAAGTAGTAAGTGCAAAAAGAAGCAATAGGATCAAATCCAGTGCTAATAGTAGCAAACATATACAATAGCTTAAGTTTACAAACTGATGATGCATGCAACAGTAACAGGCAGAAATACTGGGTACAACACTGTTAAGGAACAGAGAGTATCGAGCAATTCTAAGACAGAGTAGATGGGGTTGAAGAAGCCACTGAGCAGCAGTGCCTTTATATTTGTTTTCAAGTTTCCGATAAACTTCCATGGAACTTAACCACATGGTGGTAGAATAAATCATTAACACAAGAAGTAAAGGATATTTTGTAGGAAAAGTAAATGATTACCAGAATCATTCTACTACGACTTCCTTACTTGGATTGTAAAGGTAAGTGAAGATGCCTTGTGGTAGGACTCAAGTATGCATCCAATCTTTTTTGCAGAGAGCCATAAATCACTAGTCTCAACAGCAGTGAGATCCACAAAGCGCTTCACTTCACGTTTTGGGCAAACAAGGACATGTATGTTAAGTCAAGTCAAACAATGAACAGTTTTAATTTGAAGATCCACAAGGGCAGAGCAATTTTACTACTGAACCAGAAAACTATAACTCCATGCAAATGATAGATCGTATCTACAAGATAAACTTCTCATACTTTATGCAAGCTTCCCCTACCCACAAAGCAGAGGAAAAAAGAAGGATCAGTAAAGTTCATAATGTTGTTAATTCAGAACTCTTCTTTTCATGAAATGATGTATACTGGTATATATCCATAGCTAAAATAGAGACAGCAAAAGAAGCAGAAGTTCCACTCTCACATTTGTTAAGGGCACTGCAAGCTGCTACACTTTCAACCTGTATTTGAAGACAAATAGCAAAGGAGTACGAACATTTTCAGCCACAAATTATTCCCTGTTAATGCTTTAACCTCTCAATGCAACATCATTTTCCCCCAAAATATATTTTATAAGTCATACTACTATGAGCAGCATGTCAGACAGTCATGCAGAGAACGAAATTCTAGTTTCATATAAATGTTTAACTACAAACAAAACAAGGAGCATCATTAGAGTTACAACTGGGTAACTAATCAAATGTGAACATCAGAGTATTTTCCAATCAAAGTACACGAAATTTATCAACTTAATTAATGTTCATACACGGGTAGAAAAGGATATGACCTGCAAAAGACATAGACAAGGGCAATAAGTTACAATCAAAGAAATTCATGTAATAGAAAGAAATGAGCTGTTATCAACTGCCAAATTGTCACAGGAAAAAAAAAGGCACTTGTCCAAGCATTGTCAAACACCCCCGGGTCAAATGCATTGAACTCAAGCAATTTTGCAAATTCTAAAATGCAAATTTTCTTTTCTTTGGTCACTGAAAGGACTGATTGAGCAAACATTCAACCAAATCATCTGAATAATGTAATAAACAAAACCAAAGAACCATTCCAAAAGAAAGTGTTTATAGATCCGTGTTAGATAGCAGAATCAATTACCAGGAACAACAGGGCGGAGGTTGACCACGGCATAAGAAAGATCGGTGGAGTAGAACACTTCCTTTGGGTCTATTTTGTAAGGTCCAAACTTGTAGTATTCCGTCTCCATCTATATCAATGTGAATTTTCAAGCCAATATATGAAGGCATGGGGGAAAAAAGGTAAATAAAAGAAAAAAGAAAGCAAAGCTCATGAGCGGCTGAACTGGAGATTACAGGTAAGACACTTGCCTTAGAATGTATGCGACAAGTTGATGAATATGAGGTCCTAAAAACGCCGAAGGAACGACGACTGGCAGCCGCCTTTGTCGCGACGATGCCGATTCGGAGTCCTCCGGCGGCTGAGATACCGTGAGATGAGGAGGAGATGAAGTTAGGAAAAGAAAGCAATAGCTTTAACATTAGTACTACGGCTTTAATTTGTTGTACCACTCCAACGTTGTAGGGACTGATCTTTTCGGAATCCGTCTTTTGCTGTTTTTCCAGGGTCATGGATCCGGATAAGGATCCGATAAAATATGGCTAATAGCAAGATTGCCCTCTACAATATGGCTTTGTTGCAATTGTACCTCTACTTTTAAAATTTTGATTATAAGCTTTTAAATTCAAAAAAAATTCAATCATCCCTTTCCATTAAACAACTTATGTTGATATCCAAATTGACACATAGAGAGTAAATTGAATTGAGGTATCTCTTTCGCTCTCTACCTACTTTCTCCTCCTTTTTCCCACTTCTTCTCTCAATGCTTAGTCATCTTCTTCTCATCTCTTACCAGATCTGGCCACTGGTCTTCGTCGAAGGCGAGATCTTGGTCCGATCCTTTATTTTCTATTTTTTATTTTTATTATCTTACTCCTTCTTTTGACTCAAATAAGGGATATCTTATAAATCATTATACATCTTGTTATTTATCTCCTCCTTCTTAAAGGAATTTATCTACCAAAGTTTAATTTGAGCTCCCTTTTAACGTTTTATCTCTTTTTTAAGTAATTTTTAAAACTGCTAATTCGCTCATAATTTTTAAATTTACTGTCTTTTAAAAAAAATGTTGAAACTAAATTCTGTCTGTCTTTGTGCTTTCAGGATGGCGATGAAGATGCCGCGAAGAATATCGATGTATGATTATTTATTATCTTACTGGTATTAATATTAATGTAATTTACCTACCTTATATATCTAGGGTATGGGATGTTTTTTGTTACTATAGTTTTCGAACCATTGTGTACTTTTTATATTTCTTATTATTGAGTTATTCCAATTTCTCAATTATCCACTTTTGATATATTGGAAATAGAAATTTGAAAGCTATTTTTATTATAATGGCCCTGACCATTTTACAATTAATAGATAATCTTTTATTCATAAAAAAATTGTTTGAGGATGACCAAGATGCAATAAAATAGAATTTTTAAGAAGTTTGTGAAAATATATTTTTTATTTTTTTCTTCACAAAATGATAGGAGTGTGCATCATTTGGATCAAATTAAAAATGTAATGCAAACCAATCCAAATTTATAAATATAATTTATATTTTTGAAAATATAATTAATTCAACTTGGATATCGAAAATTTTCCTATAATTTAGTTTGGATTTTAGTTTTGGTTTCTAGAAACCGAACCAAATTGAAAACTAAATTTCTAACTATAGATAGTTTATTTTAAATAGGTTAAGTTAAAGGCTAGGATATGTTATGCACTTGGGATTTTGTTTGTCAATGACTAAATATTTTTCTCTTCCCATTAGATACTCTTTTTTTACTTTCCAACTTTAAAGTTTCAATGTATTTGATATTGGATCTTCAATTGTAGCATTGTATATTTGTTTAAGGACATTAGTAGATTTTAGTTCTAAACAAATGTTGTTTTATATACTTGTATTGTATAACTTTTATAGAGTTGCAATTTTTTATGTTTTAGTTTCAATTCAAATTCAAAATTTATTCAAGTTTAGTTCTAAATCCTTGTATTAGTGTGTAATGTGTATATAGCGTAAGAAAATTTTCTTCTAAGAAAAAAGAACACCAAGAAATTCAGAATAATCAAAACTTAATTGAACAAAATCGAATTAATTTTAGATCGGATAATTCAATTTTTAAGAAATATCAATTCATTTTGGCTTTTGCTTATAAGCATAGAATAAATCACATCAAAAGTCCAAGTTTGTAGAGTTTGTCAATTAACCGCTTCGTGTGTGATTTATTTTATAACATGCAATCAATTAATGGACTAACATTCATTTTTTAATAAAATTTTAATAGATTTTTATTAAAAATAACCTTGTAAATCTTTATAAAAGAATAAATTTTTCTCCTTATTTTCAAATGGTGAGTATAGTTTTACTTTAATTCAAAATTTCACTTACCAAGAAAAAAACAATTAAAGATACACTTCAATGTCACTATCAATTTTTTGATGGAATGATACCATTGAAAATGTTTAAAACTTAGAAAGATATATAATCACTTATTTTTAAAAGTAGTATAATAATTACAAATAAACTATATTTTTGAAAGGTAATTTTGTTATTAATCTAATAAAATATGTTGAAATTCAATTAAAAACTATAAAAACATATATTTCTCTAAAAATAATATAAATAGATCATGTAAAATATTGCTATTAAGTGTTTTTAATACATGAGAATGCACAACTGCTAAGAAAGAAATATTAATTTAATTTAAAACCTATTTGCAATTAACAGAGGTTTTTGACCAATGAATTTGCCATCTTATATTGCTGAGAATTTATTTGGTTTGTGAATTTGCTTGAACATGATGAAATATATCCATGAAAAATTTCATGACTAAGTATTGATTCAAGTTATTGCTCTTTTGGCCCATGAATAATTGTTGCATTTTTTCGAAGTTCCACAATTATTTATCATTTTATGAAATCAAAAATGTATTTAAGGAATTTTTCTTATTGGATTTCAATTTTCAAGACATCTAATTTGGTATTTTATTTCGTTACATCAGACTAATTTAATAAATTTTTAATCTGTGTAAAACTCAAACGACAATTATTTGTAAATCAATAAACTAGTATTCATTGTAAAAGTATTATTCTATATTTTATTCATCTTGGTTAAATATTTTGAATTAAAAAAAAAGAAATTTCTAATCTATACCATATCATCAACACATGTTTTTTGTGTGGCGCGATACTAATCTCTATCTCAAAGTTGCATAATCTTTATGGAGTTCAATTCAAGCTGAACACGATTTTCAAATTTAGAATAGAACTATTTAAGGTAATTATTTATTAACTATAAATTTTTGTCAAATATACTAAGACAAAATTACCATTATACCAGATAGGTCATAGAGATGAGGACGAAAATATCCTTTTCTTTTTTTTTTGCAGTCTAGCACAAATGGGAAATTGGAGAAAAAATATAAGTGGTTTTAACTAAAATCTTCTTAATCAAATTTATGTCGTTTTATATATTTCAAGAAATAATTAATCATATTTTTAACTCTCTAAAATTATTTATTTATTGAGAAGAGTCGAGTTATATGTTGTTAGTGAATCCTAACCGTTCAAAATCTTCTGAGAAGAATCTGAACCAATAAAATTGTTTTCTCAACCGGACAAACAAAAAGCAGAGCGAGAAACTTGGGGTTCAAGGTGCAGGAGGTCAAACAGTGAATGGCCCCACAAAATCGCATTTGTCATTATTTCAAAGCCAACAGATAGTATAAACCACTCCGCGCAGGGAGCCGCAAAAGTTCCACTCGCCTTGATGCTTGACCACGTCACCCTTCGATGTACTTTTCTGTCATTTCATCAGAAAACCGAACCGGTCCAAAACTCTGGTGGCGCGTAGACTCCTCCGCCAATTACATTACTGCGAATGCAACTGGAAGAAAGCCACGCCAAAAGGAGTAAAATAGCAGCTGAGCACGGAGTAGACACAGCGCCAGTGTCTGAACTCTTATAAGCAGGCAGAGCCTTGCCGGGCCTCACCACCACCATTACCGGCGACAGATGCAGCAGCCGACGACTGAGATTTCAGCTTTCCAATCCGTAAAAGCAAGCGGGTTAGCAGTCCTTTTTCTCCGCCTTTTTCTTCCTTTCTTACTGTTTCTTTACGTGCTTTTCTTTCTCTTATGCAGTTTAGCGCCGCTTGGTGATTTATGAGACAGGTTTTTATTTTATTTTCTGCGTTAAACTTTGTTTTAAATTACTGTAGCTTTCTTGATGTTTATGCTTCGCTGTGTGAAAACGCTTTTTTAAACCGGTTAGAATCTGGTTCTTTGATCATATATCTGATTAACCATGATTGTATATGAAATGTTTGCCACTTCAGCATTCGGCAAATATAAACATCTTTTACCCCCAAGTTGAGAATGAAGTTAAAATTTTGAAGAAGATATGTTTAGAATCCCACTTTTTATCTTTTTATGTTCTGGGATTCGCCTGTTATGTTGTCTTAGACTCTCAAGACGAATAGAATATTGTTTGGGGTTTTCCCACCATGTGACTTGAAAAACAGGGCTGGGAAAAAGCGAACGTTCATTACTTCAACTACTGTTGTTCACAATTTTATGAACATGTTTCGAGTGAATTTCAGAAAGCAGTACGTTTATATGGGTCTTATGTTTTGCATCTGTGTCAGAAAAGGATAAGCTGTTCGAGAAAGAAATTTTTAATCCTTTCTGGGAAGTCAATGTTGGACAACATGTAGAAATTCATGGTAGATTGGAGTAGTTCCTCGTTCTTAGTTTTCATCCATAGAAAGTGGCTGTATGATAGCTTTTCTTAGTTTTTTACAGAGCTAGCATGTTACATTTAGTTTGATTTGTTTTTCTTCAGTCCTGTCTCCTCTGTAGCTTTGCGCTCTTTCTGTTACTCCATTTCAAATTAAGAAAGCAGTCTTTGGCTTCCCTGCATTTGCAAGTCCACATATACATACGTTTGTTTTTCTACTTAGAATCTGTATTTCATTATTTTTCCATCTCCTGATTTCAGCTTTGTTTCTATGGTTTCGGGATTAAAGATAAAGCATTTGGGATTAGTTGGACATTTCGACAATGAGCTGCAATGCAAAAGATCCATCAGTAAAAGTGCATGATATGGCTTCTGATATTGACAAAAATGAAGTATTTGTTTATCCTTGGATGGGAATAGTGGCAAATATTCCTGTCGAGAAGAAAGGAGGGCGGGGTGTTGGGAAAAGTGGCTCTGTAATTAGAGATCATCTAACTAGTAAAGGGTTTACCCCAGTCAGGGTGACACCAATATGGAACCGGAATGGCTTTTCAGGATATGCATTAATTGAATTTAATAATGATTGGCCTGGATTTTGCAATGCAATGGCATTTGAGAAGAGTTATGAAGCAGATTGCCATGGTAAGAGGGATTACCATAAAGCAAACCCCAAAGGGGATCAGTTATATGGCTGGGTGGCTAGGGCCGATGACTATTATAATTCATCAGATGGTATTGGAACCAATCTTCAAAGGAAGGGAGATCTGAAAACAGTAGCTGACATTGAAGCAGAAGAGGAGAGAAAAACCTCAAAGCTTGTCACCAATTTGACTAATGAAATAGAAATGAAAAACAAGTGTCTGCAGGAGATGGAATGCAAATACAACGAAACATCTGCATCTCTAAGCTCTATGATAAACGAAAGGGATAAGATGGTCAAATTGTACAATGTAGGTAAGTACTGGCCACCAGACCAATCTTTCTATAAGAACTTCAGCTCAAAGTTTCTCATTTTCACTCTCTGATGTAGTGCCTGTTTCTGAAGTTAAAATCTCTTGGTTTTGATGTGTTAATCAGAAATAGAAAAGATGCAGGAGAGAGCACACGGCGAAGTTGAAAAGGTGATTGTGGAGCAGCAAAAGATCAAACTACAGCTAGAAGCACAGAGAGATAAGCTTATTCAGCGGGAGAAAGAATTGAAGAAACTTGAAGCCAACAATGAAAATGAGAGGCGAAAGTTTGATCTTGAGAAACAAATGGTATTTAATTGAATTCTGCTATAAAGTTCCTAATTGCGAGTATAAACTCTGCAAAGGCAACTTCAAGAGCAGCTATTATGCATTTTTTAAAAAAAGAATTAGCATGAATATTAGAATGTAATAAATTCTAAAATTTATAAGTGTAAGACAATCGTAGGCCGTGCTTCACAACTACATAATTTCTTGTTATCTGTACTTCGCAATTTGCTATTTTGATTGATTCAACTCCTATGCTTTAGAAACTGTTTGCCTATATTAATTAACTGATGCCCAGAAGAAGTACAAAAAATCTGATTGTGCTATTGCTCTAGTATCTTAGCATTGTGATTTATCTTCTAACCCTGTTTTCCACTTTTAAGATGCATAAGCATGCCTTCATTTTTTGCTACCTAATGAATAACTTTCCTGTCCTCTTAGAATGCAGAAGCCACCTTGGAACAACAGAAGACAGAAAAGAAACTTTTGAAGTTGGCAGAAGAGCAGAAGGTACTTTTTACATTCTTAATTGTATATTTTTTAGCCCAATGACATTTATGCTTGTGTTCTTGCAAATTTAACTTGCAGAGGGAAAAAGCAGAAGTTCACAAGAAAATTATAGGACTGGAAAAAGAACTTAATGCAAAGCAAGTTTTAGAACTGGAGATACAACGTCTAAGGGGCGCTGAACTAGTAATGAAGCACATGGGACAGTATGGAGATGAGCAGGTTAAAAAACAGTTGCTCGATATTCAACGTGAACTCAAGCAGAAGGAAGAAGATTTAGAAAGCATAGGAGAAACCACGCAACATCTCATAGTTAAGGAGCGTAGAAGCAATGAAGAGTTGCAAGAAGCACGGAAAGAGCTGGTTACGGTAAGAGCGGCTTATCATTTTTTTGGCCAAAGAAATTTCTATATGATATTTTCTTATGTGTTTGCATTGTGCCATCTTCTGAGGTCAAATAAGATGATTTCGCACTAATCATGTAACTTACTACTTCTTTTTAGACCCCTCAATCAGATATTTGGCAATGCATCTGTTGCTTCTTGCAACAAAAGATTTATCTTTTGAGTCATTTGCTGACCAAATTAATATTGGGTTCACATTTCACGCTCAATTCAAAGCTTTCTTTCCATAAATTGACTCCTTTAATTGGCCTGCTGGGTCAAAAAGAGGGAGCTTATCTGTCAGAACAGATTTTTTAATTAGTATCTGCATGTCATCAATGATTTTGTCCAAGAACAAACATCACAAGCTCTTCCTTTCAATCCATCAAAAGAACATTCTGATGTAGGTAGCTGGGAAGATTCCATTATGTGATGCTATTCTTTCTTATTTGTGGGTATATACAGAATTCTGTTCTCATTTCTCTACAGGGCTTGATGGACCACGATTCTCGTTTTTCAATTGGTATCAAGAGAATGGGTGAGTTAGATTTTAAACTCTTTCAGAATGCGTTGAAAAGAAAGTCTTCCAGAAAGGAAGTGGAAGAGGAAGCTGTAGAGTTGTGTTCACTGTGGCAGGATTACCTTAAAGATGCCAAGTGGCATCCTTTCAAGGTTGTGAAAGTTGAAGGAAGTGAGGAAATGCAGGTAAGAATTTGAATAGAAAAGCAGGAGCAGCCTTTTCTCAAAACCTTGTTTGACTTTACAAAAAATGTGTTATTTCAGGAAATCGTTGACAAAGATGATGAGAAGCTGAAAGGTGTAATGGATAAATGTGGTAATCAAGTTTACCAAATAGTGGTTACTGCTTTAAAAGAGATGAATGAGTACAACCCTAGTGGAAGATATCCTGTCGCAGAGCTATGGAATTTCAAGCAAAAGAGGAAGGCCTCCCTGAAAGAGGCAATTGAATACAGCATAGGATTGTGGAAGCAAAAGAAGCAAAGAAGAACCTGAATGTGAAGCTTCCTCTCTTCCTGTTAAAGGCTTCAACACAATACAGAAAGACTTCTTTTTCTATGCTTTTCCTACAGGTTATAGGGCCAAAATGGTTATGTCTTTAACCATTTTCTTTTGTCATTATCACTTAACTGCTGAATTCTTTCCCTTATTTAACTGAGCTGAAATTATACCAAAGTAGAAGGTGGGCAGAAAGCTCAATGTTGGAAATCTCTTATATGAGCTGCGGCAAGTGTCTCTGTCCCATAGATTCTTTCTTGTTAGTTGATTTGTGGTATATACTAGAGCACTTTGTGGCTTGTTGAAATGAAGTTTGAACTCTCAGATTAGAGGATTAGAAGAGTTGTTTCTGTTTTAACATTTATAATTAGTCATCAAATATCACAAACCAAACCACTTACTTTATATGACAGTATTGAATCAGTAAGAGATCACATCCAATTTGTACAAAATTGTACAAAAGTTATCTTCGAAGTATATTATATTACAAAATTTGTTCTTTAAGTTATAGCTGATCAAAATAGAAAGGAACGAATGAAGCTCTTTTAATTAACACAATATGAAAATAAGGGCCCAACTTTTCCAAATTGCAAGTAAATGCTTTTAAAAAATAATAATTTAATTTTCTAAACTCACAAAATGAACATATTAAATCTCTTTATTAAAAAAAGGAACACTTCTTCAAGAATAACAAGTTATTTTCCATTTTCATTAAAACCAATTTTATTCATGATGACAATAAAACAAAAGAATAAAAGCTTTTAAACATTTTCTTTATTATATCCTCATAGAAGAAAACAAAATTTAAAAAGTCGTAACTATTACAAAGAAAAAAAAAGACATGCGTATTACATAATTCAAATTCATACCAAAACCTCAAACTTCCTGATTCAATTTTAAAAAAAAAATTACTAATTCAGTTACTAGTCCTGCAAAAAAAAAAGAAAAAAAGAAAAAAAGAAAAAAAATCCTCTATTTGTTGCAGAATGAAAAAAGGCCAATAAGAAGTTTAGGGTCAGAAAACAATAAACAACAAAATACGGGGTTAATGTTGAATTATCCATCCGCACCAAAGCACACAACTCTCTTGTACAATCCTACTCCTGCAACCCCCCACAACCTGACGGCAAGGAGAAGAGAGCACTGCAATTCTTGAAGTGAAAAATGGCCTGTGCGAGCTCCACAGCAGTTGCAACATGGAGCTTGGCGTCTCTTAAAGCAGTACTTCCTTCAGTCCCAACTCAGAGCCCTTCGGTTCGCTTTTCAATTGGTTCTTCCCCAACTCGCCTTCGAGTGGCGTATAATCCCAGTGCCAGACCTCTTCAGTCTTTTGTGGGTCTTGCCCCTTTTCAGCCACTCCTATCTCTATCTTCTCGAGGTACGTTCATGATTTTGTTTTCTCGGGATTCATGGGCTATTGTATGCGGAAGCTTATGACTTTTTGGTTGAGCATTCTTTGTTGTTAATATATATTGGAACCCATTTGTTTCTTTGCATTATCTTTGTGATTTGTCTTCAAGATTGGGAACATGTGCCGGTGATTATATTTTATTCTGTGTAATTTGTGCAGCATTGGTTCTGCTTGCATTCCTTCTGCTATTTATTAGTTGGATTGAATATATCTCCAACTGCTGAAAAAGAATGAAAAGAAAACACTCTGTTGAAGCTATGTGATGCAATTTGCAGATCACTGGGTGTCTTTTGTTTTAATTGCTAGTTGATTTGATGTATTTTATGTGACGATACTGGAGTCATCTTGGGTGCTTCAGTTCTTGTTCAATCTAGCAATTTAGTGAAGGGTCCGTGACCAAGTGTTATCCTTTCCTGTTTCTACATTTCGGACTTCGATTTTCGAGATTCTATTGAAATGGTTGTTACAACAATATGAAGTTGTCTTGAAGGCTTCATTATTGATATGGGAGGGTGCGAGTATCAAATATCTGAGACCATCATGCTTAATTTGTCCGAAGAAGAGACTTGACTATGTTCCTATACTAAGTTGTTTGTGAGAGTTATCCATGTTTCGAATTCTGTTGGCTACAAATTACTTCATATCCTGGCACAGGGAAAAGGCTGAACACATTTTGAATTTGTTATTGCATTTATCTGCTGTTCTTGATTTATTTGAAGGCTCTTTTGTTGATTTGATTCCCATATTTGGTATATTTTCATTGTGAACATGGCAGTGAAATTTAAGCAAAGCTGCAGATGATACAAAGGTTTTTAGGACCGTCATAAGGGATGTTTATAAAATAAGCTATGATTTCGTGGGACTGAAGAGTTTTGTTTTAGATGAACTTTCTACTTTGCATGTTGCTTTCTCACTCCAGCTTTGTGTCTTTCCTGCAGATTCAAACAGTTTTGAGCACACTTTTACACTGATTGACAATGGGGGCCGATTCTTTGCCATGAGACATGGAAGAAAAGTTCCTAAACTCAACAGGCCCCCTGACCAACGTCGGGCACTTCTCCGGGGTCTCACTACTCAGCTCCTAAAGCATGGACGCATCAAGACTACAAGAGCAAGGGCTAGTGCAATGAGAAAGTATGTCGATAAAATGATTACCTTGGCCAAGGATGGCTCCCTGCATAAGAGAAGGCAAGCCCTTGGGTTTATTTATGAGAAACAGATTGTCCATGCTTTGTTTGCTGAAGTTCCAGAGAGGTATGGAGATCGAAATGGAGGCTATACAAGGATAATCCGAACATTGCCCAGGCGAGGGGACAATGCACCGATGGCTTACATTGAGCTGGTGTAGCTGCTTATCGTTCCATGTATCAGGAGATTCTGCAGTGAAACAAATCAATGTATTCAATTTTGCATGGGCAATCTTGTTAAAATCTCTCTTCTTGCTGCTTAGTTGCTTTCATTCTTCTAATTATTTTGTAATCAAATCTTATTTTTCACTCTTCAAAATGTTTTGCATATGCATTACATCTGGACCAGAGCTTGAGCTTTATTGAAACAATAGTCAAATGATTCCACTGCACAGTTGCAAGTACATAGACATTGGATTTCAATTTCCAGCCTTTCAATTTCAGCATTTTACCATGTTCTTTGCTGGTGGAGAATGTCATTCATGTTTGATGCTTTTCAATTCTGAGCATCCAAAAAATGCAATATTGATATATAACAGGTGGCTAAATTGAATGTCATTCATGTTTGATGCTTTTCAATTCTGAGCATCCAAAAAATGCAATATTGATATATAACAGGTGGCTAAATTGAATACTTGAATCTGCCTGAAATGTGGGCTTCTATTTATAATTGCGGGGGGCAAATGAAAGAAGAGCCATAAAGAAGGAAACAAGAGAAACTTAATTTGAGTCCTGAGAGTTTGACAGAACAAATACAAATTTGTATATTGATGTAAAAAGTTTAACAAAAGCATCTCTCTTCACTCATAAATCTTACACTTGAAAAGAAGAGAAATTATGCGCTATAAATAAGACTTAAACTTTCTAGCTAATAAAAAACAAGTTCTATTTAATTGAGCCTCGTTGTTGCTCATCTTTATCCACAGTGGAACGCACTAAACAAGATGAAAATATTTTGTGTGCACATTAAGAACTTTTTTCATGTCAGTTCTGGTCAAGTGCAAAAATAGACGGGGTTTAGTTAGAAATCAGGGAGGATAAGGGGGAAGAGGTAGAAAGTATCTCAAAAGATAAGGTATGGGACGTTTCTTCTTAGAACTTCCCTACTCTAGTTTGCTCCTCTTCCTCTTCTTCCTCCCACAGATTCTGACACCAATCAATTGCACTACTTAGGCTACAGCTCGAGGTGGATTCACAACAATGTCAGCTTCAGCAACTCTGAATCTGGGCTATTTGGGTGGTGGCTCAATATTAAATGTGCGGACCCAGAACTCTCAAAAACCTCTTCTTCATGGAACACAGTCGCTGCCACTGTGGGCATCATCACCGAATCATCTGCCTAGGCTGAGTTACAGCAACTTCAGCTCCAGGTCAAGTTCGAACGTCAAGACTGCTGTTGCTGCCGTTTATTCTTCTGAGCCCTCGGAAAAGGTAGGCTAGTTAATTATCTTGCACTTATTTTCTCCTGTTCTTCTATGTATCGGGAGTTAATACTTTCTGCAATCTTGATAATTTGGTAAATCTCTTGATTGCTTGTGTAAAGCCTAAAATTTTATCATCTCTAGATTGAACTTTACTGTTAATAATTTTATTCCTTGTCATGACTTCAAGAAATTTCCTGCTCAGCTCCTCAACATGGATCATTGTAGACCTCTGTGGTTTTATTAGTGTTTAACAAGTATTTTTGGCAGTAGAAGAACCGCAAAGAATATGGCAAACTGATTGTTTGTTTTGATTAAAGATTGTGACCTTATCATAATCTTTTTTTGGTTTTCGGTTTTAAACATTTCAATTTGCACCTTGCCCTTTTATACAGCAAGAAGCTCAAAAGAAAATGTACCATTTTGTTGTTGCAAATGCCAAATTCATGCTGGACGAAGAGGAGCACTTCCAGGAGCAATTGGCTGAGCGCCTTCGTCTTTACGGAGAGCGTAACCAAGAACAGGACTTTTGGCTTGTAATTGAACCCAAGTTTTTGGACAAATTTCCTGATATTACCAAGAGGCTGAAGAGACCTGCTGTTGCTCTGATTTCGACTAATGGCCCTTGGATCACGTAAGTCCTTCTCATTAGTTTATCGTGATAATTATCACTCTAGCAGAAGGCTGCATTTGCAGTCTAAATCAACCGTTAAACCGTCGTAAGAATGGTTGCCTGGTTGTGTGGTCATGCTTGTTATTTTCATTTTTGGACCTGAATCCTTTTTAACTTCTTTCAAAGCTCAAATGGAGTCTGAATGTTCTTTTAGTCATTCTTGTTTGACGATAATGAAATTGCAGAGGAAGCAAGTAGACTAATGTTATAGGAGCGAAATGAATATTAGTCCTCATATACTTTTCTCTGCGCAGGTTCATGAAACTAAGACTGGACCGTGTTTTACATGGGAGCTTTGAAGCTGACAGTCCTGAAGAAGCTTTTGCATCTAACCCTGTTAATCTAGAGTTTGAGAAGCCAGAAAAATGGACAGCACCATATCCTAAGTATAAGTACGGGTGGTGGGAGCCCTACTTACCCCCGGGTTCTAAAACAGTAGTAGTATGAGAATCTTTGGGAGCCCTACTTACCCCCGGGTTCTAAAACAGTAGTTGTATGAGAATCTTTCTTCTTCAGCAGTTGGGGGATTTCCAGAGTGAACTAGTAGCTTGAAGTTCATAAATTTCTATATACTCTTTGTAATTTAATCAATCTGTGCCTAACGACAAATGTACCAATGTTGAAGAGGTGAACACTGAAGCATAGTTCTAGTGCTGCAGAGGCTTAGCAAGTGATTGATGATTGATTTGTTACTGACTCAAATAGTTTGTAACCTTTAAGTATTTTTCATATGAAAAATGTTGAGATTGAGTAAATGAGAACATGCAGAGGTGCTTGCCCGAAATGGAAGTTGTCTGTTCTCTTTGAATGGGAATATTACGATTGAAACAGATGGGAGAATGGATGTTAGTTAACCTTCAGTATTTGTTAGATGCCCTTACCTATACTCTATAGGGGAAAAGGAAATAAGATCACACAATCTCTGTGCTTTCAGATACGCTCTGAACAAACAATGGATGTACTGTTGCAACTATATATAGTGGCATGAAGTAAAAAACCAAGATTTGAACAAGACAATCTTCCGTTTAATGCAATTTGGCAAAAAGTAAATAAAATAACAAAAACTAAAAACGGAGCTGAAGGTCAACTTGGAGGGGGAAAAAAGTATAAACACAGTATCATATGGGTAAGAAGAATGGGGAAGTTCATTTGTACGAACAGAATAAGACATGGGGGACTGAAGGCAAACGAAAAGAAAAAACAGAAGATGAAAGTCCCTCGAGCAGGAAGCAAAAGAAAATTTCTGCTTGGTACGAAAATGAAGGTGCATTTTCATGTCTTCTTAGGATGAACGTGTGGGAGTTTCTGAAGAACTTTTTCATCCAACAAGCTGTATTGCCTCTTAAGTTGAACCTTTGCCTTCTGCGCGTAAGCATCCACTTGATCTTCATGCTTTTCATACAACATAGGTATTGTAAGAGCCATCACAAACACTGTCCAGATGCCAGTGAAAAAAGAATCAGGTTGGTGTCCCTAGCGACAAAATCTTGAATTGTTGTTATCTAGCACCACTTCCCTGAAAGATATCTATTATAGACAGAAAGAGAAGAAAACAAGAACTCACTTATGTATAGAAGTGTCAAGAAATCAAACCAACTGCCAACAATAGACGCAAGCCATAAGCCCAAAATTCCCTGCACGCCAACAAATATTTTATTGTATAGTTGTCAAGACAAACATACGAAATTGCTCCAAGCATTGATACAAAAGTTGAGCAGAGATGAGAGTTACATAAAGAAATTTCTTCAAATCCCTTCCTGAAGCGACTTCTCTGAAGATTCCAAATGCCTGGTTACATTTATCTCTCAAGAAGAGAGCAACAGTCATACATAACCCCTCAGGCAATACAATCTCTGGGATGTCCAAAGGAGATCTAATCACGAAGGAGGAGAAAAAATTATATTTGCAGAATTCACATTATTATATATAACAAGCAATATGGAGTTAACAATTGCTGAAGTATGCGACTCTAACAAAGAAGGAAAGTTCAAACCATATTAGCAAGACTACTCAACAATCCATCAGCAAGAAAGCTACACTACTTAAATTGGAGGGCTAACTGAAATTAATCCCAAAGTTTCTGTCTTCTTACAGCATATGCAGCAGAAAGTCCTCCAAATAATGATAAAGGGAAAGGAAACTAGAACAAAAGACAAGGTAAAAAGCTGAAATATCATTGGGTGCTATACAAACTGAAGACAGGAGAATCACCTGTTCACGAAGAAGGATAGGTTGGACCATAGGAACAATGATGACAGCATAAGTATTAGACAGTGGCAAACAAAAGTAAGCAAATGATAACCTATCCACTGAAATAAAAGCCATATGACAGTAGCACTGGCAAGCATGGATGCTGATATTTGCTTGTTCCTCCAGAGCACAATGTCAGCAGCTGTGAACAAATAATTGGAACGTGATCAGGTTCTCCAGTAAAAACCGGCTAGGACATATTCCATCACATGACAGCTAAAACTGAATGCGTTTTAGTATGGAAGACAATTTTTGGGAAGTTAGATTTTGAAGCAGCAAAAGTAACTCGAACCTAGTTCCGTATCTGCCAATTCTTTATCTGAGTATACAGAAAAGCTAGGAATCTGAGTTGAATCATGAAGTTATGTGGAGCTACTTGGGGATAAAATCTTAATTAGTCCCTTCATAAGCCACTACCATTTTATGCAAGGTAATCATGGAAAACCAATAACTTGGGTGGAGGGATATTTTCGGTGGGAATTTAACACGTTCAATATGATTAGAAACCAATGTTGGAAGATGATACCTAATAAGAATTTACAGATTCATTGCATTATCATATATACCACAGAATCCCTAACAATCACAACAAACATTACCAGTAGTTCATCTAAACTCCCATAATATGCGAGCAAGTTATTATAACATAATCTAGTACGACCAAATCACTGTATAAAATACAAAATTCTATCTGCTAAATGGAATTTCACACGTGAAAGTCTATTTATGGAAGAATTCATATAGCAAAATAATTCTCAGACACATAATTTCCCAACTATATCCTGAGTAGTGTCCTGCTTTCCTCAAATGCGCATTGGAAAAAGCAGACATGCGTCACATTAAGTTGTTTCTAACTCCATTTTCATCTAGTGGTTTCAGACCTCTATCTTAGTTTTAGCTAAGAGGTATATACCTCAAATTAATTAATAAATCTTGGATCTATACAAGAATAGAGGACAGACACAACGTACTGTTTTGCAACGAAAAGAAAATCATGGATTACATACGCTTGCCACCCCCTAGAGCTCTGTGTACAGGTCTCTGGCGCCCAAAAAGACGAAACTTTTCAGGGTTGGAGTGCTTATCAGCGTCATTATCAGAAGAAGAAGAAGAAGAAGAATAAGAGTCGCCGTTGCCATTGCCATGATGAGCCACCTCTTTAACTTCGGCCGGTAAGGTCTCAGTGCCCATCCCAAAACCATCTCCAGCCGGATCCGCCATTGTCTCCTACATTGATGATAAGAAAAACATAATTACAAGGCAAGAACTTCACAAGTTTCAAGAAAATTTTCACATATTTGCATGTATCTTTTCAAATACTGTAAGTTTTGTAGGACAGTATTGATAAGAACTGATGAAGGGCTGTTCTTACTGTATCAAGTTTAGAGCAATGGAAGAAGGAAATCGTTCTGATTTGCAAGGATGATTGGCCTCTTCACCTGCTCATCTCTGCCACTCTGTAATTGAAATATTCAAAGAGCCTAACGACCCGAGAGCAAAATGGTTGCACGTAGCCAAATCTCTGCCCAAAATTTCGGCTACGGTTCCCGTTCTTGTAACGAAAGACCAAAAAGATAAAAGAAAAAGAGGAACAATATTTGGTAACTTCTCACTTTCTTTCTGCTACAATGCAACCAAAGAGCGATAATTTGAACCCATTTCGTCCAGCTTCATAAATTAGCGGCCCATGAAGAAGCGGTCAATGTTGTGACTGAGCTCTTCCAACTGAAGATCGAGAGTTCAATTCTTGTAGTGCAAGATTTGCACTTTTTAATAAGGCTTCTTTTATTCTTTGGTCCTTATAGTTTGGCAATACCTCAAGGGAGGTAATTACAATTAAACCAATTTTTGATTAATTGCGTGGTAATCAAATATTGCAATTCACGCGAATGCTCACTACAATCAGATCCTTTTGGTCCAATATAAAGTACTTTTATTCATAAATTACTAACATTCTATATAAATCATGGTGCAAGATATGTGATAGTAATAGTCAATAAATTGAAATTTCTTTAACAAACAATATTTTTTCTTCCATTAGAAACCATCTAAATAATTCTCGGGTGAACTTGGATTGCTTTCCTTATTAAAAATTTTAATTGCTTTCAAAAGTCAATCATGTATTTCACATTTTCTCACACAGCAATTAACTCATGCTTAATGAAAATGAAAATTTTTTTCATAAAAAAAAGAAAAGAAAAGAAACCAGTATACACCATGGATTTGAATTCGATCAGAATTAGGCAAAGGACTGCTATGTATGGAAAATGGTCATGAATTACTGATCACCACTTGGCTCACCACAAAGGAAGTTTCAGAAAGGGTAAAGGACGAAAGGCGATGAGAATGAGGATCCACAACTGCCTTGCCATTCTTCATTGTGTTTGCTGCGTCATTTTCTTTTCTTTTTTTTTTGCCTCATCCTCATTAATCATTTAAACTCAAACAAATTAATTAATTAAAATGAATCACCGTTAATGAACTCAAACAAATTAATTAATTAAATCCAATCTCCATAAAAGCTCGGCTCGTCTCGTTTACAGCTTCTTCACCAACAGATTAACACCATGCCCGGGCTCAACGACCAAATTTAAGGCCGGTGAGTGTTTGTACTTAGGCGAGAGGGAGAAGGAGAAGTTGGCCAGAATTAGAGAAATCAAGATTTTGAGCTCAACCAAGGCCAGATTCTGCCCAAGACACACCCGTGGCCCGACCCCAAAAGGCATGTACAGGTGCGGTATCTTGCATGCTCCGGTTATTCCATTCACAAACCTCTCCGGATTGAACTCGTACGAGTCCGGCCCCCATACTTCGGGGTCTGTATGCAATGTTGTCACCAGCGTCCACAGGTTTACACCCTGGGGAACCTTGATATCCCCAAACTTCATGTCCTTCAAGGCCTCCCTTGACACCACAGCTACTGGTGGATAAAGACGTAATGATTCGTTGATAGCCATTGTTAGCTGCAAATTACATTGTAACATCGTCATTACTTATATATGATTCAAGATTTTCGTTCTTCTGTGAAGAATATTGGGATCGTGAGATCATATCTTTTACCAGTTTCATCTTTCGGATCATGCCGGAATCAGGAAGTTGGCCCCGGCAAACTTCAAGAACCTCGGAACGGATACGTTCTTGCCATTCGGGATTTGAGGCCAAGAGCATAAGGCACCATGTGGCCGAGACAGCTGTGGTCTCATACCCAGCCAAGTAGATGTTTTTGCAATTATCAACAATGAAGATGTCGATTGCCTCCTGCCTCAAGTCCCCGTTCTTAGCTCCTTCAAGAACCATTTGAAGTAAATCCTTTTCATATCCAGCTTCTGTCCTCTCCTTTACTATATTTAAGATGAGTGTTTTGATCTCCTTCTCGAGTGCCCATGCTTCCCTATCGTTCTTAGTAGGCAGGTGTCTGCAGACACAATATAATTGGATAAATTAGTAAATCAATTGAATTAATATGTATAACATTCATGGTTGCCTTGCAAAGATCAATGGTAAAAATCATTTCAAAGGACGGAGTTTCGTACCTCATGCCCGGGATCCCAGTAGCCAAAACTCTCTTTGATGCAGCTTCTTGGAGAGCCCTAAGCTTCAAGAAGATTTCTTCTCCTTTGGAATAATTACTACCAAAGCATGCTCTCGAAATCACATCTCCAGAAAAGCTTCTCATGTGTTGATCAATTTTAATATCAGCAATCCGGCCCTCAGCCTCAACTATTCCCTTCCACGAGTTCAACAACGTGATTGTAGATTCTTGAATAAGGCTTACCATTCCCTGAAAGGATTAACAACATAATACAAGTGATCAGATTGCTCATGTCAAGCCCTCTGGAGCGTCAGATCATATATCTTTAGAAGTTGTACCTTGACTTTCTCCATGTACAATTCTGGAGCAATAATCTTCCTTTGGCGTGCCCAGAACGGACCATTTGAAGTAAGGATACCCTGGCCAAGCAAAGTGCCCCTCTCCTTGGCTTGATACGTCGGTTTTCCCAAATCCAAGGATGTGCACGTAGTAATTTCCCTCACAATATCAGGTTGGGTCACATGTAAAATTTGTGTATTCCCAAGGGAGAACATGAATACATCACCTGCACAATTCACGTATAAGCCTTTCTGCAACAGTGAAAACGATGACAGCAAAACTGAAATCTTACCATATTTCTTCCTCCATTGATCGAAAAAAGGAAGGAGAGCCGACCCACAGTTGTGAGAAACCGGAGGACCATCGGCGGTGGCCTTGGCTGCAACATCTCTAGCCTTCTTGATCTCCAAGATATTACCAAGAATCAAAGTGGGTTTTGGTCCGCTTACTCCCTGCTTCCTCAGGGCTGATCGAAGCCTTTCTGGTTTCGCCACGAGGGAGTTGTATAGACGCAAAAGGAGTCCCAGAACGCCAATGATTGCTGCAGATATGAACACTTGGTGGTGAAGATGAAACTCCATTTTTATGCCTAAAAGCTTGCTTCTCCGTTACCCTATTTCTGCCCCAATTTCTTTGTGGCCCGTCAGCTTGATTCATGCGACTTATATAATGGAAACCTTAAAAGTGAATCACCTAGAACAGAATTATGTCCATGGAAAATAGATTTTTCCTTCTTTTACGTTAGCATTGTCAAGCAGAATAAGAAAAGAAAAGGCAAAGTAAAGACGGGGAAAATTTTCTTAATTTTTCAAACTTAGTCAAAAATGAAATTTTGGCCAATTTGGAATCCTGCATGTACTTTGGGAAGGAGTTTTAAAAAAGAAAAAAGAAAAAATTAATAGGAAAACTTATTTGTATGATTTGAGCCATATATATATCTATGTGTGTGTGTGTAATGTAAATAATTAATTGGTAAGATTAGAGGACCATATACAATGTAAATAACTGGGTATGTCGTCAATAATTGATTAGTACAAGGTGACTAATTGTGTGCAAGATCTTCAAGCTTTTACTCCTGTACTGGAAATGTTGTCATCACTGGAAAGAGCAATTGACAAAAAGGATATCTTGTTGATGGATTACCTTACTTATTTTTTAAAAAATTTGTAAGTATCATTGAGAGTTTCCATATTAGTGAAAAATTATTAGATGTTAAATCACTTAGTTAATATAAGGAAAGTGATATTCTCACTTTTTTTTTAATCTCTTTCAGTCCGTTTCTTTTTCTATAGATAAAAAGACTTTAATATAAATAGTTATAAAATTAACTATGCATACAAATTATCATTTATCAATGGACTAAATTACTTACTTTATAGAAAGAAAAAAATTACTATGGATATATAATAAACTTCTCATTATGTCTTACTTTTCTTTGGAGATTTTACTTGGCAACTGAAGTTCTGTATTTTCGTCATTCTATTCATTTCATGTATAACACTTTCCTTCATTTATTTACTTCCAAGAAAAAAATTAAAAAAAAACTTTTTAAGGGAATAGAGAATTTTCCACTAGTCGACGAGGAGAATAGTTATACCCTTTCTGGGTTAAAGATAATATCTCTATGGTCATAGAAGGGATTTATTAGTGTCAGTGAAGGTATGATGTTTTCTTTTCATTACAAAGGTATGATCCTTATTTTGTTGTGTCTTTAGGGTATATTTAGATTGCCTTTTCAATTCAAAATATTTTATTTTTTTTGTTCTGAGTCTTACAAATAATTTATTTTTATGATTTTGATTACAATTTAAGTAAAAAATAATTTACTTTTAATTTTAATAAAATCTCAAAAAATTAAGTAGCGATATACCATATATATTTTGTAAATATCATGAAAATCAAATTCTCATGTGGCAGACAGCATAATAAAATGATTGTACGTACCCATGTAGAAAAGAAAGGAAATGATGTCCAATGTGTGTCTTGATTTGTTACGTAAATTGTTTGTCTTTTTTAAATATTAAATGCTCTTGTATTTTAATCAACCGATTACTAGCTACCCGTTTAACTTACCTGTCTAATACATTAATTTCTAAACCCCCTACACATAGCATCAGCTTCCCTTTGTTAATTTGTTTATTTATATATTTAGTACAAGATACGTAATTAAAAGTTATTATTAAAACGATAATTAAAATTATAACTGATCTCACTAAAAATATAGAATCTTTTCCCATATAAAGTATTATAAAAATATGCTTGAATTAGCAAAACTATAGTAATAATCCAACGATTATGATTGTAATTGAAAGTTCAAATATTGGATAGAGGTTCAAATGTGAATTTGGTAAAACTACAAACTAACACCAACCTAATTAATTAGCTAAAATCCTATCATCGCCTCTTTTCAATCTTGCTTCCACTCAACGTAAGAGGAGCTTTCAAAAGCTAACAAAAGTGTGACGTGAGATAATTAATTTTTTTTAATGATGTAATTTTTTATATATATTTTATTTTTATTAATATATATATATATATATATATATATAATTAATGGATATTTATAAATTATTTAGTAATAATAATAAAACTACTCGTCTGGACGAAATCCAATCTATATCCAACCATAATCAAAGTTCAACTCTAGAGCGTTAAAAACAAAATTATTGATTAAAGTATTTTTTATAGAGCTACGGCGATGGGTATAAGCATTCTTGGCACTCGTTCTAAGAGGAAGTAGCATGAATTGGAAAAAACTACACAATCATCCAAATTTCATAGTTAGATACATCATACACACCAGATATTAGGAGTAGAAATTTTGTGTAAAGGGTCATCACATTTAGGACTTTGACCAATAATCAGTGACTTTTGTTTTTAGGGAATCCTTCCAGATGACGACCTCCCAAAGTTTCTAATATTTACCGGCCTCAAATCATAATACTGCATGAGGATTCCAGTCTCGCTTGTCAGTTCTTGCAACAAAACCTTACTCCAATCTAATTTCCTTGGTTTTGGTTAAAAACCTTGAAAAACTGACTGACAGTACAATTTACTGAACTGAAAGTATTATCCTTCGAATTTACTTCCTCCTCTTTAAAATATAACTTTTTTTTCACCGACTTGTTTATTTTTCAAGTGCGGAACATCTGCTAATTAGTCTTGATGCGAGATTTACTATCTGAGTCTGAAAGGGAGAAAAATATTGTGTTTGCTGACCGCCCTTTCATTAGCTTTTGAAAGCTCCTTTTCCGTTGAGTGGAAGCAAGATTGAAAAAGAGGCGATGATAGGATTTTAGCTAATTAATTAGGTTGGAGTTAGTTTGTAGTTTTACCAAATTCACATTTGAACCTCTATCGAATATTTGAACTTTCAATTACAATCATAATCGTCAGATTATTACTATAGGTTTGCTAATTCAAGCATAATTTCATAATACTTTATATGGGAAAAGATTCTATATTTTTAGTGAAGTTAGTTATAATTCTAAAGATCGCTTCGATAGTATCTATTAATTACGTGTCTTGTACTGAAGATATAAACAAACAAATTAATTGAGGGAAGCCAACGCTGCGTGTAAGGGGTTTAGAAGTCAATGTATTAGACAGCTAAGTTAAACTGTTAATTGGTAATCAGTTGATTAAATTATCGTTTAAAAACGATAAATAGTTTACATATCAAATCAGGACACATATCGGACATCGTTTTCTTTCTTTTTTGGATAGGTAGGTACAATAATTTTATTATGCTGTTTGCCCACATGAGAATGTCGATTTTAAAATATATATATATTTTTTATAAAATTTAAAATAAAAAATTTTAAATTCAAATACAATCTATATACACCCTATACTAATTATATATCATATATTCGATCATAAAAATTTTATTGTGACTGAATTATTATTCTTTGTTAATTGGTAAATGTTATTTTGAAAAACATTGTCATTTTATTGGTATCTTGTGGTATTTCTTAAAACATATACAATTAGGATTCAAGATTATGAATAAAGTATATATTAATGAATTTAAATAATTATTAAAATTATATATTTTGAGGTACTTTATATTTTTATAATTGCATTCCATTACCTGGATGATAATCAAATACGATGATGCCAAATTCAAATCATTAATATACTAGAAAATTGTAGATTCTAGAAAACAGGCCGTTTTATGATGATGTCTTGCTTGATCGAATCTCCACTCAGTCCTGTGTGTGGGTGCGCCACCACTATCAACTGCATATATGAGAGAGCGGAAGACGCGAAGAGCAATTATGAGGTTGGATCATTAGTACACAATTACTGCTAGTGGTTTTAGCATTACAAGTAGTAACTTTCCTTCAACAATGAACGCAGAGTTTGACAGATTCATCTTCTGAAGTTTAGTACTCTGCCAGCTAGCATTCATACTCTATATTGTCTTTTTTTTTTAAATTTTATTTAAACAGATTTCGACACATTCGATTTAAAAATTATTATTTAATAAGAAATACTTCTAATAAATAGCCTGTTGCGTGTCATGTGGAGAATGACTAATGTTGCAGACCACCTGGCAGGAAAAGGATTTGTTTATTGAGGAAAATTTCTTAATTTGAACCAGTCAATTTAAGGCCAACTTAGATTGATATTTAAATTTAAAAATTTTTACTTTTTAAAAATTTTTTATTTTAATTTTACTTCTTCTCTTATAAATAATTTATTTTTATAATTTTTAATACAAATAACTCAAATAAAAATACAATCCAATCTCACATTTACTTTAAATAGTCTTTGAATAGAATAATCTTTTATAAATTTGAATAATCGTTCATATATTTATTAAAAAAAAGGTTCATATATACTCTTCTCTTCACAATTTAATATTTTATTTTTACTTAATATGAAATTAAAGAGAATAATTTGATAATAACACGATATCTTTATTAATTAAAAATATTAATTGTAGGATTTATATTTTAATAAAATTTAAATTTTTTAAATAAAAAGAGTGAAAAGATATTAGTGATAAAACTCTTGTATTTGTGGAGTTTACTTTTCTTAAATTAATAAGATTATTAGTAAAAATTTAAATAAAAATATAATTATTTTATAAAAATAGACATTTAATTTATAAATATTTTAATAAGAAAATATAGATATTTAATTATATATGGAAGGAATATTTCTTTTTCTTTTTCTCTAAAAAGGAATATATATATAATAAAAAAGTCAGTGTAGTAAATCTACAATTTACAAAGTGTTAGTATTGAAAGGACTAAACTGGCCATTTAGATATCTAATTTTTGAGATTAAATTGACCATTTTTCATTGAATAAACTATCCTTTTTTTTCTTCTTTTTTTTGATAGGTAAAGTATTGAATAAACTATCTACTCCGTTCGATACTAGTCTAGCTAATACATCTGTAGAAGTGTCTATTCCTCATATTCAATATTCTGTAGACAACCTGTCTGAAGATATATTTCCGCTCTAACTGTCCCAACCCCAATTCATTAGGTTGGCAGCATCAATCCATGTCCGTGGGAGAATTAGGGATATTCATTATTTGGTGCAATCCGAAAAATAGAATATGATTTTTTAGATTTTTAGTTCGATTCGATTCGATTTTTTAGATTATAATGAAATTTAGTTCGGTTTTCGGTTTTTATTCTCAAAGCGAAAATCGAATCGAAAAATTAAATTTTTTAAAAAATTATATATGAACGCATTTTGATAATGTGTTTTTTAATAAAAAATAATTTTTAAAAATAAAATTACTTCAAGAACGCATTACCGAAATACGTTCTTTTCTCTTTTTTAAATTTTAATTTTTAACCGAACCAAACCAAATTCGATTTGATTTTTAAAAAATTCAGTTCGGTTCGATTTTATAAAATTTTTAAAAAATTGAATTGAAATCGATTATCCCACCAAAATCGAACTGAAAAATTGAATGAACAGTTAGGGAGAATAGAAGCCTTTCCAAAAAATCAACGGTCACGAATTTTCATGACTTCATACAAGCACTCCAGATATATTCTAATTTGGGCTCAAGCCCAGATTGAGATTCAAGCTTTTAACTAGAAAGGTAGTTGGGCTCAAACGCATTCTACCTTTTTCTATTTTTTTAAAAAATTCTTTATACAATAACTGTATCAATTATCATACTTATTTAAAAAGAAACAGGGAAATCTCTTTTTTATTCCCTATTTTTTTATTCTTGGGTTCCCAAAATATTTTCTTTTAGCTATTTTGTTTTTTTTTGTTGTCAAATTTTTAAATATAAATATACAAAATGACTTTTATTATTTTATATTTTTAAAAATATTATTATTTCAGCAAACATCAATATCTATCGTTCTGCATGAATTTCTTTATACAATATCTTAATTTTTGCTATTGATGTGCATAATGAAAAAAACTAAACTCAGAGATATAAGAAATATTTGATGCTATAGATCTGAATTATGATTTTCACCGGCTGCTTAACTACGCTCAACGGAACAGGGAATACAATAATAGGTGACTTTTTAAATGTATTTATAATTTCCCACTCGATTTACTAATATCTTCGTCACTCAATCTAACGAGTTTAGATGAGCAGCAAGTCTGCGGATGCCCTGAATTTCCCTCTGACGATCTTAAAGCGAACTAGTGAAGACATAAACCTCCATAAGAGCTTGACAATTCAGCAGCTCTGAGCTTCTCCTTGGGTTGATGGAAGAGTAGAGTGAAAATGGAAGCGGTGGCTGAAGGACTTTGGGGATTGGCGGACCAGCACGAGAACAACGGTGAAATTGGCAAGGGGATAAAGTGCTTGGAAGCAATTTGTCAAAGCCAAGTCTCCTTCCTTCCTATAATTGAAGTTAAAACTCGCCTCCGCATCGCTACTCTCCTCCTCAGGCATTCTCACAATGTCAATCACGCCAAAGCTCACCTCGAACGCGCCGTTAGTATTCATTTTCATTTATATACATTTCGCCTCTGCATTCTTTACTCTTGCTTATGCTATTTTTTTCCTGGAATTTTGTGAACTATTGTTGATTTCTGCTGCAATTTCTGTGTCTTTCTGTTTTTTTCTCTTTTTCTTGTTTGATTTAGTATTTATGGGCGGAATATAAGCTATGGCATGGAATTTTAAGGCTTCGAATTTGTTCTAATCTCCAGGGAGGTTGTATCATGGAATTAGGTAAACTATTGTTTTATACTGTAATTTCTGTGCATGTCTCTGTGTGTGCGCGCTTTTTTTTTTTTTTTTTTGGTTAATTTGGAATTTGTGGATGCAATATAAGCTTCAGCCGCTTCAAGTTTGTTTTATCCTCAGGGAGGTTGTACAGAATTAAGTGAACCGAATTAATGTAGGGTTTAAGCTCATAGAGAGGGTTTCTTCTTCAGTATGTTTTACTGTTATTCATTGGAAAGGGCTGGAGCTAATGCATGAATTCTTATGTGAGCCTATGTTCATATATCTTTATTTTGCCTACTAAACTGGCATTTTGACAACAATTGGTTATTAAGCCAGAGCAAGTTGGATTGACTCATCATTGTGACAAAAACATTTTCCGCCATGTTTTTTTTTTTCAAATTTTAATTGGTGGAGTGTTCTTTTGTCTTTGTTGGTGATTTGGAAACCATTTTGGCTCAAAGCATGGACATGGGATGTTATATAATGGGATTTGGATGGAGAGTATAACTCGAACATGCGGATTTAAGTACAATAGCAACCTGAGAGATGGAAACTAATAAAATGGGCCTCATCAGGTGCAACAGATATGAGAAGGATTCTTATGCTGATTGAAACACATATTGTGCATGTAAGAAATTTGTTAATTGTTCTTTTCCTTTTACTTTGGTTCTTGAAGGAATATGTTCAAAAGAGTGGGAACTCTGAAATTTGTATCTATCATTATTGGTATATCATTATCATTGACGATGAATACTTCCCTTCTCTAGAAATTTCAATGTGATAATTTAATTTGCAATGGGTAACTATGACGTCTTGTCCAGCGTTTCTATGGGATCGTGGACTTGTATCCAAATGATTTGCATGATGCACTATGACCAATCAAACCTTAGAAAGCTGGAATTAGATAAACTCCCAGGATGGGGCGTGCTTAACAATTACTGCATTTCGATAAGAGTTATAGGATGAAGCAAAATATATACTTCCTTTAGTTTAAGTGTGCAGGTCTAGTAACGAATTGTAAATAATTATGCCTTATGTTTTCTACCTCTCAGGTGACACTGTTCTACAAGTTATATAAGATGCCAGGAGGTTTGTGCTCCGGGGCACATCATTAGACATGCTCAATGTTATTAATTATTATGAAGCACTCTACCCACTTTTCTGAGACAATTCCTTTGATTTTGTTGTCCATTTTTCAGAGAAGCTGGTAGATTTATACCTGTCTTCTTTCTGTTGCACTTTTTTTTCCCCCCGGTTTGCTGATAAAGCTACTGAGGAAAACATTGACTTCTTACAAAATATGCCCATGTTCAAGGTGTTACATGAATGAATGAGTGTTCTTGAGTAGGTTTCCTTCTGGAAATTATCCATGCTGTGTATTATATGGTTTTGTATGATATTCTTTTTGTACCCATAGTGCCCCTATTTCTAAAACCAGAAATACAGAAACAGATTGAAATGCTTATCGCCTATATGATGCGCATACAATTTTAAATAGATTATTTTGCACATGCTTATTTTAATTAGTTTGTAGAAGCAAGAATCCATAAAAATACACGGACCTAACCAGGGTACTAAATGGTTTATCCCTGCCCATATTCCTACAATTCCTTTGGACATGTTTTATGATCATTCTTGACTGCTTTGTGATATAACCTTTATGTACTGCAGCAACTCCTCTTAAAGTCTATACCATCATGCTTTGAGTTGAAATGTAGAGCATATAGCTTATTGAGTCAGTGTTATCATCTGGTTGGAGCCATTCCTTCACAAAAACAGATATTGAACAAGGGGTTAGAACTCACTGCGACTTCTATTGATGGGTATGGGCCTTCAACATTTAGATTTCTGTTTTGAGTACATTTTACAATTCTTATTGACATTGTAAATTATTGCTTCCTTCTATTTTGCTCATTAAGTTTTTATTCACTTATAAATATGGCTGTCGGGCATCCCTTGCATTATTTGGTTGCTCTGTGCGGATGTTTTGACACATCATAATCATTGATGGATTATTTATTCAAAGGTTCTCTGGGAGGTTATGGTTCTGCAACTTCAACTCTCAGCTTGCAAATGCTTTGATTATTGAGGGGGATTACCAGGGTTCAATTAATGCTTTAGAGCATGGATATATCTGTGCAACTGACATGTGTTATCCTGAGTTGCAGGTTTGTCTGAACGAATGTTTACTTGTCTTCCTGTCACATAGATTCTGTATGATTATCAAATTTTTGTGGGACTATCATAATAATTTCCAGTTTTCAACTTTATACTCATATTACTAGTGTATTATTCTTTCAAACTTTTTGCAAAAAGTAAAGAAAAATATGGTTTTCCCCACTCTGTCAACTTTTAACATTTGTTCATGAGAATCTATGTCGTTTAAGTATCTGATTATCTGGAATTGGATTTTCCTGCTGGATCAGATGTTTTTTGCGACATCAGTCTTGCATGTGCACCTCATGCAATGGGGTGATGTCAAGTTGGTTGAGGGAGCTGTCAATAGGTGTAATATGCTTTGGGAATCCCTTGAACCTGAGAAAGTAAGACCCGTTCTTTATTTGCAAATTCTTCCCTAATTTGGGTTCCTAACATGAGATCTATTTAACCTGATGCGCATTTTCTTCTATATACTTGCATTCTCATAAGATTTTTTGTCTCAAACTTCCTAGGCATCCTAATATGCATCAATTTCTAACATTTTACCATTTCTCTCTCCAATGTCTGGCTATCTGTTTGCTTCATATGTGCCTAGAAAACAAATCATGTTCTATGATAACTTACTGAATCATTTTTCTTTTAAGCATCATTCATTTGATGTGAATTTATATCTTGATCTTGTTTTGTTTGGTTGGATCCGAAAGAGACAGCAGTGCCCTGGTTTGCTATTTTACAATGAGCTTTTGCACATGTTCTATCTACTACGGATATGTGACTACAAGGAGGCTGCTCAACATATTGACAGATTGGATTCTGCTATGAAGTCTGACCTAGAGCGGACTGGGCATGTTCAAGAAATTAGAAAAGAACTTGAGGCATTAAACGCAAGTCTTTCTCGGCCGGACTTAAACTACAGGGACCGGTCTGCACTCAGTGAGAAACGAGTTCAGCTTGAAGAGCAGCTTAGTAATTTTTCTGGACTGGGTTCATGTGGAAAAGAATCTTTAGAACCAGCATATTTTGGAAATGTGAAACGAGCATGTTGGGAAAAGCTTGAGCTGGCGCCACCTCCTATTGATGGGGAGTGGCTACCAAAAAGTGCTGTATATGCATTGGTGGATCTTATTGTTGTTGTTTTCAATCGTCCAAAAGGACTTTTTAGAGATTGTGGAAAGAGGATTCAATCTGGAATTCAAACCATTCAGGGTTAGTATAATTAGTGTAATTCTAATATTTCCTTTTTTCTTTGTTCTTTTGTTTCTTATTATATATTGACGGTACGTGTTTCACGTTTTGGTAATTCTGGATGAAGAAATATAAGTAACTAAAATTAAGGCATCTCTTCATTGTCGTCTCTGACTCATAAACAAAAGCAACAATTTCTTCCGACAAAAATCATCTAGATGTTAATTAAGGTCACTATCATTCTGAGATTAGTTTCTGGAGTAATTTTATTACTTCCATGTGTCAAAATGTTAGCTTTACAAATGCAGACTATTAGACTTGGCTAGTAGTTTGTTATTCGCCTAGAGGTATAATACTCTGGATTTAATTTCAAGCAGTATTTGAGGTATGGTTACCGTGCGATTAAATTTTCATGGAAGTACTGTGTCCATGTATGTGAATAAAGTATATACATAACACATATATACTATAAAAGTAAAACCTAATAGACCTTTGTGAAGCAATTTGTGCCTGTGTGCTCATGCTAAACAGTTCTTCTTACATGCAGAGGAATTAATCAAACTGGGGATTGATGAAAGGGTGAAAGGTGAGTGTTCACTTGTTTGTGCGATTTTTATCCATGTCTTTTGCAAAGCCTACATTTTAAACCATTTCTGGGCTTCGCTCATCTTAAGAGAACAATTCATGTGATATTGAGGCTTAAACATTTCTTATTCATGGGGTCACTCTTTTATCCAATAACTTTTTTTTAAAAAAAAAACTATGAATTTCTCCAAGTTTATTAATTAATATAACAAAAAAATTAATTTCTTCCGGTTTTAATAACATCTATTTCTATTTTTTTGTCAAACAGAAGTGGATCTCCAACACTCTGCCATTTGGATGGCTGGAGTCTATTTGATGCTTTTAATGCAATTCCTTGAAAATAAAGTATCAGTTGATCTTACAAGGTCGGAATTTGCTGAAGCTCAATTGGTTGGTTCTGGTCCTCCACTGTTGTCATGTTCTGCAATGTTGAATTTTCATTCATTTACATGTCATTCTTGGTATATGTGTTGGTACTTTCTTGAGATGCATATCTAGATTTGATATCGTACCTAATTCAGGCAGAGACATCAATGTCTCCATGTGACCGTGAGGAAGTAGTGTCCCATTATCTAAGTTGCTTGTGTTACTCTATTCCTTATCAAAAGAGAAACATCTAGGCTACTTGTTTAAAAAAAAAAAAGCAATTGGTGCCTGAAGGATTTCTTTTGAGATTAGTTAAACATTAAACAAGTTCAAGTATTTTTTATGCTAATCCTATCAAGTTAGCTACTATTGAATATTGCTGAAACTATCTTGTGATTTTTGTAAATCGTACAGAGCTTGCAATCTATTGTTTATCTCTTCTCCTATTGACAATCTGGCATTTTGTTAGAGAGGTTAAAGCTTTCGAGAAATAGTAATCAAGGTGCGAAATATAAATCTTCTTATTACAATTGAATGCAGCATGAGTTCTTTCTCTAGATATTTTTGTGATTGCTGCCCTATGTTACTTTTTAGTATTCCTTTTAACAAGAATCCATATAGTTTCTTCTTGAAGGCGCTCCCAAAGGATGTGTCTGCTTGAAAGCACTTTTCTTGAATATGTGGTTAAACATTAATCTTCATTTCCACATGCGTTCAAGTACCCCCCCCCCCCCCCACCCAACACTCCCCCACACCAAAAAAAAATGTATTTAAAAGATTTTAAATGTCTCAGTATTCCAGAACTTAGCTTTTTTAGATTGCGTGTTTACAAATTGAATAAATATTACCACTAGTCACTCTTTTATGAAATCTACTCTATCTTCAAACATAACCATCAATTTCACTGGGCTTATGGAAAAGGAAAGACTAACTGATGCTTGTGTTTTCAGGCTTTGGTGCAGATGAGAGAGTTGTTTATTCGATTTCCAACTATTTTACAGGCTTGTGAGAGTGTTGTTGAGATGCTAAGAGGGCAGTATGCTCATTCCCTTGGCTGCTATAATGAAGCAGCTTTTCATTTTCTTGAGGCTTCAAAGGTAATTGTTTGGCCTGATTATGGCAAATTTTTACATACTGGAATTTTTTGGACACTGTAAGACTTGATTTTATTATTGATGAGACTGCCCCGTCAAACACAATGATCTCTTCTTATCTCATTTCATTGGGACTGACACCTAAAAATAATAGATCCCTTGTTCTCCCATTTCTGAAGAAAGTTTGTTTTGCATGGGAAACCAACAAGCTAAATATGCCAAACTGATTGGCAACCCCAGTACTAGGGCAGATGGCAAAATATCTAGTTATCCAAGTTCACCTCTTTCAGCAATTCAGAGACTCCATACTTTTGGTTTTAAACGCAAAATTTCACATTTATATAGAATGTTATAGAATGCTGAAAGTGAATGGGGGAAATGTGGGCATTAGAGGTCTCTTTTAAGTATTTGGATCCCTTACCCTCAAAGTTGTTAGGCGGACAAAACTAAACTTGACTTATGCTGTACAACTTTTTTCTCTGGGTTTTGTGTTTGGGCCTCTTGGTAAGACATGTATCTTTGCCTTTTAGTCAATCTAAACCAGTATTACCTTCCTTTAATCAATGCAAGAATGTAACCATACATTGTGACTTAGAACAAACATTATTAAAAGTGTAATTGATAGTGTCATCTCTGCCCTTACCTATTTATAGTTGAAACAAATAGTGTAATTCTTGGTCATAATTTTACTTTTCTAAATTATTATGTGATCAACTCTCTTCTAAAATAGAGCTCTGAGTCAAGCTAAAACGTCAAATTTGGGAGGATGGAGCTGCAAAGCTTTGCTTTCTCTAATAATGTGCTAGATCATTACTTAAGTTAGAAGCTTTTAAGGGGTTAAATAGCATCTTTTAAGCTGTTAAAGAGCATTTTATGTCTTCGTTAGCTCTATAGTATTTTGATACAGTATTTGCTGATAAGCATATGATTTTTCTAGAAGATTAGGCAAAAATAAGAACTATTTAATGAGAAAGATAACTAGGCAATTTTTTGTTCAGGTGACAGAGAGCAAATCAACGCAAGCCATGTGCCATATGTATGCAGCTGTCTCTTATATCTGCATTGGTGATGCTGAATCCTCGGCAAAGGTTACATTTTAGTTGCATGACAAATGTCTAATCTTATGGCATTATCTACTCAATCTAGTCTTAGGACAATCGATCTTTGTGCAGGCCCTTGATTTGATTGCCCCAGTTTACCGGGCTATTGACTCCTTTGTTGGAGTGCGACAGAAAACTAGCACATCTTTTGCTTATGGGCTTCTATTGATGAGGCAACAGAATCTACAGGAAGCGAGGTGAAATTTAATCTCTTTTGAAAGTTTTCTTTGAGCATAGATTCTGGCTTCTGTTATACTGCTTGATCTCCTACAGCACTTTATGAATCTAGTCTAGTGCCCACAAAACTGGTGCATGGATATCCTAATCTTCATCTCCGATATTCCATGTACCCATTCTTGTTGAGATCTTCAACATGGTAACACTTAATGCCCCCTGGATTTCTGTTTAAGCATACAGGTTCCCCCCCCTCCCCGGGAGAGGGGGGTGGGGGCGGGTGGTGGTGGTTTAAATGCATGTTTGAACCTCCCCCAACAAAAAAAAAAAAAAGGAAAAAAAGGCCTTTTTGTGCCTTTGTTTAACTTGGATACTCGTGAGGCTTTGTAAATGCTATTTGTGAGGCTCCATGATTTGGATTAATGTAACAGTTGGTTTGCATTCTCTTGCAGTTTTCTATCTGCATGGGTTCAGGGTGGGAAGGTTAAGTCAGTGATAGGTTAAGTAAATACTGTTGAGGATACGTCCTTTACTGCTAAATCTCAGGGTAACTAATTTATTCTTTCTGTTGACCTGTTTGTGTAACCCCAAAAAAAAAAAAAAGAAACCAAATGACTGCCTCACAGATTGATTGGTTAATATGGAAAGGTGTCAACCATGTCTGAATCATTTTGCTTCTACCTGAACATCCTCGGTCAGAAACTGTTTGGTAAATATGTGATCTAGAATGATGATTTTATCAGCCACCACAGGCAGTGGTCATTTAATTATGGAACTTATATCGCTAGCTCCATCATGTTTGAGGAAACCTTTGGATCTCCCTCGAATGTTTGCATTAGTTGGGAGACCTTAAAATATTATTGGTATCAAGCACATCATGACTTCCTCTGAAGAAAAAGGTCGAGTAAGATCTTAGTAATGCTGGAAATTAAAGCAGTAGTCATCAGCATGACTTCCTTTGGTTGCTCATCCTACTATTTGTTAACCATTTACTTTTCTTTATGTTGAACGGTGCATTTATGTTGGTCTGTTGTCTCGTTGCTAACAATACAGTTATCCGCCATGTTTGACCTTCATGCAGAGTTCGATTGGCATCTGGGTTGCAGATTACACATAATCATACTGGGAATCTTCAACTTGTTTCCCAGTATTTGACTGCCTTAGGGAACTTGGCTCTTGCTATTCATGATGCTGGACAAGCTAGAGAGATTTTGAGATCCTCCCTTACACTGGCAAAGAAGCTAAATGATATCCCTACCCAGATCTGGGTACTATCAAATCTGACAGGCATGTTACACCCTGACTTCACTTTGCAGTCTGATTCCTGTTAGGAATAGGATTTTTGTCCTTATACCTACATAGATGGCACGATTCAGGTGGAACGAAGTGGCTGTAGAAGAAGTTTGATGAGATTTGTTAAATTTTATCCACAATGTTCTTCCCCTGTTTCTAGACTTGGAGGAAAAGCATTGAGAAATACAGCAGAAAATATTTGGCTTAACTTAATGTAAATTGGGCAAACATGTTTCTCTTATTAGGTCTTTCCTTTTATGGGGATTGTTCATTTTCATTGCATAAAAGAGCAGTCTCTTCTTGAAGTTTGTTTCGTTTTATTTAATCTAGTAAGTGATGCTGTTCTTAATGCAGCTTTGTATCAGCAATTAGGTGACAAAGGGAATGAAAGGGAAAATCAGGAATATCAAAAGAAGAAATTGGAAGATTTGCAGAGAAGAATAGCTGACGCATGTTTATCTGTTCATCACTTTGAATTGGTAAGGACATCGGTTTTATTTAGGTCCTCACCTTTGAGATGTTACTTATGCAATTGATTGTGCATTGCTCTTGGCTTTTGCAAAACAGATTGAGAAGGTTAAACTCCAAGTTCGACAACTTAGTGATGTTGACATTAAGCGTGCAATTGCTGGCCCTTCCATGAATGTCGATCTTGACATTCCAGAATCAGTTGGTCTTTCAGGCCCATCTCAAATGCCTTCTTCCTCAAGGCTGATGGATTTAGACTTTGGGAAGCTTGGACGGCGAAAGGCTTAGTCTCCTAAATGTGATATTGGCTTATTAACATGTAAAGTGAAATGAGTGAAATAGGAAATTCGAGTATATGATCCCTTGGGCAAAGGAATATTGAATTCTATTTACCCTTAGCTTTAACTTTCGAGAATCTGCATACCTGTATATATTGTTAGTGTTATGCTGGATTAGTTTCATGTTTGTAGTATCAAAGACAGATTCTACCAGTAGATTGCTCAACTTTGAAGAATGCTTGTATTAGTTCATGTTTTTTTTATAGGATTTTCTTTTTAAAAGAAAATTCCTTTTAAAAGTCTAGGTTAGATTTCCTTTTTTTTTTTTGTTTTCCGCTGAACAAGAAGTATAGGTTAGATTTCATTGTCATATTGTGTGTACTTTCTCCTCCTTGTGTCTGATAAGTAGGAGCAGTCGGAATATTCTAATAATAGAAAGAAATTTTGACAGTTCAGAGATTCATTTCAACGGATGAACTCAACTTCTCCAAAGCAGGTGGTGGAATTCTCTGTTTTTTTTCTCTCTCAACGGAAAAATGTTATAAAAAATCTCAGTGAAAGATATTTTATGCATTGGTGGTCATGATTAGGCGGGGGAGAGCGGAAACTAATTTCATGTACAATTCTCTGTATTTTCACCCATTATGAAAGAGTACTTTGCCATTCGTCAAATATTGCCTGCATTTTATGGTTGCAGTGACCTTTCAGAATTGCGCTTTTGTCTAGTTGTAATGACGCTTTTCCACTAATTGTTTGGGCTCAATAGTTGCTATGACCACCGTGAATTTCTTTAAATTATGAAAATTTTTGAATGGCTTAAGAGGGCATCTTCTGTACATAATTTTGATTTTTGTTGACAGCCTCACTTGCTATAAGATAACTAACAAATATTATTAATTATATATGTAAACCTCTACTTTTTAAATAAGCATTATCTTTTTTATTTATATTGTCTACAACTAGTTAGAGTGTTATATATATATATCCTAAAAATATAGGGTTGAGTTTATTAATTCATCAATATTTTTAAATACTCTTCTAAACTTTGAAAACAATTAAGACATAAATATTTCAATGGAAAACCTTTGTAATTTTTTAAAAATGAATTATTTCAAGTCGTTTTATATACCACTAAAACAAGCCCACGTGGGGCCCAGACACTCAGACAGCCGGGTCCCGCAAAAACAAATAACCAACAACGAAAACAGGAGAATCTTGTTCCGAGTCCACGCAGTTAAAATTGTAGGCAAGGCAGCGAGCATTGCAATCTAGGATCTGGTGAATCTGTTAACGCTTTAACGTCTCATTTCACTTTCAAATTCCAGAGGCCACGGCGGCGGCTCAACCAGCGCACAGTTTCTCGGCGGCTCCACCAATTGCGTGTACGAACACTGGACTTCACACGTTTACCTGCATTAACTTCGTTACTGCTATAATTTAATGTCCACAGAATCGGTCCGACAATGAGATCGACGATCACTTCCAGGTGCTTTAGGGCTGGGGAGCTTTTGTTCGACAGAGCACAGGCCTTCATCACTCGTCGCCCTTCTCGTTATTCGTCAAAATTCTCTGCGATGAATGCTGCAAGTTCCCTTCACAAGGGGTTTCTCCCTTACTATCCGCGGAATCGCCTTATTTGCACTAGGCAACTCTCTAGAACCTACAACCCGTGGAGCTCTTCCAGGACCTCTCCTTATTTCTTGAAGCGCGTTAATGCCTTTGTCTCAGATGTTCCTTCCAAGCCCTTTTCCCAAAACCCTGTAATTTCTCAGTTCCTTGTCTTTCAGTTGCATCCTTATTCTTTTTCTTTTCTCGGAACTGTGTATGTGGGAGTAGATTATTGTGGTTCTTTAGTTTTTTGTTTTGAATCTTGTTTGCTGGGGAAATGGATGTAGGGTTCGATGCCCAATGGATATGGTGCCGCGATGTTGTCTACAGCTGCTAGTGACGGTGATGCTGTTGAAAAGAAACCTGCGTTGGCAAGGCGAGGTGGAGTACCTTCAGCAGAGCAAATTCCAGACGCCAAAATTATGCAAACTCTTGCTAAATACTTGTGGATGAAAGATAATTTTGAGTTCCGGGTGCGAGTTATTGCTGCTCTAGGTTTCCTAGTTGGCGCCAAGGTTCGTGAGATGCCTAATGAATCTGTCTAATTTTATAAAATTCCTTTCTTTTTAAATGCATTTTGATTGTAATATGTTTGTTAGTTTGTGTTGTTTTTCTCGCTGCTGTTTAGGTGTTGAATGTTCAGGTGCCATTCTTGTTTAAGCTTGCTGTTGACTGGTTGACAACAGCAACAGGCAATGCTGGTGCTCTTGCGGAATTCAGTGCTGCTAATTCAACCATGTTGGCTCTTTTTGTGAGCCCAGCAGCAGTGTTGGTAGGCTATGGTATAGCACGGGCAGGTGCATCTGCTTTCAACGGTACTTCACTATGAAGTAATTGCTTATGCTTCCCTTGATTGTTAAGGATGAGGATCTTGGATTTATTTCTACATAGTTAAGTTTAAATATTATTTTGTCATACAACTTTGGCCGTATATGGAATTTAGGTTTTGGGTTTTGTCCTAATTAATTTCTGGTTTCCAGAATTGCGAACTGCAGTGTTCTCTAAGGTGGCTCTGCGAACAATCAGATCAGTTTCCAGGAGGGTATGAGATTCCATTTCTTTTTCTCTCCTTTGTCTTTTTGCACCAAGAAGTGGAAATAGTTCTCTTTAGTCAGCATTGAAACAGCATAGTAGGACTACAGCATTGGAATAACCTTTTTGATGCTTCTTCTTTGATTTTGGTTTCTTTAGTTTATGCTTTGAAATGATGCGTGTCTTGATGAGTCCGTTTGTTAAATATATTTGTGTGGTCTTTTTGGAACTTGAAAATGGTGGTGGTACAAAAAGTGCATATGCTCAATATAGAATTCCTGATGTTGAAGGTTGCTTGTACGCGTTTAAATCTATAATTCTTTCTGCAGAGACATTGTTTTTATCCAGAGCTGAAGACAAATGTAAAAGTGAAAAGTTGAACCCTCTCGGGTTGAGGGACACTGCAGAAGCTGATATTTAACTGGAAAAAAAGGCTACTTCATTCTTCTTTAGGATCATCTACATTTTCATGATATACCTATAATTGATGGACATCAGATTTTGAGATTATAATCTTTCATACGCATTGTCCTTTAGTTGGGAGCCTTTGGAATTTGTTCTCATTGCTTCTTGTAATCATTTTTCCTGTTATATATTTCGTTGCCTAAGTGGAAAAGAAAATGTGAAGAGTAATATTATACAGATCAAAATTCACATATATGTTTTCTGTTTGTTGATTGTGTTCCTTTAGGTCCTTTCCTTTAGTTATATTTAAGGTGAATTATGACAATCTATTATCAGTTGTGAAATTGAATAAAGAGGCTTAATATATTTTCTGAAGCAAGAACAAGTTTCCTGGTGTTGAATGAGAAAGATAATGGGAATAAGTTTAAATCCTACCCATTAAGCTCTTTCTGTCTGCAATGTGAATGAGATTGATGATTGACTGATTGATTACAGAGCTGAGATGCCTGCATGATGCATGTCTTCCTGCTGCTTCATCTCATCCCTTGGTTGTACTACTTGACCTGAGAAGTAGTAGTATCAAATACCTTGACTACAATCTGTGAATTTTTAAATTTGTTAGTTCAGTTTCTGTCTTAACTGTTTGATTTCTAAACTCGATCAATTCAAACATTTGGCAGGTTTTCTCTCATTTACATGAACTTGACCTACGATATCACCTCAGGTACTTTCAGTAGAATAACACTATTATGAGCTTAACTTAATGGTTCTTTGCTTGTTGTTATTCCCAAAAGCATGCTACCAGAAATAGGACCAGATTGTGTTCAAGAGTTGGTTGTTCGATGTTCTCCTTTCTCTTTATCCTTTGTTTCTTGCTTTACTACTTTTTGTCTCTTGTTACTTTTTTCTTGAGGAAGGGGCTTTCCTTCTTCTGCGTGCTAATAGGTACACAAGTCGTGGAGTACTCAAAAATGGACATCTTACTTCACAATTCTTAGGAATTGCTCCCTCAGCCCTCTCAATCATCCCCCCGATTATCATGCTTCCACGGAGAAAAGAAATTTAATACAGTTATTGCAGGAAGACAGTTGATTTTGGCCAATTCTAGAAGCATAGGATCATTTGCCCTTTTGTGCATAAGGATGTTCTCAACATTGCAGTTGTGGTACTTTCGAAGAAAAGGAAAAAAATACATTGCAGTCGTGGTGTCCAGTATTCAATAGTTAGCAATCTGGGAGCTGCATAAAACACCATGCAGCAGATACTGATCAAAGGCCATTTTAATACTTTGAAACAATATTCTTTTGATTATTTTGTCGCAATTTTGCTACTTTTGTGAAAATGATCATTTGTCACAAGAGCAAGAAAATTAAATATCTTACGATGTTCACATGTTTTGTATGAAACTACTAAATTTCTTATTTTTTCCTCTAATGGATATTTTGACTGAATGTGCACCTTGTTGAATGTATGTTCATAAACTATCTGCAAATTCCTATTATCCATGTATCTCATGTGCGAGAATTCTTCGTAAAAACATCATTTCAGTCAAGTTGTACAGCATTTGTGGTTGGAAACCGGGCCCCCCCCCAACCTTTCCTTTTTCCTTTGTCTAAAAGTTAGATGATTTACATAATTACATTCTCAGTTTCTTTCTATGAGCAACTCTGTCATGCTTGACTCATGAACGCACAGCTTACTATATTTTTTGTGCTGTCATTATCCAACAAGCGTACATATTTTTTAAAATAACAAACTTGGTTGTTGCCTGAGATTCACGCTTTCTTTTTCAGGGTTTATTCTAGTTGAAGATCTTCTGTTATGCCACTAATTTCTCTCTCTGGCTTTGCTGTACGCAGTCGAGAAACTGGAGGTCTGAATCGAATTATTGATCGTGGTAGCCGTGCTATTAATTTTATTCTCTCTGCCATGGTATTTAATGTTGTACCGACTATATTAGAGGTATGTTTTATTCTCTCTCTCACCCATTTATTTTCAAACTTGAGTGAGTAGCTGTTAAATGTTAATTGTACCGACAATAATAAAGAAATCTTTAAGATGGAATTTCAAGGACAGAAAATTCCACTTGTATGGAGATTTTATTTCTTTGATTTGTCTGTTGCTGCTTACGGCTTGAACTACTTTAACGTAAGGCCTTCAGATATCTATGGTATCAGGTATCCTTGCATACAAATTTGGAGCACCATTTGCATGGATCACTTCCCTATCAGTCGCTGCATATGTTGCTTTTACTTTCGCTGTAACTCAGGTATTCTTTTGGAAGTTGGTATGTTTTATGTTGTTTTTCACTGTGGATGAGATACAGAGTTCTTTTGAAATGTCTTGATAGCTTAGGATATTGCCTTAGAATTAGGTGCTTTTTGTAGAATGCTTTGCATATGAGGCAGCAAGGTGCTAATTTTTCCTTTGGGCGGTTGATTCTTCTTTTTGTTTGTAAATTCTAGGTTTGTTGGCTTATGATAGTACATGATGGGGATTACTGACGTTGAATTATTCCCTTTTTAAATTTGTCCAAATTTTGTGATGTTTCTTTTAAGTTGTCTTCCCATTTTGCTTTTTCTAGTGGAGAACCAAGTTTAGGAAGGCAATGAATAAAGCCGATAATGATGCAAGTACAAGAGCAATTGATTCTCTTATTAATTATGAGGTGAGCATGCAATTTATGAATCCTCAATTATTTCATTCTGTTGCATATCTGTAATGATTGCTTTGTTTTATGTCCTTACTCTTCATGTCTTCTTTTGATGTTCTTCTGTAGACAGTGAAATATTTTAACAATGAGGATTTTGAAGCTGACAAATATGATGAATTTCTTAAGAGTAAGTTCCTTTCTTTCATCTCTGAAAGCTAATTAGGAGATTAACTTGCATAACAGGATTAGTATTATGTCAAGTAGTACCTATAAGAAAAAGAATCACTCATGCAGTCTGTATGATAGAACAGAGACATCCATGCCTAAGTGATGCAGTCATATGTTACATTGCATTCTTCCCTCTATCAAAAGGACAAGGCAAAGAGTTGAGCTATAGAAGAGGAATTATGTCATTTTCTGCTTCTGTGATGATCATCAGAAAATTGTATGAACTGTTAAGAACTCACAGACGCCATTTGCTGATGCTCCATTGCATATAACTTATGGTTTCCTCCTTCGTGGAAAATTATATCGATTCTCAACTTTGTAGTTTTTTCTGAATTCTACTACATAGGAAATGCCAATGTGCATCACTTGCAACCATCTTTACTTTTGCAGCGGGTCTAGAGTGTTTTTTCTCCTGTGAATAGCTGGACTGGATAAATTTTGGCACTCCTTTATTTTGAAAGTCTCTTGGTAGTTTTACAAGCTTAGAGACAACATTCTTTCACTCTTAATTCTCCCTCCTCTGTTTTCTTTCTTCCCTCTCTATTCTCCTTTGTAGGGGTGGAGATGGAATAAGCAACTCTTATTAGGGATCAATTTGATCGATTTTCAATGCTTTTCTCATAAAATGTACCCGCCCCCCCATTATTTGTAGTTCAGCTGACTTAGCTGTACTTTACCAATTCTTTATGCATTATCTTCCAGGATATGAAGATGCTGCTTTGAAAACCCAGCGAAGCCTTGCATATTTAAACTTTGGCCAAAATGTGATATTCAGCGCAGCTCTTTCAACAGCTATGGTGTTGTGCTCACATGGAATTATGAATGGCCAGATGACTGTTGGTGATTTGGTAAGACATTTGATTATGAGTTAATTTGCTCAACTTTTCCGCATTCCGATTGATTGGATATGTGCTTAGAGAATCTTTTTTTTTTTTCCACAAAGGTCATGGTAAATGGGCTGCTATTCCAACTGTCTCTTCCACTAAATTTCCTCGGCAGTGTGTACCGTGAGACAGTCCAAAGTTTGGTTGACATGAAGGCCATGTTTCAATTGCTCGAGGTATTTGCTTTTGTTTGACACCATCATATTAGAGGACATATATGAAAATGTGATTAGCCTTGTAGAGGAAGGATTTTGCCAAATCTAGTAAGTGTAACGTTACCTTCAGAGGCAAAATTCTCTTTGAAACCAGTGGAGGTGGACTCTGTCAAATAGATCTTTTTTCCTCACAATCTCACTGTGATTTTGCTGTAAAGTTCTAAATCTTAGCTTTTTAATACTTTAACTCTAAGATATGTTTTTCTAAGATAACCTTATCCAACTTGTTATGCATCTAAGAGATTGGCAACCCCAATTCAGGACACAGAGACAGCATGAAATAACAGTAAGCATCTAATAGTCAGGAGGAATAAAATATTTGAACTGTTGTGAATTGTATGACATTACACTGGAAAAGCTAACCACCAAATTTGCACCTTGTGAAATGGCTTCATTTATTATGTCATGACCGAATCTTGTGCATGAATTGGAACTGCCAACATTATTGCTAACTTTTCTCCTTATTCTGTTTATTTTAACTTAACAATGTCTGTGAATTTTATCTGTAGGAAAAAGCTGATATCAGAGATGCTGATAATGCAAAACCACTGAAGTTAGATGGTGGTAGCATTCAATTTGAGAATGTTCACTTCAGGTGTGCTCAAACTTTCAATTTAATCATTTTCTTCCAGAAAAGGGGTTGTTTAAAAAAATAACAATGGACTTCTAAATGCTTTTTCATCACACAGCCATGATCATATGTACTTCAATTGCATATGGTCAATTATATTGCGGTATCTATTTGGACATGAAGTTGTTATTGTACTAGATGCTTCATCAGAATAATTTATGGCCGTATATCACATATAGTACTTTTCTGGACAGAGAAAAAGAAGAATATTAACGTCACTTATTTGGGACTGCTGTTCTCTGGCCATAGTATGCCACCGACTTGGGTTTGTCATATGACTGGTGTACTTCATAGTTTCTCCAATCTGTTTTGCTTTCTGCATTGTCAATTTCATCTCATTATAATGAAAGATTTCCAATAACATGACACTAATGTTTGGACTTGTTGAATAAGTGGTGCTCCTCTATGGGTTATCCTCATTATTAAGTGATTTTTGTGACATTTCTTTAGAATCTCCTGTGTCAGGTCTTTATTCTAACGTTAAATTGTGTCATAAAATTTCTATTGCCAGGCAGTGTCCCTTAGAGCAAATAAATACTAATTTAACCTGGAATTTGATCTGTGGAGTATGTAATCCTTGGAAGTTTCCTGGAAGAGGAAAATAGCATACGTAGTTTAGTTTGTGTCCCCCGTGTGTCTGATTACATTTCGGATTTTCCTTCCTTCTTGCTTCCCCTTTCTATTCTACCAGGTGAAATGCATTTCTTGAGAATACAAGTGATTCTTGTCCCTTTTCTTGCTAACAGGTATTTGTTAGAGAGAAAAATTCTTGATGGGATATCTTTTGTCGTACCTGCTGGGAAGAGTGTTGCTATTGTTGGAACCAGTGGTAGTGGTAAGGCTATAGATCAGTCCTAGCTATTATGAATTTTCCATGTTAAATGATCATCTTTTTGTTTCCATTTCATAAGGATGAAATTGCTGGTTGTACAATTCTAAAAGTACCATAATGATGCTAGCAAGTATTAGCAAATTATGCTTGCCTCGAGAAATTAAAAAGGAAAGTGCACGAAGTTTTATCAGCAGTGAACTTCACATCACTCTTTGCTGAATTCTCCTGCTTTCTCTTTTTCCATCTCAAACAGAAAATACTCATGTTTAAGTTGCTCATTATGTACAGGTAAGTCAACCATTCTTAGATTGCTGTTCCGGTTTTTTGATCCTGATTCTGGAACTGTAAGTAAGAAAAGTTTCTTTTCACATTATAATTTTAAATATAAACAAACTAGTTTGATGGTATGTTTCTTTCTGCTACACTGAGATTTTTGTAGGTTAATATCAATCATGAATACCACTAGATTTAGCAATGATTCTTGGCTCTTTACTTAGCAGTACAAAAAAAATATATAGCCTTCACCATATCACACGCCATTGATTTGTTTGATCTGATCCTGTGGACACTTGTGGTTAGAAGATTTGTTCCGGTCAGCACTTCCTTCAGTGTCTTATAATTTGTTTTAGCGGGCTCAACAAGGCTGATCTGTGTTATGCACAACTATACTATGTTTGTTTCTGATACTTGTTTCTTTTAACATTTTTCTTTTAAATATATATTGGAGTGATAATACAATTTGGCTATTTGACAGATAAGGATTGATGGTCAAGATATCCGAGAGGTAACCCTTGAAAGTCTCCGGAAGTCTATTGGTGTTGTTCCACAGGACACTGTAAGTTTGCATTTAAAATTACACCGACACAATGTTTCTTTCTTTTCACTTCTAAGGTAAAGGTTAGTACTGCAATAAATTGTGGTTTGCCACTTCTAATTTGCTGCAGGTACTGTTTAATGACACTATTTATCACAACATCCATTATGGTTGCCTTTCAGCCACGGAGGAGGAGGTTAGTGACAAATCCAGATTAAAATAAAATCTTAGTTATCAAAACAAATTGGGACTATTGGTTAACAGGTTTCTTTTTTCTTAGGTTTATGATGCTGCTCGACGGGCAGCAATTCATGACACTATCATGAACTTTCCTGAGAAGTACTCAACAGTGGTTGGGGAACGTGGACTTAAGGTCAGTCTTTTTGGGAAAGAAGGTTCCTGCTTCATGAATTTCGGGAGATGATGGGAACTTGTAATAACTGAGATATGAGTTGAGCAGAACTATCGTGTAGCAACTATGTTATGCTTCTTATTTTTCTGACTACTAGACTAGAACACACTTGGATAGCTTTATTTACAGAGTTGCAGCTATGAATAGGAAGTTTGTTTTCTTGTCTTGGGTATAGAGAACAGAAATCTAATGATATTAAGTGTTGAAGAATGTTGAGGAAAAAAAAAGTGTATTGAAAAATAAAGAAGTAGAACTGGTCTAAAAAGTTAATTCATGTTGCTGGAGATGGTGCATTTTTGTGCACTCAATCTTGGAAGACGAGCACTTTCTCGTGCTTTTTCATTATATTGCGATAGGAGTTAGACAACTTGGGTTGCAATGACAAAGTTACCATGTCTACTCTGTAAGAGAAAGGTGTGACTGGCCCCACATCACTAAATTTCTTAGAGAAGGTCTTTGTCATTGAATTTCTTGGCCTCAGGTTTCTTAGCATCCTGTCTGTGCTTGGGCTAGTTATTCAGATATATACCCAGTTTAGCACTTGACTCATTCTAATAATGGATTACGTTGGTTCTTTGCTAGTATAGTTCTGTAGGTTAATGCATATTGGGAAAACACTTGCCTTGTAAAATTTACTGGGTATGGACTTGTGCATTATTTACGATGGTCAGTTGCTCAGTAACCATTGTCCATTGGTATAGTAGCACAATCTACTTGTATTTATTTGTATTTTTAAGCAAGTTTGCAGATGATTTTATCCTTGCTTGTTTTCTGCAGTTGAGTGGTGGTGAAAAGCAGAGGGTGGCCCTAGCTCGTGCATTTCTGAAAGCTCCTCCTATTTTGTAAGCCATCTTTGTAGTGTAGTATTCCAGGGTTGGTTCTCTATTATTTTTCAGGAATTGAACCCTTTATTCTTCCACTGGAACTTTTAAAGTAAATGAAATCCTAAATGATTGAATGATTGACACCAGTGAGGTCTAAATTATAAGAAGACATAATGAACCTAAATAACCAAGGATTTTTTCCTGCATCACTCTCTCTTTCGGATTTTATTCAAACAGAATCAAGTAATAATCAATGTTTTTTTCTTGCTTACTTAGTCGCAGTTCTCTGAGCATGTTTATCTACTCTCCCAAGTAACTGTACAAATCAGTTTTTCCTTGGTTTGCGCAATAGATGTTTGATGATCTAATCTATGTTGTTGGTAATATATGTACATTATACAATTTATTTATATGAAATTAACGTATAGACTAGCAGTTTTGGGCTATGGCCAGGTCAACACATGAAAGGAATAATTCTTTGGTTTTAGGTTACCTCTGCCTTGTATTGAACAGGATGCACTTTTATGTATTGGTAAAGTTATATAGATAAATTGTACATTCTGTGAATCTTAAGACAATAGCATCTTGTCAATACAAAGGAGAATTTTCCTAGACTAACCCAACAGAGGAAATGAATTAGCTCTTCTCCTGCACTTTCTCAGTTTCTTTTCCTTTTCTTCCCTTTTTTTTTTTTTTTACCGATCATGTTTTGAATTTTACTTAAATCTTTGTTGATAGGTTTTGTGATGAAGCTACAAGTGCCCTAGATAGCACGACGGAAGCAGAAATCTTAAATGCCTTGAAGTCCCTTGCGAATAATCGGACTTCAATTTTTATTGCTCATAGGCTTACAACTGCAATGCAGTGTGATGAGGTATGCAAATCTATGCACATTTTTGCCCTTTATCCCAAATATTAAACTTTCTGAATAACAAGAATGTGTCATTTGACAATCTGTGTTTCATATTTTTTTTCCCACTTTTTCTCTCAACTGTAAAAGAAAATTAAATCTTAAGAAAAAAGGTTTGACCCCTTCCCGAAAATGGTGAAAACCCAAAAAAGAAGATGTTCCGTATGAATATGAAGAGCACGCAATTTGTTTGGATGAGTTGTGGAGTTTGTAGTTTAGCATGCAGTGGCTGAAGTTAATCATACAATTCAACATAATTATATGCCTGCCCTCAAGCTTAACGGAACCAGATAATGGACAAACCTGATCCTCGTGGATCAACGTTCTCATAAGTTATACCCGTTGCTTATTCATGACCTGCATTTGCGTATTTCGTTATGCTCAACAGATTATTGTGTTGGAGAACGGTAAGGTAGTGGAACAAGGACCACATGAAGTTCTCTTGTCAAAGCAACGGAGATACGCTCAACTCTGGGCGCAGCAGAATACCACTGTTGATGCAATTGACACAGCTATCAAATTAGAGGCGTGAGTCTTGTTTTTCTCTGTGTGTTTATATTGGGGGTGTTTTTTTGGGGGTGGGGGGTGAGCTTGGGTCTCCCCTGTGAAGTTTATAATGAAGTGATTAGAGATGTTTTAGGCCCCCGTTTTCCTTTCTTTTTTTTTTTTAATAGAAGTATTAGATCGGTTATGTGTTGGGGCGATTTTGATAGCTGAATAAATGTAATAGATACATTTATTGTTTTTTCACAATTGCTTCAATTATTAAAAGAAATAAAACCAATTACTTCAGTTAAGAAGTAACGGGTAATTTTTGGGAGACCGGAGTAATGAAACAGGAAGTTGATGATGAAAGAAATTAATAGAAATTCGTCAGTAGTATTAGCGAAATTGTTGTCGCCCTTATTGTAATTTACAACAAAATCTTTTTCTGGGAAAATTTTAGGTTGATTTCACCAAACATCTATTGAAAATCATAAACAATCATATCCATTGAAACAAAAATATTTAATTAATTGATTCGAGTGCCAACCACCATCACCATCTGGCCCTGGGTATCCTGGGAAGTTTGGAAAAGTCCTCCGCCCGCACACACTGCTGGGCCGACAGTAGCCACCACCATCCCATAAACAAATCTAGCTACCATCAAACCCTGTCTAAGAGACTGCATCCTACCTAAGCTCCCCCCCACCCCACATATCAAGAACACCACCACTACAGAGGGAATGAAACAAGAAAAAACCAAAAACCCCCCACGAAAATGGAACTTCGGCCACCGTTTGCTTTGTGTGTGTTTGTTCTCGACTTTCTAGCGGGAAGAGAAGAATCGGAATCCAACGAAACAAGATTCGACGTAAGATGAGCACACATTTGTCTCGTTTCTCTTTTTCTTTTTCCCCCACTTCTTTCTAAATATGAATAATGTTTAAGCTCGAAAATATAAATAAACAACTGTAATAAGAATCTTTTTGGTCTGCTCTGATTAAACTCTTGAAGATTAATTAACATTTTTCTTCATCTCTTATGAGTGTGAAAAGAGACCGTGCAAAAAGTCGCTCAAACTATAAACTAAAATAGTGGAAACGCAACTCCAAATTCCCTATTCTTAAGAGTCTGTTTGGTTTAAGAATTTTAGTAACCAAAAAGACAATAAATTCGTAGAAAAATAAAAATTTGTGTTGTTTGGTTTATTAAGGAAAATACTATAGAAATAGAAAATGATTTTCAAGAAACCAATAATCTTATTTGGTTTGTGAGATTTTACGATGAAAATAAAGAAGTAAATAATACGTAGAGATTTTTTTTACTCTTTTAAAAAAATAAAAATTAATTTTAAAAAAGTTTAAAGAAGTAATAATTTAAAATGTTAACAATTTAGTAATTTTTTACTGACAGTTAATTTGCACATTCAAAAGTTAAAAGTATAGCTCTATTTGACTACGAATGAATCGAATATCTAGTTTTTTAATTCAGTTCGTATAATACTCAAATACTGTTCGAATCCGTTCAATTAATGTTTCAAACTTGAAATTTTATTCGAACTTGTTTATTATTTGTTCATAACATTTAAAGTTTGTTAATTTTAAACTAGTTTAATTTTTGTTAGTTATTCGAGTGTCTCGAATAGTGTTCAAGTTGTTTGAATAAAATAATAAATAATAAAAATAAATAGTACATAATAAAACAAGAAAATAAAATTTAATATCAAATTATAAAATTTTAATATAATATATATATATATATATATGTGTGTGTTTACGAATGTTCGAGTTTATTCTCAAACAAACTTGTGTTCATTTGATTAATCAACAAATTACTTTATATATATATATATATATATATATATATATATATATATATATATATATATGTGTGTGTGTGTGTTTACGAATGCTCGAGTTTATTCTCAAACAAACTTGTGTTCATTTGATTAATCAACAAATTACTTTTTGTATTTGTACTCGATGCACATACAGAACAAATAAATAATAATAGAAATCGAACTAGCTTTGTTTGCAAATGTTCGATTCAAAAAGCATCATGAATGTTCGATTAAAAAAAATGACTCTATTTAAAAGTTAATATTAATTTTTAAATTATATTTTTGCTTCAATTAACTTTTTCTTAGTGTTTTCAAATTGTTTTTTTACTTCAATCAACTTTTTCTTAGTATTTTCAAATTATTTTTTGCTTTAATCAACTTTTTCTTTTTGTTTTCCTTTTTCTCACACAAAAGTGTGGAAAGATATTTTCAAGACTTACTATTAAAATTTTTCTGACTAATTTCTTTCATTTTATTTTCTTTAGTATTTTTTTCACTACCAATAAAAAAAATATTTTCTAAAGAAATAGTTGTTTTCTTTTCAACAGTAAAATTCTTGAAAAACCTATTATAACAAAGGTAATTATCTCTTTTAAGATAAGATTGGATAGAATTTATATTCAAAATTTTCTATCTTAGGTTTTATAAAAATAATTTATTTTATGAGGAAAAAAAGATGAATAATTTGAAATAAAACTCAATTCAAACACACTCTTTCTCGAACTATTTTAAAAAAATCATTTTCATTCTTAAAAATATATTTCTCTATTGAGAAAACTGCTATAATTACCCGCAAACAATTTTTACTTTTCGTTTATTAGCCACAAACTTAAATTTTAGCCCTGAATACCCATGAACTATTTTCGTGTCGCCTAAAACAACAAATTTTCGTTGAGACGGCGGAATCCGGTGACTAAAAGTCACGGACGCTGCACATGCCTTCCTAGAAGGGTATTTTTGCCCATTCAACTCATTCCCTCCACCAAACCAACGGCTGATCCAGGGAGTAAATGGGTTAAACCGATTCAAATTTTCGATGTCTTCTCCCAAATCCATCTGAACCACGAGACGGCAAAGCAAACTATAAACCCTAAATCAAACATTGTAGTCAGCGCACCATCCATATCTAGAGAGCAAAGAGGCTTGGAGATTGCCGGGGAAAACTGTTGAAGATGAAGATTCGGGATATAGAGAAAGGAAAAGAAAACCCAACATATGGTAATATCTGTTTGAAAATTTTTAGTTTCATTCTGTTGCACTGTAAATGATGGCACTCGTGCAGAAGAATATTGTTCTGTTTCATCTCATTTAACAACTAATGTCGGTGGTGCATGTCGGTTTATTTTTTAGGTCAGTGTAATGTGGTCCCAATCCATGAATATTATACCCTCCGTTTCTGAGATTGGCTTTCTGCATTTTACTTTTTTTGGAGCAATTTTAATGATACTCGTGAAGTGGTCCTCCATATCTATATCTAATTGCTTTTCTATATTTCTCTTGTATTTTTTTGTTTGTAATTTTTTGGATATTGACAGTTCAAGGTTCTGGGATGTTCACATTAAAGATATATTACGGTGGAAGATTCTCTATTGGTGTGAATAATGAGAAGTTGTATGAGGGTGGGTCGGTGAGTTTTGTGGATCATTGTAATGTAGATGAATTTTCGATGGATGATTTGGATCTTGTGTTAAAGAATCTAGAATTGAAGAGAGTTACTGAGTGCTTTTACTATCTTGAGGGGGTGGCTAAGCAGAAATTCTTGGCTACTATATTGTCTGAAACTGATGTTTCACTAATGTGTGAATGTGGTGCTGCTAAGGGTGAGGCAGAGATATTTGTTGTGCAAGAACCTGGGTCAGTCAGGAGATTACCAAAAGGGGGTAAGATCAAGAAACAGGTAAGTGTAAAAAATGGTGGGGTTGGAGAAGGGGTAAAAAGTAGGCAGAAGCAGACAAATAAAAGGTTGAAAAAAAGGGTTGGGAGAAAAAGAAAGTATGTGAAAACTGATAGATGTGCGGCCGAAGATAATACAGGCCAACCGGAACAAGAAGGTCCTTCAGAGGGTAGCTCATTTGCTGAGTCAGGATTTGGCAGCAGTGATGAATATGAGAGAACTGATAGGGAAGCAGGTCCTAGTTCTAGGAGAACTAATAGGGAAGCAGGTCCTAGTTCTAGGAGAACTGATAGGGAAGCAGAAATACAGCAAAGGGGTACTGGTGGGAAGCAAGATACAACACAAACCAGCAAACAAAGAAATGTTCCAAGGCAGCCAACAGATGTAGACCAAGAGGTACCGTTGTTTGCAGATGTAGAAATGCACATTTCAGAACAGTCAAGTGACTATGACAGTGGAGAATTGCTTAGCCAAACGGATGAGACTAGTGGGTCAGAAGGTGAGGGTAGAGAAAGGAGAAGAGCAGAACGATACAGACCAGAAATTGACAAAGAAAATCCAAAATTTAAGCTGGGATTGATATTCAGTAGCAAAGAGCAAATCAAAGAGGCAGTTAGGCAGCATAAGGTTTTGATGGAAAAATTAATAAAAGTGAAGAGAAGTGATTGCAGTAGGGTTTTTGTTGCATATGAAGGAAAGAAATGTAAATGGTTTTTTTATGCAGCTAAGGTTATGGGGACTACTGACTGGCAAATTAGAACAATTCACGATGAGCATAGATGTACAAGGTCCACCTCTACAAAACTAATTGGTCCCAAATATCTAGCAGAGAAATATCTTGAGGATTTTAGGCTTAGCAAAGGGACTGATGTCAGGAGCTTTATTGAGAGGGTTCATAGAGACACACGGTATAACATTTCGCACCACACAGTATACAGGACAAGAAGGAGGGCTGTTGAGTTGATCGAAGGCAAATATAAGGACCAATATTCAAGGCTATGTTAGTCCAGTTTACCACACAAGTTTATTTAAGAGGATATATGAGCATGTTGTTAACCCCATCAGTGGACCTACTCTATGGCCAAGAACGGGAAAGTATAATTTGTTGCCTCCGAAGAAGTTGAAATTGCCAGGAAGGCCTAAAAGGTCAAGAAGGAAGGAACCGGAGGAGGAAGCTCACCGCAAGGGATGCACACAAAAACTATCCAAGACTGGAAGAGTGCAATCCAAGTGTAGAACGTGTGGGAGAGTGGGGCATAATGCTAGGAGGTGCACTGCAAGAATTGAGCAGGAAGAGGGGGCTGGAAATACAAATAATGAGCCTCCAATTGAGCCTTCAAACATGAACAAATGTGGGAATTGTGGAGGTTTAGGCCACAACAAGAGGACTTGCAAGAATACTTGTCAAAATCCAACAAATGATGCAAACCAAGATGTTGAAGAGCAGGATAGTACTGAAGACTCCAGTCAGCAAGACTCCAGTCAGCATTCTTCTCAGAGTTTACAGGTACTAATCTCATATCTGTAGCTAGTGTGTGTTTAATTTAATGGCATTCCTGAATTGTTTGTCCTATTCCAGTGTTCTGCTGTAAATAACCAGCAAACAGAGAGTGAAAATGAAGACGAAAATGAGGTTATTGGGGCCACACAGCTGCATAGCCAAGTTGTTAACGTATGTTTTCCAAACTTAAATTGTTAACAGAGATTATGATAAATTCATTCCTAACATTGCAGCTTATTGATGATGGTTATGGCAGCCTATTGATGATGGTTCAGAGGAGCAAGATATTGATATTAACATGGCAAATGAGCAAGGCATTGGTGGTAACAATGGAAGCGAAATAGATCCCAACTCAACTGTAAGTCATGCTTGAATCTAAAATCTTAGGGAGGCATTTAAAAGACTGGTCCTAACTGTTATAATACTGAATATGTAGGTTGTGCCTCCCCAGAAAAAAAGGAGATTGTGCAAGGTATGCTGCCAACCTGGACATAATAGGGCAACATGTCAAACAGAACGGGGGCAATGGATCAAGGAAAACTTATCATACTTTTGATTGAAGTCGTGACTGGTGAAGGGATAATTCTACTTGTCCTAGTCAGATTTTTTTGTGGACATGATGTGAAAATTGTATTTTTTTGGAGGTGTGGTTTTGCTGCAATTGTTAAAAATTTGCAGTAATACATTTTCCTTTTTTGTATGGAATGCTAATAGAAGAAGATGTTGTATTTTTAAATATTACACCCATTTCAATAGTAATCAGATTCAGACCATTCATCAGATATTACATAAAGTCATTGCTAACTCTCCAGTTAGCAATGACTATCTGAATACAGCAAAGAAGCGAACGCAACAAGCCATTACCAAGCCTAAAGTTATACATTAAATCAAATTCTACTTTCTGTAATTCAGCTTCATTATCAGTAACAACAGTAAAGAAGCGAACGCAACAAGAACTGAAATAACAACTATCACCACACATTTTCTCATCTTAGCAGCTATTTTTTTCTGCTCCTCTTCTCTCTTGTTTAGCTTTCTCAATAATCCGGGTATGATCTGCTTTGCCCGGTTGCACATTGGCGCATCGTACCAATTAAAAAAGCCACAACCACCGTCCTGCAATTTTCTTTCTTTTAATCACATATTTCAACTTCGACAAATGGGTCTAAGAAATTTCATGTTCAGCATAAAAAATTCCAAACTGTGAAATACATTACTTGCCTGAAAATCTTCACAGCAGAGAAACCTTCTCCCAGGATTTGCATCAGTCCAAGAGGTATGAATTGCAGCAAACTTTTCACAGTGGCATAATATTATCCTTTGAGATGCCCCAGAAGATCTTGAACCGGGGTTGAATGTCTTCTTCTTTCTTGAATTGAGAGAGGCGATCGACTGAAAGGATGCATACTGTGACATTTTATAGACAACAAGGAGGATTACACTGTCTGTGTGCATCTGCTTGTTCCAAGGCTAGGGTTTTTAAGAGAAGCCGTTGGTTTGGTGGAGGAAATGAGTTGAATGGGCAAAAATACCCTTCTACAGGAAGGCATGTGCAGCGTCCGTGACTTTTAGTCACCGGATTCTGCCGTCTCAACGAAAATTTATTGTTTTAGGCGACACGAAAATAGTTCATGGGTATTCAGGGCTAAAATTTAAGTTTGTGGCTAATAAACGAAAAGTAAAAATTATTTGCGGGTAATTATAGCAGTTTTCTCTTCTCTATTATTTTCTACTGAAACTATTTTAGAAGTACTACATTGGTGATGAAAGCTGTTTTTGTGTTAAAACTTTTGTAAAAATACCTTCACAATGAAAAGACCACCTTAAAAAGCAGAAATTATACAAATAAAAAACATTTGTATCATTGAAAATGAATGATGTATGGCTGTTTTGTACACAAAAATAGCCTTCAAGATCAATTTAGTACGGAAATAGAGTAAAAAATATCTGAAGGCGAAAATAATACTAAAAAAATAGTACGAGAACCAAAAGTGGTTAGTACTGGGAAAAAAAAAAGGTGAAAACCTAGGGAATCAAGTACCATGACAGGGAATAAAACTCTACATAATAAGGACTAGGAGATGAAAGCCAGATCGTAGCTGGAGACCTCCTTCTTGAAGAAATTGAACTGCCATTTTGTCCCTTGTCTTCATTCTGTTGCGGGCAAGCACATTTGTAGAGATTCCACGAGAATGCAACTTGTGATTTTGTTGTCGCTAACGAAAATTGCACCGGCAATAATTTGTAACCCAGTCGCCGTTCTAGTAAAAATCGACGAAAAAAGCTCACCTCATTGTTATATAAGCTTCTAGAGGCCCAAGTTTGTACAAACTAGGTGTTCAAAATGGGAGGCTCGGCGTCTTGTCTCTGTTATCTTTCATGCAGAAGGGTAGTTCTGGTGATGAAAGAAAACGGAGAATTGCTTAGATTCAAAGAAGATAGTCGTGTTAAAGATGTTTTGGCTGCAAATCCATGTCACAAAGTAATCCGATGCTGCTCAGACAGAGCTGTCCTTCCGGATTCTTTCCAGCTAAGTTGCAATCAGCTTTACTTTTTATTGCCTCGAGGGCTCGCCCTGAGTGATGAAACCTTTGAAAGTCTGCTCGGACTAGCAGCATCAAGATATTTCAAATTCTCAGCTCTGAACTGCAAGAGAGAAGATATTCGTGGAGATTCTCCGAAGCCCAGAGAATCTAACAGCAGGACCTCCTGCTCTAAGGCAGATCCCGGGAACCACAGTAACCGCTGGAAACCAGACTTGCAAACCATACCCGAAGGGAACTCTTCGGCTCTCATGAAAATGCATGAGTAGTTTACCAGAATTTTCTGCTCACCGGAACGACAGAAACCCAATTTTCTTAAGCAGTTTTGGGCGTTGGATCATATGACGAATCAGGCAAACAATGTTTCCGGTAGCCATGTATGTTCCTCCGCAAATTTATGGTGTTTGTAACGAGATTAATATGCACCAAAAGACACCATTTGTAAGAATCCATTTTTGCCGTCACCAGAGTTCATTTCGATGTTTGCAGGGGAAAAGCCGTTATAGACTTGTCAATCATATTCCACTTTCCGTAGTTGTCAGTATCTCTGAATCTCTGAGTTTGATACGTCCCATCACATCACCGTTGTAAACTGCAAAAGCGTTAAGAATAAAGCCAATCCGGTCCTGCTTTGAGTTTCAAATATTTCTCTAGATCATAGAAACACAAGTACCAAAAGAAACAAAGAAAAAATTTCTTAGTTAGGATGCTTATTCTAATTTCTAATAAATTTTCTTAGTATTATTTTTAAATTGTTTTGTTTCTACCACGTGTTCGCATGCCAATCCTAATGGTATAGAAAGGGATTAGATTCATGCAAATGTGTGTATATATATATACAATATAAAAGATTAACAGGGGGAGAGAGGAGGGGCCCGGGGGGGGGGGGGGTATGAATTTATGATGAAAAATGTGCAAAGCTGCAAAGCCCAAAGGCATTCTCAAGTGGGATAAAAATAATGGGCGTAGGAGATTTTGCAGAGAGACAGAAGCCAAAAAAGAAAACAAAAACATTGTACTTCCCATCTCGGACAACACAATGAACTGCATTTTTTAACTCTCAGAATCTTCAGATCTAACCCTAGGAGTCCTCAGCCAATTTTATAATGACTCCCGCTCAAGAAAAGCAGTGAAGCATAGTAATTCAAGAAAAGGGGATCATGGAGGGAGTTAGAGTTAGGGTTAAGGAACACAAAACAAGGTGCAAAAGCCGCTCATTTGTAGGATAGACGGCAGAGAATCATGCGCCCAACTCTTTTCAGACTACTACTGTTCAAACAACATAAAATATAGGAAACTGCTGGGACTAATACATTATGCCTATAAGTTTATGCATAAGTGGCATCGAATGTCAAAACCCAGTAATAAATTAGTAGCAGTAGCTACAAGTTCCAATGCTCCTTAGACTATCAAAATCCATCAGACATGAAACCGGAGTTTATGATCTGCTCAGAAGGTATTTATTGCGAAACAAATCACTAAACAAAGTGGCAAGAAAAGTAGTACAGTACACTACTATTACTATATCTATATCTAAGGCAGCTTTACCCGAACCGGCTAAGATTGGGTTTGGTAGAGTTATACCCGAAATGGGAAGGCAAAAAACCAAACTGTTTCTACTTGCAAAACTGCAGAGACCAGACTATCTTGTCAATCATCATATCTGGCTGATATACTGTAATAGGATAATGGATAAGCAAATGCAGCACAAGATCGAATGAGGGTCAAAGGGTTGATGGATTGGGTCCATTGGAAAATCGATTTTACATGTCATAAAGATGGCAAAGTAGGAGAAGGGAAAAGAACAAAACCAGTGAAGAAACTTCAGAGGGATCAGGTATGTTCCCCCTTTGGCTTCTTTACTAAAGAGAAAGTTGTAATTTATTTTATTAAAGCAATTTTCTTGAACCAGCTTTTGTAATCTGTTATATTCATATTACAGTAGATATGTTGATCATGAAAGGGAGCGTACAAAGGGGTCTTGAAGACTGTGATTGATCGATCATCTACTCATGGTTGTTGGGGTGAATAATTCTTGGAAGAAATGAAGGGGAAGTTCCATAGTCTAACTGTTTTAAGCAGAATCAGAAACAAGACAACGCAAGTAAACATGGAGAAGGTAACAGACATCTACCGAATACCTTATTTTACAACATTTCTTTCCTGTTTTAAGTAGTCAAATTCCGTCATAAGTCAATTTGGAAACTTATTTATAAAGTGCATTTCTTAATTACTTAGTCCTCTGATCATGAGATATGCTTCTTTGTGCAACTCTTTAAACTATGCGGCAAGTTTAGGTCATATAGAAAATTCCAATTCCCTTAGGCAAAAAGATAATTCAATTGAGATTGTGGAAGACAAGGCATGAACTTTGAGTAGAAAAGACATTTGAAATTGTTATCCCTTCCAACCGGAGAAAATGATCAGTTGGGGGAGATGAAAACGACATATATTGCCTGTAAGAAATCTTCTGAGCATTTTGAGTTGAAATCCAAACATGTTGTAACTTAGCAGTTCATATTTATTTGCCAAATTGACAGAAAGATTTGTTTTATATAAGACCTAAAGACTGTAGTATCAAAGTTTTTTTTGGAAACATTTAGAGATATTTAAGCGCCTATAGATGTGAGTCCTTTGTCCTAACATGAATTGAGTTAGGAAATAAAGAAACAACTTATGATGTGTGACAGAAGAATTCAAAATCTTCTTGCTGAAAAGTAGAAGTTTGATTTCAGAAACAAGAAATTGCAGTTGATGAATGAATGAAAGTGAAGAAAAGACTGATAGGGAGCTCCCTTCAGTCCAAGCACAGAGAAGGGGAAGGATGAAGTTTACCTCCCGCATCATTCACACATTCACAATAGCATGGGGTCCTTCTATTGTGTTTGAATGAATGAGTCGGCAGCTAATTCAATCCCTTCACCCCACCCATGAGTGGACTGAAGAAAGCTCCCTTGGACCAATTCTACAATAACATAAATAACATAAGCAATAGCATCAAACTGAAAATGAAAAAATACAAGAAATTTGCAATTCAAATGACAGAATTAAGCAGCAGAAGAGAAATGATTCAAGGAAAAAATAAACAACGTTCATACTTTCAATCTCACATGTTAGATGAAGAGGTTTAACATCATCTGAAGGACATAATAGCTTATGATGGTAAATTAATGATAATGTAGCTCATGAACAATTGTGCTTGTCCATTCTACTCCTAGTTAGTTAATTGTCATCTTGGCAGGAAATTCTAGAACTTCTAAAAGAACAGAAACTATGGAATTTTCTTCCTCTAACCGAGATATTCTATACATAATATGGCGTGCTTTCGTCTGAGAATAAAAGTACTGATGTCTTTGAAGCTTTGAGGAAAAATAGACTAAGGTTAGTCAAAAGATCAGGCTGTATGTTTTTTGCTTGAGGATGCTTAGCGACTTCAACATATACATATATAACTGCTTTTCCGTGTTCCGGGACTTTCATTCTAATTGATTACTCACAAGAGTTCTTACAAGTATACCTTATGAAAATCAAATACAACATTTACATTGCCTAAAAAGGAATTGGTGAAAAGTTTTCAATGGCCATAATACGGCCAGCTATCCCTTGGAAAACACCAGATGTTGCAATCCGTCCGGGTAAAGCAAATGCAATCATTTTCTACTGAAAAAAGCATACCTCATAAGGAGTAAGCTTGATGAGTAGTAATTCCCAAAAGCAGGAGTACTGCTTGCAGAACCCTAACCCTAGGCCCACCCCCAGCCAACACCGTCTAGAGGATAGGTTAAGGCATTAGTAGGCTTACATTGCTAAAGGCAAAAATCATGCGAGAGAGGATAGACACCGTTACCCAGAAACAGATGGGTCTGTACATGCAATAAAGGTTAAAAGATCAGACCACATAACCGAAGCATAGATTCAGAACTCACGTAGATCATGGAGAGAAACCTTTGTAGGAATGCTTAAGCTCCATGCTTCTTCACTGAAGAGTCAAGGCAGAGATATAAATTACCTGGAAGACAAGTACCAGAATCTGGAGAATGCCAAAAACCCCTCTGGATTTCAAAATGCACTTTTTGGCAAAACCAGACAAGTAAATACTTCATGTATGCTCAAACACATTTTATCAGCATTAGATCATGATCATTAGACAAAGCAGATGAAGCACAACAGTGAGTTTGCAGACATTCGCATACTTTCTTGCGTGTAAGTTTCCATCTAAAGAACCCAATGATCAATTGATGGATCAGGTCATTCTAAACCAAATTGTGCTACCAAAAAAAAAAAAAAGTCAAGAAAAGAGGGAAAAAGAGGAAAGCAAAAGACGCGGAGGAGAAGCAGTGTTTAAGGCCATATGTGTCGCTGTCTTCATGAGAGTCAGAGAAAAAGGAGAGAACGAGAGGTGAAAGATCTCAACAAATCTGGCAAAAGAGAAGAAAGAGAAAGGGGAGGAAGGAAGGGGTGGCTACCGAGCTTCACTTTTCTCAGGAGATCTTTCTCAGGGTTTAATGTAGGGAGATGAGACACTGAGACTGGAGAATTTGTATTGTATTTATACACAAATATGGATAAAGGGATTCGGCTCTCCCAGTAGTTTTTGTAGCAAAAGAAACAATATGCGGTGTGGTCTGTAGTGGGGTTTTCTTTGACCAGTGTTCTCTTTCTCTCTCTGAATCGTCATTGGTTGTTGACAGCACCGTCTGGCCTGGCCTACGCTTTCTGGGCTTCTTTTGTTTTCTAACAGAACTGCGACAGCAACTGTGGAGTGCTTGCATTTTGCTGCAGGGTTTAGGTTTCCTCGCCTTGAGACTGTGACTACCTTCCAGGCTCACCACAAGCTGACGGGTCATTACCCTTATATCACACAACCACTCCACTTCCCTTTCACGGTTGTTTTGGTCTATATTTATTTGTTTTTATTTTGAAAATCAATATAGAACAACTTTTATTTGGAGTTCTATCTCTACTTTTATTTGGAGTTCTATCTCTACTTTCTGTCAATATAAAGACATTCCAATTTCCAGATGCATAAATTTGACAATATGATGAAAATCGTTTGACAAATTAGTTATAATTATAACAATTTTCATATGTCACGATATAATTTAACAATTTATGTGCATACTATTGTCTTCAACAAAGTTATTTTTGTCCTTTCATGCTTTTCAATTTAAATTTCAAATCCATTTCTAATAAGAAAAATGGACCACACATTCAAATGTTGAACACCCATCCAGTTATTTTTTTTTTCCTTATCCGTAATAGATATCTACTTGCCCTTGAAGATAGTGGTAAGGCATGAGTTACATTTCAGTTGTCAAATTTTGTCGTAATTTTAAAATTGTTATAAGGGTAAATTCGTAAATTAATTTATAGGTTTTAAAAGATAAAAGAATTTTTTTTTGTTAAGAAGAGAAAAGAAAAAATAATTTTTGAATAGCTAATTTTTGAAATTATTTCATGATCACTTTATGCAATAAAGATTTATGTTTTTCTTTGCAAAAAAAAAACATGATAAAAATTATGTTATTCAATTGACCTTGTATGAAGAAATTATTCTCTATCTAATAGATCGAAGGCTTATTCTTGGAATTCATGTAAATCACGAATTCTTGATTTTAGTTTTGGCTTTTAAATAAAAGAAAAAAAAGAAACCGAAACTGCATTAGGAGGGCTTCCTGAAAATATAAATGAAATATAAAATTTTTGTACATAACGATGCTGCATAATGAGTTAGAGTTCATCACCCAACCGCGAAAGCTGAGATTATGAGAGATCATAGACCACTGTATACATTATCTACCTTAAATTGTATTTGCACACAATTTTGATGTCCAATGTAAAATTTCAAAGGTAAAACTCACGTATTCGCTAATAAATAATTTAATTTTTACAAAACTTAAAATTAAAATTTTAAAATCAAACCATATCCAATCTCACCCTTAATTTTACCATTTTGAAATTAATTTTTCTAACTTTGTATTATAATTGTTAAAATCAGCCCTTGGATACTAAATTTGAAAATAGTTTCGTATATGTCATGTCATAAGTTTTAGATTGTTTAATTTAGGATGTATTTGAATTGTATTTAGTTGGGAGAGTTTCTGTCTGGATTTCGTGAAAGTAATTTTTTTATAAAAAAAGAAATAGAATACAATTGTGTGTTTGGTTGGTCCAAACACTATCCAAATGAACTCTTAGTCACCATAGATGAATAAGAATTTCAATAACAACTTCAATTTGTTCACCAAATTAACTGCAAAACCTGATGAATGAAGTATTCTTTTTTTTTTTTTTTTTTGAGTTGTCCATGATATCTTCCCTCAACGAACTGAAAACTTCAAAGAGTAATTCAACTGGTAAAATGTTTCTTTGCAAATCTCATTCCATTCTCCTATTTCCTTAAATAAAAAAAATGACAAGGTTTTTATTGTGTCAATATTTTCATTCATATTCAACTATAGAACAAGTTGCTTCAAAAAAAAAAAAAAACATAGTACGACTAAATTCAGTAGAATGGTTTCAGTTCAAGCCCCGACGTTTTATTGGTGAGACTTGATCATATTTCTTCAAGTTAGGACACATCATCTAATATCATTTCACACAAATTAAGTTCCTTAAATCTAAATAATCAAAACCTAAATCCTCTGATTTCATTAATATTCTCTAATTTTCCTATATCCATTTTAACTCTCAGCCGTCAATCCCTCGACTTAAGAACGTGCAAGAAGGCACCCGATTGGACCAAATGCTGATTGGCATTTTCCTCCATGGTAATTGGCATGCACTTAATTTGGACATATCTCTTGGACTCTCTCATTGATTACAACAACTCTTTGATGTGCCATCTAAGAAACTCATGAACATGCGAAACGTTTACAGGGACAACAGCTTCTGGAATCCTCAAACAACATCGAACCTCACCTAAACAGTGTTCTTTTGCTAACACCACGAGGGTTTCTAGTGCTGGTTTGTCTTAAAAAGACTAGACCAGAGATCCTTTTTTTTTTTTTTTGAAATTCCGCATTGATTAAATGTATGAATAATCAAGCAAGTTCAATGAATTTGTAAATTCTACAAGATACAAGATAAAACCTTAATCAGAAGAATAAAAAACAGTGGTCTAATGTTGTGTTTCTTTTTTGTTGGTGATCATGATTCGCGCATCCTAAGATATTGCAGCATTTTACGGAAAGATGGGTCCTCAAAATGTGTTAGAATATGAATAAATTTTTGGCATTTTTAGTACATGCTAAAATCCTACTACTAAGAATTTAGGCGAGAATCTTAATTATTTGCCCAGCAGACTTTAGTCCACGGTGGAAAGATCAGGATGAGGTCAAGCAAGCTCGAGTATCATGATATGCTTTTGAGAACAACTTGTATCGTGAGGTTAGCATGGCCTCTTTTTTTTTTTTTTTTTTTTCTTTCCATTTTGAAGAGGATGGATAGCCAACGTTAAATAATATAATGACTTAATTGAATTACATCTTGGTCCTCCTAAGTGGCCGAAAATTCATAAGTGCTGGGGTAAATTGATTAGTAGCACTTTTTAGTCCTTATCAAGTAATAAATTTTAAGTTTATATGTATGAAAAACATTTTAAGTCTATAGAATTTTCAAAATTAATAAAAGTTTCAATTTTGAACAACGTAAATTTTTCACAAACAAATGTTTATATTGTAAAAAAAAAAAAATAGGTATAAGAAAAAGTTATTCTAACAAATGGAGACAGTCGCATTGAGATATAAATATTTTCATTAAAAATTAAAAAACAAAAAGGATAATTGTACTATATCAAAGATTAGTGTGGACCTTAAAAGAAATTATTGTTGCAAAATAATAATAAAGTGATAATTTAATTTGTCTACATCCAACTGTATTAATAATAACAAGTTTGATGTATAAAAAGAAAAAGAGGAATTTAATTGCAAAAGCAGCAGGGAAAATTGGACCAGCTAGCTGCTAAATCAACAACTCATCTTTCTTGAGAAGAACAATCCAGCTTTAAAAATTTTAAAAGGAGACAATAACCTTACACAATTACAACAGTATGACCTAAAATTATCATAATTAGGTAGACCATCATTTTGATCAAATCTTTGCATATCTCACGTAATGATCCGAGGTTTTGACCGTAACAAAGCCAAAATGCCAAAACTGTCCTTTTTCCTTTTTAATTATTTTCTGATGTCCTAGAGGGCTACTATCCCGTGCTCTTCAAATTTTCAAAGGAAATATAAAAGGAAGAAAAAAGCGAAAGAAAAGATAAAAAGAGGGAGATACCGGTTGGGCTTGAACTGACCTCATTCTCCATGTTTTTTTTAAAAAACCCCCTTTTTTTTTTTTTTTTTTTTGCTGGGTCATTCTATTGATTGCTCAAAATACAACTAAATACCCAAAGAGGGCCCAACCAATTAAAACGACCTCCCTTTTCCGTAGCTTCAATTGTTCATGTCAAAGAAATAGCCCACAACAGCAATAGCCCAACAATTAACCGCCCAAGTTCTTTTTTTTTTCCTTTTTTGTTTTTTTTTGAGAAAATGATAGCCCAAGATTTTTAAAACCCGTATAGGAGGAAAAAAAAGGAAGTTTTAAAATTGAGGAATCAGATCTCGGCTCGTGGCGAATCTGCCGGATGCTGAGGTTGTGTAGTAGGAGGATTCTCGGTGACGCTTCTATCCGAGGAAATCAAAAGCCAGGGAGAGAGAGCGAGAGAGAAAGTTAGCGGGGGATATTTTGGAGAGGGCAAAGGGCTTCGAAATCACTTTCTATTTTGATTTTGATTTCATTGTCCTCTCCCTCCGAATCGATCAATTTGGTTGCTGTGGAATTCAATTCTTGTAGCAGAAGGAGGTCTGCGCATTTCGGCTGAGGCAATTCTGAGATTGGAGTTAGATTGGATTAGCTTATGGCTTACCGGAGGAGGCAGCAAGTAGGTAGGGTTTCTACTGTGAAGGAAGAAATTGGGAGTTCTTATAATCCTCCACCGCCGCCCTATGACGGCGATGACGTCTCTTCCTCGCCGTCAGCCTCCTCGCTTGCCGCGAAAGCCATCAGAGCTTCCTCTGCTCATCGTGATTCGTCTCTCTCCTCCGCCTATGGCCAGTCAGCTTTGTCTTCTCCCCGGGGCTCTGTTAACGCTGCATCATCTTCACCTTCACCTTCACCTTCATCGGCGAAGGTCTCTTCTATCTCTTTTTGTTTCTCTTAATAATTCTTTATGCACATTTGACTTATTTAGTTTTCCGAAAATGTCGATTGCTTTTAGCAAAGTTGTTCTTTTTCCCCTCTCTCTCTTCTTCCAGTTTGATCATTCTTGTTGAATTTAGAAGATCTCTAGTGATTAAGCGGCACTTGGACTGTTTTAATTGGAGCAGTGTGAGGTTGAAGAGTATATGCTACTTCTTTCTTGTTGAGAAAATATTGCGCTCGGCTTAAAATAAAAGCGGTAGCATTACTCCACTAGCATTTGCATTATTTCTTTGAAATAAGATCTGAATGTAGCGGCTCCGTTGTTCTCTGAGGAGTAATACGAGGGAGTTACATTGGAGATTCGGTTAAACATGATTCTTTAGCCTGTTTTGCCTTTATTCTTCTACACAAGTTTGAGTTTATCGCACAAGTTTTAACTATTTTGTGCGCTCAGGTGTAGTCTAAAGATGTCTTCTACTCAGAACTATGATTGCACACCTTTATTATTGGAAATAATGAATTCTATGGACTCTTGATTGTTTCCTAGTTGGAGTTGGACTAGAAAATTTTATTCTTCATTTATGGATAACATTAATATTTTTAATCAAACATGGCCCGTGGATTTCCCTTGTTTTTTTAGATGTTTGTCTCTTTTGGTAAGTGGATCAATTAGTATTTAAGCTGGAAGCAGATTTAAGTTTGATTGGTACCAAAATGATAGCTAGAGTCCAACATTTCTTAGCTGTCGGTCATAAATGAGGAGTGGGATAGAAGGGTGAGGGAGAAAACTTGTTCTGCTGAACATTTTCTAGGAATTCATGGTTCTCTGTGATTCAACCAAAAACATTAATTGATTAACTTATGCTTTAAAAAGACGAATCTTTAGCCTTTCATTCATTTGGAAAATTCTTGATGATTTTTGGTAAGATATTTCTGTTCTATTAAGTTACTTACCCACAATTAACTGAAAACATATGGGGATTTAGCTAATTGTTTTCAATGTCTCAACTTGCTGAAATGTTTTGTAATTTTCCATTGTTCAATGATAAATCTGTAACTTTTCTCTTCTTTCTGCACTTTCTGGCTTGCATTCTCAAAATTTGTTAGTTACAAATGTAGGATTCCCCCAGTTATGAGTACACATCAATGAAAAGCTTGGATGAACCGAAACAAGGAATTTGGGGTGTACTGGCTAGGAAAGCTAAATCCATTCTTGACGATGACAATGCACCGCCACAAAATGATACACCAGGAAAGACAAGGTTTCAGATGCCCAGTAGAGCAGCAAGGGCTCAGGTCAAATCCTAAAGTCAACTATCTGTTTGAACATTTTGAAGTGACAAATTCTTTTGCAACACTGGAATTAGGCTTTTGATGAGATCTGCTCCTTATGATCTGTGTGGTTAATGGACTTTTGCAGTATGGTAGGACATACCAGTCATCAGACGGCCAACCAAAGACAGAGAGCCCTGCATTACAGAGGGGACTAGGTGCTATTGCTTCTTCACTTAATTACATTGGCGGCACGATTGGGAATGCTTTAGAGGTAGGATTTTCTGTTAAGGTCTTCTAGCAAGATGCCTGCCTGTTGATACACTCTTACGTTGAACCTTTTAGATTTTGCACAGTGTGCATTTCATCCAGTCGGTCTGATATATTTTTGATGCTATGTTATAGATCTTTCAAACATGAGTAGTGGAAGTTTGTAAGGCCACTTTCGTATTGAGTTGTCCTACACTTATAGTTTGTATTCTTTATTGATATTAATTTATTCTCTAGTTTGACATGGCTGATTTGCATCTTCTTGTCCCAGGAGGGTCTCACTGTTGTGGAAAACCGCACTGCAGACTTTATTCAAGAAACACGAAAACTGCAGATAAGGAAAAAAGGTAGTAATATGGGCTTCCAGAATCAGGCAGATTTTAGTGGTGCGCAACAACCAACAACACGGCCTCATGGGCAACCCCAGATGCAGGCTGATCTGGAAATTCAACTGAAGGCATCTCGCGACGTAAGGTGGCAACTTTGTATAGCTGGTTTAACTTGGTAACTGATTAACCGCAGGGTGGATGGGGGTGCTTGATCATTTATTATACCATTATAGCTAATCGTTAGATTTGAATTCAACTCTTTCTTATTCTTAGGCAGGAACCTTTTGTTGATGGAAAAAGTTCAAATTTGTAATATCATAAGTAACTTGTCTGGGTAACACACGCAAGACTGTTTGCTAGGATAATCAATTTAGGAAAATCTGAGAAACCGGTCACGTTTGTCCCTTGTTACGTCATGGTATTGCAAAGAACCTTCAATTATAGATTTACCATTCAACATGTATTTTGTTTGTTGGTCTTACATGGTTATGGAATGCTACCCTTAGGCAAAATGTTCAACTCTTCAAGTTTGCAAAGTGTCTAAAGTACAACTTCCAGCTTTTGAAGTTCTGAACACTTGCAAGATGAATGATGGTCCTCTTTCTTCACAGGTTGCAATGGCAATGGCTGCAAAAGCAAAGCTACTTTTACGGGAGCTAAAAACAGTTAAAGCTGATTTAGCTTTTGCAAAGGAGCGCTGTGCTCAACTTGAAGAGGAAAATAGAATTCTAAGAGAGAGCCGAGAAAAAGGAGACAGCCCAGAAGATGATGATTTGGTACTGAACCTTCTTATCTTGGTCCTCCTACAACCAAATTCCTTTCCCCTTAATTTTAATGTCAAGTTCGCCTAGTAACGTAGAACTTTTATCCTGGTACACTGCTGTACTATTCTATTTGATGACAACCACAGGCGTGCGGGTAGAGTGTTGTGGTTTTGTCCAGTTTACGGCATGCACTTTGATCTATGATGTTTAATTTTCAACTTCATTTTTGTTCTGCCTGAGTCTTATGGTGCTGGTGCACTACCTTTTTTTTTTTTTTTTTTTGGGGGGCGGGGGGGAAGGTGGGGTTGGGGAGGGGAGTGTTCTATCTCTATCCATCACATTAAGGACAATCTACACAGTGAATATCAAATAAATCAATTTTTCTGCCTCCAATAAACCTTGATGGTGACATTTGTAACAGATAAGGCTTCAGCTTGAGACACTTTTGGCTGAGAAAGCACGGTTGGCCCAAGAGAATTCAGTCTTTGCACGGGAGAATCGTTTCCTAAGGGAGATTGTTGAATACCACCAGCTTACCATGCAAGATGTAGTCTACCTTGATGAAGGAAGTGAAGAGGTCACTGAGGTTTATCCAATCAAGGTACCTTCAGCCACCAACCTGCAATCTCTGGGCACACCTACTTCACTTCCAGTATCCTCCGTGTCTCCAAAGGCTCCTTATATCAAACATCCACAACCGAGCCAGCATGACTCCTTCCACGAGTTGTCTTCAGGCCCCAAAGATATTCCCCAATCTGGCACCCCATTGAGCTCATATATTCATATGGTAGATGAAGATCCGGAAAAGAAGTAGATTGCTTTGTCGAGGATGGTTCTCGGTTGATTTTCTCCTTCAACAGAGGTTTGGATTTGTACAAGATAACTTGGTTTCTTCTACTTAAATTATTTTGGCTCTTGATCTATTTGGTTGGAGTTGTTGTAATTTGTGTCCGGATCAATTGCCATTACTAGAAACTACAATAGGGAGGGAACAGGTACATGAGTTTGACGTTGTTTTAAGAAAAAAACCCGTGCCCTTAACCTGACATTAAAAATGATTTTGTACATGTGTATTAGTTGAACGAACTACTGATTATGTTGTAGCAATTGATTTGTATACCTTCTGTTGTAAAGTTCTGAATGGATATGTATATTTTCTTGTTCTATTTTGCACAAGTAATTCAATTTTTTATGAAGCTGAGGATAAATTATCGGATAGAAACTTCGTTTTAATCCCACCCTATTCCCTTGTTTACGAACGAAATTTGTGTTATTAAATAAGAGGGCTCGCAGCGTGATGAACCAACCAATCAAAGCATCAACGCAAAGCTGTTATACGGGTGGACCTTTTGTCGGTGAGACTGAGAATGTGGACATGTATGTGCCCATTAGAATGCCTTGGCTCGTCATTACCTCAGCAGCGGGGAAACTCTTTCTGACAAAATTCTCATGAATTCAACGCACATGTGAATGAAAAGATTGATGTGGCAATGGGGAGGTCCATTCTTCATCTTTCCAAGCGACCGTCTCTTTTCTTCTTACGCTTAGGGCATTGGGTGGAATGGTGAAACTGCAGTATGATTGCACAGTTGATGTATGAGTATCACAATTTACCCAGAGTAGTACTCCTACTGAAAGGACATGTGTAAGGACCCCCACGAGTCTGAAACGACAGTCCATCCATACTTTCTTGAGGGGAGATGGCTTTCTGCATCCTCGGCTTCCCAATGGTTACTTCAAGCAGAAGCAGGTGGTCCTATTTCTGTTCGATCTGTTGGTTCCAATCTTGACGGTGCATGGTTCAATCGTTTACTAGAATCTGGAAACAGAGCGAACTGCCAATCCAACTGGAAATTTTGGTGCCTCCTCCGGAGCTACAAGTTGGGAGAGAAGAGTACATAGATTGACCCGAAAGCTTTGGAAGAAACGTTTTCAATCCCCGAACCATGAATTAAATCCCAATGCTGTTGGTCACATGGAGATTATAGAATGGTTCTGCCAGAAAGGAAAATTATAGAAAAAAAAGTGCTAAATGGTCCCTACTCTCACTTGATGATCTAATCTGTTGCTGATATGTCTGAATGTGACTGGGTTGGAGCTGAGTAAATACTCCATAAGCGGTGGGTGTGGGACTGTTTCTCTCTCTCTCTCTCTGCTCTGTCTTGACATAGCTGTGTGTGGTTAATTGCTCTCCACTTACTTTTCCTTTCCATTTATATATCTTCCATATTTCTCACCTACTCTTTCTTCTCAAAATACTCCACTAATTAAAATTCCCCGTCTGATTTTCTTGCATAATTTTGTTGGCCAGTAATGTTCTCTATCTATTCGTCAGAGATATGATTTAGGTGCATTAAAAGCTTCCAAGATTACATCATTTCCTTTTGCGCGTTGCTCTCGTATTACTTATCCCTTTTGGCGATTTCAACTGGTCTCACTGTCACTCATAATCAATCTTTCATAAATCACATGAATTAGAAGCATGGCCGTTATGCATGTTTTCAACAGGCCTGGTAAATTCTTGCAGTTTCTCAACGGTCATTCTCAGGAGCTTCGTTAGATTTTTATTGGGAATCTGATGCTTCTGGTTGCGTATTTGTACTTCATTCTCTGGTTCCCAATGCTCAGTGCTCAACCTGCTACTGAATTCTCAGCACGTTCACTGGATTCACTGCTGCAGGACCATGCTTTCAGGGCATTTGTTCGGCCCAGAACGGGCTTCCCTTACGATGGCAACGTACCCTCGAATTTGACCGGGATTAAGGTTGCAGCAATGAGATTGAGAAGTGGTAGTCTCAGAAGGAGAGGTGTTAGCAGCTACAAAGAATTTCACATCCCAATTGGTGTTGTTGAGCAGCCATATGTGGAGAGACTGGTTCTCGTATACCACAATTTGGCTAACTGGTCCTCGTTGTATTACCCTTTGCCTGGCTATACATATCTTGCACCAGTTCTGGGGCTCTTGGCTTATGATGCCTCCAATTTGTCGGCCAAAAACCTGCAGGAATTGGACATCCGAGCTTCTCAAGATCCCATAACAATCCACCTTTTGGATGTTCAAGAGGCGCCCCAGGGCTCATCGCCAATGTGTGTTTACTTTGGCTTGGATGGTTCAGTGGAATTTGACAATGTGATAAACCGAAGTTTGTGTTCAACTACAAAGCAAGGTCACTTCTCCATAGCAGTTCAGTACACCGCTCCATCGCCTGCTCCAGCTAGCATTGGTGGAGCCGGAGGCAGCGGTCGTAGAGATAAGCACAAACTGTGGATTATCCTTGGTTCTGTGGTCGGAGGCGTGGTGCTGCTAGTTCTTCTCGGTGTCCTATTTGCTTGTCTGATGAACTGCAGGCGCCAGAAAAAGATACAGAGCATGGAAGCAGCAGCAGATACAGGGGAGCCCTTGCTGATGGCAAATGTAGGATATACAAGAGCGCCAGTAGCATCAGAAACTCGAACTAGACCGGTCCTGGAGAATGATTACATGCCCTAGAAGTGATTGCCCATTTGCCTGACTATAGATGATTCCTGAAAATTAACTGTACACTCCTAAAATTTTTCTTGAGAAGAAACACAATTCTTTATGAATTTGGAGTATCTTGTGAATTTTGTCATTGGTTCCTGCTACTAGTTGAATATATATGAACAAAAATTTCCTGTGCACTAAACCTACGGAATGTCCACTTGCCCACATAAAAGTTTGTTAGTGCTGTCTGCAGCAATACAAATAATTGAAGTTGGTATAGAAAATGCGCCAGCGAGCAAACCATTCAAATCTTCTGTAATTTAGTACTAAAAACAATTGATAGAGACGACATTTAATGGTACAATTTTCATCAGGATTCACGACTATTCTCCAAGATTTGGTACGATTTTTTTTCCCAGAATTTACCTAAGCATTTTCCAAGAAAAAGATTTCAACCAAGCACTGCGGACCTACCCCCCACTCCCCCCCGGACGTTGAGCCACGCTGCTGGATGTTGCCTGTTGCTGAAGCAGGCATGCTAGCGAAGAACCCGACTCCATGGAAAACCTGAAGTTTGGCCGTAGCAATCTTGAAGATTTGCATAACCATTTCTTATTCGCACGATTCAAAACTAAGAATAAAATCTCGAGTCACGGAGGAAGGAAATAATACTAATTAGATTTGATTTGAATGTCAACCGTTGAATGAGGAAATGAATCTTGCAAGGAATTCGTCATCATGATGATGGACGGAGATATCCTAGTTGTAGCATTTAAATCCCAATGAGACTATCTATCAGGTGAAATTGTATAGAATTTGTGTTCAAAAATTACTCCTTTCGTTTCGGAATACATGATTTTTTCAATCTTTTCTCTTTTTTTTAAGATATTTAACTTTTTATAAATTTAAAAATTATTTTTTAAAAATTACTTTTACTTTTTTATTAATTAAAATATTTCATTATAATAGAAATAAAAAAGGCCATATAAATAAGTTAAAAATTTATAATAAAAAAGAAAAGATGATTGTTATGTCTAATTTTGAGTTTGACTATATACAATCAAAAAAATTAAATTGTTTTTAATTTCTCTCCCAACTTCTTCTCTCTCTACAATTTTACTAAAATTAATAAGCATCCAATTAAATCGGGATATAAACTCAATTAGATAAAAAAATTATATTAAACTCTCTTAATTTTGAGATAAAAATTTAAAATTTAAAATTTTTAAAATTTTGAGTCTGGACAGAACTATAAATAGAACTCATAATAACTCCCATGAGTTTCGCCCAAAAGGGTGCAACTATAGCATGAGTTCCATCTTGGAGGACGGAACTACTGTGCAAGTTTGGCCAAATGTGGCAAAACTTTCTTAGAATTTTAAAAAGTTAAAATTTTGATATTTTATAATTTTTTATTTTAAAATTAAAAAAAATCAGTGTAAATTCACTACTGATTATGTTATTTAATTTGATCTAATATTATATTTATTAATTTTAGTAAAATTTTAGAAAAAGAATAAAAAAGAAGAGATGGGATTTAGAGAAAAAATTTAAAAAATCTAATTTTTAAACTATATATAATACAAAAATTATATATTGTAATGATACAAAGAGAATATCACAATCTATCAACTCTATAATAAATAATACACTTAATTGCTTAGGGTCAAATTGGATTAGTTTTCAATCTACAATTTTTTTATTTTTTTACTTTTTAAATTTTAAATCTTATTTTTTTATAAATTATAAATAATTTATTTTTATAAAATTTAACTTAAATAAAAATTCAATTCAAATACTAAAACTAGTTCGCCAGGTTGGGCTGTTAACCAAGAGCTAGCTTCCAGATAGAATTGCCAACGAATAAGAAGACGTGTGGGTCAGCTTAAAAGCGTTCCTACTCCCTCAACCCATTCAGAATCCAAGCGCAGGAGCCCAATCAGCCGAGCCAGGCTAGGGTAATCCAGATCACTCTGTTTTCCACTGGAGGCTTAAAAATTAATACCCCATCCATGTCAAAATATAAACTCTTTTGATCTTTTTCTTCATTTTTAAAATATTTAATTTTTTACAAAATTTTAAAATTTTTAAAAATTACTTCACTATAAATATAATTTTTTATTATTTATTATATTATTAAAATTAATTAAAAATATAATAAAAATACCTCTTATTTTCTTCATATTTTATCTTTTTTAAAAAGTCAAAAAACTTTATATTTTGAAATAGATGGAATATTACTTGCCTAGTTTCTTATCATCATCTCAAGTTTGAAATGTGTTTTTCTTTTTTGACCCAGCCTTTGAAATTTGTTATGAAAAACAATATTGGAAATATATAACTAAAATAGATAATGAAAAATCAATGCACCAAAAGATTTTCAAAAAAAAATCCAGAAAAGTTTTAAGAGCAGGCAAAAAAGAATTACAATGGGAAGCAAAAAGTTAATTGCCACAAAATTGATTTAACTCTAATGAACTTGGGGATGGGATTAAATAGTATTTTAATTTGAGATTTTCTGTCTTAAATTTCGTGAAAGAAAATTATTTGTGAAAAAAAAAATAATATTCAAAATAAAAATTTTATATTAAATTTCGTAATAAAATATTATCTAAATAATAAAATATTTTGAATTCAATGGCTTCGATTGATTCATATAAGAATCAAAATGGCAAAAGAAAACATACATGTTGGACAAATAGTAATAGTAATATATTAGAATAACAACGTTAGAGCATCAACAACATCAGAGCACGTTAGTAATACTAAGTACTATAACAGACGGCTCCCCACGGACTGCATTGCATGACGTTAATAATTGTGAGAAGTAGAGAGACGACTCCCCAATGATTTATTGCAAATTGCAACCCACACATTGTTGTCTGCGGCCCAACGTGCTCTGCCACGTACTTTCTGGGCATAGCTTACAGGAATCCTATGCTCCTTCTTCACCTATTCCCCGCACTGCCTCGTAGATTTTTCACTTACTATATATATATATATATATATATATATATATATATATATATATATATATATATATATATATATATTATAAAAATACTAAATTAGTTTTAACTTATTTTTCTACCTAATATCTTCTCTCTTATTATCTCTTTATAATTTTACTAATATTAATGAGTATCGTATTAAATTAAATTATATAAATAAATAATCAAATCCTAAGCCTTCAATTTTAAAATTTTGAAAATTTTTAAATTTTGATGTTGGCCATTCAAGGAAAAACTCTCCCATGATTACTCACTCAAAATTCATGAAAATTAAAGTTTTTCAAAATTTTTTATTTTAAAATCAATATAATTCAACGTAATTCAGTATCTAATTGTATTGTATAGCTTATATTAATATAATATTTATTAATTTTAGTAAAAAAATATAGAAAGAGAATGATAGAAAAGATATTGGGTAGAGATAGAGAAAAATTAAAAATTATTTATTTTTTATTATATATAATCAAATTAAAAATTATATATAGTAATACTTTTTTTCATTTCACAAAGAAGACAAATGCTTATGCCTTCTTCTCCGTGCTAGCATATTTCCTTTCCTTTGGTGGAAATAAACAAAATTTGTTGGACAAAGTAGTCTATTTGTCTTATAGTCTACTACTTTCTTTCTTTGGAATGTGCACATTTTCTATTTATTTTGTATAGAACAATTTCTAACAAGAGTTGTTATATGATAGAATCTTTCAGATTTTCCCTCTTTATTAAAATATTTTTTTGGTAAAGTTTACGTATTATATTTTTAGAATTATTTTAATTATAAAAATAATTCTTCCATTCTCTCTCATATTAGTAAAGAATAATTAAATTAATTAATAATAAAATAATAAAAATACTCTTTACTTTATTCATCCTTATTAATCTATAAAAAAGTATAAAAATATTTTATATTTTGAAACTAATAAATTATTTTTTATTCAATTTGAATAAGAAATTGGTATAAATACTTATTTTTGGTGGAGGTATAGGAAGAAGCTAGGTTTTAATAGTAGTAGTATCCAAGGATAGCGACGAATATATTGAGTGCCAAGTTTTCGTTTTCTTTTTTTTTTTTTGTACATTCCCATCTAGAATTTATTTTTCTACAAGAATTGTCCGAATAGAGTTTATAGAATGTAATATTTTCTTTATTATTATGAATTTATCTTTCCATGTAAAACTTGTATGTTTATTACACTAATGGAATCTTTTAATTACAAAGAAATTAAATATTCAATTTTAGATGAAGAGAATATATTTTAAGAATGACTTTATATATTTAGCATAACAGAATAATCTGAACCAAAAATTAATAAAATAATAATAATAAATGATTAAAAAAAGTATGCAATAAAATGATTTTTTTAAAGTGTTTATATGGTCTGCCTTTTCTCTTTTCTTTTTTGTCTATATATAAAAAAAAAGAGTAATTTTTTTTTTTTTGGCTGATGAGTATGCAATAAGGTGATTGATGACGTAGACTAGATAGACAGACTTGTTTGATAGAGCCCCCTTTTCCAAAGACATAATTGTCCTATGCGAATATTCTAAGAGAGAGAAAGAGCGACAATTCAATCTGCGTTTGATATTTTAAAACAATTAATTGAGAAGCGCAGCCAGCAGATGTCTAAGTGCACTCAAGAAGGCGAAAACGGCTAATTTTGCACTCCATTTGATTTCGACATTTGAAAATGAAAAAAAAAAAAAAGCGAAAGAATATTTTATATAAGAAGATGAGTCGAATGTGGTATCCTAATGTTCTTTCAACAGTTATTACCAATTCCATTACTTAAATAAAAGTTTGTTTTTAACTTTTCCCCTAAAAAAAAAGAAAATACTGCTAAATAATTACACTTCGACCACAATATATATATATATATTAGAGGGACAATGCGAAAGAAAAAATAAAATTATACAAAAATAAATTATTTGTGCACGAAGCTTTATATATTTTTATTTTAAAATATATGTTTTAATTTTAATTTAAAAATTTAAATAAAATTTTAAAAATTGATATATATCTAAAATAGCCTTACTTAAAAATAATTGATTAGTATTTCACATTCAAATTCACTATTAAGGACTAGAGTTTTAAATGGTTGTTTAAAAAATTAATATTTTTAAAAAATAAAAGTGTACAAATGTTTAGTTAAATATAATAGTAAAATTAAAAAATAAATATTTTGAAACAGATTAAGAAAATTAAGATATATATATATATATATATATATATATATATATATATATATATATAGATATATATATATATATATATATTAAATCTAAATGAATAATTCAAATAAAAAATTTTATATAATGAAATAAGCATAAAATGTAACATATAATTCATCAATTAAAAATTGATAAAATATTGAAGTAATTGTTCAATAATTTTTTAATATTTTAATAAAAAATATATCGATAAATTTTATATATTTACTTTAAAGATAAAAACTCTTCACGTTAATTTACTTTAAGGATAAATTTTATACTGATTAAGTGTGCGCCGAACGTTAGGAAATAGGAAAGAAGAAAAAACGATGGATATCACACCTTTTAGAAGATAATTTTAGAGAGAGAGAGAGAGATTAGTAATTGATACCATCGCTTATCCTAATAATTATATAGGAAGAAAATATGTAATTAAAAATGCTGCTGACAGAGGCCCTCAGCCGCAGTACTCTGCCGCTCAAACTGTAAAAACCATTCACAACAACAACAACAACAAAGTTGGCCGAACCCAGAAACGTGTGCATTTATGTACCCCACAGCTATTCCAGTCTCCAACTCAATCAACTCATAAAGAGTCATTCTTTGTACATTTACAGTTTTGCCGTATTTACTTCTTTCCATTTTTCACTGAACAGAAAGTTCAAGCTTCCGTCTTTGTAACCAATATTTCCATTTTCTATAAAGTGCTCGACGCCCTTTTTTTCTGGTCCTTTTCTTCTTCCTCTAAAGCAGTTTCAGACCCTTTAGCATGCAAGTCATGTCTAGTTTATACACACAGAATTTGAACTTTTCGCCTGCAAGAGGTGTTTCTCCAATACTAAGAACCAATACTGATATTGATAGGTATTTCCTAAATCTTTTGTTCATCTTCTTTCTTTTTTCTAAAATTTCGATTTTTGATGTTGGAAAGCTTTCTTTGATTCCTTGTGTAAAGCTAATTCTGTTCTTGAATGTTTTGTAGCCAATACTTGGCAGAACTATTAGCGGAACGCCAGAAGCTTGTACCTTTTATGCAAGTACTCCCGATATGTAGCAGATTGTTAAATCAAGGTTTGTACTAAAGTTTGGATCTTCCTTTTTCATTTACTTTGTTCTGCTCCTTATGCATGGTGTCACCCACAGATTAGTTCATGATGATGACTGTTAGGCGAAGTTTTAATTTGATTCATGGAACTTCTTAGTGGCTTCCTACTGCTTGATAGGATATCCCATTGATTCAACAGTTCCTTGCTTGACTGGATGATGTTGAATTCCTTAGGCTGTAACTGGATTGAATTCTATATGTGGGCTTTAAGGAATTATGTCTTGGTTTGCTTCTGAGATGTCATGGCAAACTGCTATACTGCCTTTTTCTACTGGTCCTCATTAAGTGGATTGATATAGGATTTAGAAAATTCCACTCATTCTCCATGAGTGGGCACAATTTTTAAATTGATTGAATTTGTAAATTCAAGTTGATATAAGAGTAGCTCGTTCTATAAGAAAGTGATTCTTGATCATATATCTGAAATGGGGATCTCCAAATTGGAATAGCTTACTTTGAAAGGATGAGAATCAAGTGATTTCTACATCACAAGCAAAAATGTCTCAAAATGATTCTTTTCTTAAAAAAAATAGATATTGATTTTTGTTTCCTTTCCAAACAAATTATCACTAAGAAAGAACTACAATCAATATCTATTTTTTTTAAGAAAAGAATCATTTTGAGACATTTTTGCTTGTGATGTAGAAATCACTTGATTCTCATCCTTTCAAATCAATTGTTCTCTGTTTTCTAATTGATTATTTCATCTTTATCTACATGGTTGCTCATACATTCCAAAATTGTGAGGAAAATGTCCACAGTGTTTGCTTTTATGCATAAACATATGTGCTTTGCAGAGAAGGGATAGTTTGTTACACTTTTATTACTGTACCTTTACAGAGATATTAAGGGTTTCTGGAATGATCTCCGACCAAGGTTTTAGTGACTATGACAGACTACTGCGTGGAAGCCCCAGTCATGTAGCATCTCTAGACATCATCCATAATGTTGGAGGAAAAGGTTTCGGGGGCTGGAAAGAAAATGACTGGAAGAGCTTTCAACCGGAGGTGAGCACATGCAAAGCTTAAATAGGCCAGACAAATTCAGGCTTTTTTTGTCCGACTACAATTATCTGTTGAAGAATGTTGCTAATGAATTTTTTACTTCATTTCCTTCATTTGATAGTACTTGTGAAGAGTTACAATTGGCTGTGCATCTGTTGGCTCCTTTTAGATTAGTTATTGGTTTTAGGTGTTTGATTATCAAGTTTCTGCCATGAAATAAATCCTTCTAGTGCTGTTTAGAAGTTGATTACTTTATCATGGCATTTTGGAAACATAGACCAGCATTGACAGTTCTCAGAGCACTTAACCTAGGACCTTATCAATTGAATCAAGTGGTCATCTTTCCTAGAATGATGTTGCAAGTTGGACTGCGTCATCCAATATTCTTGTATGAGTATGGTAAGCATGACCAAGGTTGTTCTGCAGCTACAAGTTTCTATCTTTATTGAGCAAACAGAAGGTGATATATGTCCCTTCTTAGTGATGAAAATAGTTAACTTGTTTATATATAATTTGAACATTTGTGTTTTCAATGCATTCACAAAAGTTAGCTTTATTAAGATACCTTATAGAAGCATGATATTAACCATAGCATGTTGAAGTCAAGCCTTGAGTAAAGAAGAAAACAATAGAAGTGTATCCCTGTGCTTCGAATTCTTTGGTTGTCCCTCTTCCTTCTTGCTTCAGTCATGGTTTCTTGCTGATCTTCTAAGAATTTGGAGTAGAACAGCGTTGATTACTTCAAAAAGCCTGGCTATCCGAAAATAGGCCAAACATTCTTTAAAAGTCTGTTGGAACAAATATTTCTATCTCAGAGAGGTGTCTCTTGCATGTGCTCTGGCACACTCAGAGATCAGGGAATTTGATTATTAAACAAATTTGTTTTGCCAATTAGAAGCTTCCCTGACAAGCATGCTTCCCAAGTTTGGATGCAGTTTAGTGCACAACATTCAATCTCCTTGATTTGTTCTTATAGAAGTGCTGTCTGGCCCTTTGGCTTGGCCAATGCTGATCTATGCTTTCCATCACCAGCTCTCATGTTGATTAGGTCTTGGTTGTTGCTGATTTGTTGATTCTAGAATTTATATTTTCTTTTTAATGAAAAGATTTTCATGGAAAGGAGAAAAGGCATATACTTCTGATCCCCACTGGAGAAGTTTTCTTCCCTTTTCATATTTAGATCACATATTAGTTGACAGCTTACTGCTAAATGAGCAACCAAAATGTTCTTAATTAGGAAACCATCTACTGACCCGGTGGAGTGATATTCTGATTTCCTTGTGCATTCAGCAGTCAGCAGAAGTTATGCTACAAAAAATTAGGGACTAAAGTTTTGGCTACCTTTCATCTGCTGAATTTCTGGCCCAATTCAGTTAACCAAGGATTAAACAAGTAGCTGGCTCTTGAATCAAGAGAAACTTATAAAAATATTTGAGAAGAAATGGAGCAGTATACTATAAAAGCCAAGTGGCATGTGGAGAAATATACCTACTGCTGATTAGAGTAATTTTGTCAATATTGCTTTTGCGTGAAAAATGCTAATCTATCCTGTTTTTCCATATAAAAGTTCCTTGAAATCCGGGATATGCCTAATTTTTTATCATTGGTCACATAAAATCTTTAATTGTTTTCTGTAATTTCTTTTTTATTACAGATAAAGGACTTCTTGGTTTTGAGTAAGTGCCTAGGTTAAGATCAATTGGTGGGGCTGCATCCTAAAAGTTTTGACTTGGGATCAGAACTCCAGTGTGAGAGGAATCAAATAACTAAATATCTTGGACAAGCCAACTTGTATTATATTAGAGTTGCAAGAGTATAATGTTTTAAGACGGGGGAGGATTCTATTGGTTACGTCACCTCTAGAGAAGGAGAGAGAGAGGAGACTTGCACCTAATACATGAGAATTACAAGTGTGGATGTAGGGATGTTTTCTTGTTTCATATAGAAAAATGTAGCGTGAAATCTCATGTTGATGATGCAGTATTTCAATTTTCAAGAATGTCACTATATCTACTGAGTGCCAGATATTTTCATCTTTATTAACTGATACTGGGAGACTTGTGTTATCTTGTCTTTTGGATCATTATGTTGCTTTATTCTGCAACCTGCCTTGTATCCTGGTTAATGTTGAATTGTTATGTTTATTGTGGAACAGTTGACAGGATCAGAGGGTATGGCCATGGACTGGCAAGCAGCTGCTGGAAACCCAACCTCATACTTAGTGAAGAGAGTATTGCGCATAGACATACCTGTTGATCGATATCCAAATGTAAGCCAGTTGGAGTTCTTTTTCTTTCCTATTCTGCTAACAAGATATTCGATTCCTGAATTTATTTGAGATATGCTGTTTTGAAATAAGAACACTTGCATGAGTTTAGACTTATTGCAGTTTCTGTGGATGTTAGTTCAACTTTGTTGGAAGGCTTTTAGGTCCTCGAGGTAATTCTCTGAAGCGAGTAGAGGCTTCTACTGGATGCCGTGTCTTTATTAGAGGAAAAGGTTCAATTAAAGATCCTGATAAGGTAAACTTCTCCTTTGTACAAGTCTCCGAATGAAACTGGAGAATATTCTTCCTTACACTATAAATATTCTTGTTCTGATCAAAGTTGATTCATGATTTTGGTCATGCCATTTTCTTATTCTGTTTCTTCCTTATTGTAATGGATCTGCTGGTTTTGTTTATATCTTGTTCATATCTTGTTCATATCTTGATGTTATTGTCCATTCATTTCCAAGGAGGAGAGTTTAAGAGGAAGACCGGGTTATGAGCACCTGAGTGATCCATTGCATGTCTTGATTGAGGCTGAATTTCCTCTCAACATAGCTGATGTACGGTTAAAACAAGCAAAGGAAATAGTAGAAGAACTGCTAAAACCAGTGGTAACTGCTGGAGCTTCTCTTTTCTTCATTTTACATCAACCGTTCAACACTTCAAAGCATATTCTATTCTTAGCTTTAAGTGCAATCTCAAGATTTAGTAAGGAGGAAGTATAGTTTCACAAGTCCAATTACAAGTAAAAGTTATTATTTTTTCTCATCATGTATCAAAAGAATATATTTCTACTTTTCTTGCCCTTTTTTGTCCAATTGATCAATAAAACATAACATAGACATCCTTTTCCTGGTTACAAGCTGTGGAATCCCTTGTTATGATCTCTGTCGTTTATATATCTCTCTCCAACAAACTTCTGCAATACTTGAGATGATTACACTGCATTAGGAAAATGATTATAAATGGAAGAACAGTTAAACTTGATCCTTGTAATTAGAAAGAACATAATGTTAATGGGTACAGCACAGACTGGGGAGGTTTTGGGGTTGATATTCTAGTACGGGGTAAGTTACAATTCATACTTTTGCAGATTTTCTATTAGATTTGCCTTTGATTAAGACCAACTAGCAAAGCCTCAGTACTGATATTACAGGCACATGATAAATAATGTTTGATTCTTTTTGTTGATTTTCTTTTATGTTTGCCTCTAATTTCAGGATGAGTCACAAGACTTCTATAAGAAACAACAGCTCAGAGAACTTGCAATGCTTAATAACAGTTTGAGAGAAGATAGCCCTCAGCCAAGGGGAAGTCAATCTCCTTTCAATTCCAGTGGAATGAAGCGTGCTAAAACCGGTTGGTAATGTCTTCATGATTCTCCTAATTGCTTCACTTTCGTATCACATCTTGCAGCGTATTATACGCAAAGATGCAGAATGGCTATCGCACCTGTGTCCAGCCCTTTTATACATGGGCATGGCAAATCTGACTTTGTGAGGTTTAGGGTGGGAGAAATTTGAAAAGTAACTCGTGAATATATGACGGGAGATCTAGTTTACAATGTTAACTGCAACCTTCTGCTATTGTGCCCCTGCTAATGTAGAAGTATATTGGATTGATTTGTTATTGACTTCTGTTAGTAAGTGTAGAACATTATTTCACTAGTGAGTTTAGTTTATTGGATACTACAAGACAACTCTGAGCTATGTCTAAAGCTCTCCACTGTTTGCTTCTATTTTATTTGATCTCTTGTGGATAAGCACATTTTTATCGACTAAAATCTTTCCAGAACATCATGTCACCTTAGCCGAGCATGTTTTGATACATCAACAAGCTTGTCAAGCAGAAAGGTCGCAAATCAATTGATAAAACATGTTTTGGTTCGAATGAGGACTTTTTTTTCCCTCTTCATTGTAGAATGAAAAAACGAACATTAACGACGATTATAATTCACAAAATCAATTTGTCAGCAATTTTTTCAAATGTTTGAGATGGTTTGGTTATGGTGCTATCAACGTCACCGTTTTTTTTCGTACTTGAAAAATAAATTTTTAATTGTTAAATTAATAATTAGTAAATATTTAAAGAGTACTTAACAGTCTTCTTTTCTGAGTGAAAAAGTATAAAAAAAATTAGAATTTGAGTTCTTATCTTTTGAATGTCTTTAACAACCAGTCACACCCTTATCCCTCAATGGTTGGTTAGTTAGTAACAAGTGGATGGTAGTTATAAAATCCAAAAAAAAAAAAAAAAAAAGGCAGCTGTAAAATCCAATCCAGGAAATTGCTTTCGAAAAAAACAAAAGAGCTTAGATTTTTTCCCCCTTTTATGAATAAAAGATCTCAGAGTTCAAAAATGTAAAATACATTGTCCATTGTTTAGTGGACAGCAGTAAAGCCCAGCCCATTAATCTGTAAAATTCCAGAGTCCAATTTGTTTGCCCAGCCCATCATTGGGAGAATTCCAGATACCTTCACTAGAGACGAGATGAGACAAGACTTGTTCTGTATCAGAGATCGCCTGAAACGAGTCTGAAACCTAAGTCGCGTTGACTAGTCGGAGTGCTACCAGAAAGAAAGGAGATGGGGAAGCAGCCGGTGAGGATGAAGGCGGTGGTTTACGCGCTGTCGCCGTTCCAACAGAAGGTGATGCCCGGTCTCTGGAAGGATTTTACCACTAAGATCCACCACAAGGTCTCAGAGAACTGGATCAGCGCCACCCTCTTACTGACTCCCGTCATCGGCACCTATACGTAAGAGCACTTACGTATTCCTTACTATTATATTTCTGGCAATTTTGATTCGATCTCTTTTGTTTCTTGCGCTAATTGGGATATGGTTGCGTTTCATAACATGCGTTTAGTTCAATTGGTTTGTTATACGGGTAGATCGGAGGCCTTCTGCGTTAGATTTGTGGGGAAATTGTGATGCTCTACTTTTTAGTGGTATTAATTTTATATAATTCTCTATGCTCGATTCTTCTTTTTCCCTTATAAAGAATTATATATGTGCATTGGTTTATTGCTGCATTTCTGGACTTTATTGTTCTTGCGTTACCGATTTCCTAATATTTAAGAATTTTTTTCTCAAATTGATGTCTCTCTCAAGCATCATCCATCAGTTGGAGTTTAGCAGCTTAAAAATAAGCATTCTTTAAGAAATTCTTTGGGGATTTCAATTATGTCTTAAAGAATGTAACTATTATTGCATCCATATCTCCAATCTCCATCTTCTCGTGCACTAAGAAAGCAGTTGTTATTGAGCTTTTAATTTGAGGACACTTTGTGGCCAACTAGCTTTTGTTTTCTTAATTATCTTATCTTGTCACCAGTGTATTCTTAGTTAAAAAATCCATCCAATAAGCTTAATGGATTATTGCTATTGTGAAAACCCAAACTTAACCAGTGGAAGGATGTTAATGATGTTGATACTGATAGTTGTTTCATCTTGTCCAAAAGCTTCTTGTCTTTTTCATGATTGCAGTTTAGTACTGCAAGTTATAGGAGTCAATATTGGTCGTCTGATGTTAATCCGGGCTTCAACAAGTATTTCTGTTGGGATTTAGTTTTGTGACACTATATTAGGTTGCTAACCTAATACATAGGTGTCATCGGTGAGGCTTTTGATTGAAATCAGACTAGTTATTGGCCTTTTAAGTTGCATTTGGAACCCATAAATGCACAGGGGCACTCTCATGGGCAAATATGAAGTTAATTTTGCCTGCAAAATGAATGTCAACATAATTCTTTGCTTTACTCGTGTCTAGGAGCATTATCGATATTACACTTGTCCATGCACCTGTTATTTTGTGTCTTTTGCAAAACAGAACCATCTGTTGGTGATGGTCTTTCTGGATTCGTACTTGTATTAAAATTTTGGCTTTTTAGTCTAATAGGAAAGAATTTATCTTGTTGGCAAATAGACTTGTGTACCCCTTTGTGCTGGAAATGCTTCCTCGACATGCTTGTACGTCAAGGATTTTTGTTCTTTTTAGATTAATTAACCGAAGATGAATTAAAACTACTCTCATACCCTTCTTTGCAAACAGGTATGCGCAAAATTACAAGGAAAAGGAGAAGTTGGCACACAGATACTGAGATTACATACCCTGAAAAACAGTGTGTTATTCTTAACTGGCAAATAAGCTCAATGATTTGACATTTACTGCAGCTGCAGTTGGTGATAGCATCTTCCTGTTGATTTGGAGATGTCATAGTCTGATGATGCTTTACGGTGTTTAGTTTCAGCTGGTTGTCCCTACTCTTGTTCAAACATCTCTCCTGAACTTGCATCAGGACCTTGGAATTGGTTTAGTTTTTTATTGTGTTTGAATTTTGGCTTTTTGCCCCCCGCTTCCTTCAACCCTAAGGATGGTACTCTTAAAACCCAATGATTTCTATGGGAAAAATACAAGTAAAAGGAGAACCAAATCTGCTGCACTGGACTGTAAAGGTGAAATAGATTAAGCACATTTGACCTTGCGGTCTGAATTATCTTGATATGGATGTTAGATGATCCATTGAGAAAGGGAAAAGACTTGAAGCATGGCCTCACAATATATACGGAAACTCTTTAACAACTTGTGATGAATGACAAAATTCTAGGTGTGTTTACTGTTCTTGAGTTGTAATCCAAGGTTAAACTTCTACTTTTTTCCTCCATTGTTAGTGGGGTGTAGTTTGGATTTCTGTGGGAGGAAAAGGATGGGTTTTGAATGAACATAAGTAAGAAAAATTTCCAACGTGAATTCAAAGGGAAGGAAGTGCCCAAAACGTGAAAGATGCGCTCACAAAACAGGCAAGTCTTTTCTTACCCCTTTGCTTCTTTGCAGTTAAGGAAAAGTGAATGCCACTACTGTGGTTTATCCTTAAGAGAAAGGTTGCGCTTCTATCATGAGAATTCCCGCTTAAAGGGTAGATTTCTTGTCGCCCACTTGGCGCCCGTGCATTATGAGGGCGTCCATTTTTTTGTGATGGTATACTCTCTCCGATCTAATCAAATTTCGATCTTTTTTATTTAATTGAATCTATTTTTGACCATTTTTGAAAACTATTCAAGTGAAAATAGTAAAAGAATAAATTGAGGTTAATAATGTAATTTGTTTTGATGCATTTGCAATGTAAAATATTTATATTTGTTGAATTTAGATTAGATGTAGTAGTGTTTTTAGATAGAGAACAAGTGAAAAAAAGAAGATTTCAAATGAAAAATAATTCATTATATTAGAAATTTATGTTGTTATATTTAACAAAAATAAAATAAAATTGAACATGCCAAGTTATTTTATATATTTAGATTAGGTTTCATTACGAAATTTAATATAAAATTTTTACTTCTTACTTTTTCTTAAATAATTTACTTTTAAAAAATTTAAGATATAAAATTTTAAAAAATAAACTATAACTAATCCCAACCTATGCATTTTGTCTCATACAAAATTGGTAACCTTTAGACACACATAACACCGCGTGGCCAACGAAAATAAAATAAAATGACACATTCCACCTCACTCAAAGATTTGTTTTCGATGACATTCCCTTTTTTGATAGTCTACCAACTAGAAAAGGATAAATCTAAAATCAAAACAGGGACGACCGTTTGGGAAACTCTTAATAATAGGAGTATTATATGTTAAGGAAAATGTGAAAGTAAATGGGTGCGTTGCTTTCTATTGGAGTGCTTTGGCTAAGATGTATCAAGCGTGGTAAACAACGCCGGCGATCGACATTAAGTCTCCGTTAGGCTCTTGAGGCTGTTATGGCGTTTGTACAATGTGCTGGTTGCTCAACCGGGGAAGCTGAGGTCGATTCTGAGGAGGCAAGGGATAAGTGGACCGCTGCCAACTCTTTTGCTCGGGAACTTAAAGGAGATGAAGAAGTCTCGAAATTCCACTGCGGCGGCTCCGTCGCGTGGAGCTCCAAGCCACCACAACTGCGGCGACTATCTCTTCCCCTTCTTTGAGTCGTGGAGGAAGAAATACGGTACTTTCCAACACATGCGTCGATAGTTCTGTCGGTGTTCCGCTAATTTGACGTATCGGCAATGCCACATGCATCTTAATTAGTTCAATAATTAGCTTCATACTGTTATTATTCATTAGGGCGCTAGTTATTTGAAAAACTAAGAAAAATACTATTTTGATGAAATTTGTTGTATTTTAGGTTTACAAGCTTTTCGACCACATATAAATTGAGATAAAAATTTTAGGTTTACAGTAGGATAGAGATAAATGATATGAATCAAGTTTTAAAGTTTCGATCTTCAGTATTACCTTGGCATGCATGCCGTAATTAGGGATGGGGTTGTCCACTTCAGGAGACATAATTTGGCCAAATACGGTGATACGATTCATTAAGAATTTATTCTTTTTTTTTCCTGTTGCTTAATCTACACATTCGGAAATGGAACAACCTTTACAACCACAATTAAGATAGTTTAGCAGTCATCTTGCTGGTAAAGCCTTCGTAATTTGCATCAAATATTCGGGACAGTGTAAAGCAGAAAGGCAGAGGGATTGACCTGCTTATCTACAATGCTTTTGCAGGCCAAGTATTTATGTTCTTTCCTGGAAGCACTCTGATACTACGTATCACCCAGCCTGACGTGTTTAGGGAGATAACAACATGCACGTCCCCGGACCTGGGGAAACCTTTATATCAACCAAGAAATCCCGGTCCCTGCTTGGTGCGGCTTTATCCTCCGGTAGCCATCATTTCAAGAGAAGTCTTACGCGACATGAAATTTAAGGACGTCAATATACCCAAGGAGGTTTGTATTTGGACTTTAGCATTGACACTACACATTGATCCTGAAGTATGGGGAGCATATGCACATCAATTCAACCCAGAAAGATTTGCTAATGGTGTGAATGGTGCCTGCAAGCTTCCACACCTATACATGCCTTTCGGAGTTGGACCAAGGGTGTGCCTTGGACAGCACTTGACCATGGTGGAAATGAAACTATTGATATCTCTGATTTTGTCAAATTTCAGCTTTTCGGTCTCATCTACATATGTTCACATCCCATCTGTGAACCTGATCGTAGAGCCCCAACATGGACTTAATCTGAATAAGAAGAAGTTGTGAGGTATACAGCGTTAGGAATGGTCTTCTCCTGACCAGTTGTAAAATCTAGGCTTTCCTAAAGATATGGAAAACTACATTCACTGCACACAGTATATCTATATTATTTTTTTGATACATGAGAGGCGGCGTGTGGATCAGATTTAAGGTACTTCGTGGTTTATCTATTAAGTTACTATTATATAAAAAATTAAAGAAGCAATGGTTGTAGGGCATTTTGACACTGTAGATTAATTAAACAATCTTGTACTAATATTCTACTACTATTTATTTTTTCCGTATCATGTGAATAACACTCGAGAAACCCCCTTTTCTAAATCTCCGGTCCTATTCCAGTGCTGCACACTTTTTTTGCAGTGTGCTGGACTCATTTATAACCGTCTGATCGTGATTTAACGATTGAAATTCAAGGCTTGAACAATTATTCATACTTGAACAATTTTTACTTAATAAATTTGTTCAGTAAAAAATATGAATAATTGTTCAGGTCTTGAATTTCAACCGTTGAATCACGATCGAACGGTCGTAAAATGAGTCCAACACATATTGCAAAAAGAACGTGTAAAACTGGATAAAAATCCTTTTCTTTCTAAAACCTATTTTCTCCCCCTTCTCTCTAAAACCCACCCCTTGTGCCTTCTATCTTGGCCGGCCTATTGCGTCTTTCACATCTTCTCACTCTTTTTTTTCCACAAATCATTATAGACTTCTTTTTAAAGTGTATTTTCTCAAGATTCAAAATACATAAGCGATATTTTTCTCTAATCTGTTTAGATTAAAGTTTTTTCTTTAATCTTTTTAGAGAAATCTTTCAACAAAGACTTGATTTGGGCCATTGTTCAGCCTTCTACTTTTCTCTGATACAATTTTTAAGATCGTTGATACTTCTATCGTCTTTTCAGTTACTACTTTTAAAGAAAGATGTTGGAGTTGAGTTCTTCTTACTGCAACTTTTAAGATCATTGATGAGTTCTTCTTACCGCTGTGGTCGAAGATCTATGACAAATATACTATAAAAAAGTCTATTATGTATTTGTTTACTTTATTAGTAGTTGTTGTAGTATTAATATATTTTACTTATGAAAGTGGATTATTATCTGTTGTCATGGTTGTTTAACCATTGTGTAACTTTTTGTATCAGGTTATTCTAATTCTTTAACTCCTTAAGGTGTGAGAATTGCTTTGATTGTAATGACTTCAGTTATTTTAATATTAATGAATAATTTTTTTATTTAGAAAAAAAACACTCAGGAAATCTTCTAATATAAATATTTAATTACACCCTCAATGTATGATGCTTTTTTGGGTGAATACCCCAATGCATGATGCTATTATGTGCAAATATTATTTGCACAAAATCTCATGAACAGCAATGGCATTTATGACCGATGGAACCCCGCTGACGGCTGAATAATCGCGACGACCACCGTGATATCGTCAATCTTGCCTCCAGAAGGGATGTATCCGGCGGCCGTGGCTGCTCTTGAAAAAGGGGTATCAGCCCCTTGCATTCAGCGAATTTCGTCTTGCAACGTCTGCTATGACGGAGGCAATTCCTTTTGGGCTTAAACCTATCTTCTTACTTTCTCTTATTGCGTCTTCCAACTGAGCTTCATGCATATTATAGAAAAGTCCATCCGTTCCGGCAATAACTACATATCCCAATTCTACCCTCAGTTCCATTTCCTCCGCCAAAATTGCATTGTTATTAGGTTTTCCCATTCTCAACAGTACGGATTATTGAAGCTGTATTGCTGCAATGGCGATCGGTACACGACTTTTCCGTCTCTTATAACAACGAATCCGCCGCCGACGTTCGCCGCCCGTAGAATATTGCCGGAGAGAATTATCAAGCAAGCTGTTGAAGATCCTGCTACCTTGGTTTCTGAGTAAGCTTTTCCGAGAATGTTCTTTGGGTGTGTAGCTCTCTTTCGTATAGCTTTTCTGAGTGCAATTTCCGAGTTTTTCATGAGGTTCCGTGCGAATTGGCCTCCTCCACACCGGTGGTTTCCCAGCCACCAAAACCGTCGGCCATGCCGATTGTTTTTGCTGCTTTGTATACGAAGTGAGAATCCTCTCCTCGAGGGTTTACAAGGTCGTATTTTGGGAGGTATCTTGAAGAAGCAACCATATCCAAGTTTGCTGATTTTGAGCTTTTGAACTGCGCCATAGGTGGATGACTTTAAGACATTCTCAGGGGTATTAATAGCCCATTATTATGATATTGATCAATTTCCGGGAGTTTCAGAGCATGAATTGGGAAAATCTTCCTATTCCAATATGGAAATATTTTCTTTCACAGAAGATAACAGGATTTTGGGCAAAATATTTCCCAACTAATTAAAGAATTGGAGGCAATTCAAGGCACTTTTTGTTTGAATCTCAATGTAATGTTCTTTTTTTTTAATTTTGGATCTAAAAAAAAGAGAGTAGATATTACTAAATTGGAAAAAGTTTTAAAAAAAATTACTTTGTGTTTGAATCCTTAAACTTTCGCAAGTTGGGAATTTGTAAGATCTATATAAGTTTGAGGTATTGATATGTTATACCATAATTGTAAGATGTAAAAAAGAGAGAAGTTTTCTTTCTCCTCTTCTTTAGAGTTGCAATATTTATGTTGAGGATAGAGCTACTCATATTGAAAAGATTCTCATGGGATGTTATTATAAACACACTCTGAATAATATTCTCTAAACTAAAGAGAAATTTTAAAGTTGTTTTTATATTATCAAGAGAGAAATGAATTTGAAAAAGTATTTTAGACCACAAAACTCTTGTATTTTTTTTCTTTATTTGGATCAAATGAGTGATTATGTAGCTGTTTTATATCAGCACACATTTGTTGAGTGCAATGCCTAAATTGGTGATTGCATGTGTAATTATATTTTATTTATTCAAATATTTTTTTTGAAATTTTAAAATTCTCTTAACATTCTCTCTAAAATTTAAACTTACTTTAAAGATTCTAAGTTTTATAAAATATTTGAATATATCTATTATATTAGATGATAGACAATATATACTAACTAAAAACATAAAACGAGAGGGTTTTAAACCTTTATTTTGTTTCAAAGAATCTTCGATCTCAATTGATTTTGTTTTAGAGAATCCCAAATATTCACACTTTGAATTGAATTTTTCATACAAGATAACCTTTCGTTTACCCAAGAAAAAGGGGAGAAAAATGGAGGGATGGAAGGGGAAACAAGAAAAGGAAAAAAAATTTGATTAAAAAAAATGTAAAATTATACAAGGGGAACCTCCTAATTCCCCAAGGGAAAAAAAAAGAGGGAGGCAGTCCGGGAACATGCCCTCAACCCTTGACGGAGCTGTAAAGGGGCTGTGTTCCCCGGCTACATCTGTTGCCTTTTTTTTTTTTTTGGGGGACGCGGGGGGGATGTGGGGGTGGGGGTGGGGGGAACTAGCTTACGGTTCCTTATTTCTATTTTCTTTTCTTTTCCTAGGGAACATTGTATTCTAGCCTTTCTTAAAAACAATTTCTTTTCATTTTTATTTTGTTTTAGATTTATGAATATGTTGAAATTTTTTTAACAAGATTGTTGAGAGAGAGAAGGTTGAGAGAATTTTGAAATTTAAAGAGAGAAAGATTTTGATAATAGTTTAGGTAAATAATAGCTCAATTAATTAAAAGTAAATACTATTTACGAGATATATCTTATATATGATTCATATTTTCATCTCTAATGTTCAAAGAACAAAAAATAAAGCATAGTTTAATGTTGGTGTACTAGCATGATAGGAAATAGGAAATAGGAAATTAATGTCAATTTGTTATTAACAAATTAAATATCCTCCAATGAAAAAACTATCATGCTCATAACTAATTTTTTGGGATGATGTTTGAACTAAAATTTTAAAGCAATAAGTTAGGATGTATTTGGATTGGTTTTTAAATAAAAAAAAGTCATTTTTATTTTTCGCTTTGAGCTTCACTTCTCATTTTAAAATTAATTTAATTTTATAATTTTTAATATTAAAAAAAACTCAACACACTTTTATCTTCAATTATAAAAATTGAAGTAAATAGTGAAAAAAAGTTTTAAAAAAAGAGTACGGATATTATTTTTTTATTATTAATAATTTTACAGGTGTAAGTTGTAAATTAAAGATTGAAGCTCGCAAGTCAAGACTTCATTCCCTCAAAAAAAAATAAAAAAATAAACTCCTCAAGGCTTCAAATAAAGATTTTTCAAATTCTTTTTATACTGTCAGGCACTCTTACCTTTTCAAATTCCAAAAAGGGCGCTTCCTATTCTCTTCTCTGACCTATCCGAACGGTCATGTTTCTTTCCCTCTCTCTCCGTGCTCCCTGTGCTACAGTCGATACTCCCAGCCTCTTGTCCTCCAGCTGAGCTTAAATAGTACTTTCAGGTTCCTACCTTTCTGTATCGCAAGTTGATTATGTTTCTGGGTTCCCTCTTTTCGTTTCTTCTATTTTCTGCTTATTTGACTTCCATTTCTTGATTGCTGGCTCTGGGTTCTGATTATTTCTGCTTGAGAATCTAGCGAATTGTTTTCTGTCGCCAAGATTGATTCTTGAAAGGGGAAAAGGAACCCAAAAAAATGGCTTTTTCCCTGGTTTAGATGCCGGGTTTGGGATGAGGGATATCTTTCACAGTTATGATTATGGTTCTTCTCGTCGGTGTATTGAGGTGGTCTTGTCTAGTTTCAGTATGTTTATAAAGAGGAAGTAAGAAATTTTCTTGTACTAGGAAGCAGTCTCAAATGCAGCATCACTATCGCATATGTCGGTGTAAAATGCTTGGCGCTGTGTATTTTGTAGAACCGTGAAGGATATATCAATAGGAAATCAAAGGTGTCCTATATATTTTGTTTATGGAAAAGTGAAATCTTCTATAGTTATGAAGTAATTGTCTATGGTATACAAAGAATGGAAGAGATTAAATCTCGAGATGATGAGTGTTTTGATTACTTCATAACTTTAGTAGCAAATCACCAAGAAATCTATCATCTTGACCACTTGGTAGCTATCCCAAGGAACTGATGTTTGCTCTGGAGTTTCCTCTTCTATTCAAATGATTGTCCTGAACTGCAGTTACAGTTCCTCTACTGTCCAAATTTTGTATGAAATTATTCCAAGGTAAAGAGCATGTGACCTGTATTCTTAGGCCCCCCTCTTAACACTCTAATTTGTGTTTTTGGATTCACTTCCTCTTCCCTCCCTCCTAATGTAGAGGAAGACTTAAAATTTCAGAGTGAACTTCGACTTGAGAATTCTTTGCATGACTAATTTGCTTAATAAGGTCCTATTAGCGGCCTAATTTGGATATTAGGAGGAAGTTTTAGTCGTAACTTGTAATGATGATTTGTTTATCGATGCCATAGACCCTTATCATCAAATCCGACGACGAAGCTTGTTTATTGTAACTTTTCCGCAATTTCCTACACAATTCTTATGCAACAGCTATCTCAAGAGTCTGGAGATCTAAAACATTCTATGTTTTGTATCTAACTGAATCTTCAGGTAAACAACTGGCAACAAATGGAAAAAGACAGCGGGACCAATAGCTATGAAGATGCTCGAAAGCAAAGGGTTTTAGACAATAAAAAGCGTTTTGAGGTAATTCAGCTTCATCTCCCTGTCCACAAGATGTAGCCTCATTTTACTCCATAGGATGTTCTTGCTTCTTACCTCCCCTTCCCCTGTTTTACTACCTGTGTTTGTCCCTTTATTCATGTAACAATCCTCAAGTGTATATATTTGTACTAGTTAAAAAAATTAGTAGTTCTGTGCCTGAATTGAAGTAGAGAAGATTTAGCGGTTTTTATGTTCTTCTTAAACTGGGATGTGGAATCTATTTTGCCAGATGGACTCGAGAATCAAATGCTATTTCCTACTAAAATGCCAAAACTTGACAAATTGTTTCATTAAACACTCATACTATGTTTATCCCCTTGTTCTCTCTTTGGAAAGGATCTGGGGATTTTGAGCCTCTCTAAAAGTCTGTCTGACATCTCGAAGTCGGAGAAGAAATCACAGGTAAATATTGTCTATTCATTTTAAAGAGCATATGATTCTTGCATCTCTTGGTGTTAATTTATGCCATTTTCTTTTTCAACTTATTCACACTATCCAGCAACCACAACACCAGGTTAGAACAAAACGAGAGAATGTTTACTCATTGGAGCCAAGACGCTCAACACGTGCACGCAATCCAGTTCCTTCATATCGTGATGATGTAAGTGCCGCCATTCTTATTGTTCAGTTCTAGTTGACAGCACAGAAAGCAAAGTTTGTCAGAAAATACAAGGAGGGAGCTGATATTTCCTGCAAATGTTATAGAGCTTCAGACCAAATTTGCATTTCCCACTCGCGGTATTGATGTTTAATGAATAATGTTTTATGATTTTGTGCTCATTTCCCATCACCAACACATTAGCTTTTTATTTTACTTTTCCTTACTCATCCAGAAGTAGACCTCTGCATAATAAACAATGATGGGGTTTTCTAGTAAGAAATGAATAACAAGGTCTGATCACAAAATATTTTGAAATTTATGCTTCAAGTCTTCTGAACCAGTATGACGAAAAATCGCTCCCATATCCCCTTATAGGTCATATTGTATCTCCAACTTATTCAGAAGAATAACAGGACTTAGTCCTCTGACTACAATGAACGGTTTTGTAATGTTTTCCTTATAAACAGATTGATGTAGACCTTCCACGTATGCGGAAGAGGTCAAAGCTGGATTCCTCATGGGCAAGGTGAAATTCTCTCACCATATTTGGCATTACTTTATGCTGGCTCTTATTTCAACTAACATCATAATCCTGAACTATTAGTTATCTTGCACGTCCATTAGAGGAGGTTAGAACTGCAACATCTGAAGAAAAGGCTAATGCATTTAAGTCTGCTGAGAAGCTTCAAAGCAATTTACAGTCAGAAAAATCGATCCTTCATCAAATCAATGGTCCGGTCTCATGTTTATAGTTGTTTTTGGCTGGTAAGTAGTTGTTCATTCCCACTACGAATGCAAAACAGAGAGTTGGGGTGCCGGGGTTGATTGCGAGTGGGAGAGAATTTGATCAGCTTTTCTCCCAACATTTTTGTCAATGTGATCATCAGGGGCTTCCTACTAGATTTTGTGAGGACTACCTACCCAAGTCTACAGTAGATATGATATTAGAGGATGAGGAAGGCTCAGAATATGAGGCTGTTTTCATAGGCAAGAGAACTGGGCTCAGTGGTGGATGGAGAGCATTCGCACTGGATCACAAATTGGATGACGGAGATGCTTTGGTATTTGAATTGGTTGAGCCTACAAGATTCAAGGTTGGTTATATAATAACATTTACTCATTTCCTCGAATTTCCTTCTCCAATCTAAGTTGCTATGGAGTTATTGGACTTTTAGTAGTAATTGGTGTAGTTGATGGTGCTTCATAAATTAGTCTAATTATCATTTGACCTCAGAGGAAGAAAAGTCAATTGTAGTAATCCTTGCTATACAGTGAATAAAATACTGTCCTTTGTGTCGTTAAACGCAGGTCTATATAGTGCGTGCAGCCTACAGTTTAACTAAAGACAACCATGAGGCATCAGAACCAGGCACTGACGCTGAAGAAGCACCTGAGGAGGCTACAAATTCCAGAAAGAAAAAGAATAGCCAATCAAAAGATTCGACGGAATCTACTAAAGATAACAGTTCAGGGACAACGGCCCTGAGGCGGAGTAGCAGAGGAAAATGATCTTTTTCGCATGGCAAGAAAGCATTTTTCTTGAGGAGGAATAGTCCAATCTGTTTAGCTTGTCTATATGAAGAGTTAGCAATGGCTCTTGTTCCGTATTTCCATTGTCTATTCTCGGCAGCAAGAAATAGAGTTGCGATCTCATTAGATGTTTCATGTTATCATTGTGTGAATTGCAGAATGTACTTCGAATTGTACTTTGTGGATTTACCATGACCTGCTGGGTCAAGTAATTACATGTTCGTTCTTCTCCTGAAAAACTTTTGGGTTTCTCGTTTTGGGGAATAAGCAAGGTTATAGGCACGATTTCTTCGTTGAAAACAATAGAAAGCTCTTGTAAAGCCATGTGGTTTCTGGTTGTGGTCTGTGTATCGGCTCTAGGAAACCTCAAAAGAAGAAATGCATTTGCACCACTACTAGCCGATGCTACAAAAGCAGGCAAGAGAGATCAGGGGGTGTTCATGAATTTTCGAAACATGACTTTCACGGATCAATGAAGACGGTTAATGACACAAATTGTTGAAATCACTTGGCCAAAAAAAAGGACAATTTGTTGAAATCCCTAAAGACCAATAATTTTCCAAATTATTAGTCCTTAGGCATTTCAATAAATCATCTTCTTTTTTTTTGCTAAGTGATTTCCCATCGCAGTACGACTCTCACAATGCTAGAAGTAAAAATATCCAACAGCTAAAAAGTTCCCCGAACATGAGAGATGGTTTCCTTTGGTTTTTCCTCGGAAAGTACAGAATACACTGTCCTGTCCAACACGTGAAGCAATGTTTTGCTTGGCTCACATGTCACATCATGCTAAATTTCATCAGATATATCCCTGAGCACGTTAAGAGAATACATCTACTTATGGTCTGCTAACACATTAAACAGAATTAAGCACTTAATCTAATGCCCACTACTAGTAATTAGATGCTCAATGACTTCACGACTCTGGTTCTCAGACAAGAGCTCGAGAATACCTCAGGGTTTGAGGGTAATAGTCTATGTTGATTTGCTAACACCCAAAAACTACCAAAATGGTCAAATGCAAAATCCCCAACCCGCAGAAGTTGGTAGAAATGAAAACCACAGTCGCTCAGGAAAGAAGCAAGCACAACAAAGCAGACATTTGGAAGTGCTATATTATAAATTCAAATTGATATAATAAGACTAGCCGATCAGAAGTACTATATTATAATTTGAAATCAAAGGTACAGATGCCCTCTGGCGTAGTTTTTTCAAGCAGAACAAATTCTTTTTATGAAGTTCAAGAACCACCAAAATCTGAAGTGCAACACCATCACATGTAGGGACAAATGCACTACAAGAGACCAATTGCCATATTCAGTGAGCTAAGCAGTTGCTTGTAAAAATGCTCTTCCAGGTTGCCGATTGGCCAACAGTCCATGGCATCCCAGGAGCTGCAAAGCCGAAAAGAGAAAGCAGTGAGTTTCTACATGTAAATCACAGTGCAGAAGCAACGTACTGGGGTTACCAGTATCATTAACTTGGCAGCGCAACAAATTAAAGATGGATGTCTAAACAACAATACAAATGGTGAATGTTAAAACAGATATACAAACCTTGGCATTAACACCATCAGAAACAATGCGATTCTCTTGCTTCCATTTCACATAATCAGTACGGCTGAACTTAGTGAATCCCCTACAATTAAGAATAATTTGACATCAGAAAAATGGGGAGAGCAAATATCTTGACTTCACAAAAAAGAGCAGTGGAAACAGAACATTCACAAAAGAATATTCAAGCAAACCTTCTAAAATGACACTTGAAATAATAAGAATTAGATAAGATCAAAGTCAAAGTCAATGCTCGAAACTCCACTAACAACATCCAAACCAAACATGACAAGCCTAGAGGTTCAGAATGCTATAGTCCGCAAACAGATGACTAACTCTCCTATGATTCTAATACTGAAATATTAGGATGAGAACACGGGAGATGCAAGTAGAATTTTTCTCATAAAGCAGAACATTAAATAATTAAGAAAAAGAAAAAGAAATGGAAGAAACAAGTAGAAAGATAAGATCCAAAAATTTATAGCAATGTTTTAAGAATAAAATGATCTTCTAACAAGAATAACTGCATACCACTTCCTGCTGACAATGATCTTTTGGCGACCTGGGAACTTGAACTTGGCACGGCGCAATGCCTCTTGAGCATGGTGGCTGTTGACATCCTTGCAACGTACAGAAAGGAGAACCTGGCCAATAGCAACACGTGCACAAGTTCCCTGTGGCTTGCCAAAGGCACCCCTCATACCAGTTTGGAGCCTATCAGCCCCAGCACATGACAACATCTTGTTGATTCGCAAGACATGGAAAGGATGTACCCTGACCCTCAAGTGGAAAGCATCCTTTCCTGCATACTTGGTCATATACTTATTGCAGGCAATGCGGGCAGCCTCAAGTGCCTCACTTGAGACATTCTCCTTCTCCCAACTGACCAAATGCACACAGAATGGGAATTCATCAACTCCCTTCTTCTTCATTCCAACATCATAGATCCTGATCTTGGGGTCTGGCACACCACGGCAGTACCTTGACTTAGGGTAAGGCTTATTTTTAATCTGGCGGTAACACCTTGCAGGTCCTGCATATTGAAAATCCAGCCATCATTTAGAGATTACAGTTTCATACCATGTCAACTCTACAACCACTCAAATTCCAAAACCTATTGGAAGCATATAACAGGCACTCTAGGGACCCACAATCTATTCAAAAGATTGGGCAGTTGTATCATCTTCATAGTCATCCATCAACTTTCTCAAAGCAATCAAGAAAGCTTCACATAAAGATAACTCTTACATAGCTGCACAAGAAAATAATTCTACCGCAAAATTATGGGCATATCAGACACATTTGTACAATAGTTAAAATATTCCAGTCGGAGAGCTCCCATTCAAGATCAGGCATATAGAAATCTAAAGAGCAGAGGTCATACAAACCAATTCTAACAAAGAAAGCCTATACGCGATTTGATTAACTGTACTTAACAACCACGATAATCATATGATATAAATAAAAATAAACGGTCAGGGAAGGCAATTTAAGAATGAAAAGCAACATTAAGTCTGCAATACCAATTCCATCGTCGTATGGTTAGATATCTCATCTTAAAGGAATTACCCCCATTTGCAACATCTAACTATCCATGATCAAAAATCAACTTTTCCTTCTTCAAATACAAGGATACGAAAAACTCCAAAAAAAAAGAGCGATACCCATAGTCCCATTTCAGCATCAAGCTCAACTTTCTCTAAGAGACAAACAAATCAAACACCCTACCAATCAACAGACAAGCAACATTTCGACGCATGCAAATAACAGCCTTCGTATAAAGAAAAACTTGAGAAAATAACAGAATAATTTCCAGCAAACTAGAAATTCACAGATCAAAAGTATACATATCTAATAGGCGTTGGAATGAGAAAGATGAAGAAGCTTACTTCTCCCCATGGCGAGGTCTTCCGATAACGCGGCGCGAACGAGACCAATAAAATGAGAATAGCCCTAGTTACGATATAAGGTGACGATTATTATATAGAGGGATGGAGGAACTGATTGGGCCGTGTGGGCTTACGTGTGGGCATGCGTCATGTAGTATTTAAGAATGGACCAACGTCTAGATGGGGCCGACATTTTTTAAAATACACTGTTGGCCCAAATTATTAGCCCGTGAGTGGAAACTTCCCGATTTTTCTTATACCCCGTTTCAGTGGGCCCTTCTGGCCTTTTTATGTATTTTTTTCATTTTCTTTTGTGCCACGGCCTTTATAGTCTGTTCACATTGACAAGCAAAATTTTTTTCCATTTTTGATTTATGCTTTTAAATGGTATTAATAAATATAACTCTATTTTTTATATTTACAACCCCTTCTACCTTTTCTTTTTTTTTCCTCTACCCGAGAGCTAACGCAGAGTTTGCTTAATGCAAACCCCCCCCCGCCCCCGCCCCGAGAGCTGTCGGGGTTGCATGCAATCCCCAAGCTTTTGGGTTCTGCTTTGCTACCCCCAGAATGCAAACCCCTGAGAGTGCTTTCAGGGGTGAAAAAGAATAAAAGAGAGAAAAATACAGAGAGGAAAATGTGAGAGAAGTTGCAAATATAAAAAAAAAGGCTACAAATATCAATACCCATTTCAAATTAACCTAGCTATTAAGAGCCTTCTGGAAACGGTAACTAATTATTAAGTCAAGACTAGTAATAATAAAATGTTGACCTAACTATTTATTATTGTTTCTTTTTTAAAATAATAATAATAAGAAAAAAATAATAAATAAAAACTAGCTCAACAGTCAATTGTTTTTCAACATTTTGTTATGTCCATAGATGTGAATAATAGTTCCTAAAGGAAAAAAGATGTGAACAATATGCCCATTGGTTTTTTTTTGAGAAAAAGCCTACTTATTTATTAGCTAAAATATATTTTACGTGTATGTTTTCTTAAATGAAAATATACTCATTTTCTAAAGCAGATAATAGGAACTAAAGAACGTATTAATTCTCAAGACTAATGACAACAATAGAAGTTTGAAAATTAGAAGTGGGTTAAAGAATTTATTTTTTCAAAATTAATATTTTCAACAACTTAATCACATTCATCGCACATGCAATAGTTAGTAAGGGCAAATAAATTATTCTAAATAATATTTTTCTCTTAAGATTGGACAACATTTTTTAAAAAGAGAAAATAACAAATTTATTCTATATATTATTTTATTTATTTTGTGATTTGTCTTTAATCTTTAACTTTAATATTTTTAGTTATAGATCATTTTATTTTTGTTACAATTCTCCAAAATCTTTAAGTTTTTTTTTAAATTAATAGTCCCAACTACTTAATCCACAATCGAATCCGATCATTCTCTTTATGTTCATCGTATATGCAATAGTTTAATAAGGTTAAATAAGACACTTTAAATAATTTTCTCTATATATATAAAATCAGTAACAATATAATCAATTTTTATGCATATGACAATGTCGCACTACTTGTTCAAATGAAACATTATCCAAAATGACTTGTTTCGTCCTTGTTAACCACTATATATGCAGCATACATAAAGAGAATAATTGAAGTCTATCAAGTTTTTTTTAAAAGAAAAAATATAGGGATAAAATTAAATATTAAGAATAATTATAAGACAAATAAAACCTTTCTAGGACTAAAAGATAAAATTAACTAATAAAAACAATTATATAATAAATAAAATAATTTAAAGACTGAACTTGCCAATTTCTCATAGAAGGAAAAAAGAAGTAAGTACTTTGATATCATATTATTAGGCTTTAACCGTGGAAATGTTTTTGCACTTAAAAGGTTCATTTCATTTCCGAGGAAGAAGGAAAAAAAAAGAACACTCTGTTTTTATGAGATCAAACATACAACATCCTAATGATGACTAAAATTACCAGTAATGCGCTAAATGCAATTGAATCATGTCACCACCATACCAGAGAGTCCTTTCTAGGACATAAATTTTGAATGGAGTTTACTGAGAGAAACAGGCTCATGCATTAAATTCTAAACCTCCTAAATTACGAGTTAGAACTCAGTTCCAGTAGACATTTTGAGTAGTCAAAATGCATACAATATTACAAACGAAACTTGAAGAATAACTATACCGAAAAGATCCATCTTTCTCCAACCACTAGAAGAAAATGGGGGCAGAAAAGAAAGTGACAAAGAGATCATCATCTAGGTGCAATGCTTGGAATAGCTCCACTAACAAGGTCACTGCCTGAAACATCCGATGAAACAAAAGGATTTCTCATTGCAGAGGATGAAGATGGTGGAGTCACAACCTTTCCAGGTTCAGTGACCAAAGAATCAACTAGTCTAGTATCAGACTCTGGCATCATCGTCCATATGCTTTCGAGTTCACGAACCACTTCCGCCATTGAAGGCCGGGAATCTGTCTCTTCCAGGCAACACTTGAGAGCCAGAGTTACGAACTTCTCCAAGCATTCAGAAGGATACGATCCCATTCTACCATCAATCACCGAGAAGATCATACCAGAACGATAGGCAATATTTACCTGAAAGAGATGAACAGACGTTACTAAAGCCATGCACGAGGAAGAATCATCATTCTATTTCAGAAGAAGCAAAGATATTTGCTAACTGCTTATGAATGATGTTTAGTAATAGTATGAAACAAGCAGTTGGACAATACCTCTCTGACAATGTTTTTGCCATGTGAAATTGGGTGCATCCCAGTCAGCAGCTCCAGAAATACAACACCAAGACTATAAACATCACTTTTGTCCGTAAGTTTATGAGTGAGGAAATACTCCGGATCAAGATAACCCTGCAATTAACATGGTTTGAGTGTTCTCATCTAAAATGGCTCAGCTTAAACTTAGTCAATTATTCTTGAATTCAGTTTCAAGAGTGTTCAGCTTAAATTTGCCTCCTAAATTTCATTTAGCATCATATATATTGTGTGTCAAATGATTGAGAAACAACTTGAACTACACGTATGTCAGATATCAGAATTTGTATGTCAAATCATTCCTACCGGAGTACCCTTGACAACTGTAGATACATGAGTTGGCACGGCTCCTTCAATGTCAGGAACAGGAGCAAGCCGTGAAAGTCCAAAATCAGCAACCTTGGAAGTAAATTTGGAGTCCAACAATATGTTGCTTGCCTTAACATCTCGATGGAATATTGGAGGATCGGCTTCTGTGTGTAGGTAGAGAATACCCTTGGCTGAGCCCAAAGCAATTCTCAACCTCATAGCAAAACTTGGAGGCTCTTTAGTCTTCTCTGAAACAATGCAAGTGTTAGTCATCTGCTGAAGTTTTATGTCAAGTAAAAGCAAAAAGAATATTGTACGGAAGTTTCAACTTAGTTGAATGAATCTAAGTCTGCAGGTGACAGAGAGTGGGAGCTTATCAAAAAGATCATCCATTGATGTCCAATTAGTCAGAAAGAATGGGAAGGCAAACAAAGAAAAGAAACAATCAGATAAAAATTCAAAAATTACCAGATAGGTGATCTCTTAAGGTACCATTGGACATAAATTCATACACCAACATCTGCATTGAAAAGCATAACGACCAATAGTTATCAACTTCAGAAGACAGATGAATATTCTGAAACCTAGAGTTCTTTACTCTTGGTGCTCACTTGAGTTGAATAACTAGCGAAAAATGAAAAACCCGGCATATTTAAATACTTAAATGGTATAGGCAAGGTTCAACATATGCTTTGAGGAGGTTGTCATTTTCATCTTTTGCATTAGAAACTGTCTAATATCACATATCGACATTGAAATACATTCATTCATCTTTCTGTCATCATCCATCATTCAGTTAGCTAGACTTGGTGTTTTTTGACATCAAGAGAACGTAAAAATTGGTTAAAATTTTTTCTTAATAAGTTCATGTTTCCACCTCTCAGCAAGCATGTTTATATACCATCAATAAGTAATTAACAAAAAGCATAGATGTATTAGTTGAATATCCACAGATTAAGCTATCAAACCAGGAAAGACACTCCTAGATGGAACCCACTCACTCCCTGAACTTCCATGAAGGACACAGTGAGCAACCAGGTGTGGATCAATTTTGAAAAATTGGGTCATTGCAGTACCTGTTCCCCTTCTTCATCAGAGTATCCAATCAAAGAAACCAGATTTCTGTGATGTAGCCTTGATAATAGCTCAATTTCTGTGAGGAATTCCTTTTCACCTTGTAATGATCCCTCCTGAGCACGTTTTATTGCCACCAATGTTCCATCAGCTAGAATACCTTTATAGACTTTCCCATACCCACCTTGTCCAACCACACTAGAACTGTCAAAATTATTTGTTGCTGATGCCATTTCTTCATAACTGAAGTCCTTCACACCATCAATTTTGATAGAAACATTTGATGCTGCAGTATAATGTCAGCCTGTCAGATACCATAATAAAACATGTCTAACAATGAGCAAAATTCTTTCACCAAAACAATTTTGTGGACCACTATGCTGCAAGTTAAGGTTTCTCTCTGTCAGTTTTCATAATTTAGCTCAGTGTCCTATGAGCAAGCAAAGGAATCACGAAGAAAGTGAAAAAGCCTCCTAATTTTCTAGTCCTAGAACAATCAGAATAAAAGCAATTAAATTTTCTCTTCAGGAGAATGAATGTTTCCTTTGAGACATAAGAATCTATAGTCTTACCAGCAATATAATAAACAGACAATTATTGAAGCATTTGCATTTAGTGAATATCATGGCGAATAACAAATCAAATTTCATAGTATATCATCAAACAGTTGGTGACATCTTGATCTCTTGGCTTGACTCAACTTTTGAGGACAGAATAATCAATAACTCACTATAAACCCTAAAACATCAACCATGTAATCACTTACACCGACGCCTTCTTGAAATAGCATGCTGCTTCTTCATATGCAACCTCAGTATAAGAAGCAACACTAGCGCAGATAATGTAACTGCCCCTGCTACAGTCCCCAGCACAATGCCAGCTACCGCCCCTTTGCTTATACCAGATGAGGAAGAAGGAATAATCACTGAAAGTTGCACCAAAATCCAAGGATTAGAAGTTATTCCAGACACTTGCATAAAGTGATTATCAATAGAACCTACAAGGTTTATTTGCCAAATGCTAAATGGTCTAGATTTGCAGCATGCCCATCAGAAACTAAGAAACAGGATCAATATCAGCAAGCACAGTTAAGAACAAATTACTGTAATGCACCAGAAGTAACAAATATTTTTCATGTTCAGGCATAGAAGTGGCTGAGAAAATATTGAAAGAGCCATTTCTAGATTTGTCTGCACTTTTACTAGCAAGAATGATGGTGTACTTGGTGAATTTCCAAAGTTGGGCATTTTATCCTCACATAGAAGAGCATATGACTTATATGAGTTTCTTCTCCTAAACAAGAATGAGGAAACATCATCTTAAGGTTTGCTAATCAATGTGCCAGTGAGGTCAGAAAAGATAAGGAGACTAACCATCTATGTAAGGATCCAAAAGCGTGAAGTTCAGGAGCTCATAAGGTCCGAAAATCATACTATCAGGAATATTCCAACCCGTAAACATACTCCGAATTCGTAAAACTTCACTCCTATTGAATCGTGAAGAATTGGCGTCAATGTAAATAGGAAAAATCCGCAGATACATCTTAAGTCGAGGGCCTTGTTCCCATACAGGTGAACCAATATCGAGCTGATAAATATACAGATTTAGACCAGAGGATAGGTACACTTCAAATTGTTGGATATAAGGCCGAAAATCTGAGAATCCAGGACTCTTCAACCGATATCCAACAAGCAGAGGTGCAGCGCAAAAGCAAGGTACGGGAGATGCCGGCACATATTCGTAGGGATGGGGACATGACTGAGGGAAACATTGACTGGTATTTGGAGAGACCACAAGATGACTAACAAGTTCACTCAGAGACCCACAGAACTGCCCCAGGTTGGAATTCGCACATATGGGATTTCCTTGAAGCCTGAAAAGTTATTTAACCAAAACATAAAGCAATAACATCATTAGTGAGTAGTAATATGTATTGCTGAAATATAAATTTTAAGCAAATCAGGCCCTGATTGAGAAAACTTCATCCATTTCTAAAGCAGCCCGGGATAAAGAAAAAAGGTTGATGACAAACCTAACAGTGACATTTCGAGGGAGAGTTAGTCCACCAGAGATATTTGACAGCCTATTGTTCCGCAAATCCCTGTACAGTCAACCACAAAATGCATTAAAGATTACAACTTCATTGTTCTTGGTCTAAGAAATATCCATTTTGAAGGACACAAAAAGCAAGCTGAAATTAAGCTGAATTTTGGTTACATTTAGACAGGAAACAAGATGCCAGAGTAGTACATAAGAATACTTTTGAGAATAGCAAACATGAAAAAGACTTACAATTCTAATGTTTCAGACCCATTTAGGGTCCTATTTTGCCAAATTATGGATGGAACAGAGCCATTCAACGAGTTGTTTGCAAGCGACCTGTAAACGAATGAGATGTGAAGTTAGTTATTTTATTGTTTTAAACATTGAACAAGATTATATTAGAACTTGGAGGAATGGAAAAGAAGGGAGCGCAAAACTGTGAAGTAAAATTTACAGAAGGAATACTAACAATTTCTGCAAAAGAGGAAGGCTTGCAAAGTTTTGAGGAATGGTTCCAGTGAGATTGTTGTATGACAGATCACTACACATCAAAAATATGAAACTCCGTTTGAGAAGCTGAAGTGTAGTTAGCATCAACAGAATGTCGTATAGTAGATTTTGATAGCAGATCTTACGAAAGGAATGATATTTAAATATCAAAATGAGTAAAAATTGGAAAGCTTACATAGTGGTGATATTCTTAGAAAGCTGGCCTGATGGTACTGTTCCAGTAAGCTGGTTCAAGCTTAAGTCTCTGAATTGCGGTAACAACAGTTAGAACTGGAAAAAACCAAAGAATTGTTCTAAAAGAAAACATAAAGACAAGAAAGCTGCTTTTGGTTTTTGGGATCAAAGTGCAAATTATTCCTTTGTAAGGGGGAAATCCCTGATGCTTCAGAAAATAAGTGACATCACCAAGATGACATCCAAAAATTTAATAGTGCAGCAATAAATTCCAATACAGTAACTCACATATAGGAAAGGTTAGGCATATTGCTCAAATTTGGGATTGGCCCTTGCAAGCTGCAGTTCCTGAGACTCCTGTAAGAGCCAAGAAACCAAACTCAATAACAAAGTTTTCTAGAAGAGAAAGATGTCTAATCAGACTATTACATCCATATAAGATCACCAAAAATTTATTACGAGATGTTGATGATGGAGGGATCAAATTCAAGAGAATAATAGAAGTTAAAATACAAGATAGCAGGCATACAAGAGGATAGGATACATATTCCAGAGTCCTTTACTCACCCCACCCCACCCCAGTGCAACCCCACTCCAATGAAAGATATCTCAGCATGACAGAGTCAGCTTCTCCCTCTAACTCAGAAATGTTATGCAACTTATATGCTCTGGAAATCCAATTTTAGTAAACACGACTACCTGCACTATATATAGACACAAGTTAACTGTTAACAGAACTGGAGAACTTACAACTTTAGCAAATGAGACATGTTTCCATAGGAAGCAGGTATTGTATTTCCCTCAAAATTGTTGTTGTCCAGTTGACTGCAAAATAGAGGACACAACAGGGGAAAGAAACAAGATGAGAAAAGTACAAATTAAAATCCCTCAAATAATGCATTGCAGATTGAAGAAAAATAGCAACACTGTTACCATTAGATCAGATATGAGAAAGAGACTTTCCACCACAAAATGGAAGTTGAGCGACAATGCATGTACTTATCTCCTCTCATTTACAAGGCATCAACATTCTCATATCAATAAAGTATTCCAGAAGGATTTGCATTTGGCTCCATCAAATTATGCAGCAAAGTACTTCATTGTCACTGAACTAGAATTTAGTTCACAGTTCATGTAAACTAAGCCCATTTTTTTTGCGTGCTAGAATTTAGTTACACAGTTCATGTAAACTAAGCCCATTATTTTTGCGTGCTAATCTGTATTTTTCATGTAAGATCAGACCACTTGAAGCTGTAACCAACCACAGCCAGATAATCCAAGTTGGTAGATGAAAGCGAACAGGTCTCATCATTAGGAAACAAAGTAATAAAATTTCTAAGAAGTTCCACAATTTGGGAAATAGCTACAGGGAATTTCTAAAAAGTTTCACTCTTCTCGAGATTTTAAATTATAATGAGCATGCTTAGGAGAGAAGGACCTCCATGAATTTATGTTGTTAAGCAAAGAAAAATGGAGAAAGGCTACAAAAGGCTCAGCAGGGTGTGTGCTGGGGGGGGTGTTGTGTTGGGGTCAGGGGGGAAGAAGGGGGGAAAAAAGGACCAATGACACAGGACAACTTACAGTATCAATAAACTTGGCATTTCAGAGAGCTCCGGTGGAAGGTCTCCGGTTAAGTTATTATTGTCAAGCAACCTGAAGCAGTTTATGTTATTAATAAAAAATTGACATGCAAATTCTGCGGAAGTACTAGAATGAATTGCGTTTATACTTACAAGTGAACAAGCATTGGAAGCCTAGATAGCTCAGCAGGAATATGCCCACTAATTGAATTATTATTCATATGACTGTCAGAAAATAATATAAAAGTGACAGCAATCAGAAAATGTTTCTAGGCATGCTAAAGGGGAACTGATCTATTGCTGTGGTGATATGTAAGACCAACACCCCAAAAGGGGAGTAATAAAAGAACCGATGCCAGGAAAGTTCTTACAAGTGTTTTGTTTTAGACAAGTTTGCAAATGATGGAGGTATGGATCCAGATATGTGATTCTGGTCAATTTGTATCCTGTCTAAGTTAGGAAGAAAACCAATCTCTTCAGGCAATGGTCCTGTAAGTTGATTTCCATTGAGAAGCCTGGATACAGAATAATAAACCAAAATGAGATCAGAATTTGCTGCGCTGCTGAGAAACAAAGGTAGAAGTAGTACCATATCTAGGGAAATGGCACTGACACCAGGAAATCAAGTACAACCAATCAAAGAAAACTCAGTAGAATGGAATTTGGATATGATATACAAGCATATGTGATTTTCTATGTAGTTTGTGGCCTAACCGGTACAGATGTTTGGAGGGATATATGGGAAAGAGGAGAAGAACATTCAGCATAGAGCTAGTGCAACTTACAATAGTTCCAAAGATGTAATGTTGCCTATCTCCCTTGGTATATTTCCACTGATCCTGTTCCACATAAAATCCCTTTATAGCAAAAAAGAAAGACAAATTAGAGGAAATGGAAAAACAATACCAAGTATAATGTTGAGCCATTAGGCATTTGACATCTGAAGGACAAAAGCATATTCCAACTCACAATATTTCCATATAAGCAAAACGGCCCAACTCTGGAGATAAACTCCCTGACAGATTCATGTTAAGTAATTGCCTGTTGAGAAAAGAACAATCCTATGTCACTATCTTAAGGTTGAGTTAAACAAGTACAACATCACAGGGGTTATCATTGTTTAATAAATGACGACCCAAATATAGTTTATAATGTCTGATGCAATTGTCCCACATCTAGTTCAAGCAACTCAGAACTTTCTTTAAGAACCAAAAAAAGCATTAAAGCAAATAAATAAAAGGACAGAAATGGTCATGCTGCCTGACACTTTGTCTGTCCCAAATCAATCACAGTTTGTGCCATGACTTTCAATTTGGGATGGAAACATGCATTATGAAACACTCAAGGACAGAATTTATTAACTTTACTAGAAGGCTGATATTTTGTAGACAGTGATGGAATTCTGGAATACTGAGAACATAGCTGAAGAACACTTCATTATACTGCATTCTGAAATTTTAAAAGAGTATTGTATTTCTTGAATGTGAAACACTTATGTAATGACCATCTAGCTTTTGACTTCGTGACATTTCTAAAGAATTCATGGTTAATTTTTTTTTTTCCAAAATCTGGATCTTAGGTTTTCTTTCTTTCCCGTAAGTTAGATTTGCCAAAAATGACAACTACAAGGTGGATGTTATGATTAAGAAAGACAATGCACTTTTGAGAAGTCCCTCTGTCTCTGGCCTGCTGGTCAGTGCTCCAAAATATATCACTATAAAATGGGCAGACACAGGCAATTTGCTACACATTAGGCGGCTATCGATTCACCCATGATTTCTTTTTCAATAGACTACTTTAGTAATGCTGTTTGATTTACCATGTATGGTGCAGGTAAAAACTGATGTGAAGAAATGTCAATCTCAGAGTCAAAGAAACCAAAAAGCAGTTCATCTTATAGATGATAAACTTATCATAATCTTTTCATAATTGCGAGTTTCTACACCACAAGGACAGTTATCAGATTTGGTCTCAGTGAATGTAGTCATTATTTTCCAAGAATGGGTGGATCACAAATAAACTAGCATTTAAGTGCAGATTCTGAAGTGATAATCTTTCTGGAGATCAATGTTGTAATTCCTGTTTCCAAGTACAAATAGTTTAATAAAGCATATAAACATATTCAGAGAAGATTGAATTAATATACACATAGATGATACACAGATTTGTTGATTGAAAAGTCAGTTAAACTAGGTCAAGACCATACTCAAGAGACTAGAAAGTCTTTGTAGCAATTTTGAAATGATTTTGGATTCTGAAACACATTATTGCCCTGGCCCATTCAAATCTAGAGGAATAAGGCATCTAATTTCCATCTCCTCTTCCCTCCTCTCGAAAGCCCACATACAAGTATCTTGGGACTTGCTTTTAGATAAATATACTGAAGTTCTAAAATATTATTCTACATAAATTTTGTGAAACCACTAAGAAGCCATCAGGAAAGTACAAGAACATTGCAAAAGGCTTAGTGTTAATTATCGTAATATTTTTATTTACAAAGAAAACAAATACTAATATGCCTTATGGAACAAAATATAAGTTAATCCCAAAATAGTGGCCCAAACTTTCTCATTTGGAAAATTACTTATTAAGTGATTAAAGCTCCATCTTACGTGATCCATGAACTAGCTTTTTTAGAAAATAAGGCTAACAACCAATTAGTGACAAGTGTTTGAAATCTGATTTAGTGCATGCATATAAGAAGAGATTTTGCAGGATCCTCTTAAGTTCATAGAACTCCAATTCAGAGGAATGTAGGTTTAGCCGAAAGGCCTAAATCATACAATTCTCTGACGTGAAGATAGCCATCATCCATCGTTCGATTAAAGCACAAAACTCCTGTCCAATTTGAGGTACATGGATCTCCAGAATTCCAGTTCCTGAGCATTCCATTTGGATCAATCAATTCTCTCCTGATGGACCGCAATGCCCTGACTGCATATAAGCTGGATGTCATGGTTTTGTCAAATAACCAAAAGATATGCACAAATTACACCTCCCATTGTCTAGAATCTCTACATCAGTTCACAAAAAGAAACTAGGTCCTTCTATCAAATACTTATCAATAAAGGTATATAAAGAAAGGCCCAATTCACATCATGCCAATGAGCCAGTTATCTTTTCTTTCTCGAGTAAACAGATATATGAAACCAGGTAGAGTGTCAATAAAGATTGGATAGATGTTGTGATGAAGGATCTGGAATTCATCAAGTTTTTGCAACATCAAAGTTGACCTGAGTCTCATATACAAAAGGAAAGGATTTAGGTAGAGATTTTTACTTTTTGAGTGACATACAACCATGCTTATTTTTCTAAAAGACTCTGATTCATATCTGAAAGTTATATACACCCAACTAACTGTTAAAAATTACAACCCAGACTATTGCTACAGTTAATTAGAACGGCGTCACAATGAATCCTTGTGTCACATGTTATGCATTTAACTCAACCAGGCTTCAAATTATCCCATGAAGTTGCTGTGTCTAAAAAAAGCTCAGAGTCCAAAAGCTTCCATAAAGTCCTAAGCCAGACTATAATTAATCACATCCTGAAATTCACACTAAGAAGTCTAAGCCTCAACATCGAGAGATAAATGCCTTACTAGTCGACCATGACAAAGAAGTGCAATGAAGGCTCTATATGTGTCAAAACTTGCAATGAGTAATAAAGTTGAGAGTTCTTGGCCATGTCTAAACCAATGTGCAGTCAAAAGGTGGCAAAACAAGTACCGATAACCTGGTATAGCTTACTAGAACTTGTTAGCAAGTTCTGCCTGGTCAAAAAGGAACAGTATTACTAAAGTGAAAGAGGGGAGGAGTTCCAGACAGTGAGATAGATGATAGTATCGTTTTTACCAAGAAAAATTCAAACAAGTATATCTCACTCATTCATCTATCATACGCTAAAACTTATGGGAACAAAGGAAATGCAAGTCATGGGGACTTTCAGCAACAAATATCAAAAAATAAACAAATTGACACCTTAAAGAAGATGAAAACTGATTATCATACCCTCATCAGGATGAGTAATTTGGCCATCAACACCATTTAGCACTAAAGACCAGCATAACCAAACAATCAAACTTGCTGCAAACGTCGAAATTCTTGACTGGGGCATCCCAAAAACACCCGTTACCCCGAACTTTCTGGACATCTTACATCTAAAGGGTGGTTAAATCGTCCCCTGACAGTATCAAGAAAGCATACTGATAAATCCACCTGCAAACAATAGTTCAAAATATACCACCGAAAGGCAAGAAAGGAATATGTGAAAAACATAAAAACTAATACTAAAAAACAAGGCTTCTGGAGAATGAAGACTTCAAAATCATTCGTTATTAGGAAGAGATGAAGACAAAAACTTGCTCAGAAAGACAACAAAGAAATAATACATTCCATGACCAAAAAAACAAAAACAAAAAAAAAAAAAGACGCCCTTGTAGGAAAAACAAAAACCCAAAACAGAATAAGGATCCCCAAGTAAAGAAGATCAACAACATTAACAAAGAACGCAAATCTGCGCGAGCGCTAGCGAGTTTTATTAAGTCAAATATTTATCAAAAACTCACTTGCAGTGGTGTGGCAATGATGGAGGTTGGCACTTCTTGGCAACGGCCAGAACTTCGATAAAGATAAAATTCTGGTGATCTTTTGATTGTGGGCGAAAGAAAAACAACGAGGAAATAAGAAAGAAAAGAAAATGTAAAGCATGGAATTGAATTTGACCGAGTCGCCATTGGAGGTGCTTTGTATGAGTGAGTAGATAGATAAAGGAGATGATAATGATGATGAATGCAGCAGCAGCAGCCATCATTTTCAAAACGGTGATGTTACTAATTGAATATATATTATACGTATAACTGTATGAAGGTAGCAGTAATTCCGTCCAAACGAACGGTGCTTGGTTTTGTCTAATAATATTCAAGAAAAGTAAGGGAGGAGGAGGTTTGGTTTGGAGTTGGAGGTGGCGCCGAGTTCCTATAGTAGGTGGCGACTGGCGACGGTGTGGTTGACTTGCTGAAAGGAACTTCCCGTTTCCCAATTTTCATTGGAAGCCTTTTCAATTGCGGGACAATGATTGAAAAGTAAATTATGATGTAACAAAATAAATTTAAATTTTTAATTTTTTTATTTTTTTATTTTTTATAAATTATATATTATTATAAAATTTAAAATAAAAAATAAATGTATGCTCTATATAATTTCTCCTTTACTTGAAAGAGGCAGGCAGGTTACTAAAAAGAAAAATAAAAACCAAAAGGGGGTAGGTATTGCCATCTTGGTTGATTCGCAAGGGTCGAGCCGAGTTTGGTGGGTAGAAGGGAAGGAATAATTCTATTTGTTTGGTTATGTTAGAAGGTAGGAAGAAAGGTTTTTTTTATTATCACAGATAATGCGTGGTACGCATCGTTTTATATTCTTCTATTTAAAATAAAATTGTGAAACCATTCTAAGAATTGTCAAATTAATAAAAAGAGTAATTTATAAAAAAAAATTTATAATTATTTTTTATTATTTCTTAAATTTAATTTATATAATTTTAAAGTGTGATTAGATAAAGTTTGATTTTAAAAATTTTATCTTAAATTTTATAAAAATTAAATTATTTATGAGAAGAAATATGAATTTTACACTTAAAATTTTAAATTTAATTTAAAAACAAAATATTATCTAATTATAACCTTAATAAATAAATAATTTAGCATTAGTGTGCATCAAAGACATTGTCTTAATTGTATTTGGTTTGATTTTATAAATAATTTATTTTTATAATTTTTAATATAAATTAATTTAAATAAAATTTTAATCTAAATAAACGCTTAGAGCGATGTGGCATTAGCGTATGTGAAAAGGATCTGACGAGCTTTCAGGTGGGCACTGGGCAGGCCCTTGACCACGACTTTCAACTTAGGCCGTTGAAAAAATACGCCTCTTTCGCTATTATGTGCGTTATCGGTCTCCCTTGCCGAGTAATTTGGTGCAACTAATTATGGTTGTATTAATTTCGCCGTCAACAGTAACGTAAGCTCTGTCGCAACCTATGAGGATGCTTACAACTCATTGAGTTAGATACAGCTATGTCATTATTAAATTTTTTTAATATTTAATTTATATTTTTATTTTAAAATAAATATTTTATAATTTTTTTTATAAAAATCTCGTGACTTGTTATTATTAATAATGTATTTGAATAATATCTCAAAATTTAATAAAAATTTTTTACTTTAAATTATTTTTTTCATAAATAATTTTTTCTTATAAAATTTAAAATAAAAAATTTCAAACTAAAATATTATTTAATCTCATATATATATATATATATATATAACGAATTAAGTTTAACATCAATTTATATATTTCAACACCGATATTACTTTCACGCCCTTCTTAGTATATACTATTATCAGGTAGAAGCAGCTAACTACCATTTTTATTTTTATTGTGATTTAATTTGAAATTTTTTATTTTTTAAAAAATAAATTAGGAAAGAAAATGTAAATTTTAAACCGAAAATTCTGCATTACAAGAGGCAATCTAAAGTCTGCAGCTTACGTGTGCTGTTCCAGAATATCTTCTTCAAAAACGCACGCGCTGCATTCTCATGGTCTGGATGCTGGAACTGAAGATATCAACCGGCTAACTTTCAATAAGCTTTCATTCAGCACGGAACTCCTGAAGATTGGAAGCATTCGCACTATGAGACTTAACGAATAAAAATTCATCGTCAATATTGTTGTGATTGGTTAGTCTCGGGACAGCCGGTATTAATCTCGAAGGAGCAATCGGTTTGGTTTGAAATCTTCGTGAATTCCTACGTTATTATCCCTACAAATATCTCCTGTGAAAGTTGAAATAGCAGGTTGCCGTAAATCCCCGTTGCCTGAGCGCACAGATTTTGTTGCCGAAGTCTTACTCCAAATAGAGCTTCTCAATGCAAGACCGGTTATACTTACAGCTTCAACTTGTCAAAGATCTAAAACAAAAAAAATAATATAGTGAGCATTAAATTTGATACTTACTAGAAAAAAAAAGAAAAAATATAATACAGTGAACGATCAAACTCGAGTGTCAACACGCTTTTAATAAGTCACAGTAAATTGAGATGTACAGTAAAATTAACCATTCTAGATATTTCGTTGTAATTTGGAGTCAATATGAATTGAATTACAAAGACCGTCATCCTCCTCAAGACTTTAAATACATGAATTTGTCTTTTAAGTTTGTAATGAAGAATATAAATACCTGAGGAAGCTGAGAGGGACCTGGGATTCTTCTAGAGCGGATGCAGATGTACCTAAACTTACTGAAGTTGCTGCTGATAACTCTTCTACTTGAAACTTTCTTATGCGGACTTTCATGCATGGTTTATGTTACCCGTCTTGTTGGTATTGGAAGAGTTCAGATCAGGGATGTCTGGCAAATGGGTTGCCTTCTTTTCTGCATTGGGATTTTCTTACCGCAAAGTCTGTTCTACAAGCTTTAAACCCGAGAAAGTTAAAAACAAATTAGGTGAAATTGAAAGAAATTTAATATACACATGAACCAAAATATATTATGATTGTTTAAGTAATTGCGTATTGTATTAATTCTTCTATTTTTAAGTTATTTTTTATGAGAGTCTTCTAACCTATAACTATCAATATTTTAAAATTCTTGTGTTATACATGCTTTATATATATTAAGTTAGAGACTCTCATATATCAATTAGAGTTTCATTCCATAAAGAAAATATTTGAATTATATTCTAAAATTATAATTAATTATATCTTTATTAATATTTACTTGATTTGCTTAGATATGAAAAAATATGATAATTACTTATAATATGTGGGTCACATCTAATTCTTTTAATAAAACTAAATTATTTTATTCTCTCACTTGGTCCACATATTATAATCAGGTAAATGTCTTTATGAGTGACTAAAGAAATCTAAAATATGGCCAAAAGACTTTATATTCACTCTATTACAATATGTTTATGTAATAGTTACTTAATCGGTAAATATAATATAAAAATCACAGTGGTTTTGTTCTTCTGTTAAACACTCCCTTCCATGTATTATAATATAAAACATCTCCTAATCAAGTCCCAAAACTTTATGAATAAATTTAATATAGGTCATTCAGGATCCAACTTTATGGATCACATCTTTATATATTACCATTTTGTGCACATTCATGTGAGTAAAATTACTCAAATGTTTAGACAAATAATGTGAGTATAGCAATATTTTGATGTGCTAATTGAGTTATAATAGTTGAATACCGCCAGCATACTAAAATTTTAAGTTATAATATTTGAATACCACCAGCATACTAAAATTTTAACTCTATATTATATACTCAACAGCCAATTGAGTCAATATGATAAAGGAACTTTATGTTGAGTTGCTTATTCAACTATTTAAATAAATTGTTCAAAATGAATAATAAAGTTAAATAACATAAATTTGGCTAAAAGCAAAATCGACTAAAATATGCCAAATTATATACCTGTGATATTGTTATAGCATCTTTGGATTTACTTTTATTTCAATGTATTATAATAAATAAATAATCATCTTAAATATGACAAGCATGTGTAATTAGTGGTATTTTATATAATTTTATACGAATACCATCAGTCAGATTACAAGAACATTGATAAATGTTATTTATAAACCTTTATGAATCTCTATGCAAGTAACACAAGATATTACAATTAAGATACCAATAATTGGCATTCAAAATAAAATTACTCAAAAGTCACATACATCATTTCGCCAAATTTAACAACATAAATATCAACATATGAGAGTAAGAAACTTTATTTACTCCCACTGACCTTGAGGTATATAAATTAACAATGATGCACTTCAAAACGAAATAAAGAAACAACATTATAACTTTAGATATACCATTGGAGAAAGTAATTTTATTCATATAGAGATTTTCATTATCTTGCAAAAAAATGAATCATCGAAATTTATGAAAACTTTTATGTATGCACATGTATACCTCTCCAATATATAGAATTCATTTCAAACCACATTTTCATATCTATTAAAAGTAACTCTATATCAAAGTGAGTTACAATGTCATGAATGAGTACTCCAAAAAAATTCTTCATTAAAACTTAAAATAAGTTTTTCATGATAGTAGATGTCCTTTATATAAAAATTTGAGAAATAAGTTTAACTTTACTGCTCAACATTACTAGATAAACCATAATGACCTATATTAGTATGCATTAATATGGTTAACTCTAGTAATTTTGAACAAGATTTAGACTTGAATCTAACCTCAAATAGAACACTGCTTTATGGCATCGAATAAAAAATAGAGTCTAAATTGTTCATGACTTATAAAAAACACAATTGAACTATTTTCATTCTAACAAAAAAGTTATAACATCAAAGTTATACAATCACAGGAAATGATTAAACTCTAAATTCATAAAAAAACCATAACCCCCATTATTTTTGAAATATTTAATTAGCGTAAGAAATAAAAATAGTGCTCTTTATGTGGTTCTTCAAACACGGTAATTTTAAAAGAACCATTACAAGTTTTCATTATAAAAGAACCACTTCTACTTTTTTTTCTTTCTTAAACAAATCCTCATTTCGAGTTTATAAAGCTAGATGAAGTGTATAAAAGGACAATAAATTAAAACCCTTTGGAGTTAAAAAAAATAATATCAAATAAACAACCACTTATTATAATTATCTAATTTCATCGGTTAAGAGTTTTAAATTCCTTACCTCAGTTAAAAACTTTTATATGTGTAGTCTTTAAAAATATGGTTTCCAAACTTTCTTGTAAGGACAACTCAAAAAAAAAAAAAAACTCATCTTGTACATAAAAGTGGTTCTAAAACTTTTTTAAAAGTAGATGTAACTTAAATTATAGTTAGGTTTGTCCTACAAATATCAAATTATAGTTCTATTTCTTAATTTCACCACATACTTTATTGTGAAAATAAATATAATATCACAGAATATTCATTTTCATTTTTCATTTCTTCCTTTCTCTTTATTTTGAAACCTTCTAAAGCATTAATCACTTCAATTTTATCAAACAAAGATAAAAAAAATCTTTATTGTGAATAATTATCAATAAATGAGATAAGGTATCTCTCATTATTCACGAAAGAAATAAAAGTATTCAAAAATACTTATGATCTTAGGAGAATTAGAACTCATTTGACATGTTCCAATTATCTTGATGGGTTTATCTTACCTTATGCAATCACAATAATTATTAAAAGAATTGAAGAAATCCTAAACTTTAAGGATTTCTTTTCTCATTTAATAATCTTTATGGAGATATTTTATAACCCCTTATATACGTATATAAAAAATAGATGAGCTCTAAATGATAATCGCAATACTTTATGCCAATTATGTTATTATGTAGAATTAAAACTAATATACAAGTGGGTTAGATTGGAATATTTGAAAAATACTTTTGAAATTCAAAATTGAAGACAAAGCTAAGCAATTTAACTTTGAAATAAAATTTCAAAAACAATAAACCATGAAATATATTGTTTCAAAAATAATATTTTAAAATTGATCCTAAACTCCCACTCATCTAAATGCATCCTAAATGGATGCTTTTAATGAAAAATAGTTTTTATTTTCTTAAAATCTTGCACAAAATTGGCAAATGGATTACAAAATGAAATTTCTCTATGTTATCAATTTTCATAAAATGGACTACAAAATCATTTCCTTACAAGTTATTCAACAAATAAAGTTAAGTTTCTATATAGCATTCCAACATTATTCTTATGAAATACCATTAAACCATATTGATATTTTTTAATTGAAATACTTTACCTATTTTTAAATATTTCGTTTTATCATAAGACACAGATAATACTTTATATGTCTTATATTATCTCTATTTCTCCTAACACACATGGTCAAGGATTCAATAATTGACCATTCATCTTTATGTGTATACAAGCATGCATATAATTATGAGCACATAAGAAGAGAGACAATATATATATATATATATATATATATATATATATATATATATATATATATATATATATATATCAATAATGACTCCAACCTTAAATCAAATAGAACATATAATCATACCTTATCATCATTTACTTATGCATACTCCTACTATATTTTGCATACCCAAAGTTTTCATTGCAAAAGATATCATATAATAATATTGAATTGTAAAATAAGAAAATTTTCAAGTCATAATCAAGGAAAAAAACGTAATAACCAAGGATAAAGATATATTAATACTGTTAATCTCAAACCATCAGTTATTAAATCAACTAATGTTAATTCAAAAGTAAATTCTCACATTTGAAGTGTCAAAACCACCAACCATAATAGAATTTATCGAGATAATTTATAATAAGATTAATAAATTAAATTGGTAAGACAAATCATCCATACCTGTGTGTATAGGATAATTTTCTAAATGTCTAGTTTACAGTCATTTTTTAATTAATCTCATCAAAATAATAACCTCTTTGTGGGTCAGGTTATTAATTCAATGAATTAATTACCATTATTCTAAATGTCATCATTCAATCTCTTAACTTTATGAGGTTAAATTTATCTTTATGTATCAAATGCATAAGATGTTGTTGCTACTTCTAAACACATGATATAAAATAAATAACCACATTGACATTCAAGAATATTCTTAAATTTGTCAACTTATCTTAATGTTGACACAACCAAAATAATGTACTTACATACAATAAATGAGGTGCATAATAAACATTTATTTTGATAATTATTAATCACAAAACTTAATATGATTAATAATCCTTAACAATTTAAAATACTCAAGATGTTGTGGCTACTCCGAATACGTGATGTAATTGCATTTCTGAAAACACCTCAAAAATACCAATTATCATTATATTAACAAAGTTCTTGTATGTACACATAATATAATAAATATGTCTCTAAAATTATTTGTCATTTAATAGATGTCATTATTTAGTCGCCAAAACTCTATGTGTGACTAAAATCCTTATGTATCAAGTATTTAACATGTTTTGACTATTCTTAAACAATTGACACAAATATAAATATTTTTTATGATATCACAAATAATTATTTGAAAAATCAGTTTAACTAGATGTTGATTTGCACGAAATTACATGGGAACATGAGATTTAACCATATCATATTTAATTTCATGGCATAATTTTTTTAAATATATTCAAAAAATATAATAAAGAATGCATTAAATTAAAATAAAATATATCAACGTTTCAAATTCAAAGAGACTTTATAGAGGCACTATTTGAAAAAATCTTGAGGCCCTAAAAGTTTAAAGCTTTAATAGAAGGAATAAAATATCATTACCATAAATCTATAATAAAATTTATGGTATAAACTTGTAACAAAAAAATTAAAATTTATAATACATAATTAAAGGCACCCATATAGACAAATATCATATTTTGTCAAATTAATTTGGTCAACAATAAAAATGTTTAGAGACCATGACCAGTATATCAACTTGCAAATTCTCACATGGAACAAAACCAATTTGTAAATTTAATTTGTTCTCTAAATTCTAATTGACAACAAAAGCTTATTTGTTCTCTAAATTCTAATTGACAACAAAAACTTAATTTGTTCAAAGGCAAATAATAAGATGAAAAAAACTTCAAAAAAGACTTCATATAAATGAAACAAAAACTGAAAAAAAAAATTAATTCTAGTTTTTTTTGGGTGTGTAGCAATGCCTAATAAGACCAAAAAAACCAAGTGAAATTTTCTACAAAAATCATTGACTTCATTGAAAAAATTAACAAAATCGAATAAAAATTGGCAACGGAATCACATAAGACAAAAGCTCAAAACTTTCGAATAGGACAAATCAAGTCTTGAAAATAGATGAATCACATCGAGACTAAAGCTCAACATTTTTTCAATGAACTAAAAACCTAGTCTTGATTTGGTAATTAACATTGACACTACATCAACACTAAAGCTCAACATTTTTTCAATGAAACTAAAAATCAAGTCTTGATTTGGTAATTAACATTGACACTGCATCAAGAAATGTTACTAGAAGTCATAAGACATATATGAACCAAACAATAAGGCTAAAGAAGGCTATGATGCCACATAAAAGAAATTTAATACAAACATAAATTGAAATATATCTCGCAAAGGAAAAAAAAATTAAAATGCGTACATTGAACCATAATTGTTTGTGTAAAGACAATATCTTGATTTGAACCACATCGATTCCTCCATCTTTGAGTTATTTTGTATAGGAGTCTTTTGGATTATGCCTATCAATATTTTAAAGTATAGTATTACACATGCTTTGTATAAGTTATGTTAGGGACCCTTATATAATGAATACTAATTAAAGTTTTCTTTCATCAAGAAAAGATTCAGATTACATTCAAAAATCATAACTAATTATATTTTTATTAATATTTATCTGATTTACTTAAATAAAAAAATATAATAAATTGGTCACATTTAGATATTTTAATAAAGACTAAATTCTTGCATAAATTACATACTAGTTTCGGTGGTCTCTCTCAATTCTCAATTACTTAACCCAAAAGTCAGGAGAGGAAAATATCAATCAAATTAGAACCTTTACGTTGAGTAATAATAATTTTGATGGGACATTATTATTACGAAAAAAGATAAGAAATTATACAATATACATCTAATCCAATGAGTACCTTACAAAGACGTTTCCGTCGGATAATTAATGATGCTTTAAAGAATGAGGAACTGCCTTGATTTTAGATACCACTTGTTATCCAAAGATAAGATTGCTTGGGATTTTTTCAGAAATTAGTCCCTTGAATATTGTATTATTAAAGAAATGAAGAAAATATTTACAAATTATTTCAGAGTACACACGAACGTGCGCTAGTTGGGAGGAGGCCCAAATTTGATAACAAAGGGCCCAAGAAGAAGAAGGCCATAGATTCGGCTGGTTCTCGATTCATGTATTGGGTTAAAAAAGTGGGCCATTTTCCTCTAATGTCCTAGAAGGCTGCGGATGGGACCCTCGGCTTATGGACCCACGAGGTGATTTGAATGAATTACAGCCACAAACCGATAGGAGGGCACCGGGCCTCGTGGTCCTGAATGCTTTGGTCCACATTCCAAAAACCATGTCAGCCATATCTATCATTCCATTCCTATATTGTTTCACTTCGTTTTCCCATAGGTTGCTCTGAGTAAAAAGACACAATTCGGCTTTTTTCCGAACTCATTGAATAGAACAAATGAACGAAGAACTCTGTTTCAGAAATTTCAAAAAGACCTGCTGTAAGAGGTGGGTTTTACGTAGATGAAACCATAGGCCTGTTCTTAATGGCGAAAGAAACTTTTGCAGCAACATGATAATTCAGTTTGTAAAAGAAATATTTTTTTATAAATAAAAAATTAATTATTAATAATAAAATAATTATGACTATTACAGTCGAAGCAATTCTTAAATTTTTAGTCTAATATATTAAAAGAAGAGAATTGAAGAATTGAGATAATTTATTAATAAAAATTATATAAAAGCTTGAAAATTATAATAAAAATGTGAAGATATAAAGTCGTAAAAATGTATATAAATATCTGCTTTGCTTTTTCTTTACAATATCATCTCCCTACAAGTAAATACATAGAAAGAGAAAAAGGCAGCCTACTTGCTTTGATTCCCCGTCTGCTTGCTCATGGGGGCCGTCGATGTGTACCATTGAAAGGAACCACACAACGGGATGGAGAATACATTGCACTAAACTCCACTTGTGAGGCTATTGTACGGCCCCCCTTCACAAGAAGGACCTCAATGGTCTACGTTACAAATTACTGTGTGACAAAACGCGAGAGCTTTCAATAACTTATCTCTTTTAATGTGATTTGTGGGTTATTATATATAACGAAAAAATATTTTTTTTTATATTTTTCTAGAAAAAAAGATTAGTTTTATTTAGATAGATTAATACTTTATTGATATTTTAATAGTTATTTATCTATCAATTAAAAATACGCATATTAATAGAATTATTAAAATAAAACTAATCTCATCATCTGTTAAATTAGATATTTTATTTATATGTGTATTATCTATTAGTAAGTAAATAACTATTAAGATATCAATAAATCAATACGTTTATTATGCATAATTTTTTTACTATATATAATATAAAAATTATTAATTTTCTCAAATATTCTCTCTCTCCATAAACTATAAAGCCAATGAATAACATATTAAATTGGTCAAAACAAGGTAATGACTAGCGATTCTACAAAGAATTATCTCAACTTTAAAGTAAAAATTCTCAAAATCATCAACATTTTGTTTAACAATTATGAATTTTTAAAATATGCATGACTTTTTTTGCCACGATATGGTAAAAGTCTACATAGAGTTTCACCATGTCGTGGCAGAAGTTGATACATTTTTCAAAAATATAGAATTTTTTTAATTATAAATTTTTTAAAATTTGCATGACTTCCACTACCATATGGCAAAAGACTACATAGAGTTCCACCACATCATGGCTGAAGTCTTGCAGATTTCAAATTTCATAATTTCTGAACTTAATATTGATAATTTTAGATGTTGGTTTTAAAATTGAGATAATTCTTTGTAAAATAGCTTGTCATTAATTACTTTGGTTGATTTGATGATGTGTTATTCTTTGAATTTGCAATTTAGAGAGAGAGAGAGAGAAGAGAAAATCTTTAAAAAATAATTAGTTTTCGTACTATATCTAATAAAAAAATTATATATAGTTGTGTCCTAAATTAATAGCCTACAAAGATAAATGAAAAAAATATTATTTAATCATTAAAGTTTGAAGTAAAATATATTAATAAACTTAAAACTTTTTTTTCTTTATGATCCATAATGAATTTTTACTCTACCAAAATACTTCAACTACTAATTTCTGCTCAAACTTTTAGCCAAAAATAATGTGGGAAATAAGAGAGACAATGGTTGAATGTAATCACATATTAGGTAAGTAAGGTAGTTTTGAAATGAAATGAGGTAGGTTGCGTAATTTATTATTAAAAAATAATATGTGATGACAAAAAATTTATTTCTAGTAGGGAGCGGAAATTGATAGTTTGAGTATTTTAATAAAATAAAAATTTATTAAGAGTTATATTGACTTAAAAAAATTAAAAATATTAATATATTTTACTTAAAAATTTAAAAATTAAATAAGTCATCTCTTAAGATAAAAATACTTAAAAAATAGAAATAAAAAAGAATATATTTAAGAAGTTGGATATCTGTTACTCTCATGGGAATGGATGAAATTAATTCTACTCCACGTGTCACGCTTTCATTTGTTCCAATTAGATACCGACACGGCCCACACGGGTATTATCCTGCCCATGCGGAGAACATGTAAAGGCTGGGAAGTGGGACCGTTGCTGACTTGTAAATGTGGATCTGATGACGTGGTCAGCGGTCAACCAAGATTTCTGGGGCCTTGGGCATTGCTAGGACATAGGAGTCTGATGACCACTCGTTTGAGTGGTGGGGACAATACAACTCGGCCTACTGCTTGACGCTTTGATTGATTTGTTCCCCGCTAAGCTCAGCGTAATAATACTGCCAAGATCCAGCTGGGGAAACTTCCGCTGCTATCCCTCCATGAAAGAGCCCCGTTTCTTGTGAGAAGCTATACAATCGTTTTTTAATTGAATTTCATTCCGAACTTAATATCAAAGTTTTATATTAATTTTTATATTTTTTAAAATAATTTTGATATATTTAGATAACTAAACGAGTAATTTTATTAAGCTATTAATTATAAATTTTTATTTTAAAAAATTATTCCTTTAATTTTGGCTGATTGATCGTCATGAATTTAACACATTCAACAGTAAAATTATATTTATATATTTATTAATTAAATTACTATCTAACTATGTAATTCGATCTTGGACTTGCATACATTTTTGTCTTGTGAATGAATTAGCGCACAATGGGCAATAGAATCAAGTTCATGAAAACTACGTTGAAAAGTAAAAAACTTGTATGCTTTTACGAGAGATCAGATGGTACTACCAACTAGAAGCCAAAAATGATTGATCCCATGACGAGAGGATAAAAAAGCAACAAACTTTTTAATAGATTAAAAGAATATCAGCAAGAGGAGTTGAAATCTCTATATAGCCTTTAACATGTTCTCATACGAGGGTCTCTCTTTTTCCCCAAAAACCAGCTCCCCAAGACATGGCTGCCCCGGTAAAGACCAGCAGACTCTCTCTCGCAATGGAAAGGACCGGCCAATGGTAATCAAGAAACAGATACTTGAAACAAGTTCTTGATTATTTCGTTTTTTTTTTGGTAAATAAGTTCTTGATCATTTTGTTCTCTTTAGTTTCTGTTCTGATCCCTTGTTTTTCCACAGGGTTTTCTCTCAAGAGATTCCGGCGGATGTTATAGTTGAAGTTGGTGAAGCCAATTTTTCTCTTCACAAGGTTTGATTTCAATGGTTTTCTTCGTTGTTTTGATGTTTCTCTTGTATTTGAGCATCCGTAAACATTATGGTTTCCTCGCACGGCAGTTCATGCTTGTGGCAAAGAGCAACTACATAAGAAAAATCATTCTAGAATCGAAAGAAGCTGATGTAACGAGGATAGCTCTGTCTGACATCCCTGGAGGGCCTGAGATTTTCGAGAAGGCAGCTAAATTCTGCTATGGAGTAAACTTTGAAATCACAGTACACAACGTAGCAGCTCTGCGCTGTGCTGCAGAGTATCTCCAGATGACGGATAAATACTGTGACAATAACCTCGCTAGCCGGACAGAGGATTTCCTAAGACAAGTCGCCTTGACTAGCTTTTCCGGTGCCTTGGTTGTTCTAAAATCTTGTGAAGATCTTCCCCTTGCCCAAGAACTCAATATTATTCAAAGATGTATCGATGTTGTAAGCTCAAAGGTTAGTTGATACAAATTCCTTTACTTTTTTACAAGACCGTTCATTGATTGTTATAGTCCACGCATTACTTTTGTAGATCCATTTATAGGCCTTTCACAGATTCAGATATGCCCGTTTCATAAACCTTTCTTAAATGGTAGCATATGTAAAATCCGATAAGTATAGCTTGGTGAAATTTGTAAGGTATCCTGATTTCTTGATCTTCAATTGCAGGCATGTATTGAGGCGAACTTTCCTAGCCGTTCGCCACCAAATTGGTGGACTGAAGAGTTATCAATCTTAGACATAAGTTTCTTCGGAAATATTATTGCTACGATGAAGTCACGGGGTGCTAAATCTCTAATCGTTGCTAGTGCTATAATAACATATGCTGAGAAGTCCCTATGGGATCTCGTTCGTGACCATTCCGGAAATGGCGTCAAAACAAATATTCCCGATAACTCTGACATCAGAATCCGTCAGCGGGAGCTTCTTGAATCTATTGTTACACTTTTACCTTCTGAAAAGGCTGCTTTTCCTATTAACTTCCTCTGCTGTCTCCTCAGAGCGGCAATTTTCTTGAGAGCTGCCAGTAGTTGCAAGAACGAGCTCGAGAAAAGAATATCAGCCATATTGGAGCACGTAACAGTAGATGATCTTTTGGTGTTATCCTTCAGTTATGATGGTGAGAGGTTGTTTGATCTTGAGAGTGAACGGAAGATCATTTCCGGGTTCATGGAAAAAGAAAAAAGTGTTGGTGTCTTCAATGGAGGAGATTTTAAGGAAGCTTGTTCAACGGCTATGCAAAGGGTCGCCAAGACAGTTGATGCATACCTTGGTGAGATTGCTACCTACCCAGAGCTTAGCATTTCTAAGTTCAATGGAATAGCAATCTTGGTTCCCAAGGGAGCTCGGAAGGTTGACGATGATCTTTACAGGGCTATCGATATCTTCCTTAAGGTGAGCCAAAAGCATGAACATTCCTCCCTACTCTGCCTTGATTAAAGTTTTCTTTTGCTTTTGATATATCAGATAGGACATAAATAGAACTCATATAACTAAACCAACTTTTTCAAATCTCAAATCTTGTCGGTTATTGTTGTGACTGCAGTCTCATCCAAATCTTGATGAGATTGAGAGGGAGAAAGTGTGCAGCGTGATGGATCCCCTGAAGTTATCCTACGATGCAAGAGTTCACGCATCACAAAACAAACGTTTACCAGTACAAATGGTCCTCCACGCTCTGTATTATGATCAGTTGAAAATAAGAAGCGGAGTAGAAGATCATAACATGCCAAATGCCATAACCACAAGAAATCAGCTGCAGGCAGATGTAGCACTGGTTAAAGAGAACGAAGAATTGCGAACGGAGTTGTTGAAGATGAAGATGTACATAACAGATATGCAGAAGAACCAGGGGACATCAACCAAAGGAATGGGAAGAAAGGCAACATTCTTCTCATCAATGTCCAAGACACTGGGGAAATTGAATCCTTTCAAGCATGGATCAAAGGATACCTCAAACATAGATGAAGGAGCAGTAGATATCAACAAACCTAGGAGAAGAAGATTCTCCATTTCTTAACAAAATCCTCAGCTTCAGATATTAGTGACTTGTTGCATTTGTGCAAAAGTTTGCTGTTTTCACTTACATAAACTTTAGTTTGGGTGTGAAAATTTTCATGTTCTTTTCTTCTTCCACAGTGGTCCGTTGAGTATTTATTGATTGTGGTGCAAGAGTATTTGTGAAGCTGTATAGTTGTGAAGTTATAAGAATAGGGCACAGCCCGCTTGATTGATACATGAAACATTGTTTCCATTGCTAATTGTTGCTTGGGTTAGTAAGGAATGAAGAATCTTGCTCTAAGTTTTAAAACTTTCGATACCATATAGAAAAATTTTGAATCTGATATATGTGCTTATTGGGAAATCAATGAAGATACTGGCAACAAAGCAAAATTTGAAAGAAGTGCCTTCTGTGTATTTGGATAATATTTGGTTCAAATTTAAATATAATTGAATTTTATTTTTTTTCACACAAAATTTATTTTTATAAAATTTAAAGTAAAATCTCAAATTCAAATATAATCCAAAACTGGTCGTTGCTAATTTAATTCCGCGTCAACAAAATAGGAAAGTAAACATTATAATGAGTGAGGTTTGCTGACATGTGCGATCAGGGCACAAACAATTTAGATTAAATTAAATAAAGTAGGATGTATAGGGTGATCAATAAATCTAAATCTTTCATCATCTATCATGGAAAAGTAAACTCTTCCAAATTTAAAAATAATTAAATGTGTGTATTTGAATTGCGTTTGATTTTTAATTTTTTTATCTTAAAAATTATAAAAGTTTGTTTATAAAAGAAGAAGGGTTAAACTAAGAAAGGTTTTTTTTTTTTTTGAATTTTGAGTTGCAATTCAAGCTTACTCAAAATCTACAAGCTTCTGTTACGACTTTGAAATATAAGATTATCTAATAGCCATTATGTATTGTAACAGAATTTGGAGGAAAGTTTAAGAAAAAAATCTCCCAATATCAGTAACTTTAAAAATTTATTTGTCTCTTTAATTTTTAGCAAATATAGATATTTAGTCATTATTGCTCATTTTGGAATCCATAAATCTTGTAAGCCTCAAGTGAAGTGGGAATCATATTTGGGGTGTGCTTGGACAATGTTACGCACGGAACCCAATACAGTTTTTCATCTCAAATCTCACTTTTTCTCTCATAAAAAATTCTCTCTCCCGAAACCCAAGATAAAAAATTTCAAAACTAAACTCTATCCAATCACACCCTTAGTATTCGAGGAGTGGGGGGTTTACATTTTGTATTCTTAAGTGATTTTGGTTTTCCTTTTTTGTTACGAATTTCATGGGATATGTTTTTTCTTTTCTAAGTTATATTTTAAAGATGAGTTTTAATCATCGTATTATCGTGATGCGTTCTCAATTTTTTAAGTTATATTTTATCTTTTATTACTTATGAATGCATTATTGTTATACGCTTTACGATTTTTTATTTTTTTGCATGTGCTCTGAGGACGCATTGTTATTATATGTTATTCAATATAACATATGATAGTAATGCGTTATTATTCTCATATTAAAGTAATTGCGCATTACTATAATGTGTTTTTTTACTGTATTTTTGATAAAAATAAATAATTTAATAAAATTTGACTACAATATCACTAATTAATTCCCACAAATAGATTTTATTTTTTAAAAGACTAATTTTATTTTTTCCTTACATTCTTGCTAAATTTATTAAAAATTTGAAAAATATATACAATTTAATAAAATCTGACCATAATATCACTTATTAGATTACTGCTCAATTCCTTAGTGTAACTTTTTTTGAAAGAGTAATTTATTTTTTTATTGATATGTTAATTATGAACAAATTGAAATAATAAATAATTTAATAAAATTTTGATATGTTTTCCTCTTTTTGGTAAATAATTTTATTTTAACTACTTTTTTAGTCATAATTAAACTTGATTGTAAATGATATTATTTTGTTTTACTTTTTATTTCATTTTAAAAAATAGAAAATAAAATTTTATTTTGATTTTGATTTTATTTTATTATCTTATACATATAAATTTTAACAATTTACACATCATATCAGTGATCAATCTCCATATGTAAAAAATGTTTGTATCAATAAATGTAAAGGAGAAAAATTAGCTATTTTGATTTTAAATACTAAGTTTTAAAAAAATAAAAAAAATTAGCTATATGTCTGTAATGATATATTATAAAAACAATATCATATGACAATTTTTTAGTATTAAATTTACAATTTCACGTCTATTTCTCTTAGTTTAAAATTTCCGAAATCTAGGAGGTAAATGATAAAAAAGAAAAGATGCTCCTTAGCCCTCAGTCGGTGTGGGCTATATCGCCAAACGACGCAGTTTCTCTCTCTTAGATCGGGGTATAGTCTTCATCAACCCATTCTCTTTAGGCCTTTCTTGTTTCCTACTCCAAAACTCTGCCCTCTTCTTCTCTTCTTCTCTTCTTCTTCAAAATCCCTAAATCCCTCAGACGTGGTTCTGTAATCTCCAACTATGGCAACACCGATGGTTCTGGATCCCAAATCGGCCTTGGAGCTTTCTCCAACCCGAGCCGATCAGTCGTCTCTCGACCCATCTTCTTCTTCCTCCTCCGACAACGAGGAAGACCTCTACACGCGGCTGAAATCGCTGCAACGCCAGCTCGAGTTCATCGAAATTCAAGAAGAATATGTCAAGGATGAACTCAAGAACCTCCGTCGCGAGCACTTGCGAGCCCAAGAAGAGGTAAAGCGGATCCAATCGGTGCCGCTTGTCATTGGTCAGTTTATGGAGATGATCGACCAGAACAACGGAATCGTTGGTTCTACTACTGGTTCTAATTATTATGTAAGGATTCTTAGCACCATTAACCGGGAGCTCCTTAAACCCTCCGCCTCCGTGGCTCTACACCGCCACTCTAATGCCCTAGTGGATGTCTTGCCTCCCGAAGCCGACTCTAGCATTTCTCTGCTCAGCCAGTCGGAGAAGCCTGACGTCACTTACAATGTGAGTTCCGAATTTCTGAATTGTCTACGGTTTCTTCGCATTGGATGTATGCTAGGGGGAATTTTAGTTGTAGGGTTTCTGAATTTTGACTTCAAGTTTTTCCTTAGGGTGTTTTTGCTGCTCGTCACGAAGTCCAGAATTTTGCCCATATCTATAAACCAAGTTTTCTGTAACACGAGTTTATGGGAATGGCTACTTTTTGAGGGTTCGTCTTTAAATAAATATTTTATTGGTAGCAATTTTGCCAGCACTGATATAATTTGGCCTTTAATGCTTATATATTCTGAAAGTTTTTGTTATGCTGTCTTGGTTAATAGAGGTTTATACTTTGAGTTTATCTTAAGTTTTTTTGAGGTGTTGAGTTAGGATATGAAGTTTCTGGTAAGTGTTAGTCGAGAAGAACTTTTATGGTTGATATACTCATATTCTGATATGAGCATGGTAACATGTGGTCGAGCTGTCCATGCACAGCAGTGCAGAAATTAGGAACTTATTGCTAAAGCTATCACTAGGAGAACTGGCAGACTTAGATGAATAGCACATGAGGAAACTCCTATGACAGAAATAGAAGTTTAGGAAGAAATTTGATAGAACTTAACTGGTATAGAACACATTAATTATGTAGCTTATCCGTTCTGTGCTCTAGCTTTAGTTGGCACAAGGTTCACTTTTCAACAGCACATGTAGCTCACAATTGAAATGCTCTACTTAATTATTTGTAAGTAGATGGTTGTGAAATTCAAGGTTACTATTTTAAGTTTCTCTGTCAATGAAGATCTTGTATTTGCATTAAAACCCTGCGTCTCTGCCTTCATTTTATGCGTGGTAATGGGATTTTTTTTAGCCTGCTTTTGGTTTGAATTCAGTCCACTCTTTCCTCACATATGTGGTCTCCTCTCTTATCCAATTTGTCTCCTCTTCTTTTGTTTTTGCATTTCATTACTTGCTGCCTGAGCTCCCAAGAACTCAATGAAGTTAACAACTGCCCAACGTTGTTCGTAGGTTACATTCTTCATTCTTATATTTCGTACTTCATTTGCTTTGTCAGGATATTGGAGGATGTGATATTCAAAAGCAGGAAATTCGTGAAGCTGTTGAGCTACCATTGACTCACCATGAGCTGTACAAACAGATTGGTATAGATCCACCTCGTGGTGTTTTGCTCTATGGTCCCCCTGGAACTGGAAAAACTATGCTTGCCAAAGCTGTCGCCCACCACACAACTGCTGCTTTCATCAGAGTTGTTGGCTCTGAATTTGTTCAGAAGTATTTGGGCGAGGTATGATTGATGAGCTATTGTTTATCTTCTGTGTTAGTATCTTTGCTATACGTTTTCTACATGATTTTGAGGTTGTATACATTATATCATTTATTTAAGGTTTTTAATCAATATTGGCTGGACGGACAAAGAAGCTAGGCTTCTGCTAGTCTTAAACCTTTCGTAGGGATTTGTCTTTTGCATAGTGCCTAAACTCTTGCTGCAACATAAATAGTGTCCTAGCTGGACTTTTGGTGTCTAGAAATACATGCAGCTCTCAGGGATGCAGATCAAACATTATGGCAAAGATCAAATTGTCGTTACTCTTTACTTTTAATTGAAAATGTTCTCTGTGCTGGTTAAAGCAATAGTTAGTTATCTTTTAAAATTTGTTTAACATATGCTGATTATTAAATTAACATGTCTTGCATAGGGTCCACGAATGGTTCGTGATGTTTTCCGTCTTGCCAAAGAAAATGCACCGGCAATTATTTTTATTGATGAGGTAGATGCAATTGCGACTGCTAGGTTTGATGCTCAGACTGGAGCTGATAGAGAGGTTCAGCGTATTCTTATGGAATTACTAAATCAGGTAAGCTTTTAATTTTTATGCACAAGTTCTTTTATTACTCCATCCAAAAAGGTTCTGGTATAGCATGTGAAGGTGGGGACTCCCCTGCCAGTCGCCATCCACTTCTTATAACAAATAAAGGATGGTCTGATATCAGTTTGTCAAAGGACTTCAATCATACATTGATCAGGAAGATTTCGGGTGCACTTGGATTGGTTTCTTTCAGAAAAATTCACTTTTTTCTCAATAGTCAACTCTGAACCGCAGATCCTCCCCAACAACAACTAATCCATCCTCCACCATAAAACAAAAATGTTTCCCAAAAAAAAAAAAAGTAGACCCTTCAATTCTTCTTCCTCAGGTGTGATACCAGAAATAGGATGTCAGATAGGATTCAGCTTCACCTTGCTTTCTGCTGACCATGATAATTCCTGTATTTTGGCGTTTCTTGCAGATGGATGGATTTGACCAGACAGTTAATGTGAAAGTTATTATGGCAACCAATCGAGCTGATACTTTGGACCCTGCACTTCTTCGTCCAGGGAGGCTTGACCGGAAGATTGAGTTTCCTTTGCCTGATAGACGTCAGAAAAGGCTTGTCTTCCAGGTGGGTCTTTAGAGCCCTTATAATCCTGTCTTAATACGAAATACTCATCCTTGTTTGACTTCTGCATTGTTGTTACAACTTCTATTTGGCTATTTTGTGCAGGTCTGTACAGCTAAAATGAATCTAAGCGATGAGGTTGACCTAGAGGATTATGTTTCACGGCCAGATAAAATCAGTGCTGCTGAGGTTGGTTCATTTTTCATATCTTAAAAGTGACTACACCTGAGTTTGATAACTTCGTTCCTTTTGCCCATTGTCAAGCATGTTGATTATTGAAGAAAAGTGTGTTACTTCAATATCTATATTTGAACTTTGATTGGTCCATGCAGATTGCGGCTATTTGTCAGGAAGCAGGAATGCATGCAGTGCGTAAGAATCGGTATGTCATACTGCCGAAGGACTTTGAGAAGGGGTACAGAGCCAACGTGAAGAAGCCTGATACTGACTTCGAATTTTACAAATAAGCTTCTGACTCTTGAGGGGGGTTTGGAAAATCAGTATGGAATTCACAGAATATGTTGCACTGAGACAACCTCTTTTGCTGAGGCAACGTGTAATACAGTTGAAGATTCATGTTAATGCCCTCGCTTTTCCTTTCCTTTCTTTTTTTTTTTTCTTTTTTTTGTGGGTTTGTGTGGTTTATTTATTTTGTTGACGGTGGATAGTAATCAAACTAAGCCCTCGATGTATTCTTCTCACATCATATCCTGAATTCCTGTTGGTTAAAGGTAATGAAACAAAGTAGTACTGACCCGTTTTTATAATAGCCATGCTAATGAAGATTTTGCCTCGTCTTCCTGTTAAATTCTGCGGTTTAGTTCCTGCTAGCGTGATCTTAAGATGTCAGTTTGGATGGGCCGTCTAGGCCTCCTTGGGGTAGATTTTTGGTGTGTTTTAAACCCAAATAGAAAGAAAAGGAAAAAATTGGAAGGCCCGTCTCCATTTTACCCTTAGCAGCTGTCGCCTCCTCTCCGTTCTTCATTTTGGTTGCCCTCAATTAAAGTTGTCAACGGGTGCAGATTATCTTATTTTGGATTTAGATTTAATTGACTATTAAGAGTATTAGATTTGGTAGGCTCGATAATAATTTTAAAAATTTAAAAAATTATTGATTATTAGATTAAAATATATTTAATAATTATAAAAAATTAAATATATAAAATATTTATTATTAAAAATTTAATCAAATTTTGAATCTATCGAATTTAAAATATTATATATCATATTCATATCTATTTAAAATATGTATTGTCAAGTCTAACTATAAATTCAAATAAACGAATATAAATAACATACTGAACCCCGAATAAGACCAGGCCAGCCCTACCCTCAATTCATGCCACTGCCTTTGGGCACCATCTTGCTTTCCCCATCCTAACGGAGTGGTTTTTTCCTTCCTTTCCTGTCGCTGTTGATTTCCATGTCTTGGAGATGAGAATGATTGAAGCGAGTGGTAGTTTTTATCTGATGAATCAGTTGTTCCAATTCTAACGGGAAAAAAACAAAAAAAGACGGAGGTGGTGGCTGACTTTGTTACCAGTTACGCTCTCGTGGGTGGAGGAGGTGAGCCTTTATCGTTCGTTTTACCTCTCTTTCAAAGTATCGTTCGTTTTAATTCTATTCTATCTTTTAAAGTATAAAGTCGTATATGTTAAAATTAAACTCCAATTTTCTTATTATCTATGTTTCAAAGTGTAAAATTTAAGATTTTTTACTTGTTTTTTTCTTAAAATATCTTATCTTTTATTAATTTTAAAAATTATATATTTTTTTAAATTATTACTACTCAAGTTATAATTTTTTTAGGTTTTTATTTAGGTGAGAAAAAATTAAATTAATTAAAAATATAATAAGTAAAATAATTTTTCTTCTTTTTTAATATTTGCTACAAAAAGAGTCAATATGCATCTTCTGTATTTAGCTATTTCGATCTGAACAATTTCCCTTCCAATTTTTCTTTTGTTGCTCTTAATAGGGAAAAAGGAAAGAAAAAGTTCAGATGTTTGACCTAATCATCTACGCAGCAAATACTTGATCGACACGTAACAATGTGTAACTCAAACAACGGAAAAAAATAGGAAAAAAAAACTTTAAATATTTTTCCTCAAAAGCTGGGTGAACATATTTTAAAAGAAAGAAGAAAGGAAGATATTCGAATCCGGCAGCTAAACGCCAAAATACACCCAATTTACTGCAGAAAAGATTGTATAATCCTTAAATTTTGTCTGATGATAATTAAGAAAGAACAATAATTAGTGAGAGTAGGGGAGATGTTACGGTCGACCAACTTTAAAATGTTTGGTGTGGAATTGTGGAAGATACTTTAAACCACGTCTCCAGTGAATTCTGCCAAGAACATGAATGTCACTTTTGTCGGCTGCTCATATTTTCATTCTTCCTTTCCATGATTCTCCTTGCCTAATATTGGAATCATCTTCTTCCCCTCTTCATGTATTCATCTCTTTACACGTGAAAGTCCTTGTTTTTTCTTTTCTTTTCTTTTCTTTTCGTGGGGAGGGGGGCTTGTGGACCGGACCATAACCTGCACTGGCTGTATATACAGAAGGGGCATAGTCGATGGTCCCCAGATTATTGCACTACCAAAACTAATCCAATTTGTTTCTCTTTTGGTTTGGTAGGTTAGAAATCTTAATTATGATCACCAATGGAAAGATGGCATTTCAAAAGACAAAAAAAAAAAAAAAAACCAAATTAGGTCAAGAATTTGAGTGTGAGTGTCCCCAGCATCGTCGTTGCGTTATTTTGACATCCAAACTCTGACCCATGAAAAATGAAGAGTTGAAAGAGAGTCGCATTCTGGTCATAGAGATGCCAGTGAGTAGTTGGCCTATAAAATCTATATACCAAATTCTTTTCGTTTTTTCTTTTCTTCAATGCATGAACTGGCGAACTGTCCTTTTACAACTCACAGAACAACAGTTCATTACTCCCATTCCATACATGCAGCGTCGATGTAGAAAGACAAAATTATTTCGTCCGGCAATCACGTCTGCATGCGCTGCTGGAACGTATAACATAACATGTCTTCCGGTGTACGCAACACATTTTGCCAAGGACCCTATTTGAATGCTCGATTTGTAGCATGGAAAAGTAAAAGCTCAATCCTTAAAATATGCTGTATGTAATTAAGAAAATGCACAATAGAGCTTCAAGATAACATAATATACATACATATATATATATATATATATATATATATATATATATATATATATATATATATATATATATATAGTAAAAGCTTGAGCTATATACTAGTATTAAGTTATATTTTTAATAACAATTACTAAAATGTATTTTTTTAAAAATTACAACTATAAAGTAAATTTATGTATTTAGTAAAAAATATTTATTCACTTAGAAGTAATTGTAGATAATAGGAGGAAGATATTGTAAAAATAACTATATATATCCATTATTATATGTATTTGAAAATAACCAAAATTTTTAACTTTATTTCTTTATCATTCTAAATAAATAAAGAATTGAATAAAAAATGTTCCAACCTACCTGCACGAAGGATGAAATAATTAAAAATATAAATATTAATTTATGAAATTACCTATAAAAATAAGAAAGAAAAGAAATTAAATACTTAAACAACTATGAACTCTTTGAAGAAAAAAATTTTGAATCTGCCTGATGAAGATACATGCATGAAGGGTGAAAGATTAAAATTTTAAATACTAATTTATGAAGTTATTTATAAAAATCAGAAAGGAAAGAAATCAAATATTTAAACAATTATAAACAAAAAGGAAAAAAATCAAATACTTAAACAACAATAAACTCTTTGAAGAAAAAGGAAAAAAACTTAAATCCGCCTGTTGAGGATACCTTCACGAAGGTTGAAATAATTAAAATTTAAAATACTAATTTATGAAATTACTTGAAAAAATCAGAAAGAAAATAAGTCAAATACTTAAACAACTATTGTAATACTAAAATATTTCAAAAATAAACTAATTATACTTTAAGCATAAAATATTATCATGATCAAATCTTTAAGAGAAAAAAATTATTGTAATTTCAGTTTAATTTCTTTTCCATACTACTTCCTCCATCCAAAATTTAATGATTACAACATAAACTATTTATTTTATTAAGTGATTTTTTTTGTTAAATACGATAGTATAAACTATTTATTTTATATAAAATTATTGATACTTTTTTATTAAAAATTCTCAAAAAGATATTAATGATATATAAAGTACTAATTTTATGCTGATATGTCGCATTTACTTATCTTTTTTTTTTTTTGCTGAATCTTATCAAATTCTTTTGTGTTTTCTAAGTCCATCCCCTCAAAGAAAAAATTTAAAATTTAAAAAAACTATTAATATTAAAACCTCAAGGTAAGCTTATTTTAATAGTGATATTCTTATACTAATTCTTAAAGAAAACCTCCGCTAATAAAAAATATACTTATTATACTTTACAAAAATCATTTATTTCCTTTAATCCACTTGATAAAAAGACCAAAAAAGATTAAAAAAAGATCAACCATTATATTTCATGTCAAGTGTATTGCAAAGTCATGCATGTTTTGATGCAGAATGTTTTATTAGGGAATCATACACTTTTGTCCTTAAATTTTAACATATGAAAGATCAAATTAGAGTAATAAAATACCAAGTGTTAAGTAGATAAATATTTCTAAAACCATCCATTCAAAGAAAAAAAAGAAAAAGCTTTGTGATTAAAAGAAGTTGTTAAAATATATGAATCTTCAAAATCAGTCAAAGAAAATAAAAATTTACTAATTTTCTATTAAAATAACTATATATATATATATATATATATATATATATATATATATATATATATATATATATATATATATATATATATATATATATATATATATATATATTAGTGTACATATATCAAATAAAAACAAAAAGAAAAGAAAGGTATGAAAGATGTAGAAAGATAAAAAATGAATAAAGTAAACATGAACAATGCAAATTAGAAAATTTAATAGGGAAAGTTGGACTAAAATTTGATATTTTTAAATTTAAAAGTTTAAATTCTAATAAGTAATAACTTTTCTATCTAATAAAAAAATTTAACATTCTAAAAAATAAGAACGAAGACTTCAAAACTTTTAGAGAAAAAGAGAGAGTATAAATATTTTATTAATATCTATTAAGTATAGAATTCTTCCGTTTAAAATTAATATATTCTTTTTTATTCAAAGAGGGAGGGAGTATACAAAAAGAAAAACATACCGACTTGGAAAATTTTTTACGGGTTTTGAAGGTGGCTAGAAAACACAATACTCTCTCTCTTTAAAAATGTAACTTTTACGTTTCTTTTTAGTTTATTTTAAAATATATGTCATTTTTTATATAAAGATTATATTTATTATTTTATTTTTAATTTTACTATTATCTTTAATCAACTATTTAAACATGCCTATTTTTTTTTTTAAAAAATCATTGGTTCTTCAATTAACCACTTAAAATACAATCTTTAATGTTAAATTTAAATTTAATATATTATTTAATTATTTTTAAATATAAATATTTTAAATATCTATTAAATTTTTTACAAATTTATTCAAAATTTAATTATGGTGTAAAAGAAAATTAATTAATATATTTTAAAATAGAGAAAGTAAATTGTTTACTGATGTTATTGTTGACAAGAAGGAAAACAGTGATCATTCGGTACGAAGTTGGGGTTTCTGCGTCAACTGGCCAAAAGACTTCGTCTTATTCACCAAACAACACGAGCAAGAATTGAATTCCAACTACCTTATCGGCCGCCACCTCCGCCATAAGTAATTTCAACCATACTCTATTGTTCTATTACGCAAAAAGAAACGATTCAAAGTCAATTCACTTAATCGAGTTCATATTTTAACTACCGAATTAAAAGAATACTGAATTTTTATTGTTAATAAAATTACGAATTAAATATTTAATTATTAAATTATTACTTCCATGATAACTTTTTTTTTCTTTTGATATATAATTACACGGGGAAGGGAAGAGACAGTATGCATGGACAGTAGGGGACGTGGCGAACACGAAAAGAAAAAAAATGCGAGGCCGATAAAAGCCGCACTCTTCATAGCCATTCAGTCAATTGCTGACTGGAACTTACATGATAGCCATGACAATTGATGGGGGCTGAAACACTGAGGCAAATGTGCAACAGTAGGAGCATCCTATGCTTGACAATTGAATGATGTTAAGTGACTTATTCTGCACCCAATGCTTTTGACTCATCTCGTCTTTGAGTGATTAGTGGCAATGGATCCAAAGTAAAACTGCTCCAAAAGGGACAATAAATATAGGGGGAGAATGTGGATAGAACTCCTTTTTCTTTGACCCAAATTTGTGTGATTTGATAAGGAGTCAATATCGTTGACATATCTCATTACTGCTGTGCATCGATTTTAAATCCACAGCTATATTGAGGGACTTTTTTGGGTACCATATGATGACTTGCTTGTTCCTTTGCAAGCATCGAAATTTCCTTCATCATTGCATAGAAATTCAAATTTGGCTACTGAGTTCTAAACGAAAACTTTTTGTACTTTTGGCCTTTTTTGCTAATATATAGAAAAAACCCAATTTTCTTTGCTGCAATAGTACCTTTCATAAAGTAATATACTCGTTAATTAAGAATATAATTAAATAATATTTTAATTTAAAATTTTTTATCTTAATTTTTAAAATAAAAAATTATTTATAAAAAAATGACTTCTATAGCGGAATATTATCTAAATACACTTTAAAAGGAATACTATAGCTTATTTAGGGTATAATTAGATAGAATTTGATTTTGAAATTTTTATTTTATATTTTAAAAAATTTAAATTATTTGTGAGAAGAAATGTGAGTCGTACACTTAAAATTTTAAATTTGATTTTGAAACTAAACCTTATTCAAATTCAACTTTATACTTTCAATCTTTCTCACGTGTGAGGCAATCCTAAAGAAAAATCTTCTCTTCAAATTGATATTATTTTGTCTTATTACTTTCAATAATATTGGATTAATGATTTTTTTACCAATGCTACACAAAGAATACGATTGTGGATTGGCTGACAACCTTCATTCAATTAATATCCATAAATAAATAAATCATCTTAATATCCATTTTATAGATAACAGCATTTTATTTTTTATTTTTCATTTGTTTTAGTATTTGCACATTCGATTAAGATTCTTTTACTTTTCTGTTTTTAGATTTGGCATCATCTGTCCCATCCTTGTCATGGAACACCACACGGATCTACTTTGCCTTTTATAATTCCTCGTCTTCTTGTAAATTTTATTTTTTAAAAAAAGAAGAACAGTCTATTTTTTTGAAAGTGCCATTTTTTATTAATTAAGAAACACATAAAAAAAACTTAAAAATTGAAAAGAATGTCAAAGAAAGAGAATTCTTCGCATTTTAAGAAGCGGGTTACAGTGCAATTCTGACAAGCAATGAGGACTATTTTTGAAAAATGCAAACACAGTTTTCAGTCCAGATTCAAGGTGAGCTTTTTGCTTATTATGAATTGTGTTTTTATTTAAATTAAATTATATTAAAATTTATAGAAGTGAATTATTTGTAAGGAAAAAAGTGAGTTTATAATGAAAAAGTGAGAAAAAAGGGTTGTTTTTGGTTTAAAAATTAAATTATTTAAAAAATTAAAATTAAAATTGTTTTTCCCAGGAAAATAAAGAAAAAAATTTATTGGATCGGGTATGGGCCTCGCTGTTAGCTATAAACAAATCCAGAAAATCAATTAACAAACCCCCCCATAGATCGGTCCCACCTCCTCCTGCCCCCCTGCTTTTCGCTCTCCACACACACACACAGAGAGGCACAGAGTGAGTGCGTCAAGAGTTGAAGTAGAGTAGTGAGAGATGCAACATCCTTCTCATTCTCATCCTTTTCTCACTTCATTTTACAACTTTCTTTTCAAATAATTCTTTTCAATTCTTCTCTCTTCCTCTTCTTCTTCTGGACTGAACCTATGCCTATTCTTTCTCTTTCTTTTGTTTTCTAGTATTTTCTTTCTTTTTTTAGTTGGGTTTGTTGGATATCACTGCTCAGATCTAATATTTGCTGTTGATATTAGCCTTTAACTTAGCAATTCAGCTGGAGGGTCTTTGTTGTTTTGCTTTTGGGTCTTCAAGATTTCGTTTTCGAACCAATGTCGTTGCCACACTGTAGTAGCTTCAGTTCTGGGGACCCCCTTCTCCGCAAGCTCGGTATGAAGGTTGAATGCTGCTGCGATTTCCAGTTACAAGCCAAGCATTCTTGAAAATTCACTCCAGAAGAAGATAGAATTGGCTGACTTGTAATGCTTCGAGGTATGTTTATCTTTTTAAGCTATTTCTTTTATGAATTTTCCTTCCAGAGATAGAACAGTAGGACCCTCTTTTACGAGTTGTAATGTGTGTGTCTATGTAATTCGCCGCTACCTGTGAACTGCCTTCTTTTCTGCATAATTGAGGTTGAATGTGGTTTATGGCAGATCCAAGTAAAAGCATTCTTAATGGGGCGGGCGGACATGGTCTTGGAGTCTCAATTGGGGGTAGTGAATTACTGTTTGTTTCTACTTGAAGATAATTAACAAAGAATTAAAAGTACTGTTTGTTCCTACCCATGTAGGAAATTCAGGCTTCAGGTCTCCAAATTCTTAATGCTTAAGGAGTTCCGATTTACTTTTGACATAATGTGCCGTAGGTAGTTTACCAGCTTCTCACTATTCCCATCCACAAAGTGCTATTCCAATTTCAAAATATAGAAATTGGCTAGGGTTTTGTCCTCTCTGGGTTTTTCCTAATATTCATTTCTGTCTATTATATATGAGCTCGGAATTCTTTAGAATCCCATGAAAGAGTTTCTTTTATTCCAATTCTGCTTGACGAAATACACCAGATATTCATGCTCATGGGATTATTGATTGACCTAATACTGCAATTAAAGTTCTTGAAGAGTAGAGTACATTGTTTCTCTTCCACATATCCTTTTCTCTTTTTGGCTTAAGAATATAAATACATTTTTTTATGTAACTTTTACATTGACATTCCCATAACCTTTACCTAGCAAAAAGAAAAAGAAAGAAAGAAAAAAATAATAACTTTTATGTTATCTTCTAATGCATCTTGAATGGACTTTCCTGTAAAATAAGCATATTGCCATTGCTTTTGTGGCTTATAGGATGATAGAAAAAGCATAAAGCCTTCGCTTTTCTCTTTTAAAAGATGCTTTTTTTTAACCTATTTCTTTTGAATGTTTCTTTTCTCAGTTCTTTTGAAACTTTTCAGGATACTGGATTTGTGGGCTTGCTCTGCTTTTGAAATAATATGATTGTTGTGGGAGCTTTTCTAAATTCTCATTTTCTGTTGCAAAATATCAAATCCCTTGTGTTTCAGATAAATCTGTCTTGAATTCCTGCATTCCAGGAATGACATACTAGAACCCCATTTATTTTCCATTTGTTTCCCCAAATTCTTAAATAAAACTTGTAAATTGTTACCATTTTAGCCTCTGCATTGCATTTCAAATATGTAGCAGTTGGTTCCCCAAATTATTCAGCAATGTATGTCGGCCCTTCATATCTTTTCCGGGGGAGTCATTCTAGTTTTATTCACACTTTTTTTTTAATCTCTCTCAAGTGATCAGGATGGACATGTTTGTTTTCAGAACATAAAGATTTATAAATCACTGTTGCAAGTTTTTCCTTTTCTAGGCAATATTGTTTTGAAATTTGCTACAGTATTGCATGATCTTATTGGAAATCATAAGTTTCATGGACTAACAGGATAGAACTGCTTGCAAACTATATATTCATGGTTGTGTATCATCTTTCGTTTGCTGACTTAGTGACTCTTTAGTTTGTCTCTGATCCTTCCAGGAAAACGATACCTGATTAATCCTCCCTTCAATAAATCTGAAGATCCCCTCATGAAAATCTGGTCTCGTTTTCTGCTTCTTTGCCTCATTGTCAATGTGATTCTTCTTCCTCTTGCCCTCGGTGACTTGAAGGCTGATCAGCAAGCGTTGCTCAACTTTGCTGCTAGGGTCCCGCATGGTCGGAAGCTCAATTGGAGTGTTTTTAACTCTACGTGCTCTTGGGTAGGAATCACTTGTTATCCAAATGGCACTAGGGTACTTTCTCTTCGTCTTCCAGGTATTGGACTTACAGGTCCAATCCCAGAAAACACTCTTGGAAAGTTGGACGCATTGAAGACTCTCAGCCTTAGATCCAATCTCCTCAGTGGTAGTCTTCCCTCTGATATTTCTTCCCTCCCTTCTCTTCGCTTGCTCTTTCTCCAACACAATAATTTTTCGGGTCCTATTCCGACTAAATTCTCTCCTAGTCTTAGTGTTTTGGATCTATCATTTAATTCCTTTACTGGGAAAATCCCGCAAACAATCCAGAATTTGACTCAACTCACTGGACTGAATCTTCAGAACAATTCACTTTCTGGTCCCATTCCCAATGTCACCCTTCCAAGGCTGAAACATTTGAATTTAAGTTATAACCAGCTCAATGGTTCTATCCCTTCTTCCCTTCAAAAGTTCTCCAATTCTTCATTTTTAGGCAACTCTCTACTATGCGGGGCCCCTTTAAGTCCTTGCTTCACTGTCATTTCTCCATCTCCGTCCCCCAATTTTCCACCTCCTCCTGAAGGGAAAGAGAGCTCCAAAAGGAAACTCTCTTTAGGAGCTATCATTGCTATTGCAGTTGGAGGTGGCGTTTTGCTCTTTCTTGTAGTTCTCACGTCTATATTATGTTGTTTGAGGAAGAAACAAGACAATGGTGGCAGTGTGCTGAAAGGAAAGTCTGCTACTGGTGGGAGGAGCGATAAACCTAGGGAGGAGTTTGGCAGCGGAGTTCAAGAGCCTGAAAAGAACAAGCTGGTTTTCTTTGAGGGCTGTTCTTACAATTTTGACCTTGAGGATTTATTAAGGGCCTCAGCTGAAGTGCTAGGAAAGGGTAGTTTTGGGACTGCATATAAAGCTGTACTAGAGGAGTCTACAACCGTGGTTGTGAAAAGGTTGAAAGAAGTGATTGTCGGGAAAAAGGATTTTGAACAGCAGATGGAAATTATAGGGAGAGTTGGGCAGCACCCAAGTGTTGTGCCCCTACGTGCTTATTATTACTCCAAGGATGAGAAGCTCCTAGTCTATGATTACTTCTCAAATGGCAGCTTAGCAACCCTGCTGCATGGTAAGCAGTGTGTTCCTTCACTGTTCCAGCCAACCCCCCTCGGGACGAAAAAAAAAACAAGGGGGTCCGGTCTCATTTTTTAACTATATTATCGCTGTCCACTTTATAGCAGCCAGTTTGTGGTAAGAAAGCCTGTGAATTGCAATAATTTTTACTTGCAATGAAGGAACAAGATGAAAAGCCAAGCTTTCTTATTCATGAGAAATGCATTTCTTTAGTTCCATTGATTTTTCTTCCTTTGTGTTTTAATTCAAACTCAACTTCAATCTGATAACAGGAAACAGGGCCAGTGGAAGAGCCCCACTAGATTGGGAGTCTAGAGTAAAGATATCTCTGGGAGCAGCAAGGGGCATTGCACATATCCACTCTGTGGGTGGCCCTAAATTTAGTCATGGAAATATTAAGTCTTCAAATGTCCTCCTCAATCAGGATCTTGATTGTTGTGTCTCTGATTTTGGATTGGTGCCTCTCATGAACTTTCCTCCCACACGATCTCGGCATGCAGGGTATCGTGCACCAGAGGTAATTGAAACCCGAAAGCACACTCACAAATCAGATGTCTACAGCTTTGGCGTCTTGCTACTTGAGATGCTCACAGGGAAACAACCAATTCAGTCACCGGGACGAGATGACATGGTTGATCTCCCTAGGTGGGTCCAGTCTGTTGTCAGAGAGGAATGGACGGCTGAAGTTTTTGATGTTGAGTTGATGAGATTTCAGAACATTGAAGAAGAAATGGTGCAGATGCTGCAAATAGCTATGGCATGTGTTGCAAAGGTCGCAGACATGAGACCCAACATGGATGAAGTTGTTAGGATGATTGAAGAGGTCCGGCAATCTGACTCAGAGAATCGGCCATCTTCTGAAGAGAACAAATCCAAGGACTTGAATGTGCAGACTCCCTGATTCCTTGGAAATTAATCTTTTTGAACTACTCCATTTGTCAGTTCATAAAAATTAATCTGATTCAATGAACATGTGCCTGGTAAGGTTCCACAGCTCTAATTGTTACCTGCACATATAGCTGGGTAGAGTGTGAATTTATCTCATTGTTTCTTTTTCTTTAGATGTAGTGGATTAACATTGAAGCTTGTATCTTCTCCCACGTTTCACAATTTGTTGCTAGAATTCTTTAACGAATCGGGTAGTTGGCTTATGGTCTTCTGCAAATGATTTACTGTGTCGACGGTTGATGTCACAATATTCAGCTGCAATGATATGCTTCCTCTCCTCAAAATAAATGAAAATGTTTTTGTTGACACAAAGATTTATTTGCAGAGCATTTGAACATTTCTTGTAATATTTCTTTTGAAACTTCCTAGTTTGAGGATGCAAAATTAAGTTTAGACTATTGTAGGTGGTCTTATGTTGTCAAGGGAGTTGGTTGTAGGTGTCTTTCCTCTCTTAAGTAATTCTAGTGATAACATTTACTGAGAAAACATGAGGTGTTTTTGGTGGTCAAGATTGATTTCCTCTAAACCTGAAGTTTACCTATAATTCCTCTGCGGTGTTCCAAAAGTTCAGGAGACAGGATGTTTAAGTTAGGCATGAGTCCCAAAAAAAGGGTCTGTCACTCTGTAGCCTGAGCAAGCTGCTGGAAGCCCCTGACTCTTTAAGTTCTTGTGCAATGGGGGGTTTGGCTGCTGGAAAACTTAACAAACCTGTTAGTGGTCATTCCCCGCCATTGGGAACGTCTTCCGTCGACTCTCAGAGCTGTGTCTCGTTCAAAGGATCTTCTCTCATTTTGGACCTCGAAGCTCAACCTCGAAGCTATGAAAACAGAGAAGAGAAAGGGAAAGCCCGATGTAACTTGTGCTGTGCATGGGCGTCCCTCGTAATAGGCGCATTCATGTTGATTCTCCTGCTTCTCTGGGTAATATTCTTCGCCTTCTTCGAGTCGAATGTGCCAGATTTCAGTCTCCAGAGGCTCACCGTGAACACACTTCAGTTCAACACAACAGGAGACGACATATTAATGGATTCAGACATAGAAGTAGTCCTCAACGCGACCAACAAAGACACTAATATCGAATTCCATTACAGCCGTATGAGGGCTGACATCTTCTCCAGTGGTGTTTCCTTGGGGAGGGTTCATCTTCCGGGAATTCATCAGAAGACTAAGAATTCCACCGTGTTGAAGCTGCACGCTGTGGTTGGTAAACAACCTGTGGCAGAAGCCGATTCTTTGAAGCTGCAAAATGATCTGCGGTATCACCGACTGGTTATTGCGGTGGATCTCAAAGGAATTATTCGTTACAACATCAAGGGGAAGCAAATTACTGAATTCTCCTTTAAAGTATCCTGCAATAACATGGTTCAATACGAGATCGATGAGCGGCAACTAACTTGTAATGTCAAATTGACCCCGCTAACGTAGGTCCCTATCCTCCTCTGTCCTGACTCTTTTTCCGCAATTCTTCTTCATCGCATTAAAATCTAGGATTTTGCTCATTTGATCATCGCGAGTATTTCTGATTTCCTCTGTTTTTCAATCTTAATTTGTGGGCTGTTTGATTTGACTTCTCCAATAATTTTTGGTGCAGTTGATATAGATCTTCAAGAACAAACGGTGATAGATATTTTTTAGGGAAACAGGTCGATTTCTTCCACTGCCATTGTTTTTTCTCCTTTTTGGTAGGTGCTTTTGTCTTCTTCCTTCTTTTCACATTTACGTTTTGGCCTTTTAACATTTCTTCAGATAGGTGTCATCAGTGGTTTGTAATGACGTTTCAACCAGATTAGTTCAGCTTCTATGAGCCTCACATTTTCGAGGAATTTTTCATGCGTTAAATTGTCTACTCTTTTTTTTTTTTCTTTTCCTGCCCCCCCCCCTCCCCCTTGTCCATAGTATTATCTACTCATGTCACGGCACAAAAATAGTGCGTATGAGTTTACCCTTTATACTTTTACATAATTATGCTCTTGGGTTTCTAAAGAAACATAATGGTTGGAATTTTTATTTTAGGCTTTTTCAACTTTTTCTGTAATATTTTTAAATATAAATCAAACCAAATAAATCTTAAATTTTAAAAAATAAAATTAATAATATATTAAAAGATGTTAGAGCCAAAATATTTCTATCAGTGGAATATGAGTGTCTTTTCAAGTGAAGAATGCAGCCACAGGAAAGACTACAAATTTGCAATGTTTGGACTTGGTCGGATGATCATTGCCCAGCCACCCACGATAGAAGACCCTGTCGGTCGGTCAAGATTCAACATGGAATCGACGCGTCTCCCACCCCTCCGCGCTTCGTCCGCCGAAGTTACCGATTTTTAGACTGTGAGGGGTGTTTGTTTGCCCCAAAAAAGGTTCTGTAAAGGTAAATTATACTGGAAAAAGAAGTGGCTTTTTTTTTTCTTTTCAAAAACAAACTAGAGAAGAAGTGGATTTTACGGTGGAAATGGTAATTAGTTTCATTAAGATACATTTTGATAGTACATAATTTTGAGTTTGAATTTATATTTTCTTTCACGATAAATTCACCTTTTATATAAGCTTTAAGATAAATTTATTAAATATAAACTCTATCCAATTATATCATCCTTTTTCGTCATTTTTTTCACTAAACAAAATAAGAGAGAGGGCATCCATTGATCATTTTTGCCATCTCTTAATCATCATCTTATGAATTTCTTTTCTATATTATTTGTTTCGTATTTAATTTCTGTCAATATACTAAATTATTGATGCGGTTGGTTTTACTGAAGCAAAAAAATTATAAATATATTTGTCAAAACTAACAGACATATATAATAAACTATCATTTTGTCGATATATTTCAATCTTTATGAGCAATAAGTTATAAAACATTATATCCATATAGAAGATATACTTTATAATGAATATAATATAATTGTTTAAAATTTTTACTCTACAAAAAAATTCCAATTAATACTGTTTATATATGCTATTTATGGCCTTGAGAGAAGAACTTTAGTGTATTAGGATTCGATTTTATTTTAAAATTTAACTCAAGTTTTTTACTTTGAATCTTATTCATTCTCTTATAAATAATTTATTTTTATAAAATTTAAAATAAAAAAAATTTAAATCTGAAATTTATCACCCTCGACTCCCTAAACTGGCATTCTGCACGAGCTCTTGCATTAATCGTATCATTTTGGGTGAGGATTCTCACGTCATGATTGGGGCACATTGCAAACGCCTATAGGACTCGAAAGTGCCCCCACAAAAGCAATTTCTTTTCATTCGTAGAAGCCTGCCGTATAGGGATAGTTAACTAGACATACATTCTAAATATATATGCGTGTAGTGAAAAATGTTCAATTTACTAGTTTAGATACCTTAAAAATAACAAGCAGATAAGACTTTGAAAATTTCTTCGTTAACTACTTTTGTCTCCCTAAACTTTAAACAATTTAGGAAATCTCGAGTTTGTGTAAGAATATGTCCATTTTTTTGTCAATAGTAGGTTAAGGAGTAAGGGAGTTGTTTCAACTCCCAACCAACCCTCTGAAACTGCCAAAGGACTTGGTGATCATTTAGGATGTATTTGGATTTGGATTGTATTTGGTTGAAAGAATTTTTGTTTTAAGTTCTGTTAAAATAATTTTTTGTGAGAAAATAATTAAGATTTAATTATTTTTTTAACAGTCCAAACGCTATTCAAATACAATCTCAAGACAAACAAATATATAGGTTGACACCTACTATTTTGTTTATCTTCTCTTTTCCTTTCCCTTTTTCCATTGGCAAAATACCTCAGCCTTCGCCTTTGCATAAGGCTGCTGAAGCTACGTTGCCTTCTCTTCACCTTGAACACCAACCCTCCCCATCCACCCTCTATGTGTTCTTCTAAAAGCATGACCCCTTTGTGATACTAAGGTTAATAATAAAAGAAAAGGCAAAGATTTATGTAGTTTTGCCAGTAAGAGAGTCATTGACATGTCGTAATGATCTTGCTTCTTTAAGGGTGAATATCTTTCATTTATTGTTTGCTTAAATATGCACCTGCATCACGTTTAAATTTAATATTACCACTCTGCATAATATTTCTTCCGTGAAAAGATTTTGAAGAGTGTCAAACTATATCTAAATTTACTATTTTAACCTTATTAATTAAGAAATTAGAGAAACTTTTTTTTTTTTTTTGAAAATATGAAATTAGAGAAACTTATGGATGTCTAGATTCTGCCCAATACCAATGTCTAGAATCTTTCCTATCATTTTCATCCAAATTATGACCCGCATCGGTAGTTTGAGAAATTGCTCCCTGTTTTTTCTTGATTTATTTTTATCATTCTCAGGTTAGTTAATTTTCTCTATATCAAATGAATTTTTATTGGTTGCTTAATATTGTCATCATGGCTTGATTAACTAACCAAGAATAATTATTCATAATTCATTTTTTATTTAGTCATTAGTAAGGATACAGGCAATTATATTCTTCTTATATTTCACTTACAACTAAACATAAATTAAGTGAAGAAAACTCCAATATTAATGTGTCACTATGCATTTAGATAATAGTCCACCCGTATAGCTGTCTAACTCTAGTTCATAACTATCTTTTTTTTTTTCCCAAAAAAAATGGCCCAAAATTTTTAACTTTAATCGTTCGATTAAGGAATTCTTTTTTATTACAGAAATTAATATATAATTTTCACTTTGAGTAATATTTTTTTAAAAAATAATTTAATTTTAAAAAACTTAATATAAAAATTAAAAAAATAAAAACGCAATCTAAATATATTACACACAAAGGAAATCTTGATGAATCATTCATTAAAGGTATTCATTCCTCTTAGATAGACGGGGAGTGTTAGTGAAAAAATAAAATTATTTTTTGGATATTTTATAAGATAAAAAAATTAGATGCTGAATTATATAGACGATATTTAGGTTGAATTTGAATTTAAAAATTTTTATTTTAAATTTTATAAAATTAATATTTTAATAACAAAAGATGTGATATTATGTTTCGTTAAAATTTTTTTAAAAATTAAATTTTTTATAAAAGACGATATGAAACCATTCTAATACACCCTATATTTTTTCCTTTTTCATGAATACCAGAGTCCAAATTTATTTGCACAGAACGCGCAAAAAAAAAATTAATGTGCACAGAAAAGTATACAGGTGAGGAAGGAGGATGGCTGCCGTTGATTGTACGCCAATTGTGAACGGAAAACGAAAATTATAGAATAACAAATTGGGCCCCTTTTAAGAGGAAATTCTAAAATAATCCTCGAACTTTCCTTCTACAGAATATATTCTAACCCTTCCAATAGGATCTGGTTCAATCAATCTCTTCTGCTTGCTTGTTAACCTCTGGCATCGTCGGTCCCTCCTCCAACCACACCTTCCCCTTAATTCATTCAGCGCCCTCCATATCTCGATCTCTCTCAGGTACCTCTTTCTCTCCCGCTCTTTTCCTTTATCCTTGTCTGCATATACATGCATGTTGGGTTTTGGTTTTTTTTTTTTTATGTGTTCTGAAGAAATTGTAGATCTCGAAATTTTGCTGATTGATCTGGGTGCTTGTTTTGATGGGTCATCTGAGCTGTCTTTTTTGCTTTTGGTAAATTGTTTGGGGTGTGTTCTCTGTTAGTGCTTTTTGAGTCTGTTGTTTGGATTTTTTTTCCCCTTTAATGAGTTTTGGGCTGTGATCTGCCATGATAAAACGGTTTTGGTTACTGCAGGGTTCTGATCTGAAGCTCTTCCTCCAGAGTAAGAGATGGCATCGAAACGGATATTGAAGGAGCTCAAGGATTTGCAGAAGGATCCTCCTACTTCATGCAGTGCCGGTATGCTTTTCAACTTTGTTTTTACTCCTTTGATTTTGCCCCTTTTTTTCGTTTCTACTTTAATACTTATCTTTGCCTTCTGTTTATCCCCTTAACCTTTTCCGCTCGTTCAGATTATTTCTGTGCTTTTTACTATTGTTTAGAAAGTTGAGGTTGGGTTGTTTGAGTAGCAGCTGAGCGTTATTATTTTGTACCTTAGAGATGTGCTGAAGACATGCCTTTTGATTAAAGAAGCTTGCAAATGATATTTTGATCTTATTGTGCGGTTTCCGTAGATCCTTTTTCTGGTTAATTGGTGACGCATGTTATGATTATTCTCATGCCGTGGCTATTTAAGTGTAGCCTTTAAGATTATCTTGAAACGGTTGTATGCTATATTATCTTGTTTGGAATAATAAGAATAGTAGAAGAAACTACAAATTCATCATCTTCATATTTGGATTAATGGCCATGTCAAGATTCATTCTTTCTTATGATGCTAGTTAACACCGGCTTTCGCATTCAAGAACTTAGTGTACCTTGCATACACTGGAATACTTCCAGTTTTGATTGGTTTTTGTGTCGGATAAAAAATTAAATTTGGACCGATGGAGAACTGTGTTTTTCTTAATCTTTGTCTTTTGTGGGGTCTTCTCCAAATGGCAACATAATCACTATGTCATGGCCGAGGCGGACGACAAATTAATGATGCATTTTGTTGAAATGCTCAGTATACTTGTTGATTATAAAAATTTACTTTATATTGGATCCGTCTGTATTAGTTTTGTCATTTTAGGTTAAGTATCTGTTAGGAAATTTGCTGAATGCCTGGTGTTTGTGTTGATTCATTATTTAAATTTAATTCGTTTGCAGTTGGTGGTATTGGAATTGAGGATATTATCTTTTGGTGTCATCATCTGCTCCTCATTGAGGATATTATCTTTTCTTCTATTGTTTGTTTAACCATCCAATCTATCAAGATCATAGAGTGATCTCATATTCATGTTGACAATGCAGGTCCGGTAGCTGAAGATATGTTCCATTGGCAGGCAACGATAATGGGTCCTGCGGATAGCCCTTACTCGGCAGGTGTATTTCTAGTTTCCATTCACTTTCCTCCTGACTACCCGTTTAAGCCTCCAAAGGTATGATCCCATTTGGGTGTGCAGTGGTGTTGCCTATCTTACTCAATAATATGAAGTCCAGTATTTGCAATAAAGTCAAGTGATTTGTGGCATTGTGAAAGGTCCGATTGTGACCTGAAGAGCAAACTTTTTTCTTTTGAAAAATGAATTTGGTATGAGGTCTTTATTGAATAAACCTTCTGACTTGCCAGCATTTAAACCTGTCTGTTAAAAGCGTTGTGGAAACTAGGATTAATAGTTTTTGTATAGAAATATCCAAATACACTCCTTAAAGAGTAGTTCCATTTTACACTTTTTTAATTATCTGTAATGCAATCAACTGAGGATTGCATTGATTAAAAGACTATTTTTGGTTATCTGGGTTTTCTTAGGTTTCATTTTAGTACACATCGCAAATGCTGGTGGATCTTTGGATCCCAAAAGATAAAAGAGGTGGGGCATGGCTACAATTTTGGGATCTAATGGTCCCTACCAAATGGGAGGATGGCCTGGTTAGTTTCCTGTTGGATTGTATTTTGGGTTTTTCTCTGATGTAGGAAAATTTTTAGCGGGCTGCTGTACATGTAATGGGCTTTGAAATTCAGGACTCCTCCCTGGATTGCGGGGCAGACACATGCAGTTTGAAATATATATTCTCAGTTCTTAAAGCAAATAGTTCTAATTATTTGGTAAATTTCTACTTGCACAATTTGAGCAATTTTTTTGACCTGACAAAACTTGATCTTCCGTCCAGGTTGCTTTCAGGACTAAGGTCTTCCATCCAAATATTAACAGTAACGGGAGCATATGTTTGGACATTCTTAAAGAGCAGTGGAGTCCGGCCCTGACTATTTCAAAGGTCTGGAATTTCTGTTTGTGTTTACTTCATAGCAATTTTACCTTTTGCCTTCATTAATGGTTTCAGCGGGTTCCCTGAAAGGTTCTAAGTAACTCTAAATCTGCTTTGTACGCTGTTTATGACTTTCTCTCAGTTATTTCCCTCTCTCCGATGGTATTATGTCTTTGAAGGCTGAAATTCTTCCAAGGTCTTAAACCATTAAATTTTGTTCAAAAAGTATCAGTAATTGTGCTTCTCATGGTTCCACGTGTCTAGATTTCTGTAATAACTTTTAGTACATAATGCATCATCAGAAGCATTATGGGGTTGCTTGTTTACCTTTTTTTTTACCCTGCCAGCTTGTTCTATTTGATGAGGTCATACAAGTTGAGATTGCCTCTGGTACTACTGTATTTTGTCATGGAACATATGTATCTGGACGTCATATTTTCCTATATCCCTACCTGGAGGACTTGGGGGGCCCATAGAGTGACAAAGTGTGAGACAGTGAGAGACGGGGAGAGACTGAAGTTTATGAAAGCTATTTCCTTAACATTTTGAACTGCGACCTTGTGAAGATATTAAGGGGAAACACGTGTTTCCATCTTATCTTCCTGCATTTTACCAACAGGTTCTTGGAACAAATTTGTGCTTGTAAGGCTATGATCGCAGCTCATTTACATTTTGATACCTGTTTTTGAAACTGGGGTCATTGTGGTGCCCCTGCACCCCCTTTCTCTTAATTTCCATTTTTTCTGCTGGAGCATTTTTGGCCTTGATAATTTTAGACCAAGTGATCCCTCATTTGGCTGTCTGCAAATATTGTGTTCAGGTCCTATTGTCTATCTGTTCGCTGTTGACAGACCCAAACCCAGATGATCCTCTTGTGCCTGAAATTGCTCACATGTACAAGACTGACCGGGCCAAATATGAGGCCACCGCTCGTAGCTGGACACAGAAGTACGCCATGGGATAGTGTGGAAACAATTTGTCATTCCCAGAAGACATTGTAACTCTAGTGTTTTCCCCTTATCTCGTGGGTGAAATAAAAAAATTGTTGGTACGGAGCTTGATTGATTCTTCCTCTAATGAGGTTGAGAATGAACTTATGGTTGATTTTTTCCTCAGATGAGGAGGTCGGTAAGCAGCTTAATTTCTTATTTTGTGAATATTGATTTAAAGACTGTTTAGAAAAGGAAGTGTAATGTAATTCAAGCTTTGTTAAGTGGATATGTTCTTTTTGATCCTTTCCGTCTAGTCTTTCAATGGCCTGTACTGTTGCGGTTAACTATTGAATTGAGCATAGTCCTCTTCCCCCAACGCCCCCGGCTACCCTACACCGGAATATAAGTAGCGGAAAGTAGGGTAGCTGATGAACTCCAACTGTACCCGTTTAGATTGGGGGTGGAGAGGAAAAAATATCCACTTGCAGCTGCCACTATGGAAGACCGAGGACAAGGTCAACCATTAGCGACGGTGCGCGCCACACGTAGGTGGGAACAGTGTTGTTTATGGGGGCGGAACACCCCATTTTCGTAGTGTGATATTCCCGCAACCGCGTAGTGCTTTCCCGAGTTGACTCTTGGAAATCGTCGTATTCCTTTGATCTGAGCGAATCCTGGTAGCCTCATTTACCGCATGCACCCAGGAGTTGGATGGATAAGCATCAATCTCGGTGACCTCACGGCTTTGATGGCGATGCCTTACCCGAAAAAGAAAGAGAGAGGTTGGCTCTGTTTTTGGTTGTTTCCCTTAAGCTGGATTTGTAAAGGCAGTGATGAACTAAAGCGGGGATTCAAAGACTAGAGGGACGGATCATGGCCTTCCGAATGTATATTCGACGCACGTGCTTCGGGTGTTGGTAGCGTTTGAAACCCAGTTTGAGCTTTCTTGCTGGGGGACCTTGCCAGCACGGGAGGCACGAGCTTTCTGTGTTATTACTAGTACACAATTGGCAGCTTCTGATTCTGTTTTCCTATTCTCCAATTCAAGAACGCCCTTAAAAAAAGCAAGTTTTTGGGAATGATTGAACGAGTAAAAGCTCGAAATGTGCCGAGTGAAGGATCATGATCAGACTTTAGAGTGAGGTGAAGGCATGTGAGAGTTAGGTGGTTCAGGAGGGCCTCATTTCATCACTTGCGCACTTTGTTGATGAGAGATTTGGATTAAACTGTGGTCGCACGTGTAGGTTCTGTGGGAGAAGAGTTGGGCGAGTAGTTGGGGGGTGGTGTGTTTGTTTTTTGGTCTCTGGGATACTAATGTCACTGCTACAAAGTCTAGAAGTCCTTCTTAAGTAACACACTTGTCAAATTAGGAATCTATTATTATCGCTTGGTTGACAAGCAAATGAGTCTACCCCTCAAATACTTACATGGGAGTACTATAATTATGTTTTCCTGTGGTCATGTGCCGTCCCAATGGGGATGCTCTTTGCTTATTATTCAAGCCACAAACTAACCCCTTCTTACTTTTCAACTTCTCGCCCCGCTCCTCCTTTTTGATTGTCTCAAAGTGGAAACTTTTTTTATTTTTTCTCTTTACAAAAAATTTTTTAAAAAAATTAAGTTTTCATCTCCAGAATGTAGTATTCAACTAATCCATTTAAGTAGGTCGTCTACAGGAAAAATCGAACAATATTATTCAAATGCAAAATATTATATATAAATGGATTGGTTATCATGACCGTCTTCCTCTGTCATATTTGATATCTTTGTCTTCCTTCGTTGGGTTGAAAAATAGAGTTTTCGCTATTAAAAATTCTCCTTAGTGGACACCGCCATTGTTAAATTATTGCGAATACCATCTTTCCAATTAGTAGCCGGTCAGCTTTCGTGCAAGTGTGCCGATCGTGAAATATTTCTAAAATTGAAAATGCTGCCTCGAACAAAACAAGAGGAAAAAGAAGACTTCGGAACACGGACGGATGGAAAGTTTGGACTCTGCAAATACACCGCCATTCCTGCTTATTTTTTCAAATGTTTCAGACACTGGGGACAATCTGAGAAGAAAATGCAACATTTGCTTAATACTACTTTATGTCGTTTGGTTTTAGGTTGTCATATCATATTATCACACTTACCAACCAATTAGGCTTTCCAGATATCATACATGAAGTCGATTCAATGTTTTCCCGCATGGCAGCAGTCCAAACAGTAAAAAACTTATTGTTGCTCTGGAGATTACCTCAGTAAATTCGATCTTTGTCAACTCAAATTCACTGAAAACTTGTGTTCTTCCACAAGGTGCATCATTTTTTAACTTTTTACGCCGTGATCTATGAAATCTGGATCAATCTGAGGATTTCTCCCATAAGGTGGACCGGTCAATTTTCTTGCTTTACCTTTTCTTCATGCCTTCTGTTGAGGGTCAAAGACCAGTCTTTGGGCTGAAATTTCAACGGAACCCCAATTGCATCTGTTGATTAGTATTACAAGCAAGAAAAGTTGATTCGTCTTCAAACCGGGGGAATACATTTCTCTCGCTTCTGCGGTGATGGGATTGATATCAACCTTCATTAACAATTCAAAGTTGACACCTTGTAAGCAATGTTTCATTACATACAGACGACTTCATGCAAATTCCTCCCCCGGAGTGGTCGGCTATTTCGGCGGGAAGCTCACGGCATAAGCATGCCAGTGTTATAGTACAAATTAGGGTTGAAGATTTGGCGTATATTTAGAGTCTATTTTTATTTGAGTTTAATCAAATTAAAATTTTATTTAAATTAAATTATATTAAAAATATATAAATAAATTATTTATAATATTTAAAATAAAATTTTAAATTTTAAATTTTAAATTAAAAATCAATCCAAAGTTCAAATCATAATCGACGCTGACGAAAAATCTCATTAATAGTAATGATTCGTGAAAATTGAGGCTTTACTTGAATTGAGTTACACACGAACTCAATGCAAATTTCTCATCTCATATTTCACTTTTTTTTTTACAAAAATTTCTCTCTTCTAAAATTTAAAATAAAAAATTTTAAAACTAAACTCTATCTAATCACACCATGAGTCTATTTGCTGAATTATAACCTCTCGTACAAACAGAGAATGAAATCATTTGTTCCGTTTCATTTTTTTAAATAATTTTAAAAGTATTCTTTTTTATAGATTTTATATATTCTTTATATAAAAATACTAACACATATATCGGTTTAATGATAATAATATAAAATATAAAATATAAAAATTGAAACTGAGAATCCTAAACTTTACTACGAATGGGCAGGCGTGACTTCCTCGATATTTCGCTGCAATTATTTTAATTGGGAGAAATGGGTCGAAAATAGTTCGGTTAAAAGGCGAAATGTTAAGAGATTTTCCTTGAAACAAAGGACCCCTTGACACGTCAAGGGAAGCCAGCTGTATCCACTCCTCCACGGAATTCTACTGCCCGACACAAGCATTGCACTAGGCCACAAAAAGTCGGAAGTCCTCACTAGGTTGGTACTGCTATGCTACTCCCCGATTCATAGTGAGAAGAGAGAGAAACAAGAGGAAAGAGTGACTACTGTCTAATGTTATACTAGTCGACCGGAGGAGTCCCCCCCCCCGACCCGTGCACTATATATTTAGATTGCCAGACTCTGCCTCTCTTCGTTTCCTCTCTCTCCCTCTCCCTCTCTTCCTCTTCTCCTTCTTCTCCTTCTCTATTTTTAAAATTATTCTTCTTCTTCGTCTTCTTCAAAGAAGAGGCGGAAAAAACCGCGGGAGAGAGAAAGAGGAGCTTAGCTTCACTTCAGTGAAATACAGCGAACAGAGAGTGAGAGAGTACTCGGAGTGAGCTGTTTCCCGCCAAAAAAACAAGAAAAGCTCGACTGTTAGCAGCAGCTCTCTTTTTCTCCTCCTTTATCTTTAATTGTAGTAACGCACTGGTTACTGCTTTACCATAATAGCAGTGTGTCAGTTTTCCTACCTGTAATTTTGCACCTTCTTGTCTATCTGTCCCTATGTCCACCAACCCCAAAACCCCTTCATAAACCCCCTCTGTGAACAACTCCCTTTCGGCCATGTGATTTTTTCTCTTGATCTCATATCTGATTCACCTGCGGCTGCAGCTGTTCCCTGCTTCTCCCTGGATCTTCCTTTTGACTTCATCACGCGTTAACTACTCCTTGGGCTTTGAGCTGATCACAGCCAAACTCTTTTTTCTTCATCAAATAGTGCGTCAGATAACTCGCCGACTGTCCTTTATCTCTTTATACGGAGCGGTTTGCTAGCTGCCCTTCGTACCCTCCGTTACTTTTTTCTGAGCTAGGCAGTAGCCAGCTGCTTTCTTACTTGATGCTTCATAAGACTCTCCACCGGATCTCTTGTTACAAGCTTCTGCAGACCAGCTTATGGATTTAAATACAACCAACAATCTTGAAGTTCTTCGCTATCCCTCTTCAATGGCTGCTTCAACTTCAGTGAAGTTTTCGAAGCACGTTGTTACGCCAAACAGGCCTGTCCAAGATCGGAGATCCGTTTCCTCAGGCGACAGTCAGAAAGTGATCCGGCAAAAAGTTGTCAGAATCATTCTTACGGACGCCGACGCCACGGACTCCGACGACGACGAAGATGAAAGAACCGAAATGAGGAGAGTGAAACGACACGTCGTGGAAATCAACTTCGGCGTGCCTACAAAATCAGCAAAGCAAGAGGAAAAGCCCAAACAGAGAAACCTTCATAGTTTGAATCAGCCGGTACCAGACGTCACCAGCCGGAAAAAGTTCAGGGGTGTGCGTCAGAGGCCGTGGGGTCGCTGGGCTGCGGAGATTCGGGACCCATCTCAGAGAAAGCGTGTATGGCTCGGGACATACGACACCCCAGAAGAAGCGGCCTCCGTTTACGACAGGGCCGCCGTTAAACTGAAAGGCCCTGACGCCGTAACCAATTTTCCGAAAGAGTCGTTCATGGAAATGGAAACGGCGGCCAAGACTGAGAGTGAGAGGAGTATTGAAACCGTTTCTGCCATCGAGGATGCCGCCTTGTCACCTACCTCAGTGCTCCGTTACGATGACGTCAGCAGTCAAAGTCAAAGCGAAGATAAAACTGGAGCAGCTGACGTCGTGCTATCTCCCACTTCAGTTATCCGTCACGACGACTTGCTGCCCTTTGACACTGTTGCTTTCAGCGACGTCGATGCTTTTGGCTTCGATGCTGGTTTTCCGTTGAGCTTGCTGGAGACGGGACCGTTGGGGAAGCACTACACCGAGGAATTCGGCGAGTTTGACTTCAACGACTTCGTCGTCGACGTGAGATAAGGGAAAAGTCCGGCCGGAATTGGTTGTCATCTGAAGAAATGTTGTGGGTTAATATGTAATTAGAGAACATTAAGAGGTTCTTTAAGTAATAGTCACATGGCATACTTCCGCGGGAATACAGAGTGTTTATACTATTTGTGAGTGTGACATTAAATTAAAATCTAGCCGGTTTTAGACGGCAATTTTTGAGGGACATATATAATGTATATCAATTTTGTTGTATTTATTAAGAGATATTTTCAAGGTTTGTCGTATTTATTTTTTATATGACACCAAGATCATTTGGTTATATACTATGTAATGTTTTTAGGTTGAATTTTTATTTAACGATTTTATTTTGATTTTGCATAATAGTTTGTTTTTTTTTTTAAAAAAAGAGACGTGACCTAAATACAAATTTCATATTAGTTTTTATAATAAAATTTTCCTTAATTTTTCAATCATTATGCCAATTGGATTGATTTGCTACAAATTGTCTTTGTAAAACAAAAGTTTTATATATTTTAAAATAAATTGTTTATATATATATATATTTTTAAGCTAATAGTTATATTTTAACTATTTTGTTTATTTATTTTTTATTTTATTTTAAATAAATTTAAAAATAAACTATTCTTGAATTATTTTTTAAATAGTTTTTACTTATTTAAATTGTTAAAATAATAATTTTATATATAATTTTTTAAAAATATATTTATTTCTTAACAATTTTAACAATTAAGAGTAGAGTCATAGCCCATCACAAATTGTATGTTATATTGCATGGTATAGAACGATATTTATTCTATATTAATTTTGCATTTTTATATATATAGTATAAAAGGACATTTCGAGTACAGTATATATTTCATTATTTATAATTAATATGCAATCAATTGCAAAATGATACAATTTCATTTGATGAAAAAGTTTACTACTTACTATTAAGGTATTGCATTTGCATTTGACTTCAAAGTGTTGAAGACTTTTGTATTGAATTTTATGCTCACTGAATTATTTATAAAAAATAATTATTTAAAATGTTATGGATTTTGTATTAGATTTTAAAAAATCAAATTAACTCTGGCAAAAAAAGTCAAGGTCGGGGAGGATGTGACGTTGATTTCTACCAAGTCACGCCTGGCGTTGTCAAAGATATTTCCAAACATTCTATGTATTTTAAAAAATAAGATCTATTTCTTTTTTCTTTTTAAAATATCAAATCTTTTATAAAATTTTTAAATTAATTTTTATAAATTTTTTTAACATAAATATAATTCTCTTATTTTTTATTATAATAACAAAATTAATAAATAATATCTTAAAATTAAAATTTATATATTTTAAAATAGAGTAAGTAGTATTTAAGGTTAATATTTACCAAAAAAAAAGTATTTACCGTTAAAAGGAGATGTAATCTTATGTGAACGGTCCATTTTGATTTTTTAAATTATAAAATACTAACAAAAAGGAAAATGCAATGCTCGAAATAGTGTTCAAATAGTAAAAATATCTTTCACCAGATAAAAAAATATTGAGTTGGAACCACGTCACTTTATATATTTTAAAATTAAATTTAAAATTTTAAATCTTATAAATAATTTAACTTTTAAAAAATATAAGACAAAATTTTTAAAATCAAGCTCTATACAATCATACCTATAAAGAAATAGTGCACTGCTAAAATTCGACAGAGATGATTTTAATTTTCAGGTGTGATTAGATAAAGTTTAATTTTAAATTTTTTATATTAAATTCATGAAAATTAAATTATTTATTAAAAAGTATAAATCTTACATTTAAATTTTAAAATTAAATATTATAGGAGTGGAGCCCAACATGAACGGTCACAGCGGCAGTTGTGGGGTTGGAAAACTTGGGGTTTCAGTTGCTCCCAGTGAACACGTACTTCAATATTGCTCTCCCGACTCTTTCATCAAGGGGAGGAGTTGGTCTTTCCATTTTTGTAAATCTCTCCAAATAATAATCTAGTTTTTATCTACTTTTGAACTACAAAAAAAGAAAATAAAGTTTTTATTCATTGGAGAGACCAAAGCGTGAATTAAAATCGAAATTTATAATTCTATAAAAGATATTTTAGACTAATTAAATTATTATAATTTAAGAAAAAAAATACTTCACAACTTGCTATTAGAAATATTAAAGCGTGATTTTTGTTGTTTTTAGGGTGTGTTTGGACAAGGTTCTGCACAGAACCCAATATAGTTTTTCATCTCAAATTTCACTTTTTCTCTCATAAAAAATTCTATCTTCCGAAACCTAATACAAAAAATCTCAAAACTAAACTCTATCCAATCACACTCTTATTATTATTATTATTGAAGCTTCCAAATAAAAACTGCGTTTAGCCAATTCAATAATTTGACCGACAGAACACCCCTCACTACAAGTCTAGTACTAAGAAAGATTCAACCGCCAATCTGCCCCTCACTGGTGTATTTTCTTTGATCCACTCAATTTTGGACTGAAATTATTGACAAATATCCCTATTGCAGAAGGATAAAAGCCTCTCACCGCCGCGTTTCAAGTGTGTTATGCGTATTTTTTCTTTGGGACAGTAATAGCGGGACTTAGCAGACAATAGACATGATTAAAAGTTCCACGTCCAGACAAGCTACCGGCGGCTAAGGTTGCAAATATCCTTTTCGATCGGTCTATTCTTCCATAATTATCTTCAAAATCAGAAGAAGTTACAATCTGTTATGAAATAATACGTGAATGTTCATATTAATCAGTTTCCTGAAGAGAACTGAACTCCCAAAATATGACTCCTAATCAGATTTGATTTCCTTTCCCCATTAGAATTTGAGTTTTTATAAACTCTTGTATTATGATCCTATAAATAGGGCTCTAAACTGAGGTGTTGGATACACTCATTCTTTGATCAATTTACTCTCAGAGAATCAATAAAAGTTCTCTTGTTCTTCCTCTCTATTTTCTCTCTATAGTTTTCCTTATTCTCTACATTATAATTTCTTTATTAAACTCTCTACATTAGTATTATTATTTTGCTGTGCCGGCAACGACTGCGCGTCAACAAATTCATAACACGTTATCAGCACGAGTCTCTGCCACCGAAGTTGAGAGTTTAATCAAGAGGAAAAGATGTATTTTTTCCATCTTTGAATTCTCATGAAAAACTTTTCAAAACTCATGTCTTTTACTCTCGATATTTATAGAAATAATTATATGTCATAGACATTAGATGCTCAAATTTATTAAGATATAATGGGTCTGGCAGACACCATCTCAAAATCGTATAAAAGCCATGATTTTTCTCCGCCATAATTTCCAAGAGGATCTAAAGGCGGAATATCTTATTTTGAAAGATCAACTTTTTTTAATGATCTAAAAGAAAGATTTGACTACCAGAAGATAGTCATTCTACAAAAAACACAGTTTACTTTAAATCTGTGAGTGAATGCATTATAACCAATGGTTATGACCCTGGAAGAGGTCGTAGTCATGGTCGAAGGCGTCAACATAGACGCAGATATGGTAAAAATAATTCATATAATCATGGCAATTTAGTAATATATGCATCCTGGATATTGTGGGTCCCCAAGACACCATTTAAAATAATACAAAGCATCAAAGCCCACTGATTACTAGCAAATTGTGAATGAAATATACAATCACTGGGAAGATGATTATTATATAAATGCTAGTTATGATTTGTTATAAGTGAGCCTAAAAGATTGTATGTCTATCAGTATGTAAACTTTTATTACATTTAGAATTTCTCCTCAATTAAAGTTATAAGGAGAAATATCACTAGTAATGTGATGGATAAAAGAATTTTCCTTTCTCATATCTCTAACATGCTCCTGAAGTAGCAATATTAAGAAGTTTTTCAGAAGTATTTTGAATTTATATCTTCTGAAACTAAATGAGTCATGGATAAAATATTTTGCTCGATCAAATATGTTTATGACATTTCCTGAAGTGAATGACATTAGAAATTATAATGTATTTATGTACGAGATTTTGGTCACAGCTAGTAGAAATACATTTTGTTCTTATACTATAAAAATGACTCATTAAATCCCCAGTGAATGGATACTCACCAGAAGTGAGAAAATAATGAGAAGGAAAAAGGGAAAGTAATAATTCTAACATGTTATTGATGCGATATGAAAGTTTGTCACGTCACTGTAGTGACGTCAAGCATGTTATGAATCTCTATTAATTATCAATATTGCTTTACTTTCCCTAAATCATGCTACTGATAGTAATGATGCTTATGTCGAAAATATTAATATGGCATATGTGAACGTAGCCAATTCTTTTGAATATCTAGAAAGAGTTTTTAGCATTTTGAATGTCAATCAAAATTTTAAATTATGGAATTGCTACTTTCCTATGTTATTTTAGTTTATTTTGGATCAAGAATGGTGAAGATACAATTTGTCTAAACAATATTTATTATTTTTTAGACAAAATTTAAAATATATGTTCAAAGTATAAATGGTAGTGCAAGGTTCCTGAAGAACTAATTGATCAAATAACTCTAGAAGAGTTAATTGCTTAAAAGCTCTAGAAGAGCTACTAAATCTTCACCTAATGGTCAATTGTTGTATTATATCATCTCTATATAGTCTCGTAAAACTTTTTGAGCTTTGATTATATTATCGATATATCGAGACATTGAATGAATGAGCTTTTGAGGCATATGCATTACCATTATGACATGAAATATACGTCAATTATATTTACTACTATTTATCTCTCTTGATTTATATTGCATAAAATTATAAAATTGAGATGCAATATTGAGTAAACTTGAAGTTTCTTGATAAATAATTTATTAGTTGGCATGATCTGGTTAGACCATCCCAAATCATTAAAATACGAAGAATGATTATGAATTTATTATGGAACCGAAGTTTCCTAATATGACGAATTTATATCTGCTACTTGTTTTATTTAAAAGTTGCTGAGTATACTTAGGGGTTGAATGTGTTATTTTGGGATGAATATGGAGAAATTATTAGTTGATGCATCAACAAAGTCTTATGAATATTATTGTTTTTGCAACCTGTAGTTTGCACAATTCATTGATAATGAGCTCATGTTTTAAGATTCTCTCAAAGACATAATTTGTCCTAATAATACTGGTTGTATTGAGATAAATATTGAACATCCTGCAGAATGTTTATGATTGTGATATATTAGCACTTATTTCGTATTTTGCCAACATATTGTAATTCTTCTCATAATAGTTGGTTTATGGTCAGAAACCAAATATTTCTCATCTTAAATTTAGAGATGCACTATGTATGTTGCTCCACCACAAAAGTAATGAGATGGGTTCTCAAATAGATTATTAAATATGTTGGGAGCAAATCTCAAGGGAGAGATTCGTATTTTGTTAATTTGGAATATGTTGCCCCAACATAAAGAGGAGAAATCATGAGGCTGGATAAAGATATTAGTACGTGTCTCATCTTGATCTTATATTTTGATCCTCATAGAAGATACATTGAACCAGAAGTTCAAAGGATAATTTATATAGTCAGGTATATTAACTGACCAATACCCGGCAAAGAATGCTCCTATTTGATATCCCTGAAGGATAATCTACCACTACAAATAAATTTGAGACACAACTGAAATGTGGTAGATAAGTCGATTCCAAAGATACAAACACCTTACTGGAGCAAAGGTTTAAGATGGTCATATATGTTAAGTTGAGGAGATTTAAATTCCAGCAGAATTTCCCTCCAAACATCATTGATATATTATTTCTAGAAGAAATTCAGGTACCTAAAAATTGTGATAAATGATGAGATCTCAACATGATTGGGAACTATTGAAACCGTACAAGTATATGACTTTAAAGATATTAATGCGCATAATATATTGAGGATTTTCAAATCGAGGTCTGCAGACTCGAAATGATAAAGTTCGCATGAGAAATATGAAAAGTTTAAACTATTCACAAGTACACTTGAAGTGTACATGTATTCCCAGCAGGAATTATACACTTGAAGTGTAATCCAAAGAGATAGCAATTAATATTTGCTTATAAAATGCGAACCACAAAAATGAATATTGCCATGAGTTATGGTATATGATTCTTCGTAAAACCTGGCACTGATAACGAAGAAATATATTTATAGTGGTGGATATAATAGTTCATGATAACACTTAATATATGTTTATATTTGTTATCATTTGATAATAGTATTTATATTTGAAGTCCCTGATGGACTCAATATACTTGAAGCATATAATTGTTCATGTAGAATATAATGAGATTATCTTAGTGAATTTTTATTGAAAGAATGATTGAGTATGTCCATATATGAAGAAATTGTATACGTAGCTATACTTGCTATATGTATTTCTTTATTAGAAAATATCCTCATTGTACAATCTATTGATTGGCATGGTGTTCCCCACATTAGGGGGAGAAAAACTTCAATTAAAGAGGATATCATTTATGACTTTTATTATCTTGATTTATGCACAAGCATTAGTGAACTAGAAGTTCAAAATATTGTTTATTTGCATAATATTGCATATTGATTGTTTGTCTGACTCCTGTAGAGTTAGTTAATATAATATTCTATTTATAGATATTCATATTTGGATAAATGTCTCAGCAGGACAAATATATGAATTATATAACTATATAATTTTGATACACGCCCTGAGCGTGATCGATTTCTTGATTTTGAAAATAAAATCCTCAAAAGAGAAAAGAATTTGATGATCAAGATATTTTTCTTGAAGAAATTAGAGAAGCAAGTATTGTGATCAACGTTTTGAAAAGCCAACATTTTGTTTTGATTTAACATCCTGAAGATGTTTCACATGGACATAGCACATCAATAGTTATTGGGTTATTATATGTGAGATCTTTTATATCTATTAAAGGATATTGAAGAAACTCTTTGGTCTCGAAAGTACTATAACTCTGCAATTTAGAGCATGAATACACTTGTCCACGTGCAAAGTAGATATCTATTATAGTTCTTCTCTACCCAATAAATTTTGAGACGGCATTAAGCTTGCTTATGACATCTCCTTGAGATAACTTATCTCGAATATTGAGAAAAATTCAACTCTCGTTGAGATGAATATGTAAGGTATAAATTACCTATATGATCCACATAAATCATGCATTTATAGGCATGTGTTGATTATAATAAACCACATCTTCAATTTATGTTGAAGTAATAGAAATTCATAATGTTGGTTGAGAATATATTTGATCACGATTAATGTATTCGAGATAAATCTATATCCTCTAAGGAGGAATTCCAACTATGTTGTTGGATGATAATAAAGTTTGGAATATATCTACAGGAGATATGATAAAATTTTTTCTTTACTCATGAGCTCTCGAAGAGTGGTGACATTGATGTGCAACAAATTCAATCATGTGATAATCCCAGCGATTTATTCACTAAGGCATTACAAGTCGCATCATTTGATAAATTGGTGAACAAAATTAGAATGCGGTGGTTAAGAAACCTTAAAGGATTATCTCATCGAGGGGAGTAAATATGACATAAAGAGTAGTGTACTCTTTTTTCCTTCACTAGAGTTTTTTTGTCCCATTGGGTTTTTATCTAGTAAGGTTTTAACGGGCGATATTCTTTATGTTATGAACATCCGAGGGGAGTGTTATGAAATAATATGTGGATGTTCATATTAATCAGCTTTTCAAGAGAAGCCGAACTCCCAAAATATGACTCCTAATCGATTTGATTTCCTTTCCCCATTAGAATTTGAGTTTTCATAAACTCTCAGTATTATGACTCTATAAATAGGGCTCTAGACTGAGGTGTTGGATACACTCATTCTTTGATCAATTTACTCTCAGAGAATCAATAAAAGTTCTCTTGTTCTTCCTCTCTATTTTCTCTCTATAGTTTTCCTTATTCTCTACATTATAATTTCTTTATTAAACTCTCTACATTAGTATTATTATTTTGCTGTGCCGGCAACGACTGCGCGTCAACAAATTCATAACACAATCCATATTCTCACAATTCTTTTTATAGTAATATTAGAAATTTTATTCCACGTTAAGGGTTTCCTTTTTCAAATGTAATATTAGTAAAAAAAAGATACTAATCGAACTCAAAAATTAAAATTTTATTTAAATTAAGTTTTATTCGAACAATTTTTACTTTTTTATAAATAATTTATTCTTATAAAATTTTAAATAAAAATTTTTAAATCTAAACTCGATTGAAATGAAACTTAAGCCTTGTCTATTAAATTATCACTTTTATCGCTATATAGTTGCCTGCATGAAACTTCGTAATTAATTCAAATACGGAACACGACAATTGGGTTAACTTGAACTTTCTTCTTTTCCACTGTTATTCTAAACAGTGAGAGAATTTATTATTTATCATTGACTTTAGAGAAGAGTTTTTTGACAAATTGAAACCAATTCATCACAACCCAACTATGGACGCATAGAGACGTATGTATCATCGAGGAAATTTTAAAATGCCAATATTACCTTTTTAATGTGGATATGCACTGGAAATTGCCAGAGCAAAAGGGGGTTACGATTTAGTGGGTCCAAATCGCCTATGGTTGGTTACCAAACAAACAACCAAAAAGCAGCCACGCCTCACATTCTTCTAATAATCAAATACAGCCATCCAAACACTGTTTACAAAGCCGCCTTCCAACTCATTCAAATTACTCCTAATGCCATAATCAACCACTATAGTAAATATCAATTAAAATTTTAATTTTTTCCATTATATTTTTCTTTTTGGTTATTATCAATTACTATGAAGGTACCCCTAATTATTAAAATTAAATATCTTATTTTTACTTCATATAAAAATTTAAAAAATACACATAAGTAAAGTGTATATTTATGTTTATATTCCTTTTTATGATATTTAGAAGTGAATGTTTATTTTTTAAAAATAATTATATATTTTATTTAAATTTTTATTAATAACTTCATTAATTTAAAGAAAATAAATTTTACCACTAACCTCTTTTAACTCTGCTGATTTAAGAAATTTAAACTTTACTAACATGTAAATCTTATCACTAATTTTTTTAATTAATTTAATAAAGATATTATATTTAAATTTTGCATAAAAAAAAAAAGACATTTACTTTGGTTGCTAGGGATCGCTAATTTAATATGGAGTCAATCAAGATTCAGCTTTTTGTAAGATATCAATTAATACTTTTTGATCTTTTAATAATATTTGTGTCCCCATATTATATATCAAGGATTATGACTTGAAAGCCTTTGTGTACTAGTGACTATAGAAGAAATGATGCACCTAACCAGTTGCCTTTAGATCTAATTGCTCCCACTCGATCACCTATAATTAGATTAGAATTTATCTCTTAATTAAAGTACATTTTAGCATAATTTTTTGTTAGATAGCTCAAAAACAGTGTCTCCAGATATCTATGATGTTTGCCTTTGTCATCCAACGGGGTTGGGGAATTGGTAGTACTTTGTTGACGGTTGAGACTCTTTACAACACCAACACTTTTATGTAGTACTTTCTTTAATATTTTTAAATATAAAAAATTATTTTTATATTTTAAATCAAATAAAATAAATTTTAAACTTTAAAAAATAAACTATAAACATTAAATCTCTTAATAGAAAAAAAAATTAAAGCAGAAGTCAAACACGACATTGGTATATAAATTGACTAGAAAGAACCAAGCATGGACTGATTGCAGATAAAGAACCCTAACTAAATAAATTAAAGACAATTAAAGCCACTAAAGAGGTTTAATTTATGTTGACCAGTAGAGTTAAAAGGAGAAAAAAATTAGGTTTAAAATTTTTTGTCTTAAATTTTGAAAAAAATTATTTGTATAAGAAAAAATAAGATTCGTAATTATGATTCATGCATGAATTATCAACTAATAGAGATACTTCTGTTAGGATTATTTCTTTTTTTTCTTTTTAAAATCTAAATTAGAATAAATTCGTAGTCGCTATCAGAACTGAAATAATTTAATTGTTACGAAATATTATATTCGTCCGAAAGATATGAGGCTCAACGAGAATTAGTTCAATTAAATCAATAAAATACCACCAACACATTAACAAGTCAAACTTTTAATCTCGTCAAATCAAATATTGTGAACCACCTTCCCATAATTACATTACTCGATCAATTCATTTTGTAGCATATATCCCAATAGTTGGAGATGCTTTAGTGAAAAGATTCAGTAAGTTTTCACCCTCCATTAACTCGTCGTATGCTGGACCCGTTTGGAACGTAGTGTCTAAATGCAAACCAAACTTTTTTTTAGAAATGTCAAACCTTAGGGACCCAATCCGAAGTTCAATTCAAAAAGTTTGGATCTGCTTCCGCGGCCACAAGCATGAAGATGATAGGGAAACCACATGAATATAGGGAGCCTTATAGGCTAAAGACAGACTAAAAGGCGATGGTGCATGGAATGGTCATTGGAAATTATTCCTTTCCTCTCAAAGAAGAGAAGATAATAATGAAAAGTCTGATGATAAATTTTGAAATTTATAATTTGTCCCTCAAATTAAAAAAAGTATGTGATCCTTTAGTGCTTTTAAAATAAATAACGTATTTTTTATTTTGATCTATTTTAAATTATATAGCCTATTTCTATATTAAAAGATTCAAAAATACCAATTCTAATTTTAAATTTTAAATTCTTAATAAATAGCATGTTAACTTTTTAAAATTAAAAATATTAGTAGAATTGATTATTTTTAATTAAGAATAGAGACAGAAAAAGATATTTTAGATATTTTATTTTTTGTAAAATTTATTAAAATTTTAAAAATTATATAAAAAATATATATTATATATTTTGAATCGCTGAGAGTACTTACCAAAAAACGGAGGGGCGTATTGAAAATATCAATGTTTTGGATAAGACCAAAAATCTAATTGGCTCAAAGCTTAACTCTACTGACTCCAAAGAGGCACTGTCCTGCTAGATATGCATTATGGACACGTAGGCCACGAAATATGTGAAATCCAAATTCTAAGCAAATGAATGTATGGTGTGATTGGATATGGTTTAGTTTTGAGATTTTTATTTTGGATGTCGTAAAAGTTAAATTGTTTGTGGAAAAAGATGCGTGTTTCATACTTAAAATTTTGGGTTTAATTTTAAAATCAAAACTTGTCTTAATGTGCGCGTGTCTCAAATCAGAGACGAAAAACGAAGAGAGTATAATAATAGTTTTTTAATAATAAAGTTTAATAATAAAAAAATATAATAATTTTGCCAATTTCTTTCTATTTTTGTACTTTTACTCTCATTCTTCTTTAAAAAATTTTAGATTTTTCATTCTTATTTTATAAAATTTTAATTTTTTATTAAATAAAAAATAATTATTAATTAAAATTTAAAATTTAAATTTTATAATTTTTATTTTTAGTTTCACTTCTCTTATTATATCCCCTAATTTCTATATCTTTTATATTTTTTTCTAATTAGATTATATACATTAATATATATTTTTAATATTTTAATAAAAATACTAACTTTTTATTTTCTTCGTAAGTTCTGAAGGTTCATATATTTCAATAAATTCATTTTAATCACAATTTTTTTCTTTGAGGGAATAATTTTAGAAATATTTATCTATTTAGCCCTTGGTGTCTATTATTCTAATTTGATCCTTCATATGTTAAAATTTAAGGACAAAAGTGTCTATTTGTCTATTAAAACATTATGCATCAAAATATACATGACTTTATAGTACATTAGACATAAAATATAATGGTTGATGTTTTTTTATTTTTATTTTTCTGTTCTTTTAATCATGTAGATTAAAAGAAATAAATAATTTTAATAAAGTATAATAACACTATAATTTCTTTCTATTAAATTAAGAATACTATTTTTTGAAAATTTTTGAACAATGATTTGATAATTTTTTAATTTAAAAAACTTTTATTTGAGATTTTAATATAAAATACTAATATATTTTATTTTGTAAGTTGTTCAATTTTTTGGAATGGAGAGAGACAAGGAAGGGGAGAGAGATTTTAACATTTACTATGATTTTATTACAAATATATTATATTTTTCTTAGTGAAGTTTTTTTAAAATAATTAATATAAAAATATTATAATTAAAATAAGTTTACTTGGAAGTTTTAATATTAATAACTTTTTCTATTTTTTTAGTTTACTTGGAAGTTTTAATATTAATAACTTTTTCTATTTTTTTTCTTTGTCTGCTAAAATGAATAGTTTATGTTGTAATCATTCAATTTTGGATGGAGGAAGTAGTATGAAAAATTAATTGAATTGAATATTATAATATTTATTCTCTTAAAGATTTGATCATGATAATATCTTAGAAATTTTTTGTGGCTAAAGTATAATTAGTTTATTTTAAAAATATTTTAGTATTATAATAGTTGAATTCTTTTTAATTTCTTCAATTAGCATTTAAAATTTTAATCATTTCACTATTTGTGTAGTCCCTCACCATGTAGATTTAATTTTTTTTCCAAAGAACTCATCGTTGTTTAAGTATTTGATTTATTTTCTTTCTAAATTTATAAATTACTTTTATAAATTAGTGTTTACAATTTTAATCATTTCACCCTTTGTGCAAGTATCCTCATAAGAAGGATTCTAGTTCTTTTTTCTTCAAAGAACTCTAGTTGTTTAAGTATTTGATTTATTTTCTTTATTATTTTTATAAGCCATTTCATCTATTGTTGTTTCAAATATATATAATAATGAGTATGTATAATTATTTTTACAACTTCTTCGCACTATTACCTACAATTACTTCTAAGTGAATAAAAAATTATTTATTAAACACATAAATTTATTTTTATAATTATAATTTTTTAAAAGTATATTTTAATAATTATTATTAAAATTAAAAAATTTAATGCATGTGTATACAACATATTTTGACGCTGGGTTATATATAGAGTAGTCTCATAGCTTTGGGAATGAGGACTTGAATCATTATATCATACTTTGGTGATGATGGCTTTTCCTTTTCCCTTTTCTTAATAAATATGATTGTAATTTAATATGTTATGATTTGATATTTTAAGTATTAAAAAAACAAACCAAGTAGTAATTTAATGATTGAAGGCCTTTACAATTTAGAAGATTAGGAATTGAATCCCAACAATTTAAAACAAAATAAAAAACATTATATGCTCTCACCAAATATCCAATTGTTGAATTATGACAAACACTTTAGTATATTTATTATAAATAAAAAAACTAGTTATTTTGACACAAAAAAAATATTGTATTAAAAATTTTTAACTTAGAAATATTCCTTTCCATGTATGGTACAATTATGAAAGAACTTCTTCATCTAATGGAGAAAATACGGCCGTTTTTTTTGTCCTTTTAGGAAAAGAAGGAAAATAGTTTCAACAACTTGAAGCATAAAACAATTAACAAGGGACTACTTTGGAGCACGGGATCGAAACTTTTGACCATTTTAGCAGTTTCAAAACTAAAAGAGGGAGATGGCAATAAAGCTGCTGAGTTCACCAACTTTAAGGACACTGCTAAGTGCTACCCCTTGTTCCACACTCATCTCTGGCAATGCTTTCTAGGCAACATTCTATATGTAAATGCAATCATTGTTTGGTCAAAAATGTTGGGATTTTGGTTCATTTTTGGTGAATTACACTGAGGTTGGATGAAAGGAATCAAAGGAAAGGAAAAGAGAGGGCAAACATGATTTGGATTGATTTTCAATTTAATGTTTTTTATTTTTTACTTTAAATCTTATTTTTTATATTTATCATTTTTTATATAATTTAATTTAAATAAAAATATTTATATTAATTTTAACGAAATAACTTTGAATGATTCAAATTAGTTAAATCTACTCTATCCTCCTTCTATCTACTTCTCTATACGTGAAGGTCTCTGCATCTCTTCTCCAGCCAGATTTGGCCATTGGCCTTGGCCAATTAATAGCGGAATCCTTTTGTTTTCTATCTTTTTTTCATGATCTCACCCTTATTTTGACTACCAATTATAATAAATCATTTTCTATGCAATTTTCATCAAAATTTAAGATATAAAAGTGAGATATTTGTAAATTGTGTTGTTTATCTTCTCCTCCTTAAGGGAATCTATTTACCTGGACTTGATCTAAACTCTCTTTCAATATTCTGACTTTTTATTATGTAATTTTTAATACAATTAATTCGTCTATAATTTTTTAAAAATTATTATTTTTTAAGAAAGATATTAAAACTCGATTTTGCTTACCTTTGTACTTAAAGGATGGCAATGAGGATAATACAAAAGATATTGAAGTATATTTATTTATTATTATACTTTACATACCTATAGTATTTCAGATGTGAGATATTTTATATTACCATAGTTTTGAACCATCGTGTAACTTTTAATTTTCTTGTTATTGTTTTAATTCCAATTCCTCACTTCCTCTCTTTTTTATGTTTTAGAATAGAAATTTGACGATTGTTTGAATTGTAATTGGTTTTGTTATTTTACTATTAATAAACAATCCTTTATCCATAAAAACAGGGGGAAAAAAAAGTCAAAGACAAATGCTGCTGCCGAATTATTGGCCTAACTTTAAACAGTTTGCATTAAGAACTTCCAAGCAAAAGCATTCTCTTGTTGTCTCTTCCACATTGATCGGTATGGGGGTTTAAGGGATCATAAAAATACAAGAACCCAATGCCTTAAATAAATGATTGAATAAAACGATATATAGCATGTCAATTCTTTCACAAGACAAAGTACTCAAGGACAGATGTGACCAAAGTTTGCCAATGATTTTAAAACACATGGCATAATGAAAACCATCCACTTAGAATCCCAACAAATTGCATACAATTTGAGGTCATCGTGGAGGGAAATGATATTCATTACAAAATGGAAGCTTGTTTTTTTTTTTAAAAATTATTTTATAAAAGAATTGACGTAAAAGTTAAACTGATACTTCAATTGATTGTGATCACTTTTTTTTTTTTAATTTTCTAAGTAAGAATTTTAGATTCAATTCTCTCATCTCTTTCAAAATCACACTACTTAGACGCTATGATCCGATTTTTTTTTTAATTTTTTTATTTTATATCTTGAGCGATGATTTCGTCCAAGGCAATCGATATTGAGTTAAGCGTGGCAACCTAACCCAACAAGTAGATGTAAAACTATGTTGATGTAGTTGAACTTTTTGGTCTCCGGTTGTTGGTTGTCCAGGGCCACCGAGGTCCATAGATAACAAGCATAAGAAAGCCCGTCCCAGAAGTAACAGAGGGAAAGACAGACTATAAAATTACAGGCCCAGACAGTAACCAACTGTTGGCCCTGCGTGACTATTGAAGCCCTGTTAATAAAACTAGCTTATGGGGCTTCGTAACCAAGCACCACTACAAACCCCGCAGAACGTCAAAGAAACCAGAAGAAAAGAAAAAACCGGCGTCTCTGTTCTTTCACTCTGCAAGCTAATCTATATAGGTAACATTTCCGATCTAATGTTCTAGGGTTTTTACTTAAATTTCAAGATTTTATTTGTTAATCCCATTTTTTCAATTGTTTATGTGATTTCCGAGCTGGGGTCTTTGAACTATGAAAATAGGGCGTTAGCCGGTGCCGTTAAATTTGTTTTTTCTTCTTTTCTGGTGTGAGGATTCGCTGATTTTTTTGTTTGGACTTACGTATTTATTTGCTCGGATGTTTATATGGCCGTTTGATTCGATTTCATTCGCTTTGAGCTTTCAGGTTGCTAAGATAGTCAATATGGCTGAAGAAGAAAATCAGAACGAGATGACGGAGGAGATGCAGGAGGACGTGAAGGAGGAATCTGGAGATGTAATTCCTAGTTCTTTCATGTGTTTCTGAGTTCATTGATGATTTTTTTTGGGGGGTGGGGGAGGAACAACCCTTAGTTGTTATTCTGCAAATTTAATTACCTTCCGTATTTGTTATTTTTTGAAAATTTAATTACCTTCTGCATTGCATTGAGGTGTTTTCTTCTCAAATGTTATGGTTCTTTCTTTTTTCTTAATTGCAGTTTGCCCCATTTGATCCTACTAAGAAAAAGAAGAAGAAAAAGAAGGAGGTTGTGATTCAAGATCCTGCAGATGATTCTGCGGATAAGTTGGCTGAGAAAGTAGACAATCTATCAGGTACATTCAATATACAAGGGATATTATCTGTTGGACTGCAGGTTTAAATATTGATATCATGCTGATAGCTGCATTCTTTTATTTTGTAGTTTCTGATGGTCTTGAGACTAACTTCTCTGGTCTGAAAAAGAAGAAGAAGAAACCGGTTAGTTCTTTACTACTTATATCGTGCTCTGATTTGATTTTGTTTTTTTTGCGATAATAGTCTCATTTTTGGGAACTTTCTCTTTTAGTACTCATCCCTGAATTTATAAGAGCTACTGAAATTAGAAAGCAAGACATTCAGGCATATGTGCCACAGAAAGGGAGCATATTGTTGGAAAGTAATGATAGGATGCGGAAAGGAGCAAAGGAGAAAGGAAAGGTGTTTTTATTTGAGCGTGTGTTGTGCAACTCTAGGAAAATTTGCAGGTTTTAGAATTTCGTGTCCAAAGGTCTGTTGACTCACACAGTGTTTATTTCAGGGTTGTTGGGTAAAGGTAATTGAGATGTATTATTAGTAATAGTAGTAGTAGTATACTTCGTTGTATATTTAGATGGAGGTCAAGATTTGTAGTATATTCAGTTGTATGCCACTTATATTGTGCTGGTATATTGTTCTTTTCCCCCCTTTTTATAGGTAGTTGTTATCATAAGATTCTTATAATTCATGCAGGTGCAAACAGATATTGATGACAAGGAGAACACAGGAGATGAACAGGATGGTAAATGGTCCAATTTAAAATTGCGAGTCAACTAGAAATTTTGTTTATGCAGCATATTTGAGCATATGTAAAGAGTGCAATATAAAACCTCTCTCTACTTTTAGATCATATTGGAGATGATGATGGAGGAGAAGGAATTATCCTGCAACATTATCCATGGGAGGGAAGTGATCGAGATTATTTGTATGAGGAGGTAATATTGCCATGTGAAGAAAAATACTAGAATGGGCAAACTTACTTCTTCTTGCTTCTACTTATCCACTTCTATCGACGTACTCTTATATAAATGTTTTAAGAATCATTTGAAGTGTTTGCTTAAGAGCATTGATTAGTCGATGCTCAAAGTTTAGTCACCACACCTCATCTATGGAGATGAGATGATGCCATTTTCCTTTGCAAACATGGATATGTGCAGCTCCTGGGCAGAGTGTTCAACATTCTTCGTGAGAATAATCCTGAGCTAGCTGGAGACAGGCGCAGGACAGTTATGAGGCCGCCTCAAGTTCTTCGCGAAGGCACCAAGAAAACTGTTTTTGTGAATTTCATGGACCTATGCAAGACGTATGTCCCATATTATTTTTTAAAACAATGATGTATAATAGCTCACAGTTATCTTTTTCACCCTTTTTTGATTATTTCTAAGTGAAGATGTTCGTTCCCTTTTTCTGGGGGCATAGTTAATTTGAAATTTGACATATTTCAGCGATATAATTCTTTGTTATGTTTTTCACTCTGCAGGATGCATAGGCAACCAGAGCATGTTATGACCTTCTTACTTGCTGAGATGGGAACTAGTGGGTCACTGGATGGACAGCAAAGGCTTGTCGTTAAAGGAAGATTTGCACCTAAAAATTTTGAGGGGATTTTGCGGCGTTATGTTAGTAAGTTCTTGCCTTTGTTGCGTGTCTTTTTTCTAACAAAATATATTATTCAATGCCTTCCAAATCATTTTGGAGTGAAACAAAACTGAGATCTATTGAAATGTAAGAAACTCTGAGATAAAATTAGATAAATAAAAGGACACAACATATAGATAGATGTTGAAATTGAGAGATCCATTGCTTGTTTCTCTTTTTTCAAACCGACAAAGATTAAACTGTGGTTTTTTTTTTTTTTGAATGGAGTAAAGACCAACCAAATAACTTGACCCAACTTCACCTCTTATGGTAGTTGATATTTATCACCATATGAATGCTAATTACTTTCCATTGCAGCATAGCCATTGTGTCTCATTATCTAATGCCTTTTAGGTTTGGAAGAGGGATTTACCTAGTTGTCGTCATATCTGTTCTAATTGTGAATTGCTTTTCGGTCTATCTTCTACTTCTTTAACCTCAGGTAACAATACAACGGATTCTTTAACACCCTTTAGCATTTTGTTGGCTTTTTCTATATCTTGCCAGATGAGTATGTTATATGTAATGGTTGCAAGAGTCCTGATACAATCCTTTCCAAGGAGAATAGGCTCTTCTTTCTTAGATGTGAAAAGGTACGCCTCCTCTGTTTCTAGCCAAGTAATTTCATGCTGTATTTTGAAACTCTGATTCATTTTTTGGGTAAAAAGTTGAAGCATTTGGTTCAAATATTTCAATTCCTGTGGGAACACCCTCAGCAAGGAAGAAAGGGAAAAAAAGAAAGCAAAGCTGACTTTGAGGCCTGTGATGTTTGATTTATGCCTACATTGTCTGAGTGCATTCCGTGAAGAGTACTTATTACTTGTTCTGAGGCCTCATTAACTTTGGTTTATCTGACATTTCCCACAATATCTGATTGTTGTTGCAGCTTGTATTGCACTTCTGTTCTATTTACCTTAAGTCTTTTTCTTTTCTTGTGAATATTCTTTATTTCCTATTTAATGTTTTACCTTCTTTTTTCATTGGAGGGATGATCGTGTACACATTTACCATCTCCTCTCTTGAAAAGCCATGATAGCTGTTGACCATTTTATTTCACCCTTGTTAGCTTGTTGCTAGGCGTATGAGCTAGCATCAAATTTGCCTGCATTGTCTGGGCATATCATTTAAATAGATGAACAAGTCTGTGCCTGAGGCCTGATGAAAGTCGGTATAATAGTTGTCTGGAAAAGGCCACCTCCTATGTCTTCCTCCGCAAAAGGAAAATGGTCATCGTAGTATTTCAGAAAACGAGTTATTTTAATCAACTAGTGATTGAACTGTACTTTGAATCATTTTTTACATTAGTGGGAGTGATTAGTTGAGAAACGTTTTAAGTTGTGTGTAACTTTAGTGTTTGCCTGTTTACTTGTTACAGTGTGGCTCTGGAAGATCTGTTGCTCCAATCAAGGCTGGTTTTGTTGCCCGTGTTGGCCGCCGCAAAGCTGGAACTTGAGCTGGCTTCTAGCCTTTGTTGGAAGGTCTTGTTGAATAAATATGAGGCCCCAGCCTTTTTGTGTTTTGTGCTACTTCATTTAGATTGTTAGTTTAGTCTTAGAATGAGAGAAAATATTATTGTTGACAGAACCATGCAAAGAAGCAACGACAGTTCCAACATTTTGAAATGCTGATCATGTGGCCTATGTATTGTTGTTGTAGCTAATTTTGTTTGCTGTGTGTTTTCTATCTTGTTTTAAGAAAGTTGCCCTGCAGGTTTTTACGGTGCCTTCGGTTTGGGTCAGGTTTAGGCACGCAATTTGTCTTTACTTCACCTCAGTGGAATGCTTTTCCGAGCTATTTGGGGTCTTTTGCTTTTGTCGTTGTGTGTTCAGCCGGTATGAGCTTTATTGAGTCACCCCCGAAAGAAATTGTGAAATGGAACAGATTTGAGGAGGCTCAGATGAATCCGAGGGGCAGAGGCTTCGGCTTCTGCTTAGGCTCCGTCTTTTCAACACTTGCAGCGTCGCAAGCAGCAAAAGTTAATTTCATTCGACGCCTGGCAATCTTGAATGGCTGAATTTCTGTTTGGTTCTAGTAACGTTTGCACTGAAGGCTCGTGTCCAATTTTTTGTTTGTTTAAGCTTTTCACTTGGGGGGTGCTTTTCAGGACAAGTCATCGTTTTCCTCGAATGGTTTCAGCATTAAGAGGGTGTGCTGTTAGTTGACATGCAATCGTTTGAAGGCTAGTACTAAAACGTAGAGATTTTAGTGTTGAATCTTGATTTTTCCCAGTAACAAATACAAACATTTTACATCACGAGTACTATACTCGAGTGGACCATTGATCGGCGGCGGAAGTTCTTACACATTTATCGTCTTATTATTGCACTTACATATCTTAGCATAATATCTATTTTTTTCTTCATGATTTATAAGAAAGAACAAAAAATAAAAATAAAGGTCACTTTGAAATTCTCCCAACTTCTATCGGTTCCAGTTTCTCTTTTGAAGCGGATAAGAAAGTGCCTTCACATGTGAAGTACAGCTGCGATGACCAAGGAGGCTATGAGACCCGATGGGATTGAAGCTAAGTTAATTCTATACCCACCGGAGGTCACATTCAATGGTCCTGTGAAACCTGCACCCCCAATGCAAGATCGTAATAGTTAATTAATGGTATAAAACACTCCAAAAAATGTTATCATACGATCAACGCATGGAAAGACAAAATTCTGACCCTGAGGAGAGGAGCATCCCTTGTCTATGTAGTTGTTCAAGTCCTTAACCGTGGCCTTATTTGCGAACCAGAAATCGCGTTTGACGTGGTTAATGCAGTCCAGCACCGCCCTCGTATGATCGGCGCAGCCTCCTTGTGCACAGAATTCTTCTCCATCTGCACGGGTTACGTTAAGCCACCCCGACATGTCCAGTGCATACTTGGCTGGGCAACTGGCGTTGGGCACCTGAGATCAAATATTCATCAACACCACGTATGAAACACGTTTTACATTCTTAGCAAGATGTATCGGTAAAAGTAGTAAAATTGAGGTCTGAGAGCTTTAGATGCTTTACAGTAATATTGAGGCAGTAAAAAGCACTTCTCCATTGGTCAAATGGGGCTAAATTCACGTTGGCCTCGGGGAAAGTTTTATCTGAAACAAAACCAAATCAGTAAATTTCACTACCGCCTCGGGGAAATTTCGCTAGTATAACAAGAAGAGCGGGACGGGGAAGGGAAGTTTACTTTCGGCTTTGACGCAGCAAAACAGAACCAAGAAAACGCACAGGAAGAGTGGAAGGCACTGGGACATCTCCATGTTCAGGTCCACAACCTCTGAATCAAACTTACTACGTTAGGGGCTCCGAGCAAATATTTTTCTGCGATTTTTATTCTGTTAGGAAAGGAATGATGAACGACGTAACGTGTGGATATGCCCTTCTCCATAAACGAGGGAATTTTGTTCGCAGCGGTATATGCTCGGGATTACTAAGGAAATTGATAAAAGCAAGAACAAGTGTGATACAAGGTACGCAAGGGAACAGCAAGCTCCAACAGATCAATTTGGCATATTATGTTGAGCAGAGGACAATGCTTCGTGGACATTTCTAGATGAAACTCTATCCTAAAAGTGCACAATGTTCTCGCTAATTTTCAGTGAATTAGGTAATCGTATAGGAGGAAATTTTTCTGGTACTTAGATTTGAATGGCGGTTTTTGTACGTATTCTCAGCATAGTTTTTCTGAAGAGGTGAAGCTAATTGTCTCAGAGCATGAATGATTAGAGGAAACTAATCTTCAAGTATTCAATATTGCATATAATTGAATAAAAGCACTGTATCAAAGTTCAATTTTAGAACACGGACAATGTAACAGGATCGTCTACATGCATCTTTCAACTTGCCATGTTTTCAACATGTTGCCCAGAGGAAGGATTTGAATGTGGCCGCCGATTGGTGCCATCTACCATTCCTGCAACTAAAGGACAAGTTCATGACTAACCCAAATGAGTAGTCAACTATATTCGATGCAAGAAATGTCTAAAAGCATAGGGTCACCGACACTGTGAATTGATTTAGATGAAAGACCAGAAACCAACCAAAAGTCCGGGGTTTCCAAATGTGTGGACGCTCTCAGGCAAAAAAAAAAAAGAAAAAGAATGTAAATAAAAAGAGCAAAAGGAGAAATAATCAGAGATTGATTGTTGGTCTTTCTTTTACAGAGTCAATGGTCGAAGATAAATAAAAATATGTGAATATAGAGGTAGCGAATGATGCTTAATTCAGCAGAGGTGACATTTGGAGAGTTTTGACTGTTCATTTGAAATTGAAATCCCAAAAGCAGAAGAAAGGGAAAAACAAGAAAAAAGAAAAAGTCTCTGTGAGTACCGAGTAAAGTGTGGCCGGTAAGCCGTCCTCGAAAAAGATGCAGGCCAGGTTTCCAGGATAGTGGCCCGCCGCATGTGAATTGTGAAGGAACAAAGCAATTCTTGAGATAATTGAGGGAGAGGGTATTTATTAAAAAAAAAAATGGAGGAAGTTTCACGCTGTCACGATAATCTAAAATATCGAAATGGAGTTGAGATAGCACTGATTTTTAACATTTTAATATAATAATTAAAATTTTATATATTATAAATAATTATTTATTTTATAATTAAATAATATAAATAAAACAATTATTAAAATAAATAATTATTTTATTTATAATAATTAATTATTTAATTATAAAGTGAGTAATTATTCACAACGTGTAAATTATTAAATTAAAATTTGATAATTAACAATCTATTTAATACTTAGTGAAAAAAGTAATGTATGTATAATGGCTGGAACGTTCTTCCTTTGCTTCTTCATGACTGAATGAGAATTTTCTTGGAAACAGAAGCACAAACACAAAGGCACAGATAAATGGAGTGGATGGCTGCTGAAGTAGAAACACGGAGAGAGCACTGGATATGGGAAGGATGATGCGCACGTCTTAAGCTACCAGAAGGAACCAGGAACCTCTTCTTTTCTATTTCTCTTTTTGTGATAAAAAATAATAATTATTGTCACTATTATTACTATATATATATATATATATATATATATATATATATATATATATATATATATATATATTTGGCTGAATCATTATAGTCATCAATTTCTTTTAGGTTTCCCTTTCTCGACCAGTCTCTTATGTCCATTTAAGTTATGATATAAATTCGCTGTGTTCATAATAATTTGCCAGATCACGAATCTTCATATTCAATGCTCTGTATACCCAACCCTTTCTTGCCGGATTTCAGTCTCATAATTTTGCTTCTCTACGTTGCAAGTGCGTTGACAATTTTTCCAATTGTATTTGGATATCGTTTTATTACGAAATTCAATGTAAAATTTTAAATATGAGACTCGTCGTTTTTCTTACAATTCATTCAAATTTTAAAAATTTTAAAATCAAACTCTATTCAATTTTATCTTTAATCTCGACTCCTAAAACATTTCAAGTAACTAATCGAAGCAGCATAATTTTTCGCAACAAAAGGTAGTAACAAAAATGCAGAGGAAAGGAAAATTGATCATCAAAGGCTCACCTTCCTTTTCTTTAGAGCGGCGGAGAAGATGAAAGCAGAATAGGTGAGTGTGCCATTGTTATCAATACTATGTATTTTCATAAATTACAAAGCATTTTGTTCACATGACCAACGATATTTGGAGTATAATTGAATAAACTTTAAATTTTGTAAAAATTAAATTATTTATAAAATTAAAAATAAATTTCAAATCTAAATCTTATATTGAATTTCAGATAAAATTGCTATCCCAGGTGATCATGAATTGAACCAGGTCAAACTTCAACATTGCATATCGCCATCAATAAACTTCAGATTATGACTCAAAGCCAAAAGTCGTGTGGACTGCTGATCCATTCATTTATTGCAGTACTTGCATCAATAAACTTGTATTAATGCGGTTACTTAAACGAGAGAAATAGAGGATTTGGGGGTTGGGGAGGGGGGGGGGGGGGTGGCGAACCAAAATGCAGACAAATGTAGTTTTCAGGAATGCTACAAATTAACCTCTCCACCTGCAAATATGCTTCTCCAGATTAGTTAATTGTTTACAAGTTCCGCATTCTGTTGCTTAGATAATGACGCCACTTTGTATTCTCTTTTCTTTTCTTTTCTTTTCTTTTTTTTTTTTGGAAAAAATAACTTGAGAGTAGTATTTGGAAAATAATGTAATGGGCCAATGCATAATTTGTATAGAAAACATCTTTCTAGTGTTAACCATGAAAAGAGGCAAAACTTGGTAGGTTGATGAGGAATAGTTAGAATAGGAGCTTGGAAGCATAACAGGACAAGAAAACTGAAAAAGAGAAAATGTTTCCTTGTACCAAAACCAGACAACATGATTTTGGATTTTCCTCTTGCCTATGAAGATCCAATAACAAAAGGTTAAAGCGGTAGCTTTTCATATTCAGAAACTATTCATGAGAATGCGAGCTCATCCTCACTCAGAGGCACTGAGCTGCTCTAATGCACGCACAATTTGAGATATTGTGTGCTAAAAATGGACGGAGGGAGAAGCTCTTGGGAGGAAATGCAACGGTTGGTATTCTTTATCGAACTTTTATAAAACGCTATCTTTAATAATTTTAAATATAAAATTTTTTTATTCATACTATATCTTAAACCAAACAAATAAGATTTTAAATTTTAAAAAATAAATTAAATATTAAATATTATAATTAGCAGCGTATTAAACGATGTAGCAGAAGATCAATACAATCCCTTTTTCCATGAGATGGGGTTCAAAAATAAGAGATATGGCAATAGATTTTTTTCATCCCAAAATAATAATTTTATTTTTCAAAATGATTGAAATTCAAAATAGAAAGACTGATATACCTCTTTTTACTTTATGATTTTCTTTATTTTAAAATAATCGTCTTAATTATTTCTTTCACGAATATTAAGGTTTAGAAAAATTTTATAGAGAAATCAGGTAAAAAATAAAAGATAATGACTTAAAGTTAATTAAATAAAAAACCAAGAATGAATTAAATAAGCTAACCTATTTTCCTCCCCCTCTCTCTCACAAATGTTCAATGTCAACATTTTTTCTTTGGGAAAGTGCATATTAAATTGTTCAAACGTTTAATTAGATGGTTTAAAGTAGGGATAGAAATGAAAAAAGAGTAATAAATAATTATCTATTTAAAAATAGGAAAATTTTAATTTGAAATGAAGGAAGTATATTAAATACAATTCATTTTTTCCATAGATAACTCAAAAGAAGAAGGGTGGAAATGAATATAAATCTCTTTAAATGACCATTCGTATATACAAAATGGATCATTTACTTGTTTTCAGACAAATACAATGAAGTACTTATTATTTCATGACAAAGGGAGTACCTCATTCAATTCACTACCTCCACTATTTGTTAGTAATTTTTCCGTACGATATATACTAGCCTAAAAACCCGTGCTATGCACGGATATTAAATTTTTATTTTTAATTATAATTATTAAAATATATTTAATAAAAAAATTAACAACTAATTATATTATAAATTTAATAAAACTTTTATTTTTAATTACATAGCTAATAAACTATGAAACAAATTTATGTGTTTAATGAAAAAAAAAATCTACTTAGGAGTGATCGTGGGTAACAATAGAAATAAGTAGCAATTATCCTCCAAAAGTATCATCGCTCTTTTATAAAGTCGCATTATCGATATGGAGACTTTTTTTGGTAGAATTTTAATAGATCGTACTTTAGTATTGATTTTATAGTGAAGTGAATTTTGGTTGGAATGTTTGCTATCTTACCCAACTATTATAGTCCACATATTCAAAGCATAAACATGCATGGCTCATAATTTAATCACAAAAAGGGGATTACTGATTCTTATTTTAAAAAAAAGAAAAAAAGAGTGGGTGTTTATTGAATGTGAAAATTTAGATGTAGAGCACCATAGAGATAGTTAAAAAAGAAACCGACAGCTTATGTGGAAAAACAAAAAATGGAATGAAGATAATTATATATATTATTTTTTAGTAAAATATCATATCTATTTCATAGTTTACAATTTTTAATATCTTATCAAATTATGATTTGAAGTATTTCAAAATGAAACATACTAAGAACAAATGTTGAGTTTTACAAAGAAAACAGATCGAAAGCACATTCAAAGGCTCGGATCTAATTGAATTCATATTAAGGATTTTACTTTTAATTTTTTTAAAAAAGTACAAACTAATGGTATCTCCCGAAAACCAATTAAGAGGTTAAACAATAATGAAGTTCAAAGGCTTGGAACCAATTGAATTCAAATTAAAAATTTTTTTCAAAAAAAAGTATTAACTAATTGTATTTATCGAAACCAATTAAGAGGTTGAACAATAATAAAGTATGTTTGAGGAGAAAAAAGGCATTAATAGAAAATAGAGAAATCATCTCTTAAATCTCTTAAATATTTTTTTATTTTTTCTTTACGTATAATTTGATAAGTGTATCATACAATAAAAATAAAAACTTGACATACTATGATTTGATGGACATATAAGGACACTTCAAAATTGGGATTATTTAACTCAAAAGTTAAAAAACTTTTACCTTATGTGCCCTTGTAAAAAACAAAGAAATTAAAACCATCAAATCTAGTAATTCTTCCTTCTAACCTTGTGTTCTCCTAACTAACTTACCCCTTGTGTTCTCTCAGGGGTTCTCACGTGCCTACATTTGATATAAAAACCCAAACACAAATATATCCGAAGTAATATAGGTTTACTTATAAAAAACTTAAACAGTACATTAGAATCAAACTTGGTGAAAATAAATGGAGTACTATATTTGTCAAATTTTTCCTTTTAAACTACATAGATTATAAAACAACTATGGGATTGATATCGTAGAATAAGAAGAGGTTTTCATTTTTCATATTGGCTTATCCTCGTAAAGCCATAGTTTAATTTCTTTGACTTGAAAAATCCCTGCGAGTAATTTCTGAGGTAATCAAATTTAAAACATTCTTCTTATCATTGAAGTATTTTAGGTTATTTTCTTGGAGATTAAAGGAAAGAAATCTTTGTATGGGACCTCTGATCACTGCTCAATCCACATCTACGTATACGATGTTTAAATTCTTACAAAAAAAGATAAAAAAATGAAGAAGACAAATCCATTATTTTCTATAATATGGTTCAAAATTATACTCTCTGTTATTGTGCATTTTTGTCTCATCGGAGAAGCTAATATATATTACGTGTAAGATTCTCCAAAGGCCTTAAATTTGTAAACATAAGCAATCGTGAGATTACGTTATATCCTCATAAAATCGTTCTCACATAGCGATCGAAGAAACGAAAAAAAATTAAATAAAAAATTATGTCAAACAAACAAAAAACATCAAAAAGCATACATATGAAGAGAAGAAGAAAATAATGTGCAAAAGAGAATGATGATGATGTGCACTATTTGTAGAATAAATGGATTGACATTAGAAGTTTATATTTAATAAATTTAGTTTAAATTAAGAAATTTGGTTAAACAAAAATTATAAATATAAAAATCATGTTGGTTGACAACTATCGAATTTTTAAAGTTTTACTTTTACAAAATAACTCGAATATACATAATTTAATTTAAAAAAAATATATATGAAATTCAAAATTGAGTTAATATATAAGTAGTTTAAAATGATCCCAATCAATTAAAAAATTTTTTAAGTAAATTTAATAATTAAAGTTTACTACTTTTACAAAGTAACTCAATATACTGAATTCAATTTCATCAAAAAAATATAGAATTTAAAATTTAAGTTAATATATAAGTATTTTTAAAATTATTTTAATAGATTGAAAATGGTTCTAACTAATAAAAAAATTTTAAAGTAATAATTAAAGTCTCATACTTTTACAAAGTAACTTAATATACAAAATTTAAAATTAAAATTAATGTATAAGTTAGTTTAAAAGTTACTTTAATAAATTGAAAATGATCCTAAGCAATCAAAATTTGAAGACTAATTAAAAAAAATAAAAAATTATTAGAAATTAGAATAATTCAAAATTTAAATTAATATATAAGTAGTTTAAAATTATTTTAATAAATTAAAAATACTTCTAACCAATCAAAAAATTTTAAAGTAGTAATTAAAGTCTCATACTTTTACAAAGTAACTTAATATACAAAATTCCAAAATGAAATTAATGTATAAGTTAGTTTTAAAGTTACTTTAATAGATTGAAAATGACCATAACCAATCAAATTTTGAAGATTAATTAAAAAAAGAAAAAAATTATAAGAATTTAGAATAATTTAAAATTCAAATTTATCTATAAGTAGTTTAAAATTATTTTAATAGATTGAAAATTATTATAACCAATCAAAAAAATTTTGAAGTAATAATTAAAATTTTATACTTTTATAAAGTAATTTAATATACAGAATTCTAAATTAAAATTAATATATAAATTATTTTTAAATTATTTTAATATATTAAAAATGATCATAACCAATCAAAATTTTGAATACTAATTAAAATAGTAAAAACTCTCAGAAATTAAGATAATTTAAAATTCAAGTTAATATATATGTACTTTAAAATTATTTTAATAGATTAAAAATAATTCTAACTAATCAAAAAATTTTAAAGCAATAATTAAGGTCTCCTACTTTTACGAATTCAAAATTAAATTAATATATAAGTTAGTTTAAAATTATTTTAATATATTGAAAATGATTATAACTAATAAAAAAATTTTAAAGTAGTAATTAAAGTCTCATACTTTCATAAAGTAACTTACTGTATATAATTTAAAATTAAAATTAAATATATAAATTAGTTTAAAGTTATCTTAATAGATTAAAAATGATCACAACCAATTAAATTTTTGAAGAATAATTAAAAAATAAAAATGTTAAGAATTTAGGATGAGAGATTTGTAACCATAAGAAAGAAAGGGTTATATTTTTATTATATATATATATATAATATACAAAATTTAAAAATTAAAATTAATGTATAAGTTAAGAATTTAACTTTAATAAATTTAGTTTAAATTAAGAGATTGGATAAACAAAAATGATAAAGATGAGTAGTTTAAAGTTATCCTAATAGATTGAAAATAATCTTAACCAATCAAATTTTTTAAGACTAATTAAAAAAATAAAAACTTTAAAAAATTAGAATGAGAGATTTGAAGTCATAACAAAGAAAGAATTACATTTCTATAATATATATATAGATATATATATATATAAGGACACAGCAATTTATTTATACCGAAAAAACTTTCAAAGAAAAGAAAAATAGAAAATGACTCATTTGTCAAGAGTCGAATAAAAGTCCGACTCTATTAAGGAATATTATCCCAATCCCATGTGAACGAATTCAGGATTTAAAAAAATAGAGTCCGTCTTTTCTCTGCTATCTTCTTCCTCCCAAGAGTCCCCATTTGCTGATAACAACATTAATACCTTCATTCTCATACACACTCTTTTCCTCTCTCTCTCTCTCTCTCTCTCTCTCTCTTCGCCGGAGATTCTCAGATTCTTAACAATTTGCCTCTTCAAATCATTACATTTCCTTGTCTTTCTTGCCCCTTCTTCAACTACCTTTCTTCGCAAGATTCAAAGAAATACAGGTGAGACTCAATTTACTATATAATTTTCATTTTTTTCTTTCTTCAGTCTTTCCATTTTATTCTTGGATGTTTCTCATTTGACATTCCCTTTTGCTTTCTCTTTTTCTAGCTTTTCTGAATCACTTGTCTTCCGTGGTTCTGAAAACAAATTGAAATCTCGTAATTTTCATCTTTCAGAAGTGCCTGCTGAAGCTGAAACTGGATATCCATTGTTGCATCTGCTTGTTTTCGTATCTCGGGTACGAATCCATTTCTCTTTTCCTCTGTTTCTTTTGATTCATTAAAATCTGTGTATGCTGATGGAGCTTAGGCGTATGTACTCTAAATTCGAAACTTTTACCCCCCAAAATCAGCATTAAAAATTGGATTCAAATTAAAGTTGGTTGCTTTTCAAATAGAGTATATATAGTCTGAAAAAGATGGAAATCTCCTCTTGGGGTTTTACGCTAATTTTGAAAATTTCGTTGATTTTTTCTTTTAACATGAAATTTCAAATTTTAATGAAGTAAATTCTCGAGATGAAAATTACAGAAAATTTCGAGGATAATAATGAAAAAAACTCAAAGAAAAAAAGAAAAGAAATATTTCCTCGGGTATGGCGTGATGATGTGCAGAGCACGACTGCGTGGATATAGCTGGAGGCGGTGTTCGGACAGTTGTTCAAAGGAAGACTTCTTCCGATATTATTTTCTCCGTTTCCTTTTGTGTCTGCGGACTAGAAGTTCCCGCGCTTTCCGGGCGCGTGTTCCCACCTCATGTTGACGCGTGTCACAAGATGACATATGGGAATCGCGGTAGGCCCAACTAGGGACCCGAGTTAGTCAACTCACTACTCAGTTTTCCACAATAATTTGATGTTGGAACCCTCTTTCATAGGCCCAAACCCATTTTCATGTTGGACCACGTTTTGTGCTTGTTGTGGCCGGCGCACAGAATCTTTAGCTACTTTTCTGATATTATTATTGTGTGGTTATTTTATGATTTGAGTTGCTGCCATAACTCAGCTGTAATTATCTGTATAGTATTAAGAACCGAAATATTGTGTTTGAGGCAGCACTTTGACTTATGGTTCGAAAGATTCGGATTCAATTGTTGGAGCAATGATTTTCTTTTGTTTGATATTACTTGGTACGAAGGAGAATGGCTGGTGTAGAATTATCAATGATTCCGGAAGTTTTTAGTACATGTAAGCATGTCTGCGGGTGATGGCAATCAGTAAAAAAAAAAAAAAAATAGAGAGGCAAAAAAAATTGATGGCAGGGCTAATAAGTCGTTCTAGGCTTCTAGTACCTTGCCTCGTATCTTCTTGAAATGTAGATTTCACATTAAACAAGAGATATAAACCTATGTAGAATGGTGACAAGGGGGTAGACGGTAGTCCAGCTAGTTAGAAGTATCCCTCACTAGGCGTAAGTTTTGTTTCAATTCACATTCTCATTGCAGTAGTCCTCCTTCCATGTTTAATTGTCTAGGCCTATTTCCATGATCTATCTATATCACACCATTATTAAACATTTTCAAATGAACATCCGAGTTGGTTGTTGGCCAGTCTGTTCTTCTGTCTAATACTCTCCCAAGCTCAGGCATTCCTTTCTTTTATGATTAAGGAACCATACAGTCATAAAAAAAAAAAACTTTTCAAATGAATTTTACTTCGTTATGGAAATGGAGCTTAATCTTACCAGTGATCAAAATTCCATAACATTGTTTCTAATACTTGACCTGCATGTTTACATTTGTTTAGTTTCAGGTGATCTGTTTCTTCTCTCTGGGAGAAGTATTTATCAACTCCCAAGGTCAAGTAAGCTACAGAATGGCAGCCACTTTGGTGAGAATCAAATTAACAAGTATCTTTTATATTTTTCTGCTGCCCCTCGTTGGTACTTTGTAGCCCTTGTCCTTTTAGCACAAGAAAGTTTTTGTTCAGTACTGTTGGCTACCCTCATTCTCACATTGTTTCCTGTTACTCGAAGTAGACACTTAAAATTGAGCCCAAGCTGTCATTAGTGTACCTGAAAACCAGGTCATTATTTTAGGTTGAGGCGTAGAATTTAAAATCCATGCATGTCTTGATGCTGTAGGGATTTTTATGCGCATTGAAGGTAAAAGCAATCAGTTGTTGCATTAGCTTTAGGCGTATACTGTATCGTATGATCTTATCTTTCTTATTTCAGGATAAGCAGCATAAGATGAAGAGGAGTGAATCAAAAAAATCGCATTCTTGGTGGTGGGATAGCCACATTAGTCCCAAAAACTCTAAGTGGCTTCAAGAAAATCTTGAAGGTAAGAGACTAGATTGCATATTTTGTTAATCTGGAACCTTAGTTTAAAGGCTACCAGACCACCATGTGTCACCATGTGTTTCCTTTCTTTTGCAACTGCTACTGGAACAGAGATAATATGCCTTCCACAGAATCAACAAACCAACCATGGGATTTTAGTCTAATCTCAGCTCTTCAACTATCATTTGTATTCTGTTGGAAGTCCTTATAATTAATAAAAAAATTGAGATGTAAGTATTGGTTTAAAGCTATCCTGGATATGCAGTTGGTGGTTTTATTTGTATAATTTCAAGACCTTTGCACTTCCTGTTTTACAAATTGGAAGTCTTGCATCTCGAAATGTGGATGTCTAAGAATAAACCATAATTTATCTGTTTCCGTGGTTATAGGTTAAGAACTTCTTTATTTTTTTCATCATTTATATGATTATTTAATTAGAAAATAATTGAGTGATCCTAGTTGAGAATGTTGGTCAATTCTTTTAAGTAGCCAAGTAGATGATGTTCCTTTATCTTTTATCATAGATGCTGAAAAAGTAGTTTGTTTATAGAACTTAAACTATTCAATTTCTTTGTTATTATGAGATTATTGTATGTAATGGCAAACAAAATAACCAAGACGCCAGTCCAAAAACTGATAATAAGATCTTTGGCATCAGAAATGGACCAGAATGTCAAACGGATGTTGAAACTTATTGAAGAGGACGCAGAATCCTTTGCTAAAAAGGCTGAAATGTATTTCCGGAAGAGGCCAGAACTGATCAGTCTTGTTGAGGAGTTCTACCGCATGTACAGGTCATTAGCAGAGCGTTATGATCATGTGACAGGAGAACTTCGTAAAAATATTCCGACGGATCTCCAATCCCAAGGCTCAGGCGTATCTGATGTCAGTTCTGAACCACCTTCTTCTACTTTGCCTTCTCCAGATCAGCGGCTAAGTCGACGAAAATCTGGTCCTAGGCCAGCTGGATTTGAGTTCTTTCTCGGTGCTGGTGGAAACAGCACAGAGTCCACTAAAGAAGGAGATGAATCATCCACCCTGGATTCTGAATCGGAATCAGATGATTCATCTGTAAATAATTATGTGGGAGTGCAAAACAGTGATGAAGACCAAGGACTGCATCGGAGAATTTTTGAGTTGGAGGTTGAGCTACGTGATGTGAAAGAGAAATTCCGGATGCTACAGGAAGAGATCTCTGAAGGCTCTCATGGAGGATCCAGAACTGGAGACTCTGAGGTCCTCCTAACAAGGATAGCAGGATATGAGGAAGAGCTAAAGGTTGCAAGGGAGAAAATTAAATTATCTGAAGAAGAGATTAACAAGTTGAAAGATGAGCTCCAAAAGTTCAAATTTATGGAATCATCCAGCAATGTGCCTGGTGAGCTTGACATCATAATACAGGAATCATCAAACGCTGAAGAGGCCAGTTTGAAACTGCAGAAAGGAAAGCTGATGGAGTTTCAGGAACAGTCTAGTGAATCAGAAGTAATGATGGACCAAGAAAGCAAGATTCGTGCACTTACAGAGGAGCTGAAAGTTACAAAAGAGAAGCTTCGTGATTCTGAGAAAGAAGTTGAGCGCTTAAGGTTGGAACTGCAGGGTAATGGATCATCTATCCATCATTTGCAAGAGCAACTGGGGACATCACAGAAGGATATTTCAGTTTGGAAAGTTAAATTTGAAAAGGAGAAAAGGGAGGTGTCGAAGCTGCAGGACCGAATTGTGAGGTATAAATCCAATCTATCAGAGCGTGATCAAGAAATCAGGGGATTGAGGGAAACTATTTCTAACGCTAACAAGAGCTTATCTGAAGAAAACTCCCAGCTTCAGGCTGAAATCACTCGGCTGGTGAAGGAGAAAACCTATTTGGAAGACAATATAAAGGAGATGGATTTGCGCTGTCAATCCTTAGAAGAGGATGTACGACGTATCAAGGCTGGAAAAGCTGAGACGGAAGCTCTGCTTGGAGCTGAAATTGAGACATTGAAGGCAGGAATCGAAGAAAAGAATGACAGCATTGAACAACTGAACAGATGTCTTGAAGAATTGAGATTGAGATGCGACACTCTCGTGGCCGAGAAAGATACTCTTGATGTGAAAGTTGCTACATATATTAAAGAAATTAGCTCAAAAGACATCCGCATCGATGAAATGAACAAGCATCTGCACCAATTGCATTTGGAGCATGTCGAGTTGATTGCAGGAGCTGAAGGAGCCCGCAAGCAGGTGGAAGAGCTTAAGTCAAGAGTTAGAGAATTGGAGCAGGAAGTGGAGCGACAAAAAGAAGTAATTTTGGAGGGAGCGGAAGAGAAGAGAGAGGCAATAAGGCAGTTATGCTTCTCGCTTGAGCATTATAGAGATGGATATCATCAGCTACGACAAGCCTTCGTGGGGTACAGACGTCTTCCTGTGATGGCATCTTAAGTTGTTTTTAACTATTGGTAGGCACTGCTCTCTTCCAGTTTCTGAGTCCTTCATCAAGCTAGCCCAAAACCTCCTCCCAGTCTTCCTGTCTAGTTTCATTTTTTCTTTTCTTGCGAAATTTCTGGGTTTTGTTTCGGTCTTGTGGTTCTGTGGTTCTTCTGGCTCTGCTTGTTCAGTGCAGTGATGCAAGTTAACAGCTATCTCAACAACTTATATCGTAGTAGCTGTATTATGCCAATATGATGTGAGATTTATAATTGCTTTGAGAGTCTATCATCTACTTGGCACTTTCTGGATTTGATTAACTGGATTAAACTTTCTCTTATTGGAAATCCGGAATGCACTCCACCAATTGGATCATTGTGTGTTCGTCCAGCAAACAGCTGGACTTTTGCTGGAGGAGAAAGTTTCAAGATATGTTTTCCATATCTTGAGTCAATATTATGTTGGGTTCGAAAAAAGAGGGGTAGTTTTTGCTTATGTTAGGTGTAGTAAAGTTATTTTACTTCAATATGTTTAACATGAGTGGAAGGAAAAAAAAGATGTAACCCGGTCAAAAGGGAGAGGCCGGGGCAACATAGTAAATTTCATTTTTACCTTTGCATCTACTTCCAACCCACTTTTCCTTTCACTTCTTCCATATAATCTAGCAAGCTCGAAATCCTTCACTGTTTTTTTCTTCGAGAAGATCACACCACCAAAGATGCATCTTGAAGGCGAAGCTGTTTCTAAACCCACAAAAGGAAGATAATGATCTGGTTAGGGGTGTGATTGAACAAGATTTATAGTTGAATATTATAAAAAATAAATTATTGTGAAAGAAAATATAATGTTACATTAAAAAATTTTCATAAGTTTAACAATTAAAAAATATAGTAAATTCTAGTTGACCTTCTTAGATTCTCTTCAAAATTGAATCAATTCCTCCACTAATGTTATAAGTTGTACCCTTCAGGGACAATTTGACCAAATGCATATCCACCGGGTGAACCATTCTATACTTCTCTCTTCCCTTGCATCGAGCACTCACCATGGGTGAAAACTGGTTTAGGTAAAACAACTTTCCTAAGCTAGTTAAAATCTCAATAGTTATAGAAAACTATGGTTAGTCACTTGGTCATCTTCTACCGACTGTCATCCCCAATCAAGGTCGGCAAGGACATCAAACAATATTGCAAAATCCCCATGAACTTTCGTCCACTTCACTCTCAAATTTCTCGGGCAAGATGTTGACAGCGACGTTGCTGCGAGTGATTTCTAAATATGACGGCAGTTGCTCATGATAACTCTAAAATGCATCCGATCGCTCTACAGTTACATAGGAAACGCGTTAAAATGCACATATATACAGAAACTAATCTAACAGAAAAAGTCCGAACTAGCAGTGCTCATTTTGCATCCTAACGAGAAAGAAATTGCAAATTTCACAAGAGAGCTGTTCGCCCTTTTCTTTGTTCTCTTTTCTGTTATTTTCTTTTTCCTGAATCAAGAATTTAGGAACTTGCGTTTCGAGAAACCATCTAAGTCCCCAACAGAAATAGTCAGTCGTCCCACGCACCATCTGCAGCGCCCTCTTTTCTACCAATTGTTGGGGAGATCATGTGCCTATATTTGTCCTCCACGGTTATGGGTGTTGTCCCCATCAAAGAGAGTTTGGAGAGTGCAACCCTTGCTTCCTTCTGCGCAGCGGCAGCTTCCCTCTCCTTTCTTCTAGCAATCTGAAAAAGAAAGGGTAAACAATAATGCACAATACAATTCATGAGACAAATATAATGAACCAAACACAGACCAACTACCCGTGCAATCTCTTGGAGAAATTAATGAGGAAAGGTAAAGGAATTCACAGGAATGATAAAAACAAAGGTACTTAATTTGAAAGCAGCAGAATACTGTATACACATATAAAAGGGAAAAACATGCCTTCCCAGTCGCGTACGTCACCGTGTTGCCAGATTGAACATCAGCCATAGCCTTCTTTATTTGTGCAACCAGATACTGCAACGCAAAAAGGGCACCACAGACAAATTATGAACAGATAAATGGGCTCATCATACGAGAACCAAGCACTTAGAGGTGTAAGTGAAAACCATATCACGATCCATGTAGAATGAGGTTGCCTTGCCAGTCGATCCTGCTCGACCTGTTCTTCCAATCCGATGTACATAATCTTCCATGGTCTACAATAAAGGACGCCAGAATAGAAGAATCTAGTTATGTTATTGATAGCTACAAAGACGAGTGGTTAAGAAAATGACAACAAATATCGTAAGATCATGAACAAGCTTAAGTTGATTTAGCTCTGAACGACAGTGTGCTCGCTACAGGTGCTAAAGGCAGAAGCTTTCAAAGCTCTCATTCATGAGATAATATCTCAGAGATGGTAGAGAAGTATTATTTTTAAGTGTAAAAAATAGTATTTCTCTCACAGCTACTAGGATCAACATAAACATCCAAAACCTGTGATCAAGCATCAATCTAGACCTAGTGGTAAATGCTTCTGCTTGCTGCCTTAGTACCTTTGGAAGGTCTAGGTTGACAACATGAGCTACTCCACTGACATCTAATCCACGAGATGCAACATCTGTAGCAACCTGTAAATGAAATCCGCAAAATGAACAGCAGTGGCACAATGATCTCATCAAGTTAAATCCAGCTGCTCAATTGAGATGTGACAAGTCATGCAAGGAAGACCAGCAAATCCACCATGAAAAATGCCTCTCTCAGACATAACTCGTCAAAGACAAAATATAGATGAAATTTAGAAAAGTTTAGGTTTTGCATCTAAACAAGTAATACATACTGACTAGAGTCCGGAAATTATGACAAGGATCCTGTAAAAACCACCAGGCACTCTAATTGAGCACAAAGGATTGGCCCTGGATGCATGTGCATCAGCACTAATAACTTCCATAATGAGTCCACTCAACAATTACTATAAACATTACAAAATAAAAGAGAAACAAAAGATTCAGGGTAACATCATTCATCTCAAACAAAAAAACTTGTTTCGCACGTTCTGGTGCTCATATTAAGCACCACAAGGACAGAAATCTACTAGACAATCATGAAAAAGCTAGTAGCAGAATAAATAACAAACCATTTCAAGCATCTTTCGTACCAAGACATTTGTAGGACCATTTCTGAAATCACGGAGGGCAGACTCTCTCTCACTTTGATTACGACCTCCATGGAGAGCAACTGCTTTTAAACCTTGATCTATTAGTGCCTCTGCAACTTCATCACACCTACTCTGCATGCACACCAGGATTCAAAGAGGTATAACTTTGACGAATGATATCAGGATGCAAAATAAGAGGCAGTAGCTGCAAGTAGCTATCCATAATCAAAGATGTGACAGGTGGAAGAACTAGTTTATCCCACAAACCCTTCCCACTTTTCCTCAAATATCAAGATGTACTGGATACAAAGAGAGATCCATCTAACTTGCAGGCTAGAGAAGATTTGAGGGCTGATGTTCAATTGGCCAAGTATGATTCCAGTCCAATGCTACAGAATAAAGGCGCTAAGGTTGAAATGGCATTTTAGTATAGATGTTGAGAAGTATCAACATCTAAATAAAGGAAAAAGATCACAGAACATGATAAATATGAGAGCCACTGTTATCTGGAGAAATATATGAAAGAAAATTCAAACCAAAATCGGGCTCTACAATTACTGCAGATTAAGATTATTGTGCAATGACACCTTCTAATAAAGTATCCTATTCAAAGTCCCATACTCTAGCGCAGCCCAAGCAGATAACCTATGGACAAGGTGATGGCTCTCAGAAGTTTTAACACCTGGACAAAGAAACTGCATTTCTTTTTTTTTCTTTTTTTTTATACAAAGAAACTGAATTTTAATTTCAATAATGCACTCATTTATTAATAACGTAATACATAACAGATTATCTTGACATCTAAAACGCATCTTGTCACTGCATACAAATAGAGGATAATGAAAAAAAAGGGGGGCAAAGAGAAGTAAAAGGAGAGAGGATCATTAATACCTTCCGTTCTACAAAGACAATGGTCAAAGGAAAAGGATGGCCGAACTTTTGAGCCCGAGTAGCCTCCTCGACAAGCAGATCCAGTAGCCGATCAACCTATCAATTATAAAAGCTGATACCAGATTATTAAGAAGTATAATATAATCAGTGTTAAGAAAACCGTTTAGAGAACCACAAATGCCCATAACATCGATTAACTGTTTGCAAGCAGCAAAATCATGGTTTGTCTGAAAGAATGATTCACTTCAAGAGAGAGAGAAAAGGGATTCCGAATAAAGTAACATACCTTCTCATTTTCAAGCACCTTCTCCAAGACCTGAATCACATTTGCTGTTGGGCTACTTACTTTCCCTACCTTTACTTGCACTGGATTAGACAAGTACTCCTACAAATAAGCAAGAAAAATAGGGAGCTCAAGAGAGGAAAGTTCCGTACTAATGGTGCTCAACAAGGACAAAAAAAGCCACTGATAGACTAGTCACTTTACACCAAAAAAGTCTTTTTGAGAACACACTGAAGTTAAGCTAAAAATACCTGTGTGAGAGTTTCAATCTCCACGGGCATGGTTGCACTAAACAACAATGTTTGATGTTTCTTGGGAAGATTTTGCATCACCTGTAAAGAAAAACAAGACATGTAAATGTTCTATTTCAAGTATCATTGTGCAACTATCTATATTATCATGCAAAAACCAAAATAGTTGAGGATATTAATTGGGAAAGAAGTCTGTGCATCAAAAAGATGAATTAGAGAACAAGGATAATCATCGGTAGCAAACACGGTAGAACTAAAAAACTGTTTGTGATGTTAAGTCTAGCATACAGAATCCAGTATGTTAATGAATCAGATGGGCTGAGATCTTGAAGTTAAATTACATGTCTGAAAAGTCGAGTAGAACGAGAAATATTTTTGCAGAAAAACACATGTATAGAAGCAAGCAACAATTCTCAGGTGAATACAAGACAATATCTGAGCTTGTAAATTAGCTGACAATTAAGAGGTGGAAATGTAACCTCTCTTATCTGAGGTTCAAATCCCATATCAAGCATTCTATCAGCCTCATCCAGAACGAGAAAGGAGATCCTAGACAGAGAAGTATTTCCTTGCTGTAAATGATCAAGAAATCTTCCAGGAGTTGCAACCACAACATCCACCCCTAGTCGTAGCTCCGACCTCTGTCAAAGCATTTGTTTAATTAAGTTCATTACACTGACTAAATTGAAAAAACAATGTCAAATCACAAGGCTGGAAAAATATCTAAAAATGATAAACTTTATCATATTTACAGAAGGGAGACAGGCACAAAACAGAGACACCACATTGGGAGATCAACAAATATGGATTGTAAAGCCTTAACCAGTAGCTCTTTGATCGCAATGAGAAATCTTATCTTTTCATCAGCTTTAATTATTCCATAATTGTCCAAAAGAATATATCCAAAAGAAATCAATAGCATGGAACATGTCTCCAAATTGATCTACTAAACAACCAACATTCAAATCCAATTCAGTTAAATGCTTTACCTGATCAGAAATATTTGTTCCACCCACGACAATTGAAGTTCTGAAGGAGTCCAAAGATTTACTGAAAGCCTTAACCTTGAAAAACAGATCATTCCAAGTAAAATTTAGAAGGTGATATAATTATTAGCTAATATCCTGCCAGAAAGAAATGTCATCAGTTCCAATTAGATTTTTATGTAATTCTATATATCAGAAACTCAAAACATCATAGCTCTGATTTTCAAGATTCAGTTAGCAAGTCAACACTGTAAACGAAATGCAAGAGAATGCTCCATAAGCTTTGTAATTTGAAGAAAATTGATATAGCATTGTCAAGAAAGATCAGGTTGCAGACTATGAAATAAAAAATTTTATCGTTTTAAGCACTCCTAATGTGAATAACATCAAAGTGGACTGAAAGCAAATTCATTAAACCATGTCAAAATAAGTGAAAACTGAAGCAAAATGCAAATGATAACCTAGAACGGAAATCAAGCAACAATCTAGGTGTTGTCAGTGTCATTCTGAAAAAGGGAAAACTAAAGAACTAAACAATAAACAAAAATCAAGTTTCCCGTATCAAAAAACATTAAATTGCAACTAAGAATAAACTAAAATGAGATTAGTCCACGAGAAAAACAAAAAATAGTCAAACTTTATTTCCGCATAAAATAACACCCTATTGTCAGAATTAAAAGTCATAGAAGCCACCTTACCTCTTTTTCTATTTGTTGCGCAAGCTCTCTAGTCGGAGCCAGTACTAATGCCAAAGGTCCATCACCACGCCTAATGGGAGGTTGAACCAAACAATGCTGCAAAAAGAATTATCAGAAAACAGAAAACCCTCAAGTCTCAAGCCACCGAACATACACAAAGCTTGGCATATAGAAGGAAACAGGCAAAAATTCTGCTAAAACTAGATTATACTGTTAATATTAGAAAAAAATTCAAAACCTGTATCATAGGTATGGTAAATGCTGCAGTTTTTCCACTACCAGTCTCTGCACAACCCAAAAGATCTCTTCTGCTAAGAGCAATTGGCATGGCTTGAGCCTGGATAGGAGTAGGCGTAGTATATCCGTGGAATGCAATATCCTTCATGATGCTTGGATGCAAGTTCTACATAAACAGAAAAGTGGACTATGTTCATATAAAAATAGCTTGCTGGAAAAATGGATAAGAAAATTATTAATCTTGCCACCTGTATTTTACCATGTCAATAAATGACTCAATAGGCGCAGGTGCAGGAAGTGAGTCTGGAGCAACTGTAACATCCACATTAAGCCTCAAACGCACCTCCTCTATCTGTAGATAAAATTTCCGAAACCCTTACCATAATGCTGCATGCAAATTAGTAATTTCCACTCTGATTCTGACCATCGTACTAAGCAGTCATTAAAATCTAAAGAAAAAGGATACCCTGGAGTTTTTTCAGTTCAATTTAACTTTGATTCTAAACATGCAACCAAATTTCTACACAATCGACAAACTATGCTGAATATGTCTCTGGATCTCTAACAAACATTCCACAACAGTAGTAATTCCTCTCTCCAAAATTATATAAGTAACCAAGTAAGAAGGAACACTTTAGCTGGTATAGGCTGAAAGAAGAAACTGAATAATCATATTACTTCCGATTGTTAATGCACTACATCATCAACTTGTACAACAAAGTTGCAACATTACTATTGTTTATCTGATTCCAAAGAGTATATCAATTGAACCAATAAGTGGATATATATATATATGTGCATTTATACCACCTGCTCCGGTAAAAGATTGAGAGCGCGCTCGGAAGGTCTCCACTGGGGAAAAACAACGTCGGGAACGGCAATAGTCCTCGGCGACTGGTAATTGCCGGAGCTGCGATGAGCTGCACTGATATTGTTACTATCGGCTGTTGCAGAGCTAACTCTCGAGCAAGAATGAAAGCTACTATTCTCTAGGGTAGTAACAGAGGTGGTAGTGGCGGAGGCGGCCGCTTTGGAGACAGAGATTCTCAGGTGAGGAGGCACATACGACATCGTTTAAAACACTTCTTGTGGCGGAATTGGATGGAAGTTGAGGTAGCAGCAGAAGAACACAGGTTGAAAGCTTCTGGAACGATTTGATGTGGGGGATTGGAGAATGACGAATGGGATGCAATGGATAGTGCAATTTTTATTTTGAAATTTTGCGCTTTTATTATTTAGCACTGGAAAGTGACTACTGGCTAGTGGCGAAAAAAGAGGTGAAGGTTCTTGGGCGAGATTCCTAGATGTTTGGGCTTTATTAGGTGGGCCTGGACTGGGCTTTGGTGTTTGTATGGACTGTGGAATTCGGTACGACGGTACCTGGGATTGTCAAAGACAGCCAATACCGATTTCACTTTGCTGGTTTCAAAAAAAAAAAAAAGAGAGAGAGAGAATTAAATGTGATAGCATAATTGGAAAAGAATAAGTAAATATTTTCTTAAAATGATGAGGTTAATGTTATTCTCATGTTTGGATTGCCGGAAAGGAAAAGCACATAATGAGAGAGAAAGGAAAAAGAGAGAATTAAACGATGATGGTATTTGGATAATTATAAGTATTAATTTACATATTTATTTTTAATATGAATATCTTACAATAAAAAAAATTAGTTAATTTAAAAGAATTTATTAAAGTTTATCTCTTTTCCTTCTATTTCGACCTATTTTGGACGGAAATAATACTGATGTTTTAAAATTAGAGCTAACCCCTCAACTCCCTTCCTATTATTTCCCTTTCTTTTATAAAAAATCAATATAAATATCAAATATAGTGGTAAATTAGAGCTAATTCCTCCGCCTCCTTTCTTTACCTTCCCTTTTGTTTCCCTCAATTCAAACAGTGCCTAAAGTTCACCCGCCAATCCTGCTTTGGAAAATCCGTCATTCCTGGAGTTGGTACGTTTATTTGGACAAGTTCTCTCCTGCATTAATATATGGTGCCGTGGCAGCTTTCCTTGGCATGAATGGCCCATATATGCTTTCTTTATTTTTTTTGGAAAAAATAATAATACATATGTCGGTATGCAATTACTTATCAAATAAAAATAATAGTAATAGTAATAATGACGATGAAGAACTTGTACTACAAAAATCTTATAATCCGAGACGACTATGAGAAAGAAATTTTTCATTATAGGAATAAATATGTGAAATACATCCCTTTTTTTTACATGGATTTATTTATTTTGTAATGTTTCCAATAAACGTCGACTTTTTAAAAAATTCTTATATTTATATTAAAAATGTTCTAACTAATCTCTTCGTATAATAGATATAAGTTGTGTTAATACAATAATAACTTTAATTAACAAAGAGGTGCTAACTTGCTCATGATTCAATGTTTTTATGGCTCTCAATGCCAAATTAAGGTGTTCAATTTCGGATTTATACATCCCTTTTCTAATACCCTATATTTGTCTGTTATAATCGCGAATTCAAATAAAGTCCTAAGTGATAATTGAATTGGTAAAATTAATTAATAGTAGTCATTTTTACCCTTAACCTATACAGGGGGAAAAAAGAAATAGTTTAATTTTAAATTTTTTGTTTGAATTTTATAAATTTTAAATTATTTATAAATTAAAATATAAATTTTACGTTTAAAATTTTATATTGAATTTTGAACTCTGAATAGTATTAAGTTGAGCCAGTGTTTGCATCATTTTCGTACCACTAGCAATTTTTTTTCCTGATAAGTTCTTCCCGCCAACAATTATGACTAATGAAAGTATTCCAACTCCAGCAAAAGAAACAATCAACTATAATCTCTAGGGGTATAACGGTAAATTTCTTTTCGAATGATTAGATGTCATAGTCACTCACCAATTAGGGAAAAGAAAAAAGAAAATCCTAAACCACATATTTCCCTGCGGGGCGGAGACGAGGACTTGAATTTGATTAGATGTCATAGTCACTCACCAATTAGGTAAAAGAAAAAAGAAAATCCTAAACCACATATTTTTGTGATACTCAAGATAATACGCAATTCCATACTATACGAGGTTGTTTTTGGGCTAAACAAATATAGAATATCATTACGAGTATTTTTTTTTTTTAAGAGTGCAAGTGTGATGTCTTGGTGGACTTGAATTTGAAGCAGAGATGGATTAACTATGGATCAAAGGTCAAATGGAAGTATTACTTCAGAGAGGCCTTACATACTATTTGACGAGAGAGAATGTCTCAAATCCATACTAAAAGAAGTGAGTGGCAACTAGTAGATAGGTTTACTATTAATATCTGTTCTAGAGTAGATAAATTATAGTCTCATTGGAAGCTAAGTAATTAGTGCTGGACTTTTATATTTTGTAATTTTTGGATCTCTTTGCAGGAGGACTGGTCCTGCGGTGGCACTCTCGACATTCTAGAGTTGTGACAAAGCATGACGTTTGTAAAAACGGAAACTCGACTTGTTCATCTGTATTAAGGAGTTTTTTTTTTTTTTGAGCTGAGTCTGAGTGTAATAAGGAGATGATTCATTGATCAAGATGCAATTCTTATTAAATGGATCTGGATGTTAGGAACGACTTCAGCTACGGTCTCTTTTTAAAAAATAAAATCATTTTAGATTTAAAACTTTTTGTTAAAATATATATCAGTTTACGTATTTTAATAAATAATTATTTATAATTTTTTGATATTATCCATCTCATAATTTCGTTCTCGCTTAATAAAATATTTAACGAGGAGGATATTTAAATATCCACTAATCTATATGTATATTATAGAAATGTAACCCTTTCTTTCTTATGAATTCAAATCTCTCATTCTAATTTTTTAGAGTTTTTATTTTTTAATTAGTCTTCAAAAATTTGATTGGTTAAGATTATTTTCAATCTATTTTGATAATTTTAAACTACTTATCTTTATCATTTTTGTTTATCTAATCTCTTAATTTAAATTAAATTAATTAAAGCTAAAATTTTAACTTATATATTAATTTTAATTTTTAAATTTTATATATTATAATAAAAATATAACCCTTTCTTTCTTATATTTGCAAATCTCTCATCCTAAATTCTTAGCATTTTTACTTTTTTAATTATTCTTAAAAAATTTAATTGGTTGTGATCATTTTCAATCTATTAAGATAACGTTAAACTAACTTATGTATTTAATTTTAAATTTAAAGTATGTATATTAAGTTGCTTTATGAAAATATGAGACTTTAATTACTACTTAAAACTTTTTTATTATTTTTAATCTATTAAAATAATTTTAAACTAACTTATACATTAATTTAATTTTGAATTTATAAAAGTAGGAGACCTTAATTATTATTTAAAATTTTTTGATTGGTTTGAATTATTTTTAATCTATTAAAATAATTTTAAACTACCTATATAATAGCTTGAATTTTAAATTATCTTAATTTCTAAGAGTTTTTACTATTTTAATTAGTATTTAAAATTTTATTAGTTATGATCATTTTTAATATATTAAAATAATTTAAAACTAACTTATACATTATTTTTAATTTAGAATTCTGTATATTTAAATACTTTGTAAAAGTATGAGACTTTAATTATTACTTCAAGAATTTTTTATTGCTTAGAACCATTTTCAATCTATTAAAATAATTTTAAACTACTTATATATTAACTTGAATTTTAAATTATTCTAATTTATTACAATTTTTTCTTTTAATTAATCTTCAAAATTTGATTGGTTAGGATCATTTTCAATCTATTAAAGTAATTTTAAACTAACTTATACATTAATTTCAATTTTGAATTTAATTAAAATAATTATATATTAACTTGAATTTTAAAATATTCTAATTTATTATAATTTTTACTTTTTTAATTAGTCTTCAAAATTTTATTGGTTAGGATCATTTTCAATATATTAAAGTAACTTTAAACAAATATATTAATTTTAATTTTATATTTTGTATATTAAGTTACGTTGTAAAAGTATGAGACTTTAATTATTACTTTAAAATTTTTTATTGGTTATAACTATTTTCAATCTATTAAATAATTTTAAAATACTTATATATTAACTTGAATTTTGAATTCCATATTTTTTTGATAAAATTGAATTATGTATATTGAGTTACTTTATAAAAGTATAAAACTTTAATTATTCAATTTACTTAAATTTTTTTAATTATTTGGGATTGTTTTAAACTACTTATATATTAACTCGAATTTTCAATTTCATATTTTTTTAAAAAATTAAATTATGTATATTCAGCTATTTTGTAATTTACTTTAACTATTCAATAATTGTCAATAAATATAATCTTTATATTTATAAATTTTGTTTAACCCAATTTCTTAATTTAAAATAAATTTATTAAATCTAAATATCTAATGTCTGCCTAATTCTTTTATGCTATATGAGAACGATTTTATGAGGATATAACATAATTTCACAGTTGCCTCTGTTTGCAAATTGAAGGCCTTTGGAAAACGTAATATGGATTAGCTTCTCTAATAGACAAAAATGCACGATAATAAGAGGTATAATTTTGAACCATATTATGAAAAATAATGGATTTGTCTTTTTCATTTTTATCTTTTTTTTGTGAGAATTTAAGTTTCGTATACGTAGATATGAATTGGAACAGGTGATCCGAGGAAATAACCAAAAATACTTGATTACTTTAGGAAATTGCTCTGCAGGATTTTTAAGTCAAAGTAATTAGACTATGGCTTTACTGGATAAGCCAATATGTAAAATGAAAAACTCTTCATATTCTACAATATCAATCCTATAGTTGTTTTCTAATCTATGTAGTCTCTAAGGAAACTCCAAGAATTTGACAAATATAGCACTCTATTTATTTCTACCAAGTTTGATTCTAATGTAATGTTTAACTTTTTATAAGTAAACCTATATTACTTCGAATACATTTGAGGTTGAATTTTTATATCAAATGCAAACACGTGAGAACCATAAAAGAATACAAGGGTAAGCTAACTAGAAGAACGCCAGGTTAGAAGGAAGAATTAATAAATTTGCTGGTTTTAATTTGTCTGTTTTCTACAAGGGTACACAAGGTAAAAATTTTTTAACTTTTGAGTTAAATAATCCCAGTCTTGGAGTGTCCTTACATGTCCATCAAATTATAGTATGGCAAGTTTTCATTTTTATTGTATGATACACTTATCCAATTATCTGTGAAAAAAATAAAAAAAATATTTAAGAGATTTAAGATATGATTTCTCCATTTTCTATTAATACTTTTTTGTCCCCAAACATACTTCATTATTATTTAACATCTAAATTGGTTTCGAGAAATACAATTAGTTAGTACTTTTTTTTCCCAAAAAAAGCCTTAATATGAATTCAATTGGTTCCAAGCCTTTAAACTTCATTATTGTTTAACCTCTTAATTTGTTTCAAGAGATACCATTAGTTAGTGTTTCTTTTTAGAAAAAAAAGAAAATAAAATCCTTAGTCTGAATTCAATTGGATCCGAGCCTTGAATATACTTTTGATTTGTTTTCTTTGTAAAACTCAACATTTGTTCTTAGTCTGTTTCTTTCGAATCATAACTTGATAAAATATTAAAAATTATAAACTATGAAATAGAGATGATATTTTACTAAAAGATAATATATGTAATCATATTCTTTCCATTTTTATTTTACCACATAACTATCAGTTTCTTTTTTCAACTATCTCAATGGTACTCTCTATTGGTGCTTTATATTTAAATTTTCACATTCAATAATTACCCACTCTTTTTTCTTTTTCTTTTCAATAAGAATCAATAATCCCCTTTTGTGAATAAATTATAAGCCATGTATTTTTATGGGTTGAATATGTGGATTATAATAGTTGGGTAGGAAAGTAAATATTTCAACCAAAATTCACTTCCTCTAAAATCAACACAAGTATAATCTATAAAAACTCTAGCAAAAAAGTCTCAATATTGACAATGCAATTTATAAAAGAGTGATGATATTTTTGGAGGACATTTACTACTTATTCCTATTGTTACCTACAATCATTCCTAAGTGGACTTTTTTTTCCATTAAACACATAAATTTGTTTCATAGTTTATTGACTATGTAATTAAAAATAAAAATTTTATTAAATTTATTATGCAATTAGTTGTTAATTTTTTATTAAATATATTTCAATAATTATGATTAGAAATAAAAATTTTTAAATCCGTGCTTATAAGATCATCATAAGATGCATGTTTCATGGACCCTGTGGTGATACTTTCCCAAATGCTCCATGTATGATAAATGGTAAATGTTCAAAGCACTACCCAAAAAAATATTGTGATGCGACAACAATAGAAAATGATGGGCATGTAGAATATAGACGCCAAAATGATTCAAGTAAAAGAGTTACAATAAATAGTTTTACTTTCTATAATAGGTGTGTTATTCCTTATCTGAGAGATTTGTTGGTATTGATGGATGCTCACATAAATTTAAGAGTATTGTCAAATATTTTTATAAGTACATGACCAAAATATTTGATAAAGCACATGTTCTTCTTGAAGTAAATGTCAATACATTAAACAAACCAACAACGATATCGAATTGTTGATAAGATTAAACATTATTTAGATTGTTAATATGATCATAGAATATTATAGTGCAGAAATGAATATTACTCTCAAAGATAGGCATGCAGACTTTGTACTAAGGCGTTCAGCTGATCACCTAAATAAAATATAAAGATAGGTATTAGTATATTCATACTTCTAACAATTTTTTTGAGCACATAAAAAGTTATGTGATTGCTCAGATATTTTTAATTTTATAGATTCAACTCTAAAATATAATATTTGTGTATCAGGAGAATAGATTAAAAAATTTTCATAAACATATCAATTCATGCAAAGATTGTACGTTTACATTGATGGTTCGAGCACTATATGATGCTAAAATTGTAAAAATTAATCACATATAATATTTATTTTATGTGTCGATTGGCGTGAAGAATGTTCTCATCTGCAAAAGAGAATCACAATATAACATATTTATTTGTGAAATTATCTTTGAATAATATATTTATGTATCTCTACTATGTATTACTTATCATGGTATTTATTTTTTTATTTTTTTATTGAAAAAATTACCAATAGCATTTATTAAAATTTTCATACTAGATATTAAATTTTCATTAATTAATTAATTATTAGATCAGTTGTAATGATTTAGCAATTTCATAATTTAATTTATTAATTAAAAAAAAGTTTGAAACTTCTTTAGAATTGATTTTTTATTTTACTATATACATTATAATAAGAATTGTATTTAAAAATATAAATATCTATATATATTACCGTGCATAGCACGGGTTTTTTGGCTAGTATAAGGGTATATTTAAATTACGAAATCTAATATATATTTTTTACTTTATGTCTCACTCTCTCTTAAAAAATAATTAATTTTTAGAAAATTTAAAATAAAAAATTTTAAACCTAAATTTTATCCAATTGTACCATAAATTTACGGTGTAATTGGATAGCATTTAGTTTTGAAACTTTTGTCTTGAGTTTTATAAAAATTAAATTACTCGTAAAAAAAATATAAGTCATACACTTAAAATTTTGAATTTAATTTTAAGATATGATGCTATTCAATTCGACCTTTAAAATGATATACTAGTGTTTTGAAAAAGAATGAGCGGTACAAAAAGGTTAAAAGATAGTACTTTATTATTAAATAAAATTTAAATTTAAAATTTTTTATCTTAAATTTTAAGAAGAAGTAAAATCTAAACTAAAAATTTTATATTAAATTTTATAACGAAATCTAATACAAATACTTCTATTGGGCATAGTATAATAACTACATTTTCTATATATAAATGAACCAGCTGATCGTGATCCGGGAGATAATTTTCCTCTGAATAGAGCAATAGAATAACCAACTTGGTGTCCCTAGTCTTGGCTTCGGGTCAAGGGAAGCAGAAGTTGCTCGGGACGGCTCTTCATCCACCACTTTCTTTGTTGTACAAATAAAAAGGAAAAGAAAAAAAAAAGGAATAATTACGTAATATTCTGAACCTAATTATTGTGTATTGGCAACTTAGTAAAAAGAACAATTAAGGATTAAGAATCAAAAAGTATTAGTTTATCTTTTTTTCTAAAAAGTAAGCACTAAAAGTCATAAAAAGATGCTCTATTAGCTTGTTTTATTTTAAAAAAAAAACATTTTTAATTTACAATGTCAATTTGACGGATTTCGTGGATGCCCAACTGTTTCTTGGAGGCCTCTAATCCATTTAAACTATTTATTGGAGCATTTATGGCATTTGTATTCTTATTAATGGATTTGTCCCTTTGTTCACACGCATTCTTCACAGGAATAAGACTTTTGAAACTCGAACTATAATTTCTTTTAAGAGAAAAAAAAAATCGTGTAGCTGTTTGTAGTAATTGAGAGATTTATGGAATTTATAAAGTACTACGTCACAAAACCTGAACCACCTGTAGGGATGACATGTAAGTGGCACTGGGATGACGTGTAAGGCTCATGGTTAAGTGGCTTAAAGGGCTTGGACGTGCCGTCTTCTTCTTCTTCTTATTATTTTTTTTTGAGGGTAGGTTTAGCCACAGTCTCACGGTGCTTTGTGTGGTAGTAGGTGAATCCTTATTTATTTATTTTTTTTGGTTGTGTGGGAAGGGAGCGGGCGCTGGTCGCCCGGCAGGTGGTGAAGCTTGGAATTGATACAATCAAAACAATCCCGGATTCCTCCACTTCGTTTCTTGGTTGTACAAAATGTCAAATTTTCTTTCTTTTTGTTTTTTGACCAATTCTTTCTCTTATAATATTCTTCCTGTTTTAAAACATTAACTCCATTTGACTTCTTCATCTATTTTATTTATAATATTAATAAAAATTTAATAATTTTTTTTATTTTTATTCTTTGTAACCACTACTTATTTTAAAATTTTAAATATTTTATTTAGTAAATTATAGTTAAAATCAAGAGATGTATTTAATGTAAGAAAAAAACACCTAAGTCTTTTTGTTTGGTCTAATATATATTAATAAATTGTTAATATGTTTAAAAGTGACAAATAAAATTAGCATTTTAGGAGAGAGAGAAAGAGAGAGGGAGTAATACTCCTTCTATTTCAAAATTTATGTCTTAATTCTATTTTATACAGAAATTAAGATTTTAGTATATTTTATAAGAAAAATTAGTAAATATCTTAAATATCTTTATTAAAAGATTATTAGTTAGTTTTTTAAATTTAATTTTGACATTGGAGATAGGTCTTTTGAATGATTGGGTCAAAAATTAAAAATTCTGAACAAAATAAAAATATTTAAATAATTTATTAAAGTCAAGAATAAAATTTTAAAAATAATAAATAAACACTTTATATAAAGATATGGTATATATTTTAAAACAAATCAAAAATAAAAAATCTATACATATATATTACCAAAATATTTTTACTCTCTCTCCTCCTCTAAAACTCTCAAATCTCTAATTCTAATTTTTAAAATTTTAAATTTTTTATTAGTTAAAAGAGTTTTTAATAGCTAAGAGATAAAATAATATAATAACTTTAGTTAATCTTAAACAAATATTTTAATTTAAATAAAATTCCTAATAACTTTCTACTATCTCTATATAACTTTATCTAGTATCACTTTCTCCACAAACTTTTTATTTCTTCACAAACTTTTCTTCATAAGGATTTTTATCTTCAGATTCTCTTATTTTTCTCTGATTAGGGTCTTCATTTACCAAATTGAAGAGATAATCTTTTCAATTTATTTTTTGATACATGTTACTCTTATTTTCTTTATTTTTCTCTTTCACTTTAATATTTAACCTCTGAATTTAATAAATAATATTATAAATTTAATTTTTTGAGGAACTTATCAGTACTCAATACATCTCTTATTGTTCAAAAGATGTTTATAAATTAATTATTTTTAAAAAATATTTCTTTTTCTTTAATTTGTTGAGAACTTAGTTGTGTACATGTGAGATATTTATAAATTAATTTTTTTTGTTGAGAATTTTTCGGGATAGAGGTAAAAATAGAAAAACTGTCTAAAACTTTTTCTTTTAAAATGAAAGAAAATGTATGCGTATTATATACGTTATAGGCATCACCATATTAAAGATATTTTAATTTTTTATTTAAATAAGTATTTTTGTTTTATTATTTTTTAAATTTTAAAATATATTTTAAATGCTTCTTCGGTTAAATCTAGGAAAATGAGATGTATGCACTTTTTTTAAATTTTTTATTTATGTTTTTCTTCTTTAATATGAGTCTGGTTAATCTCTTTTGAGAATAAAATATATTTTTTGAAACTTTTTAAAATTTTTGATTACCAATAAGTATGCAAGTTGTACATGACTTTCACATATAGTTATTCATTTTTCCATTTTTTGTCAGCTTATTTTATTTTTGTAGTTTTATTTTTAACATCATTGATTTTTTTCTCTTTTTACATCTTTCATGTCTTTTCTTTTTTATTTTGATTGAATGATATAATATATTTTATATTTTTAGCTGTTTTAATAGAAATTATTGAGTTTTTGTTTTCTTTAATAGGTTTTGAAGATTCAAGCTTTTTTTTCGTTTGTTTGAGTAAATGACTTCAGGAATATTTATCTATTTAGTTCTCATTATCTATTAAACCAATTATATCAATATCTATTATCATATAATTCGATCATTCATTTGCTAAGTTTTAAGGATAAAAGTGTCAAATTACCTATTAAAATATTTGTACCAAAATATACATAATTTTGTAGTATATTAGACATGAAATGTAATAATTAATGATTTTTATTTTTTTATATTTATTTTTTTACCAAGTAAATATTAAAAAATAATTTTGTAAAATACATTAACACTATGATTTTTTTGTGATGGATCAAGAACACGTTCTTTTGAAAAAAAAATTTAGCAATGACCAGAGAAGTTTTTATTTTAATTTTTTTGAGATTTTTAATATAAAATACAAATATTTTTTATTTTTATATTATTTATTTTTTAAGAATGGATAGGGACAAGTAAAGGGAGATAATTTTCATAATGATTTTATTGCAAATATATTCTATTGTTTTGAAGAGTCAAAATAAATAATTAAATGATAAGAAATTCTCTTTTTCTCTTACATATAATAGGAGTAGGAGGTGAATACGACAGAATAATTGAAAGATAATGTCGTAAAGTTAATTTAGTTCATTTGTGCTTTGGCTACGATGGATCTAGATTTAAAAATTTAATTTAATTATTTATATTTTTTATAAAATTTTTATAAAAAAATTATATATTTTTATAATTGTTAAATTAGATCTAATGAATTGTATTTGAGATCTGATTTAATAAATCAGATTCAATAAATTAAATTGGGTCACGTAAGACAAAAATACAATACCGTAACCGGACTGCTTCATTTGGACCAATATCAGAAAGCGGCCGGAGCATAGCTAATCATCATCTCATGGTTGACGTGCCTTCTTATTAAAAGATCATAATTTTCCAACAGATACTGGTGAAGGTGTATCCCACTTTCCGTCCCCCACCAAACATGCCATCAATATGTACAATTTGGTAGAATGATTTTTTTTTTTTTTTTTGGCGGGGGTTTGGGGAATGGGTTGGTAGAATGAGGTTACTTACCAAGAAAAAACGAAAACTAGTATGCGTAGGTTTTGTACTTCAGACATCCCACTTGAATATACTTGTATCACCTTCAAATAGAATATTTAATTTTAAGTCAAATTAGTGATAATTTGATTAATTTTTATTACTTTAAATCGTATCTATTACAAATTCACTATAAGATTTAGCCCCTTACGAGTGATGGTGACTGAAATTAAAATAAGAAAGAAAAGTCTAAGGAGCAAAAGACCCGCTTTGATTGGGACAATGATTTTTTTTTCTTTTTTGTTTTTTGAGAAGAAGAAGAAAAGACTTTTATTAATGCACGACCACTTCTACCGCGACAGATAAAAATACGGTACTTTCTCCAACTAAACATGAGATGAATAGGTATGTGCCCATTATCTGAATGTTTACAAAATACTCTTTTGAGTGTATTTGGTGTCCATTTTTTTTAAATATTCATAATTAAATATTTTTTAAAAATAGTAATATATTAAATTTTATTATTAAATGCTTTAATTTCATAGATTTAATAATAATACAATAGTTATATTATTACCTCTTTAATTATCTTAGATTTAATGGGTATTTAAAAGATTTAGTGTCAACTTGGATTGGCATTTAAACTAAAATATTTTTGTTATGAAATAATATGTGAATGTTCATATTAATTAGTTTCCTGAAGAGAACTGAACTTCCAAAATATGACTCTTAATCAGATTTGATTTCCTTTTCCCATTAGATTTTGAATTTCCATAAACTCTTGTATTATGAGCTTATATATAGGGTCATATGATGACATTAATAATATATAGATTTTAGTCTTGATTCTTGAGTTCTACTTTCTCTCTCTATATTCTCTTCTCTTTTCTTAATTTTATATTATTATCCAAATATATTGAGTAACACTTTTGCTTTAATTCTACATTACCAACACTCAAATTCATAACAATTTTTACTTTTTTCTTGTTTTTTTTTTCATTTTGGATCACACTTCTCCTCTCACAAACAATTTACTTCTACGATTTTCAATACAACTCAACTCAAATAAAAAATTAATCCAATCTCACCCTTAGCATCTTTGATTATCTTACAATAGGCTACTATCTGAATGCAACCAAACTTTTTCATTAATAAGAATACTCTACTAATTAATCAAACTACTTTCATTAAATTTTATTTATATATATATATAGATTATAGATATGTAACACTTTCTTTCTTATAATTACATACCTCTCATTCTAATTTCTGAGATTTTTTACTTTTTTAATTAATTTTCAATAATTTGATTAGTTAGTATCATTTTTAATCTATTAAAATAACTTTAAACTACTTATCTCTATTATTTTATTTTACTCAATCTTTTAATTTAAATTTAAATTCAGTAAAACTAACCTCTTAACTTATATATTAATTTTAATTTTTAATTTCGTATATTAAGCTACTTTGTAAAAATATGAAACTTTAGTTATTACTTTAATTTTTTTTTGTAAAACTACTTATATATTAACTTGAATTTTGAATTTTGTATATTCGATTACTTTATAAAAGTCAAACTTTAATTATTTCATAGTTGTTAATAAATATAAATTTAGTTATTTTTGGGTACTTTGATCACAAGCTTCAAGGTTTAAAATTTTATATTAGATTTCCTACTCCATTATTTTGCTTATTTTGTATTTTTTTAATATTTTACCCTTTTTTTGTGATACCACAATGACATAACTCATAATATATACCTCTGGTATTCTTTTAATTTCTTCTTGTATTGAGAGAAACAAAAGAGGAAGAAATCATATGTCAAGAGTCTAAAATGAGGAAGAAAGTATTTGATTTTTTGAATCAATAGAATTTTAATGTTCTGTATTATTCGATTTTTCTCCTACACATTTTGAGAGATAAAAAGATTTATCTTTAAATACTTCTTCTAAAAATTTAATTTTAATTTTTTAAAATTTTAAAATATATTTATGCATCTTACGAGTTTAGGTTAGTGTTAAGTTAAAATAAGTTATTCGATTCCAAATGGAAAGTATAATTACTAGCATAGATGTGACTAAGATTTATGCAAATTAAACTGAATAAGATGACCTCAATCCAAAAAGGTCTTCCTCATCGTACATGCAATCAACAATGCTCTTGCAAGCGCTTTCAATTTCGAAATTGGCTTAGGCAACCGTTGAACACACACATAATACCCTCACGAATAAGAGAGACTTGGGCATGTTTTGGGGATATTCAAGTATGAAGTTTCTTGATAATTGTTGCCAAAACATCTCCATCATGATCGTGCTAAATAACTAGTTTGCCCGCACCTTTCGTCCAAGTTTAACTTGCTTTTCCCAAGCCCGGGGGACTCTGTGCATGGCTTGTTTGGCCGCCGGCCGTTTGATCTTCAGGTTTAGTAATAATACATGACATTGTTAAAAAATAAAAGGGTTGAGTATATCACAGAATGAATGATCGTATATAAAGTAGCAAACAAAGGAGTACTGAAAATCCCATTTTGGCTTTTTTCTCCCTCAAGAAAAGTCTCGTATGAGTTCCTCTCCTTCTTCAGTTGATTCGTGACAGTCGATTTATTTTGTTTTGGAAAATGAAAAATATAAGAAAAGTCGATATGTTAATTGGATAATGACTCTTCTTCTAGAGAACGAAACAGGACTTAAAGAAAAATGACAGCAGCCATGTTATGTTCCCCTCATAAGGGGGAAAAAACAGGGTTAGAAAATAAAAAAATTTTATTTTGTAAAACCATATATTATAAAGTATTTATTTATGGCAATATTTCTTCTTTTTTTCCAATAAAGGGCGTGGAATTAAATATTAATTATATCTTTCAATCAAATTGAATGTTAATATTACATCCAATCCAAAATAATTGTCATTCAAGGTTGTTGCATACGGATTAAAAACGAAAATAAGTAGAGTACAGAAAGAAATTTTAACATTCTTGAGAATTAAAAAAATTAATTAATCTGTAAATTAGTGTAGTAATAAGAAGCATAGGGTAAAATTCAAAATGAATAATAAATATCACATTTATAGTCTAAAATGACAGATAATTTGAACAAAGATTAAGAAAGAGAAAGCAACAATTACCAATAAATACGAGACAATATAAAGGGATCTAAACACTTAAGGTTGAGATTGAATTGGAACTCAATCTATTTTTTTTTAAATTTTAAGTTTTATTTTTCTTTCAAAAAATTAATTTAAATATATTTAAAATGTTTCTTCTACCACCTGTAAAGAACACAATGCATAAACACTCCCGTGGTTGGGGCCGGGAGTGTAATAACTGCAGAAACAGGTATAAGTCGGCCTAGTTTAAAGAATAAAAAAACAAAAAAAACAAAATTGACTATCCCATTACATAATAATCTATCATAGTCGGTGTTGACATTTCTTTATTTTTTTTGGGGCCTATACCCCTTTCTCCGGAATGTTAATCACAATAAAACTCAACTTTCGGTTCAAACTAATAAGTTTTGCATTGTACCGAACTCCAAATTTGAATCAGAATACTTGTGCTGCTAAGACAAAACCTCAGGGTATGATTTTTCTTTTTTTTTTTAGGGTTTGTAAACCGAGTCGTAATTCCAGTAGTCAATCGTACAAAAAAATTTGGAATCATTATCGTCGAAGCGTTCACCACTAGATACTTTATAGTGATAGCTATGTAATTAGTCAGCATCTTATAAGTTATACTTTGTATAATCATATTAAGCCAAGTGTACTGTGAGTCTTTGTATTAATGAATGAATAAGTGATAGTAGTAGGACCCACAATATACTTGTCTTAATATAATTGGTCGAAATATAACTTATAGGATGCTGACTAGTTACATAGCTAACACTATAAAGTATCTCGTTCACCACGCTATCAGCTGACTAACATCTTCCACTATTATACTCATTTAAAAAAATTAGAAAACAAAATCGTCCAGCACTATTGCCCACACATGACACATGGCATTGAATGAGACTACACGGGCTCAAACTTCCATACACTATAAAATTAAAATGTTACTTATTTTTTAGATATATATATATATTATTTATTTTATTTTAAAATATATATCTTAATTTTATTTGTAATTTATTTTAAAATACATATTTCTTTTTAATATAAAAATATTTGTTATTTGTTTTTAAATTTAAATTTAACTTTTTAATTAATTATTTTAAATACAAGAATTTTATAATATTTTTATAAAATTTATCAAACTTTAATTGTAGTATAAAAAGAAATAGATTATATATTTTGAAACAGAAAAAGTCTTTAAATTTTGTAATACATAAAAACTTGATTAATATAAAAAGTTTCGTTCCAAGTAGTCTTTTTTTTTTAAATTCGGGGCGGGGACAAATTTGAGAGATAGTAATTGAACTCATATTTCATGGTCTAATATCATACTTTCTTAGTTTAAAATTTTCATCTTAAAATCCAAAACATTCTTTCCAAAAAAAGTAAAAAAAAAACCCTAAACATTTAGATGTTTTTTTAGAATTATCTTTTTTTGTTGAGTACAAGCAATAATATGTCTGAGGCATAATATAATAATCAACACTTGTCAATTTATCATTAAGTATCTTAGTCTATTTTAGAGCATAATTAAATACAGTTTAGATTTAAAAAAATTTATTTTAAATTTTATAAAAATAATTTTTTTATAAAAGAAAGAGTAAGATTCACAACAAAATTCAATCAAAATACACATTTATTAGGAAATATCATTGAGTTTCTCATTAAGAAAGTATTTAAGACTTTTTAGCACTTGGCAGCTTCCACCACGAGTATGAACTTGTCTCTCTCTAATAGGTCATTCTTATTTGTTTCAACTTTCTCTATCTTTTTTCCTTTTTTTTTAAGTTTTAAAAAACTTATTGTAGTATATTTATTACCAGCGAAATATATAATTATAAAATTATTATCTTTATATTTATCCTTTATTTAAAAAATAGATAATTTTAACATTCAAGAAGACGTTGACATGCGAATAACCTAACGGTTCATTAGTCGAATCTCTCTAACTTTCATTAGATCATATGATTTTAAAAAATATAATGAATCTATTAAATAAATCGAGAGGACAAAATATAGAAGTAAACGTTTTACGTTAGACGTAATAGTCTTAAATAGAATTCTTTTCCTTCGTCAAAATCCATTTTCTACTTATTATTAAATGGCTTGTGGAGGATTTGAATTGATTTTGATTTGTCTTTTTCTTGGGTGAAAATTGGACCATTGGATTGTTGATCAAGGGTTGAGATTTGATTGGATTTGGATTGATTTTACTTTGTCTTTTTCATGGGTGAAAATTGAAACATTGAATTGTTGATGATGGGTTGAGATTTGATTGGAGAATTTCAAGTTGACTTTGTCTTTTTTGCTTTAATTATTAAATATTTGTGTTACAAATAGTTTGTTAATTAAAATTTTGATGAATTTTTAAAATAATTTTGTTTCAATAATAATTGCTTTGATACCATAATATAATTAATTAATTAATATTTTATTTTTAAAAATATGTATATGTACAAATAAATTAAAAAGAAAAATTATAATACGTGCCTAAAAATAAATATTGTTATAATGATACATTTAACTGTTGTCTAGCCTATGTTAAGTATACAATGTAGTACATGAATTTTTATGTGATAATTGTTTTGACTTTTCGTGCATTTTACTTCACAATATACAATTTATATTTTTATACGCATGTCAAAATTTTACTCTATGTATTACAAATAATTTAATTTATATATAATTATGTAATTGTTTTATATATAAAATTAATTGATACGCACTATACGTGTTATGATTTTATAAAAATTTATGAAGTTTTTTATTTATGTATTTTTTGTAAAAATAACATGTTACTGTATCAAATTTAAATTTAATATGAAATATTTGTGTTGCTAATATTTGTTAAAAATTAATAAATTTTTAAAAATAAAATTGTTTCAATAATAATTACTTTAAGACATATACAACGTAGTACATGAATTTTTATGTGATAATTATTTTGACTTTTCGTGCGTTTCACTTCACAATAGACAATTTATATTTTTATACGCATATCAAAATTTTAATCTATGTATTACAAATAATTTAATTTATATATAATTATGCAATTGTTTTATATATAAAATTAATTTATATGCACTATACGTGTTATGATTTTTTTAAAATTTATAAAATTTTTTATTTATGTAATTTTTACAAAAATAACAGGTTACTGTATCAAATTTAAATTTAATATTAAATATTTGTGTTGCTAATATTTGTTAAAAATTGATAAATTTTTAAAAATAAAATTGTTTCAATAATAATTACTTTAAGACCATGATAAAATTAAAAGTAATGTTTATCTTTTCTTGGATAAAATTGGACCATTAGATTGTGAAATAAATAGTTGTGATTTGACTGTCGTAAATTTTAATTTGATATTAATTATTAAATATTTGTGTTACAAATAGTTTGTTAATTAAAATTTTGATGAATTTTTTAAAATAATATTGTTTCAATAATAATTTCTTTGAGACCATAATATAATTAATAAATAAATATTTTATTTTAAAAAATATGTATATCTACAAATAAATTAAAAATCAAAATTATAATACGTGCCTAGAAATAAATATTATTATAATGATACATTTAACTATTGTCTAGCTTATGTTAAGTATACATCGTAGTACATGAATTTTTATGTAATAATTATTTTGACTTTTCGTGCGTTCCACTTCACAATATACAATTTATATTTTTATACGCATGTCAAAATTTTAATCTATGTATTAAAAATAATTTAATTTATATGTAATTATGCAATTGTTTTATATATAAAATTAATTTATATGCACTATACGTGTTATGATTTTATAAAAATTTATAAAATTTTTATTTATGTATTTTTTGTAAAAATAACAGGTTACTGTATCAAATTTAAATTTAATATTAAATATTTGTGTTGCAAATATTTGATGAATTTTTAAATATAAAATCGTTTCAATAATAATTACTCTAAGATGAAGATAAAATTAAAGTATAATAATTTACCTATTAGCTACCTATATATTAAATGGGTTGTTGAGGATTTACAATAATTTTGTTTGTCTTCATTTTGAAGTGGCTTGTTGAGGATTTGCAATTATTTTGTTTTGTCTTCATCTTGAAGTGAAATTCAACCGTTTGATGGTCAAATGAATGGTTGAGATTTTATAATTGGGATGGCACTATATTGTGCAATATCCAATTGATTTCGCTTTGTCCTTATCTTCAGTTTTATTTTTTTATTTGAATCCGTTATACTCCAACTAAATCATTATCATGCTCTTTAGTTCCATGAGCTTTTTTATTTTGTTGATTTTTTAAATTTTTTTCTACATTAGTCATGAAGGGTTATTATTATAATTTATAATATGATAAATTGTGCACATTTTTTCTATTGATGATTCTAGATTATTCATGAATATTTGTGATTTGTTTATTATTTTATTATGATGACTTGTATATTATGATGATTATTTAATATTAATATTATAGATTATGAAAATTTTTAAAAATATATAGTAAAATATTGACTTATATATACAAAAATTTTAATACTTCTTTATTTCGTTCAATATTCTTTATCCACTTTAAAATTAAATATATAACTTAGTAATTAAATATATGATATGTATTATTGTTTGTTTTCGTTCTAAATATGTTCTACACTAGATTGAATAAAATATTTAATAATATTTAATTATAAAAAATATACTAAATATAAAATTAAAAATTATTTATTTTTATATTTTTATCAAAGAAAACACCCGCGCATCGCGCGGTCATTTACGCGGTCATTTAAACTAGTCTCTTAAGAAAATAGGACGTGGGCATCCGTATCACCTAATAGTTTGAATTTGTTACTTTGTCCCGTCATCATAAGGCACAATGATAATTTAGCAATTACCATCACGGCTCAACAACCCCACTACCTAACCCCGCCACTCCCATTCTCCAGCTCTCAATAACCCCCTTCGTGACATCTGACGCCGTCAGAAGTTCCCTCGTCCACTCCACTTACCCGTCCTCCCCACCTACCGCCATCCCTCTAAAAAAGAAATTAGAAAAAAAGCCAACTGCACCTCCTATAAATTCCTCACTCACCAGCTCCATAAGCAACCACCCAAACACCTGCCCATTAATTTGCAACGCCATCTCCACCGCCATTTCCAGCTAATCTCCGCCACCCATCATGGATCTTCTCCTCCTAGAGAAGACCCTTTTGGGTCTCTTTGCGGCCATCATCGTCGGCGCTGTGGTTTCCAAGCTACGCGGGAAGAAATTCAAGCTTCCCCCAGGTCCTATCCCCGTGCCAATTTTTGGCAACTGGCTTCAAGTTGGTGATGACTTGAACCACCGCAATCTCACGGACTACGCCAAGAAGTTTGGTGAGATTTTCTTGCTTAGAATGGGCCAACGCAACCTCGTCGTGGTTTCATCCCCGGACCTTGCCAAAGAAGTGTTGCACACCCAGGGGGTTGAGTTTGGCTCTCGTACGAGGAATGTTGTGTTTGATATTTTCACAGGCAAAGGCCAAGACATGGTGTTCACTGTCTACGGTGAGCATTGGAGGAAGATGAGGAGAATCATGACGGTGCCCTTTTTCACTAACAAGGTGGTACAGCAGTACAGATACGGATGGGAAGAGGAGGCTGCCCGCGTGGTTGAGGATGTGAAGAAGAATCCTGAGTCAGCAACCAACGGAATTGTGTTGAGGAGAAGGTTGCAGCTCATGATGTACAATAACATGTACAGAATTATGTTCGACAGAAGGTTTGAGAGTGAGGATGATCCTCTGTTTGTCAAGCTTAAGGCCTTGAATGGTGAGAGGAGTAGACTGGCTCAGAGCTTCGAGTACAATTATGGTGATTTCATTCCCATTTTGAGGCCTTTCTTGAAAGGTTATTTGAGGATCTGCAAGGAGGTTAAAGAGAGAAGGTTGCAGCTTTTCAAGGATTACTTCGTCGACGAAAGGAAGTAAGTTCATCTTCTTTTTCCTTTTTTGAGATTTTCATTAACTGAACATGATCGTTTGACTGAATTTTCCAGCTCCCTGTTAGGAAAATTAGAATTTCCAGCCAGTCTTTCGTAATCAATTAAAAGAAAATGCTGGTTATCCATATCTCTGTGCCATTCTGTTCATAAAGTTCAACTTCGTAGTTGCATCCAATGAAATATATCCCATCCCTTGATCAATAATTTGATTTCAGGCCATTTTAGAGTTTTGGCCTAGTTCACCATGTTACTTCTTCCTTCTTTGGTGAGACATGGGAGAAGAGAATTTTCCCACCGCTGGGGTGGCGGAGAGGGATTGGTTTTCGAGGTCTTGGGTAGGGCAGTCCAGTGTAGTTATGACCCAGTATAGACGTGTGGCCTTCGAGTTGCCAGTCAGCTGATGTGACAATTTATCAAATACGACTGGGGTTTTTTTTTTTGATAAATATACAACTGCGGTTCAAGATTGCTTTCTGAAATGTCTACAAATGGAATAATATAAACCTTGTGGGAATCTTTTTCAAGCTTAGATTTTAATACGTATTAGCAGAAAAATGACGGGATCGATCTTTGGCAAGACAATATAGCCGGTAAACATCTATATTGATCATTGCAGACATGAAAAAGACTACTTTGTTACGTGCTTAGCAAATACTAACATTTTCTTGGGGTAGCTTGGTGGGCTGGAGCCACCCTTTTTCTTGACCAAACAGTATACATATTGAAATAACCATAAGTTGAAATGCTACCCGAATGAGTTTGAAAGTTATAACTGGGAATTTTTGTCGTTACAGGAAGCTTGCGAGCACAAAAAGCATGGATAACAACAGCTTGAAATGTGCCATTGATCATATCCTGGATGCGCAACAAAAGGGAGAGATTAACGAGGATAATGTCCTTTACATTGTTGAGAACATCAATGTTGCCGGTACTTTTCGTGGCTCCTTTAAACTTATCATAAATCATATCGTGCCAATTTTTAAAATTATTAGGGCCAGATTAACTGCACCTTTCCAACTTTATGATGGCCTTATGGAATAGTGTGTTGGCGAGAGTTCCGAGTCAACTTTATAGTTTGTAAAGTAACATAAACCTAATAATTGTCAAACCTTTTAGGTAAGACGTTGACTAGCGGAGAAGTTAAACAAAACTCAAACGAAGATTTGCCTTCGTATTCGTCTTCTTAAGAGAGTTGTAGTGAGTTCAATAGTCTTTAAATGAATATGATATTTGGGATTCTTTTTTAAGACGTTTTCATTTGAATAAAGTTGAATGTTCCTTCCATTAAACCGTACTCTGTTAACATGACATTCTCAAACAATTTTTTTAAAAAATTTTTTTCTCATTTTTTTTAATCTTAAATTATATTTATTTTTTTACAAATAATTTATTTTTATAATTTTTAATATAAGTTAATTAAAAAAATAAATACAATTTCACCCTAATTACTATTACTTTGTGTAGTATTCTCCACCGATTTTGCGGAGATAGATGCCTAGACTCAACCAATTCCCCCCAAATTTTGAAGATTTTTGTGAAGTGAGGTTAATATTATAGAAGAGGCTAAGTGGGGTTGGTGGCTGAACTTCAACCATAAACATACCACTGATGCAGTAGTACTTGAACATTGTGTGCATTTCGGCCCTGCTGTCACTGTTAAAAGTGCTTTCCAAACCAATTCCCGTTTCTCTTGTCCTGGGATGAAAAGATACATATTCCTCAAATTCAAAAGAATTTGAATAGAGATGTTTAATTCCTAAATCTCCTGCACCAATCATAGAATGCATGTTTCCGTAATCTGATAATGAGATTTGTCATGGCCAGCCATCGAGACAACTCTATGGTCCATTGAGTGGGGTATCGCGGAATTGGTGAACCACCCTGAAATCCAGAAGAAGCTCCGACATGAGCTTGATACCGTGCTTGGACCTGGTGTGCAAATCACTGAACCCGACACCCAAAAGTTGCCTTACCTTCAGGCCGTTGTCAAGGAGACTCTTCGCCTCCGAATGGCAATTCCACTTTTGGTGCCCCACATGAACCTCCACGAGGCCAAGCTCGGTGGCTATGACATTCCAGCGGAGAGCAAAATATTGGTCAATGCTTGGTATCTAGCCAACAACCCAGATCACTGGAAGAAGCCAGAAGAGTTCAGACCGGAGAGGTTCTTGGAAGAGGAATCTAAGGTTGAGGCCAACGGCAATGACTTCCGATACCTCCCATTTGGCGTTGGAAGGAGAAGCTGCCCCGGAATTATTCTTGCATTGCCAATTCTTGGCATCACCTTGGGACGCTTGGTTCAGAACTTCGAGCTGTTGCCTCCTGCGGGACAATCTAAGATTGACACCGCGGAGAAGGGTGGACAATTCAGTTTGCACATTCTGAAGCACTCTACTATTGTCCTCAAGCCGAGGACATTCTAGATATGATCATTTGGTGAAAATGTTGGGGATGATTTGCCAAGTAAATCTCGTGTGATTGTGAATCTTTGATGCCGTACACGATTATTATTTCTTACTAAAAGAACATTTTGAAGTATGTTTATCCTAATTTCTGCCCGTACCAAACTTTTTTCTTGCAATATATGTAACATGAATTGCTCGTAGAACTTTGCTGCGTAGAAAGTGCTTCCAAACCAATGCTGCCAACCTTATTGCTGAGAAAGATACATGCAGTTAAGAATGTGGGTCGTGTCTCTTTCCTACTTTGTTTTCGGTAGAGGTTTCCCCTGGCGTATAATAAAAGGATTAGTTGGTAGTACGTAGCCGACCTAACTAGGAGAAGACTACCTACAATTTTTCTTTTTGGAAAAATTATAAAAATACCATTGAGATTTGTTTAAACTACAAAATAAAAATCATGATTTGAAGAAACTACAAACCAATATTCAAATATGAGCATGCATATCCTCTTTGCCCTGTCGTAGCTTAGGGATGTTGGACTAATTGAAGGTGACCCTCAAAATCCCAAACCACCCTTGTGAAATTTGTAAAGCTTTTATCTTGAACTATCCAACAGAGCAGAAGGATTTGTTTTTCACGATATGCTTTGGCTTTCTCTCTTCCAGTGGTGCTCTAGCCTTAGAACAAGTCCTATCCACCAAAACATGTGCAATCGATGAAAACTTTATCGCAAAATCTACTGGCTTTCGCTTATTTCGCGATCAATTGACAACCACAAAGGCAACCTTTCAATTTTGATTGTATAGAATTAGCTTTTAGATTTAGGGTTTTCTTGCAGTAGAAAATGGAATCGTCACCTTTATAATGGGAGTGGAACTTCATATGTGAATTAAAATTGTAGGTGGGTAGTTGCTACATATGGTGACGATTAATTGCAGGGGTGTGGTTGCTGCTGCATATTTTTTTGAGAGAATTTGATAATTTAATCTCACTTTTTAAGTGATTCTTTTTAATGAAGTAGAAGATTAATCAAGTAGGTAAGTTGTAAATAAATAAAGATTTTTATAGAAAAGGTTGACGATTTTTTTATGAGAATTGCGGTAGAATACTATAGAAGAAGAAGTAAAAGGTAAAGAAAGATAAGAAAGAAATGACTAATGAGGTGATCTCGTGAATGTTGATAGAAAGGTGTAATATGAAAGGAGGGAGTCCTATTTTGGGGAGGGTAAGGGCATATTGCTTTATTTATTTATTTTTCATTTTTTCATATTTTGTTTTTTATTATTTTTTATTTTTCACATTTTATATTTTTCGGGGTATTCTAGTACTTCTATGTAGTCCTATAACTACAAACTAACAGAAGTACTTTTGAGGTTTTTCTAAGTAGCTAGGTTCAGTTTGTAATTTAGACAAAGCTCAAGGTTATTTTTGTAATTGCTCCTTTCCCTTCCGGTCAAGTAAAAATTGTATACTGTATACCGATTAAAGCAGAAACACTTTCTTCCATTGGAATTTGTATACGATAAAATTGAATTAAACTTTTTAATTAAATTATATAAAAATTATAAAAATAAATTATTAAAAAATAAAATAAAAAATAAAAAATTTTACTTTTTTTTTATAGATAATTACACAGGGAAGGGAAGAGACATACCACATGGACAGCCGGACGCAGCGGAGCACAGAGGATAAAGAGAGGCAAGACCAAGAGGGACCCACACTCTCACACCATCTAGGCAATTGCTGACTGGAAAGGGAGGTGTGGACTCTTATGAATTGCTTCTCAATTCTACTCTAAATCCAATGTGAGACTGTCTCAGGGACCGACCAAGGTTTTTTTTTACTTTAAAATCAATCTAAGTATACCTTAATTCTCTTATAACAAAAAATATTTTAAACCTATACTTTCATGAATTTCAGTTACAATGATAATTTCTCATTTTCAAAAAATATATAATTTTTATTTATTTTAAGATGCATATATATTTTTATATATAAACTTTAGATTTATACTCAAATTCAAACTTTAACTTCACTTTTTTCTTCTCAAAATAATTTATTTTATAAATTTTTTTAAAAAATCTAAATTACATTCACATACTTCTATTTATTATTTTATTTTTAATTTTTATTTTATCTCTAACTAACTAATTAAATATTTTAATTTTTTAAAATTATTATTTTTTAACTAATCACTCTAAATATCAATACTTGATAATAAAATTAAATTTAATACAACCCTATCATTTTTAAATAAGAACATTATCTATCAAATTTTTCTATAACCTTGATTTTTATGTAAAAATAATAAATTATATATTTAAAAAGAAAATATAAATTTGACTAACAGATAAATTATATCCTTATTCTCTTGAGTAAGGTTGTAACTTATTTATGTTCAAATAGTCACCATTTCTATATGTAATTTTATTTTAGATTATGGGCAAAAAAATTTCATCATTCACTATTTATTTTTAAAAATTTTTAAGATTCTTTAAAACTTTTGAAATATTAAAACACAAATCTATCAATAATAATTACGTTTGTTAATAAATAAAATTTAATTTATCAAATAATATCTAATTTTATATCTTTTTATATATAAAAAATTTCAATCGATTACAAAATAATTAATTTTAAAAAAATACTAATCTGCGTTACTTATGTCAGCAAGTACAAAATTAACACACAAATTTCGCTCAAAATTAACAAAAATTATAACCAATTTTTGCTAATTTTACTAATTTTAAGCTAAACTTGTGTAATAATTTTCGCTAATTTTTTTGTCAATCTTAAACGAAACTTGTGGCACAATTTTTGTTCAAAATTGGCAAAATTTATGCCACAAATTCCGTTCAAAATTGACAAAAATTAATCACAATTTGCACCAATTTTAAATAAAATTTGTGTGTTAATTTCACTACTTAGTGACACAAATAACACAAATTAATATTTTTAAAAAAATTAACTATTTTGTGATTAATTTTAAAATTTTATATATATAAAAAAATAAATATTATTTAATAAATTAAATTTTATTTACTAAAAAACATAATAATTATTAATAAATTTAAATTTTAATATTTCAAACGTTTTTAAAAATTTTAAAAATTTTTAAAAATAAATAATAAATAATAAAAATTTTTATACTCAGTATAATAAATAATAAATAATAAAAATTTTACGTAATAAAACTGTATACAATTACCCTAAATATTCTGTTAAAACATTTCATACTAAGTTAAAAAAATATTTAATTTTAAAAGAAGGAAAAAACTTCTTGATCTTTCAGCAATCTCTACAACTAATAACAATGATGAACATAAGAATCCTTTCATTCGCATCGCCGCGGAATTCGCCAAATCCCACCCTGGCAGAAACAATTATTTTTATTAAATTTGTCAATTTCTCAAGCCTACAATTAATAAAAATAAAATTAAGCCTATAATTTTCTTACATAGAGTCAAGATATTGAAGAAACGATGAGGATGCAAAATTTTTATTGAAAAATATTATAGTAAAAGCAAATGTAGGTCTAATCCAGGCCCCCAAATCATTAGCCCCTAAAGGCATCAGAGAGAGCAGACATGACGACCTCCGGAAAATCACTCTCCGTGTACCTTACCATGCTTCCTTCATCCAATATCATCCAGAGCATCGGCTTATTGTACACGGATCTACCTGATTCGTCCTTCCAATACTATGCTACTCGGATTAATAAAAGAAAGAAGAATAAATGAAACCCAAGCTCTTGATGCAGCCATCTTAATACATAAAAGATCAATCAGATAACGAAAAAAGAAACAAAGGGAACGAAATGAGAGTTAACAGAAACAGCAGCGCAAAAAAAGAGAGTGGCGAAGCAGGGAGAGAGGAGAGGAGACTGAGAGAAGAGATACCATCGTCTGCTATATATGGAAAGGGGGGTAAGAGGATTGCTAGGGTTAAAGGCTTCGGCCCAATAGCAAGGCTGATCACCAGCCGAGCCTAACCCCAGCTTAAACAGCAGACGTTTGTTAAAGCCCATTAAGAGAATAGCCCATCTAGATTTTTCCTCTTCATTGCTTAAAAAAAACAAATCAAAGGGAAATTATGGATGTTGGTGTTGTTGCGTGGTACTCCCTCCGTTCCTTTTTAAGATGTCTAAATGTTTCTAATTCTAATAGCATATGAGTCTATCGTTAATATATTTTAAATTTTATTAATATATGAGTTATATTATTAATATCTTTAATTAATAAAAATATCATGAAGTTAATGAGGATAAATTTGATAAATTAAAAAAGTTAAAAGTTCTCTAAATTTTTATACAAATTAAAATATAATATTTCATTATAAAGGGAATAATTAATAGATTAGCTGACCCTTAGATAATAATTTTTTCTAAGCTAATAATAAGTGATGGTTGAAGCTGTAATACTGTAAATCTATATATATATTATAGAAATATTACCCTTTCTTTGCTATGGCTCCAAATCTCTCATCCTTATTTTATAGATTTTTTAATTTTTTAAATACTTTCAAAATTATTTCATTGGTAGATACTACATAACAACTTTTAATTTGAAAGTTATCTTCATAAATCATATTTATTATAGAGTAGAAGTCCATACTTAATAAAACTCAATAAATTATTACTATCTAATAAATCTCCTAATTCAATGCAATTCATTCTTAATTAATTTCATAAATTCTATTTATTATTTAACACTGAAATCTATCATACTCAACTTTTTGTGAAAATCAATCATTCAATTCTTTTGTTTCACAAATCTACAATTGTCACCTAAACTCTTTCAATTATTTTATGTAATATATTTTAATTTTTTATTTTTTAATTGCCACCAGTTATAATCATTCCAGAATCTTGCAGTTGTTGCAATTCTGGTAAAAGTAATAATTTCTTTATTTTTTGTATTTTTTTATTTTTTGTTCTTTAATTATTTTTTCTAATATTTTTAATTTTTTGTTCTTTAATTACCGCCACTTGCAATTGTTATAATTTCAACAAAAGGTAATAATTCCTTCAATTATTTTATGTAATTTTTTTGTTTTATAATGTTTTAAATTTTTTATTCTTTAATTGCTACCACTTGCAATTGTTACAATTATGGTAAAAGGTAATAATTCATTCAATTATTTTATGTAATTTTTTTAATTTTTTATTCTTTAATTATTTTTTTACAATATTTTTGTTTGTGTGTCACTAGATATAATACACATACACAATTAATCTAATGAAAAAAGACACATTAACATACCATATCTTTCTCATGTGATCAATCATTGCAAACCCTTCAATTAGTGTCTACAACAAAAACCATAAGCATGAAAAAAAATTACACTGCTCAACATTTTAATTGGGTTGAAACTAAAAACTAAAGAAAAAAAATATACTGTTAATAGCCTAAGAGACATTATAAGTTGGATATTTCTATTGCCTACTCATAGAAAATGAGGGGAAAAAATAAAATTCTTTTCTATATTTTTTTTATTTTTTGTTCTTTAATTATTTTTCTGTAATTTTTTTGTTCTATAATATTTTAAATTTTTTAAATTATTTCCATTTGTAATTGTTACAATTATGGTAAAAGTTAATAATTCCATCAATTCCATCTATAATTATTTTTTATTTTTTTGTTCTTTAATTGTCGTCATTTACAATTGTTGTAATCCTGGTAAAAGGTAATAATTTCTTTAATTTTTCTATAATTTTTATTTTTTTGTTCTTTAATTATTTTTCTATGATTTTTCTTTTATTCTATAATGTTTTTAATTTTTTTAATTTCCTCCACTTGCAATTGTTCCAGAAACTTCAATTATTGCAATTTTGAAAAAAGATAATAATTCTTTCAATTCTTTTCTGTAATATTTTTTTATTTTTTATTCTTCAATCTTTTTCTCCCTATTTACCTATTTAAATTATCACATTATTACATGTTTCTAATGTATTCTAAAGCAGTTATAAAAGTACAATTATGGTCAAGCATATGCATTATTACTACCTTTATGAATGGTTAATTAATTCTTTATATTTTTTGTAATAATTCTTTACTTTATTGGACAAGATTCATTTTTTAAAACTTTTTTTTATAATATAAGTTTGAGTATGTTGGATCATACTAAGGAAAAATTTAATTCTAAACTAGCAAGACTACATAGAAGGGAGATCATATTCCTTAAAAAAAAAAGTAACCATGCTACTGGTATTAAAAAATTTGAACAAATCAACATTGACATTGGATTGGTGTCAAAATATTTAAGAGTCATCAATGAGATATAGTGGTATTTGCAAGAGATGGAAACTTGAAACGTATCAATGAGATACATTTGTCTTATATGCCACTTCAATATCCATTACTTTTTTCGTATGGTATAGATGAGTGGTGCATTGTGATAAATTTTTCTCGAATTACTAAAATATAGCGTTGAAGATATATATTCATGAGAGAATTCTATGCATTTAGAATGCAAAGTCGTAAATCTGAAGGAAATGTACTTTTATGAGGGAACCGATATCGAATAAAGCAATACATTAAACAATGGCCAACAATGATATCGAATTATTGAAATAGTATTTAGAGTATATGATCATAAAAGATTATAGTGCATAAATGAATATTACTCTCAAAGATAGGCATGCAAAATTTGTACTAAGTTGTTCAGTTGATCACCTAAATGAAATGCAAAGATAGGTATTGGTATATTCATACTTCTAACAATTTTTTTAGTATATCAAAAAGTTATGTGATTACTTAGATATTTTAAATTTTATAGATTCAACTCTAAACTATAATATTTGTGTATCAGGAGAATGAATTAGAAAAATTTCATAAGCAAATTAATTCATGCAAAGATCGTACGTTTATATTCATGGTTCGAGCATTACATGATATCAAAGTTACATAAATTCACCATAGATAACATTTGTTTTACGTGTCAATTTAAAGAATGTTCTCATCTGCAAAAGAGAATCACAATATAACATATTCATTTATAAAATTATCTTTGAATAATACATTTATATTTCTCTACTATGTATTACTTATCATGGTATTTATTTTTTTTCTCGATTGACAAAATTGCCAATAGCATTTATTAAAATTTTTATGTTGAATATCAAATTTTAATTAATTAATTAATTATTAGATTGGTTGTAATAATTTAGTAATTTGATGATTAAATTTATTAATTTAAAAAGTTTGAAGATTCTTTAGAATTAATTTTTAATTTTGTTAGACACATTACTATAAAAATTATATTTTTAAAAATATATATATCACCGTGCATAGCACGGATTTTTTGGCTAGTGTTATTTATACAAGTAAGTTTGCTATGCTAGCGCAAAGAAATAAAAACTTTAATGTCATTGTTTGCGTAATACGTGCGCTCTCATCATATTGAAGAATTCTCTCTCTAATGGGCAAGACAAAGTTATTGATTTTTTAGATTTTTTCAGGGTCTGGAAGAGATTCAGAGGCACTTTCTTTCTCCATGCACCTCTTTGCCCACGCAGCGATCTTTGGACCCGAAATCTCTAGTTTTCTCCAAGGCATAGAGCCAGCCAGTTTTAAGGGAATCAGTGCCGCCAACTCCTCTATGCAAAGGTGTACGCAGTGCACCACCTCCATGCAAAGTTGATTTTAAGTAATAATAGTAGTCCATTTTTTGAAAGATGATTTGCTAGAAGTTGAATCTGATATTTCTGGATTGTTGGACCCCGAAAAGGAAATTCTGGATTGTGGTTGGAAAGTGGAGGCTGGCACTTTAAGGTGGGTTCTCCAGCCTTTCTTCTTTGTGCATTCAGTATCAATTTTATCGGCACTAGAGGTAGGAAGGTCTACCATAAATTTTCACTTTATTTCATATTATAACTTCTATCACAATATTAATTTTTATTAGAGAAATCTATCATAATAATAGTCCTTAAACTATCTTCACGTTTTGAGAGATGAATATTCTTAAATTATTTTTTAAAGATTCTTAAACCACTTTCTTCGATTACTATGGTTCTAGCTAACAAATTTGCGCTAAATTCTAATTAAATTACACAACTCTTCTCACATATCATATTCATTATAAGAGTATTTTAATCCAAACACTCTCCTTTCCAAATTTGGTTTCGTACTTAACGAATTTGCTGATAAAATTTGATTAATTGGAAAAGAAAGTGAATTAAGAAGAAAAATAAATAGTTAAGTGAGTAAAAATGTTAATATTTAGTCCAAAAAAGAGCATAGTATAGGTGTATTTGAAAGATAATTGAAATGTAAAAATAAAAATATTATTACAAATATTAGTATGTAAAAAGAACAAATGAATTTTGATCAGATTCTCTTAAAAAGTTAGTGGCCAATAACATATTAACCGAACTAAAATAGTTTAAGGGGCTTTAACAGTTAAAAAAGGCGTTTAATGTCATATATTCAAAACCATAAATAGTTTAAGGACTAATTTGTTTAATCTCTCCTTTTTTGGCCATCCCTTCTTTTTAATATAACGGTTGCTTATGCAGACATGTACTATAAAGTAAAGCAAATAGAAAAAGTTCCCGCTTCTCTCTCGGCGCGCAGCGTTTGCTTCTGTCCAATCGCTTATGCTGCCGCTGCACTTCGGAAAAGTGGACAACTTCGTTGTTGATGCTCTGAATTTTCGATCATAGTTTTCAGGTGAAAATCTCCATCCAATTAGTATCATGCCTTACTCGGTTTAACCGGCCATTTACCCATTCCGTAGACATACTTGCGCCCACTTGGGCATCCTCCGTTAGTGGCTTTTGAAATTCAAATCTTTCGGTAAAATAACTTTTTTTTGGTGATTCTATGGGGCGACGGTGGCGGTTTAAGCATTTTGTTAGGTTTTGAATTCAATTTATAGTCAGGAATAGTGTAACCGAAAGGAGTTGGAACATTTCTGCAATGTTTATCGGTGGATCAAAAATTCAAGTTGAATTAGAGCTTTAAAAAAATTGTATGGTGACGGACGCTTGAATTCGTGTTTTGAATTTAACTTTTAAATTTTGCAAACTTTTAATGGCGATTTAGCGGTAGCTACAAGGAGGATACTTGACTGTTCGAGCAATGTTGCAATGGATGGGTGGATCAAGGCGAAAAGTAACTACTGTAAGTGTGAAGAACAATTAAGTTTTGTTTATTGTTCATTTTGCTTTCCGTACTTTAAACATCTATTAGTTTGAAAATTTGAAGATATGGTCAATGTTTCTTCCCAGAATTACTCATTCCCAACTAAAATGACCAACTCGTACAGCATAGCTTAGAATATGCCTAGTTTGCCGCAATGTTTTCATAATCTGTTGAGGGATAAATATGTGGAACTAGGACGTTAAATTTTTCGTCAAGTCGGTGCAATTGATGCCCTTAGCCATTAAAAATACTAGTTAATTTGCATTTTTACAAAAGATTTCTTCGCAAGTCCTTGTTTTTCAGTCTATTTGCTGCACATCTTTTTAATTATGCAACCTCAGGTTCCATACCAAAACACTAATGTCTTCTGTTTTCTTGTTATCTTTTCCCTTACTCTTTTCCCGTGGCTGAATTAATCTTCTGATTCTGCTGTGGTAATGAGAACTTAGTCAAGAAAGTCAACACAAAAGAGGTAATGAAGCATTTATTCTTTTTTATTTTTGAAACAATTTTAGTGATTCATCAACATTACTATTTGGTTCTTGTCTCACAACCAGTTTCATATCTAGATGGATTTTGGAACATCTACTGTTCAATCTGATTTCTTCAATCTTACAGGCAGAAGCAATATTTTGAGCAGAGAAGGCGTCAACAGCAGCATCAACTGGGAGTTGCTAATGGTGGGAGCTCTTTTGAGGGAAACAAAACATATGGCCAACAAAGCGAAAACAATGGATCACTTGATATTCTCAGTTTGCTAAACTTATCAGCTGTTGCTCAAGAGCAAAAGTCAAGTTGCCCTATGGGTAAATTTAGGTTCCCTTAAACTGAAGAAAAGTTATGGATGTTTTACTCATAGAAGAATGTATGAAGTAGAAACTACTAGCTGTTCTATGAGTTAGTGATATGACATGCAACAAATCTTCCAGGTTTTGAGGTCTAAGTTAACCTTGGATCCAGTTAATGAGAATATATTCTATTCCAAGTGCATCCTTCATTATTAATGGCTCTATAGAGCAGTATCATTTGCTCAAAAATTTCATCTCGCTGCCTATCTTTAGCTACTGTACGAGATATGGCCAACCATAGGTGGTCTAGCAGTATTAGATCCACAGTGCTCCTACGACTGAGGGTTCGAGGTTGTACAACTGTACATTGTCATGATAATCTTAACCACTCTTGCAGAACCCTAAGCTTGGGCTGTTGGGAGGTGTGAGATAGCCTACCTGCCTTCCTATTTCTTTAACTAAATAAATATTATCTTAGACAAGTTATTTGAAAGATGATCTTTTTTTGGTAATCTTAATCTAGTTGAGCTTCCCATTAAAATTGTCTGTTTGTAATATTGGTTCAGAGGATATTTTTGAAGTATAAATACCTCTTGTTTATGTTTTCAAATTTCTAAATGTATATTTAACATGTTAAATCCCTCTATGTGTCTACTGAGTTTAATTTTTTATGTCTACATTAAGCAAGGGAAAGACCAGGGATTGATGCTCTAGACTATCAGACTCTGCAGCATCTTCCAGTAGTTCAATCCAATGAAGTGAAAAAACAAGAGCACTCCAAAATCGAGGAAGCAAGTATGCTGCTGAACATAGTCAGAGTCATTTTACCCAGCTAGGTTATTACTTTGCTAAACTCAGCAAGGATGAAGAGATTGCATGATTTTCTGTTTATACAGGAACTTCATCAAGCCACCAGATGGGGATTAGATACCCAAAGACGTGAGTTTGCTCATTATCAAAGTGCTTGATCATGGAATGTCCTATTGTTATCTTAAACCTTATGTTACGGCATGTTCTCTCAACTATCATTTTGCATGGTTTAACAATTAACATTTACATTATGATTTAGCTGTCATATTCAAACCTGCTCTGCATTTTTATAATACATTCAGTTTCAGCACAGAGTATATTTTCATCTATTTACTTGCTTGTTGAAACTGTTTGGAAAGAGTAGTGGAAACAATTAATGTGGCTGCTTCCCCAGGATATCAGTTAGTGCTCCTGGTAATGCCAAAACTTTAAAGACAGATGGTGACCAGATGAATCAGTTGAAAATGGCACCAGACTGCCGTGAGTAGCAAATCTTCATTAGATGTATTAATGCTTTAACTGGAATCATTTATTGCTGAGGCTTTTCTTTAGTGTCAAATATTTTCATATTGGGTTTGATTTCTGTATGCAACATAGGAAGTAAGTATAAAACTTTCTTCTGCTATCTAGAGCTATCTGTGATTGACATACTTGAGGATGAGGAACCAATTAGCACTGGTGAAAAATGTTTGGCAAATGAGGCTCATGTTGCATTCTCCATAGAAGGTATTATCTCCATTGGTTGAAGTATCTAATTTTTATCTTCTTCTTTCTCATTGAGGCAGAACTTCGTCAGCATTTGATTTTGCATTTAGAACTCAATTAGCAAAATGTAGTCCTTCACAGTCCTACTTTCTTTTGCTTGACATTGGTGATTTTTGGCATTGTATGTTGAAAGATTTATTAAATGTCTGGTTTAGTTGGGTGATTTTCTGAAATATGTTTGAAGATAATGAATTTACGGCTAAAAGCTGGATGCATTGGGAAATTCATGGACCGTGAAAGCCGTAGCTAAATTACTTATTCTTCTTCCTCACTTGACATTGATCTGCCTATTGTTACTGTTGAAATAAATTCTTTGTGCTTTTTTTCTATGAATTGGGCCTTAATTCAGAAATCCCTAATGTTATCTACTCACCAACTTGTATCCTAAACAGTATATATCATTATCTTCTAATGCGGGATTCCAATCTCCTCGTCACATGTGGGTCTCTGGTACTTTTAATGTATTAGTTCAGAGATTCCTTATGGTAAATTTCGTTGAGATTGCAAGGCTGCACTAGCATTTGCTTCTTTCTAAGAGCTTGCCTTTTCTTATCAGGTCTAGGGAAGGTGGAAACAAAGACACCAGTCCATTCACCAGAGGCACATAGCAGGTAACTCATTTACTGTGATGAATTTAGCACTATTTGGAGAAGTAATAAAAAATAGTGCAAATACATTAACAATCAAGAACAAACTTATAAATTTTATAACCATTGACTCAAGCATCTGAAACTGACACTCATAGAAATTATAGTTGTCATGTCAGATCTGTGTCAAGTGTGACTTGTACTGGGACATGTTTCTGCTGTATAACAACCTACCTATCCATTAGTATGGCAATTGTGGCAACCTTGCTGTTCAACTTGGCCTCCAATCTTTTGGAGCCAAAATCATTTGATCATGGAAAGTCTCCTGTGCTAAACTATCATTCTACTCTAAGGTGGCCTATTTTGATAATCCTTGATGTTACTTCAGCTTCCTGCAATCCTGCACATGGGCAAGTTTCAACCCATTTATCCTTGTGACTTGGAGACTAGTTTACCGCTGCTATTCTCTTTTTTTTTTTTCAACCCATATATCCTTATGACTTAGAGATTAGTTTACCACTGCTATTCTTTTTTTTGTTTTTTTTCAGCCAGCCCCCATTTGGGTTGCAGTGAAAATTACTCCGCAACCTATCAGATTGACATTCTTCTGCAATATGTCGGCCATATTATGCTTAGTGATTGGTTGTTTTCTCTTTCGTGCATCTTCTATTCGCATCAACATCTACTTAGTCATTTATAGGTACCTTTAATAGTATGCTCAAGAAATATGGTTGGAACTTTCCTAATCTTGTCCTTCTTGCTGACTAACTGCAGAAGTTTCTTGCATGGTTGGTCTTCATCATCAAAAGCTAAGAAAATAGCTAACTCATCCAAGGACCTTGTGAGCGAGATGGTTAACCTTGAATGTGAATTGGTGAGGGCATTGCTGACTAGCTTCTATGTGAAGCTATTTATGCAGTCCATTTAAAGTTGGAGAAAGTTTCTTCTTGCACCGATGCCAATCTTCTTTATTCACAATTTTATTTTCCTCTTGAATAGTTAAGCTTTACATGATAACCATTCACGGGTAATCTTTTAGTTAACTTTTTTCTTGGTTTTTGTAAACTTTTGAATTTGGCATCCAACTTATTTAATCTTCATTTGGCCAAACTGGCTAGACTTGAATTGTTCTGTGCTGCCCTGTTCAAAAATTGGTTGGCATAGTTTTTGGGAAGGACTTTGCACTTCACTATGTATGTCCTAACCCCTTCATGATATTGAGGCCATTGTAAAAGCAGCTTACTTTACTATGTATTTCCTAATCCATTCATGATATTGGAACCATTGAAAAGGCAGCTTACTTTTTGTTTGCTTTAAGTTGTGACTTTGCTTATATTTGAAAAACATTTTTAATTTGTAATTAATCTGCATGATTAATTTGTTTGGCTTCAAGGATCAATCCTGGTAATGCCATTCATAATAGTAACTGGTGAGTATAAATTTATATGCTTCATAATTAACAGATGAAAAAATAATGCCTGCTTCAACCTGTCGTACTATTACAATAATTTTGTGGCTTGGGATATGTTTCTAAAGGAGTCGCATGAGATTGGCTGCATTATACCTGCATAAAGATCTTTATATTTGTTTAGTTGTGTTGCTGAATTTCCTTTATGTATTCCCTGCATTTTCTGTAGTCGTGAACTAATCTTGATGAGTTAATTGCAGGATGCTATGATGCGGGACATTGATTTACCCTTCTGTAGAGGTCATGTGGAGCAAACTTTCTGCCCAAAGAAAAGAGTGGATTCCTTTAGCAAACCAAAGCAGAAATTAGTCTTCAAAGAATTCTCAACATTTAATGATAATAACAATACTTTAGGTGCTCTCCTTGGGGATGATGAACTTTTCTATGCAAGCAAAGACAGGAACGAGGCTATTTGGGATGGTAGTGCCCTTCTATACATTTTTTGCATCTCTTTTTGATCTTTAAGGTGAATTTCAATGTCTGCATCCATGTGGATAACAATGTGATGTTAAAATTGCATTTTCCTTTTCAGCCACACATACTTTTTAGGTGAATGCATTAACAAGTGTAATTGCATTTCCCGAGGAGAGCTTCTTAAACTCGTTGAATCAGATATAGCGTGCAAATAGTTTTGACATAAATGATTTTCAAATAAGCTGGCATCATGCAATTGCTTTTTCACTTTGGCTGAAGCATTTTTCAGTTTGGCATTTATGCTGCAAAGTGGCATGATCTGCACTTCCAATGGCATTGAGCAGGTTATGGCATTCCAGCTGATAACATACTTAATGAGAGTGGCTTTCATCTTTCTGACACGAGTTGGATGAATGCAACAAGCAAATCCACTGATTTTTCAAACAGTACAGACTTCAGAAAGAATCACTTTACTTTTGATGACTCGAATCAACAGGAAAGGAGGTTTTGATCTTAGAAGTTGATTTCTCTTTTGCTGAAGTATATCATGCAATTTGTATTCAACCTGATTGGTTTTTTGGGTCTATATAGGACAACCATGAGAAAGGCAGGCAAGCTTGACCACACGGGTGCCCCTCAATTTTTTTTGCCCCCCCTCTTGTGTGTCTGTTAAGTAATCATTTGATTTTTTTTCCATTTTAATATTCAGAGTTTCCTGCACCATACTTCAAGTACCAGAAGTTGGAGGACATTGCTAATTTCACACTTCCAGATATGACATGGTACACAAATATCAATGACTTATTAAGCCAGTAAGTATCCTTCGGCTAAGGTCCTTGTCTTTGGTTATGCCAGGCATTCTTCAATTGGAAGAGACCATGATTTTAGGAATCTTAAAGATGAACTAAAAGAGTCCTGCTTCATAACTGAAGATGCAAGAGAGAGTTTGAGCTTGCCGAGGTCTCTCATTCTCTATGATTTTGTTTGGGAGATCCAATTTATTCATTTTATGAACTGATTTTTATTTCTCTTGATGATTTCCTTGGCAGCGAAGAGTCATCTTCATCTACTGCAGGTGATATTTGTCAGTGGAAATTTGGTTAAAATTTATGACCTGTCAAAGATCAATAGTGTCCACCTTTTCCTCTTCTTGTCAGTGAGGGATAAACTGGAGAGAACATTGTTGAATTTGAAGAAGAAACAGGCTGGGGGAGATGGTGATGATATTTGCCTCTCAGAAACCGTTTATAGTGAAAAGAATATGTCTCTCATGGAAAGAAACCGTGACAAATGGAATACTCCCCTCAAAGAGGACGCAAATGAGCCAGGAATGTTTACAAGGATGTCAAATCCATCTAGATCAATACAAGTCCCTCGGATGCATACTACTCCTAAGAAAAGGTTGAAACCAGATAGTAGTTCATACTTCGAAGCAGAATATGATCTAGAAGAGCAAAGTTCAGGCTGCAATTCTTTCTCTCAAAGATCTGGGATAAAGAAGCATGTATCATCAGGTTGCAGACTTTGGACTGAAGGTCTATTCCATACAACAGGAGATGCCAAAACAGAAAGCAACGAACCATGTTTTGGGAGGTTTAGTACATCGTCAGCTAAATGTTCACCTTGCTGCAATTTTACCAAAAAGACGCATGATTATTGCGAGCCTAACTTGCAAAATATGTCCAGATCAAGTATTCAAAACATGAACTTATTCCAGGTCTCCACTCTAGGGCAAATATCTCACAAGCCATTAGATGTTCATGGTTGTTTGACTCCCAAAAGGGAAAGCGTTACCAGACATGCGCAAGAAAATTCTGGAATTCAGGTGTCAGACCATGGAAAATTTCGTCCCCATAGAGATGAGTTCAGTGGGAGCGAAAGCTCGTCGTCTAAGTCAATATATGCATCAGACTCTAAAGTCAAGAATAAAGATTGCAAGGAACCCCCGTGTGGAACCCCATATGTGGGAGAGAATGAAAATGAAACAAATTGTTTACTGCAGGCTGAAAACATGACATCTTTAGAGATCTCCAATAGGTTCAATGGCAAGCAGTGCCATGCAGATGGGAAGTATGTCGACAGCAAAAATCTCTCTTTTGTTCTTCCTATTATTTACGCTACTCTGAAAGAATTTATATGACAAGCGAACTAACTTTTGTTGGCTTTAGATGTCTGATTGCTCAAGCATCTCTTTTGTGCCAACAGGGATTTGGAGGTAAATATAACCTAGTTTTAACCTTTAACCTGCCCTTTGTAGAATTTGATGATTAATATTTCTGGTTCATCAATATGCAGATGTAGAAGACCCACAGCCTAAACAAAGAACAATAGGATCAGATGTACACAGTACTGTCGACTCAACATGCCAGTTGATGATGTTTGATAGCACTGTCCTGCAACTTCTTTGCGTCCAGGCGCTGAAGGAAGTGTGCACTAAGGTAACCGGGAAACAAGGTTATGAATAGACAGAAGAAATTCTTTTACATTATTAAACAAATCATGAAAATGCAACCTGTTCTGCTGAGCTTGTTTTAGATGACCTCTCCCGGTTATAGTTTAATAAGAGGTTCCTAGTTTGGTTTTTCTGTGGATAGAGATATTGGAATTCTTTCTGCACAAGTTGGCTTTTTCCTTGGACCATCTTGTTCAAATACTGTGCATATTCTTGTCTGTTACTTTTCCTTTATCAGCCACCATCCCTGCACATGCACATGCCAAAAAAAAAAAAAAAAAAGGGACAAGAGAGGCCCAACAACAGAGTTTGTTTCCTCTTGGTGCTTCTTCCTTCTCTACTCGGTTGGACTGCATTTGCGAGTTGTCAATTAAGTTGAGGATCATTGTGAAAATGGTTTTGTATTGTTTGTAACTGCTTATCTTTTCCACATCAAGAGAGCAAAGTATTAATTCATTCATAAAAAGTTGCTTTGTAACAAGTTTGACTTGTAGATCAACGGATGCTTTTGCCATTTATCTGTCCCCTTTCTCATGCGATTTCTTTCTTTTCAGAAGTTTCTCTGAAAATGTGCTTCCTTTACCTACCAATGCACAGCCGTCCGCTGCATGTTTGGCTTACTCTCACCATATGACATCTCAATTTCTTGACATCTGCTTGTTTGAGAGGCTTTAGCATAAATTCTTGAGCTCCTTCTTCCAAGCACCTAAATCGGAAGAACAAAAAATTTAAAGCGCATGTCAGTCAGTTTTCACATGTTGTACAGGACTGTCAATCGGGCTGGGTGAGCTGGGCTTTGCTAAGTCCGAGCTCAGCCCGATTGACACCAGGTTGAGAAAATGTGAATCCGGGCCCGGTCCAGCCCGAGCCCGATTTTTTAAAAACATTTATATAAATATAATTTTTAAAATAATATAATAATAATTTTATTATAAAAAATATATAAAATATATTATTTATACATATATTTACGGGCCGGTCTAAAAATAGACTGAGTCTACCTCAGTCCGAAACGTTATTCGGGTTGAAAAATCAGCCCGAGCCCTTAATTTAATGGGCCGAACGAGTAAGATTTGAGCCGACTCAGCCCAATTAACAGTCCTACTTTTAAGCAAAATGTACTCATGTACATGCTGCTTTATTATACTATATTAGTTAATTGCATAGGGTTGTAGGCAAATGTAACCGATATGTACAGCATGTTAAATTACTTCTTGATCCGAGTTGGGACATTCTCAGATGATACTATTACAACTGGTATCTCCTTGAGATTTGACGATTCCTGTGAATTCAAAGAGGAAATACGTGAGATGTACACATCTTTTTTAATCTTCAATGGTGGAAGGCTAGGGGGCTAGATGCATCTGAGCCATTTTGCCCTGGATGGACAATGCAAAATAACCATATTTGACGCAATAATAGTTAAATTAAACTCAAGAGGGCTTTCATGGTTCTAAAGAGTATACAAACAGTTTTTTCTTCACCTTGACTTTCTTCAGTAGGTCATATCCTGTCATTCCTGGCATGCAGTAGTCTGTGATTATTAAATTTACTTTGGTGTCCTGCAAAAGACTTTGGAGCTCAAAATAGGTCTCACATTATATTCACCAAGGCAGATTTCATTTTTCTCTTAAACACCAACTTGAAATCATCTAATCTAAAGTGAAGCTGATTTCATGTGGTATATAGGAGTCATTTTTCTGGGATCTCTTTTCTTTAAATAAACAAGCATAGAGTTGGTAGTATTGCAAGAAATTTTAGAATTTATACGGCTTACAGTGTGTTTCGTGCATTGACCATCTCCCAGACCTAAGAACTCCAGAGCCCTTTGCCCGTTCTCAGCAGTAGTGACTGTAAAAACACAAACACCAATTCTGATACTTAGGACAACCAGTTTTGCAAAAACTGTTTTCAAAATGCTTGCAAAATACTAACTAAGAAAGACTGACTGTGTCATTTCAAACAAATGAGTACTAGTTCATGAGTATAATACTCCGATACTGATAAGCCAAAAAGGGGAAGAAGAAAAAGAAATTCTTAGAGAGGAGAAGTTGATACCTTTGCATGCAGAGCTTGTAAGAAGCCTCTCAATGAGTTTGCGATCTACTAAGCTGTCGTCTACGGCTAAAACATGCGGCCTCTCATCAAACTCCTGACCACCTTTCGACCCCGACGATGACGATGAAGAAGAAGACGCCATTGTTATGCTTTCGTCCACAGAACTCAGCCGGCAGAAAAAACGAGGCTAACAGAGAGAAACCAATATAAGTGAATGAAGACGATGTAGTACTTCACTGGCCGTACAAAAGCAACGAAACAAGCCGAGCCGAGATGCATACGTTTTATGAGTACTACTGATGTTTATTGCTTTTGTGCGGAGGTGGGTGAAATATATAGGGGCATAGAGGCACATGCAGTAGCAGAAGCAGATGATGCTAAATCGTCGTCGCAGGCATATATGAAAATGTAAAGTAGAAAGAAAGGAATCGTGATAAAATCGAGTCACAGATATTTCGTGATCTTTTTGGGTCTCTGGGACACGATTGCAGACTCAGTAGTAGCAGAGGGAGAAAGAGATCACTCTTCTTTCTCTTTTAATTCAGTAGGATCTCTTTACTTATTTCCTTCCTCTTCCACTGCTCTTACAAAGACAACCAAAGGCAAGAGATCCCTCTAGCCTCCCATAAATAATTCCAACAACGGCTGCTTGGGTCGCCTAGTTTTTGCTCATCTAATTACAAGTTAAATATTCAATCACTTTTACTATTATTCAAGGTGAATCTAGACGCTGATGACCACTTTAAGTATTCATTGGCATCTTTTATAGTGTATGTGATTCTCTGGATTTGGGAAATAAAATGGGAACAAGAGATGAATATTTCTTCTATTACTATTTTTTATTATAGTGTTTGATCGAGTATAGAGTTTTATTTAAAAATTTAAATTGTAATATAAAAGTAAGATAATAAATAAAAAGTAAGAAATATGTGAGTAAACGGATACTTTATGTCAAATTTAAATATATAATAGAATTAGTAATTAATAGATAATATTTAATTATTAAAATATTTTATTTTATAACAAATATCAATTGTTTCAAAATATTATAAAAAGATCATTAGAAATAGAACGGATGAAGTATTATGTCGTACAATTTGACAGGGGGAGATAAATATAATCCACATATATTTTGGATTTTCTTTATTGACGGATCTGATGTTGGAATGAGATGAGGGAAGTTGATGCTCATAGTCAAGAGCGATCTTTCTTTTGAATCTTTCATGATCATCTCGCAGCGGATATGAATCATTTGACTGCGATATGCATTTTGGACAATTGATTTTGATTGGATCACAATGGATTTTGATTTTTTTCTTTTTATGAGTTCATACTCTATACAACTGTTAATCCTCCAGGCAAAGGGTGGAATTGGATCACGCGAACTAGAATTGTACCCAACACTTGGGACCAGCTTCAATGACTTCTTTGCTGAAGTTCTTCAAAGAGAGCAATACTCTTTTAATCTGGAATTGAATGTGATATCTTGTAGAATAGCAATACAGAGATGGTTTAAAAGAGATTTTTACGGTATTGATATGAATGTTTAAAGAGGGTAATAGTAGAATATATACGTTAATAAAACTTATATTCAGTTTATATTAAAAATATATATTTTTTAAAGAAAAATATCAATTTATTCTAATAAAGTGGAACTTACTTATGTAATGGCCTTTTCATTTTGGAATCTTCGCTAACCAAAAGTTGTTTGAACAAAGGCAAAGCAGTGACTTGTCACACAATTTTATGAAAAATTAAATTACTTATGAGGAAAGAAGTAGATATCAAAAGTAAAAATCTTGCATTAAGGTTGAGATTGAATAATATTTTGATTTAAGATTTTCTATTTTGAGTTTTTTAAGAGAGAATTTTTTATGAAAGAAAGAGTATGACTCAAAGTGAAAATTTTGCATTGAATTCTGTAGTGTGACTTAAGATAAAAATTTTATATTAAGTTTCATAGTAGAATCCAATCAAAATACACTTTATACATCTTGAAAGAGAGAGAGGTGGGGGATGGCTACCGAAAAAGAATCTCTTGAGGGGTTTGTTTGATTCAATAATTTTATTGTGAAAAAGAAAATATTTTTCTTAAAAAGTATTTTCCTTTGATTGTTATTGAAGGAAAATATTAAAGAAAAGAAAATAAAAATATTTTAATAAAAAATATTGAAATACTACTTTCACAAAAAAGTGTGAGAAAAAACAAAACATTAAGGAAAAACTGATCGAAGCAAAAACATCATATAAAAATCAATATTAATTTCTAATTGGAGTTGTGTTTCGAATTAAGAGTTTGCGAACAAAGCTTGTTCATATTCTATTATAATTTGATTATTGATATTGAAGCTGAGTTTAATCTCAAAAAAAAATATTTTTTTATCAAACGAATATAAACTTGTTCGCGAATAAATTCGAATGTTCGCAAACGTATATATAAATTTATTATTCATATATTTTATAATATTATTTAAATTATATTAGATGTTATTTTATTTTTTATTTTATTATTTATTATTTTATTCAAACAACTTAAATTTTAAAACTATATGAGTTATTCGAACAAATTCACAAAAATTAAATGAGCCTAATATTAATAAATTTTAAACTTTATGAACAAATAAACTAACGAGTTCGAACAAAGTTTCAAATTAAAAATGTTAATAAAATGAATTTGAACAGTGTTTGAATATTATACAAATTGAATTAAAAAACTATATACTCAATTTATTTATTGTCGAATAGAATCCTATTTTTAACTGCTGAACGTGCAAATTAATTACAAATTAGAAGTTACTAAATTGTTAACCGTTTAAAATATTATTTCTTTTAATTTTTTTAAAGATGATTTTTATTTTTTTAAGATATATTTTTTATTTGAAATTTTTTAATATATAATTTACTTTTACATTTCCATCATAAAATCTCACAAAAAAAAAACAAAGGTTTAGAAAATAAAAAAAGGATAGATGTAGTGACTCAACGAAAGGTGATCTAACAAATGGTATTGGCCGCAATAGTAGAGAAATCTTTCCATCGAAAATTTAGAAAAGGTGAAGGATAAACATATATACATATATATTGACAACAATATCAAAGGATTAATGTCGACTCCAATGAATCTATAGGTAAGATTTCCATTTTTAATCGAAAGAGCCATCCCTTTTGAAATCAGAACCGATTTTTCTTGATAGTTGACATAATGCTCGAAAGAATCTTTAGACAAACCTAAGTTGGCTTGAAAATCCTTGTCAAAGACTTTGACAAGACATTCTATTTTTCTCTTAGAAATAGATCTGTTCAAGAAATACCCCCAAGAATATTGATCCTAAATGAAAAGATGGAAATTGCTTTTTTAGAAATTAAATTTTTATTTTCATAATATTTTTTAGTAAATCAAATAATACATAGATTTTTATTTTCTTAAAATTTGTTATTATTATTTTAATTAAGAACGTATTTAGATTGTAATTTTTAAATTATATTATATTTAAAAATTTTTAAAATAAATTATTTATAAAAATATAATTTAAAATAAAAATATAAAAAAATATTTTAAATTAAAAAAACAATCTAAATACATCATAAAATACTAAAACCTAAGGGAGAATATTTGGAAGAAGAGAAATTATGACAAGAGCATGGAGATCTTGCGGATCTAATCGTTGACCAATGAGAAAGATGCTCATCAACGGGACAGCTACTGAAAGCTTTTGACAAGAATTCAATACAAGTTGTGTCCGATCCTTAATTGAAAGCTTTTGCAGTACATACGAATTGAATTTGATTTGTTAAATTAAATTTAAAATTTTTATATTTATTTTTAAAAAATATTTTAAAATTTTAATAATTACTGAATCAAATTTTAAATTTGATTCAAAATAGGTTCTACATATGTTATAAAAAGCATGTTCAGGATGGGTGCCAATGGAGGAGACGAAGACTAGGTGGGCTTTTGCAATTGCCTGCCAGTGAGATGAGATCAGAGAGAGTCTCCAGAAACCACGCCTTTCGGCGCATCTCTCTCTCTCTCTCTCTTTCCATCTCTGCACTGCAGCTTCTTGGTTTATCTTTTTCTATCGCTTTTATCTATGTACTACATTCGTCTCACATAATGTTTGATATAATAAAAAAGAATAAAAAGTTTAATATTGTTATGAAATAATATGTGGATGTTCATATTAATCAGTTTCCTGAAGAGAACTGAACTCCCAAAATATGACTCCTAATCAGATTTGATTTCCTTTTCCCATTAGAATTTGAGTTTTCATAAACTCTTGTATTATGACCCTATAAATAGGGCTCTGGGATCGAGGTGTTGGATACACTCATTCTTTGATCAATTTACTCTCAGAGAATCAATAAAAGTTCTCTTGTTCTTCCTCTCTATTTTCTCTCTATAGTTTTCCTTATTCTCTACATTATAATTTCTTTATTAAACTCTCTACATTAGTATTATTATTTTGCTGTGCCGGCAACGACTGCGCGTCAACAAATTCATAACACGTTATCAGCACGAGTCTCTGCCACCGAAGTTGAGAGTTTAATCAAGAGGAAAAGAGGTATTTTTTCCATCTTTGAATTCTCATGGAAAACTTTTCAAAACTCATGTCTTTTACTCTCGATATTTATAGAAATAATTATATGTCATAGACATTAGATGCTCAAATTTATTAAGATATAATGGAGTGCATGAGCATACCATCTCAAAATCGTATAAAAGCTATGATTTTTCTCCGCCATAATTTCAAGAGGATCTAAAGGCGGAATATCTTATTTTTGAAAGATCAACTTTTTTTTAATGATCTAAAAGAAAGATTTGACTACTGGGAAGATAGTCATTCTACAAAAAACACGGTTTACTTTAAATGCGTGAGTGAATGCATTAGAACCAATGATTATGACCCACGGAAGAGGTCGTAGTCATGGTCGAAGGCGTCAACATAGACGCAGATATGGTAAAAATAATTCATATAATCATGGCAACTAGAATATATGCATCTGGATATTGTGGGTCCTGAAGACACCATTTAAAATAATACAAAGCATCAAAGCCACTTGATTACTAGCAAATTGTGAATGAAATATACAATCACCAGAAGATGATTATTATATAAATGCTAGTTATGATTTGTTATAAGTGAGCCTAAAAGATTGTATGTCTATCAGTATGTAAACTTTTATTACATTTAGAATTTCTCCTCAATTAAAGTTATAAGGAGAAATATCACTAGTAATGTGATGGATAAAAGAATTTTCCTTTCTCATATCTCTAACATGCTCCTGAAGTAGCAATATTAAGAAGTTTTTCAGAAGTATTTTGAATTTATATCTTCTGAAACTAAATGAGTCATGGATAAAATATTTTGCTCGATCAAATATGTTTATGACATTCCCTGAAGTGAATGACATTAGAAATTATAATGTATTTATGTACGAGATTTTGGTCACAGCTAGTAGAAATACATTTTGTTCTTATACTATAAAAATGACTCATTAAATCCCCAGTGAATGGATACTCACCAGAAGTGAGAAAATAATGAGAAGGAAAAAGGGAAAGTAATAATTCTAACATGTTATTGATGCAATATGAAAGTTTGTCACGTACCTGTAGTACGTCAAGCATGTTATGAATCTCTATTAATTATTAATATTGCTTTACTTTTCTAAATCATGCTACTGATAGTAATGATGCTTATGTCGAAAATATTAATATGGCATATGTGAACGTAGCCAATTCTTTTGAATATCTAGAAAGAGTTTTTAGCATTTTGAATGTCAATCAAAATTTTAAATTATGGAATTGCTACTTTCCTATGTTATTTTAGTTTATTTTGGATCAAGAATGGTGAAGATACAATTTGTCTAAACAATATTTGTTGTTTTTTAGACAAAATTTAAAATATATGTTCAAAGTATAAATGGTAGTGCAAGGTTCCTGAAGAACTAATTGATCAAATAACTCTAGAAGAGTTAATTGCTTAAAAGCTCTAGAAGAGCTACTAAATCTTCACCTAATGGTCAATTGTTGTATTATATCATCTCTATATAGTCTCGTAAAACTTTTTGAGCTTTGATTATATTATCAGTATATCGAGACATTGAATGAATGAGCTTTTGAGGCATATGCATTACCATTATGACATGAAATATACGTCAATTATATTTACTACTATTTATCTCTCTTGATTTATATTGCATAAAATTATAAAATTGAGATGCAATATTGAGTAAACTTGAAGTTTACTGATAAATAATTTATTAGTTGGCATGACTGGTTAGACCATCCCAAATCATTAAAATACGAAGAATGATTATGAATTTATTATGGAACCAGAAGTTTCCTAATATGACGAATTTATATCTGCTACTTGTTTTATTTAAAAGTTGCCAGTATTACTTGGGGTTGAATGTGTTATTTTGGGATGAATATGGAGAAATTATTAGTTGATGCATCAACAAAGTCTTATGAATATTATTGTTTTTGCAACCTGTAGTTTGCACAATTTATTGATAATGAGCTCATGTTTTAAGATTCTCTCAAAGACATAATTTGTCCTAATAATACTGGTTGTATTGAGATAAATATTGAACATCCTGCAGAATGTTTATGATTGTGATATATTAGCACTTATTTCGTATTTTGCCAACATATTGTAATTCTCCTCATAATAGTTGATTTATGGTCAGAAACTAAATATTTCTCATCTTAAATTTAGAGATGCACTATGTATGTTGCTCCACCACAAAAGTAATGAGATGGGTTCTCAAAGAGATTATTAAATATGTTGGGAGCAAATCTCAAGGGAGAGATTCATATTTTGTTAATTTGGAATATGTTGCCCCAACATAAAGAGGAGAAATCATGAGGCTGGATAAAGATATTAGTACGTGTCTCATCTTGATCTTATATTTTGATCCTCATAGAAGATACATTGAACCAGAAGTTCAAAGGATAATTTATATAGCCAGGTATATTAACTGACCAATATCCAGCAAAGAATGCTCCTATTTGATATCCCTGAAGGATAATCTACCACTACAAATAAATTTGAGACACAACTGAAATGTGGTAGATAAGTCGGTTCCAAAGATACAAACATCTTACTGGAGCAAAGGTTTAAGATGGTCATATATGTTAAGTTGAGGAGATTTAAATTCCAGCAGAATTTCCCTCCAAACATCATTGATATATTATTTCTAGAAGAAATTCAGGTACCTGAAAATTGTGATAAATGATGAGATCTCAACATGATTGGGAACTATTGGAACCGTACAAGTATATGACTTTAAAGATATTAATGCGCATAATATATTGAGGATTTTCAAATCGAGGTCTGCAGACTCGAAATGATAAAGTTCGCATGAGAAATATGAAAAGTTTAAACTATTCACAAGTACACTTGAAGTGTACATGTATTCCCAGCAGGAATTATACACTTGAAGTGTAATCCAAAGAGATAGCAATTAATATTTGCTTATAAAATGCGAACCACAAAAGTGAATATTGCCATGAGTTATGGTATATGATTCTTCGTAAAACCTGGCACTGATAACGAAGAAATATATTTATAGTGGTGGATATAATAGTTCATGATAACACTTAATATATGTTTATATTTGTTATCATTTGATAATAGTATTTATATTTGAAGTCCCTGATGGACTCAATATACTTGAAGCATATAATTGTTCATGTAGAATATAATGAGATTATCTTAGTGAATTTTTATTGAAAGAATGATTGAGTATGTCCATATATGAAGAAATTGTATACGTAGCTATACTTGCTATATGTATTTCTTTATTAGAAAATATCCTCATTGTACAATCTATTGATTGGCATGGTGTTCCCCACATTAGGGGGAGAAAAACTTCAATTAAAGAGGATATCATTTATGACTTTTATTATCTTGATTTATGCACAAGCATTAGTGAACTAGAAGTTCAAAATATTGTTTATTTGCATAATATTGCATATTAATTGTTTGTCTGACTCCTGTAGAGTTAGTCAATATAATATTCTATTTATAGATATTCATATTTGGATAAATGTCTCAGCAGGACAAATATATGAATTATATAACTATATAATTTTGATACACGCCTGAAGCGTGATCGATTTCTTGATTTTGAAAATAAAATCCTCAAAAGAGAAAAGAATTTGATGATCAAGATATTTTTCTTGAAGAAATTAGAGAAGCAAGTATTGTGATCAACGTTTTGAAAAGCCAACATTTTGTTTTGATTGAATATCCTGAAGATGTTTCACATGGACATAGCACATCAATAGTTATTGGGTTATTATATGTGAGATCTTTTATATCTATTAAAGGATATTGAAGAACTCTTTGGTCCTGAAGTACCATAACTCTGCAATTTAGAGCATGAATACACTTGTCCACGTGCAAGTAGATATCTATTATAGTTCTTCTCTACCCAATAAATTTTGAGACGGCATTAAGCTTGCTTATGACATCTCCTTGAGATAACTTATCTCGAATATTGAGAAAATTCAACTCCTGTTGAGATGAATATGTAAGGTATAAATTACCTATATGATCCACATAAATCATGCATTTATAGGCATGTGTTGATTATAACAGCCACATCTTCAATTTATGTTGAAGTAATAGAAATTCATAATGTTGGTTGAGAATATATTTGATCATGATTAATGTATTCGAGATAAATCTATATCCTCTAAGGAGGAATTCCAACTATGTTGTTGGATGATAATAAAGTTTGGAATATATCTAAGGAGATATGATAAAATTTTTTTTTACTCATGAGCTCCTGAAGAGTGGTGACATTGATGTGCAACAAATTCAATCATGTGACAATCTGATAGATTTATTCACTAAGGCATTACAAGCCGCATCATTTGATAAATTGGTGAACAAAATTAGAATGCGGTGGTTAAGAAACCTTAAAGGATTATCTCATCAGGGGGAGTAAATATGACATAAAGAGTAGTGTACTCTTTTTCCTTCACTGGAGTTTTTTGTCCCATTGGGTTTTTATCTAGTAAGGTTTTAACGAGGCATATTCTTTATGTTATGAACATCCAAGGGGGAGTGTTATGAAATAATATGTGGATGTTCATATTAATCAGTTTCCTGAAGAGAACTGAACTCCCAAAATATGACTCCTAATCAGATTTGATTTCCTTTCCCCATTAGAATTTGAGTTTTCATAAACTCTTGTATTATGACCCTATAAATAGGGCTCTAGACTGAGGTGTTGGATACACTCATTCTTTGATCAATTTACTCTCAGAGAATCAATAAAAGTTCTCTTGTTCTTCCTCTCTATTTTCTCTCTATAGTTTTCCTTATTCTCTACATTATAATTTCTTTATTAAACTCTCTACATTAGTATTATTATTTTGCTGTGCCGGCAACGACTGCGCGTCAACAAATTCATAACAAATATAAAAATTTAAATTATTTTTATAAAAAAATAAAAAATATATAGATTAATAAATATTTTATATTAAATATAAATATATAAAAATAATATATAATAAAATTAATAATATAAAATATATTAAATTTTTTTAAAAAAATATTAAAATATTTTAGTATAATAAGAAGTTTAAATATGATGGAGAAAATATTTTCTAACATGTGATCCTGCTCTGCTGAGGTTCCCTTTCTTTCTGGGATTCTCTCAGCCTTTAATTTCTTGGAATTTGGGAGATATTATCCCGACCGTTTATTCTAACCAAGATTCTCTCACTTATTTTTTTTTATTCTCTATTAATAAAATATTATTACGTATCTTTACTTCTTTCCTTTGTAAAACTTTTCTATTTATGGTAAGGTTCACGTTTTTTATTTTCTAAAAATATAATACGTAACTCTATTCCTCTTATTACTCTTCTATTAATAGGCTAGAGTTTATAAATTTTAATTTTTTTATATAATAAAAGTTATTACATCCTGTGTTTATTTTTGTGTCGCCTACATTATTCCAGTGGCAACTCTGGTCATCCTTCCAGAATTTTCTATGTAATTCCGGAATTCACAACTCAAACTACTTGTTATTGCTTTTCATGCCTACGTAATCTCCATTGTATATTTCGCGAGAGATGTAATTTTCTTTTGGCACTCCTTTAAACACTCAATCAACTTCACTAATCTTGCTTTATAAATTCATATTTTCCCTTTAGATCTTCCACTTGGAAGTGTTCACTTTCTTAAACAATCATGTTTTACTTCTAAGCTTCTATAATTATCTCTAAAAATTAGTTTGGAAACATGAGTTTTAATGTTTTATTAACACATGAATTTGAATTCAAGGGAATACCTCAGTTGGCTCCTTATTAAACCAGAAGGTCTCACTTCCAATATTTATCGCGTACTATGCCTAAACTCTTCCCCTATCGCTCTTTCTAATAATATAGAAATCTTCAAAAAAAAGAAAAAAAAGAGTCAATTCCATTGTGAGGCAATAACCTCTATATGTTTTTCTTTAAAAAATTTGTATATATTAAGGGTGTGCTTGGATTAGGTTCCACACGGAACCCAATGCAATTCCCCATCTCACATCTCACTTTTTCTCTCACAAAAAATTCTCTCTCTCAAAACCCAAGATAGAAAATCTCAAAACCAAACTCTAAAATATCACACCCTAAATATTGTGTTAAATTTTCTAGTGAAGTCAGAATACAATGCCCAATCCAGAAGGGATTTAGTATTTTTCATGAGAATCAGGAATCAGATCTAAACGCACAAGTTGGCGCAATCATTGGAGTGTGGGTTTGTGTGTATTCTGTGGGACGCCTCTGCACAAGCACAGTACCCCCTATCCATAATGTTGGGAGGAAACGAGAAATCACACGATAGAACATAAAGAAAAATTCCATGGAAACATTATTTGGTCTAGTATTTTGCATCTTCTTCTATATCATTTTAAGTATTTGTCTCCATTTTGATAAATCAGTAGTTAATTTAAAAAATCATATTCAATTATAAAAAATTACTATTCAAAAAAATATATTTAATATTAAATATTCTCACTATGAGTATGTGCATGAACGCATACTTGATGCTTAACCTCTATAGGGCTAAATGCAGAACATCTATCAATACTTGCTTATACTATAAAGTAATAGGAAACATCTCAATTACTTTAACAAAGCAAGAAATTTCCATATACCTGCATTAAAGGGTACGGGCTATTTTCCACGAGTAGAAAATGAAGAATAAATGCAGCAGCCTTGGAGGGCATGCATGCCATGCAATATTGCACGTACCATTTGGTTCTGAAAGAATTGAAGACATCATAAATGCCGAGAGCAACTCTGCGACTACCAATGCTGTGGAATGGGAAGTGTATATCATGGAAATTAAAGCATAAGCTTCGTACTTAAATTAATTCATGGAAATTAAGCATTTTAAGTGTGGTTAAGAGTGTCTGCTGCCCTTATTCGCAGCCTTCCTGAATAAAATTGCACCCTGGTGGAAAATCCTGGTCAAAAGGGTATCTCCATTTGTGTTTATCTTATTTAGAGTCATGAGGTGTACCTAGATTGAAATTTATAAATATTTTTTCTATTTCTTCTTTTTAGAATTCAAAACTTGAGAGTCGTTATTCAATAAAGTATACTTAAAAAATAGAGTTCAAAATTAAAAAAATTTAATTGAATTTTACTCTAAGGGTTCTTGATTTGTCCATATACTTTTTCCTATTTTCTCATTCACTAATATAATATTATTATGTAATTATAAAAAAAATTTAAAATTATAAAATACTACAAAGTAAAAATATTTTAAAAAATAAATTAATATAAAATACGTAACAAGTTTTTATGAGGAGAGAGAATGAGAGATGCAAAGGATAATGAAGTTTTTGACTTGTCTGACCTTGGTGGCGGGACGGAAATAGCCAGGACGCAGATGATGCGTGAAAAATGCAGTATAAACGCATTAAAAGCTTTCGACTTGAACAGCGCGTAATGCGTTCAGTTACAGCCAAGCAGGTTAAAGAACCCAATTCCGATGACTGGAACGACGTCGCATGTGAGCTTCCAAAAGGACCAAATTCAAGCAGCCAATGCATCGGAAAAGAAACCAATGACAAAAAGAAACAGAAACTCCGATGAATCCAGTCACCCAGCAACCTCGATCCGGCATCTCGGTCAGCGCTCTTGCGAGAGATGAGTGTGACCATAAAATACGGAGAAAGCTCGAGGTAATGAGTTCCCGATTCAGAAATTTGAATCATTATCTCGCATTTCGGTTATATTAGTATTAGTACTTCATAGTAGGAGTAATATCCAGAGGATGCGTCTAAATGCTTACCAGTTTTCTATGTTAGCTGAGATGTATTTTCTTGATGGGTGTCACTGAAACTTGAAATATATGTGGGATAGTTTTATGTAATTTGCTGCCCTTTGCTTTCTGAAGTAGCTTCATTGTGTTTCGCTTCAAAAAAAAAAAAAAATCCAAACTTTATGATTGCCCATTCTTGGTATAACGGTGCCGATGCGATTGCAAGGCTAGAGGTATATGCTAAAGTTGGTGACTTTGGACTTTCTGCCTCCCCGAGATATGGGCACGATCTTTATGCTTGACTTTGTAGGTTGCTCATATTCTGGGTGTTTTGGATTCTTTGGGAGTCCCAGGTAGCAGTCTCCAAACAAGGAAGGGGTAGAAAAAGATTCAGAAAAGTTTTTACTTTCTTTGTCTTATATGGATCTAGCTGTTTGAATCCATTAATAGGGTTGCAAATGAAAGGATTCTTTATTTTATAAACATGTGCTTCATCCAAATTAGGCATTTTAATTCTTTTCCATTTCTGGAGCGGCTGAAAGTATAGTCTTTTTTGTATATTACTTTCTATTTAAGCATGTAGACCTGATTTATCTGTCGGTTTACTCTTTCCTTATTTTTATGGAGTGGTTTGGCAATGGTAAGAATTATTGCCGCTAGCATTTAATGTTACTACTTTGTATGATTGAATAACTAAGATGCAAATGCACGTTACACTATGAAAGGATGCCTTTGTATCAGACACTATACGTTAGAATTTTATGCAAAGTGTGCCACAAATTTATATTCAATATGCAATCTATGGATTACACATGTTTTCATGTATGCATTGGTCATCCTTCCCTCTCCTCAAAATATGCAAGAATCTTACACTTGAGGAGTATTTTCCAATCTTTATGTTGGGAAGGGGGAAATTTTCTGGTTTGCAGCATAGATGTAGTGGCATTGATTGAAATTCCCGCAAGCGTTTTCTTAGCTGAAGTTATTTGACACTTGCAAACAACATTCTTTTTCTAAAAGATGATTTTGATTTACCTATTGCATGATGCCAAATGCCTTTTTTGTTTTGAATTTTAGTCAAGCATCTCTGGTAGTTTAAATGAGTGGATTCATGCAGAATTTATATTTTAGCATGGTTGGTTGGAACTTGTTTCATTTTCTTGTTTTAGCTTTTCTTCAGTAAAGTTTCATGTACATTTTGATTCAGCTCATTTCAATGTGATGTTTTAGGAACAGGTAGTATCATGTGCCTGGTTGGGGAAATCGTTTTCTTATCTTCCTGTTTCTTTTCCTCCTAGTTATATGTGTGTTTTTGGAATTTGAAAATACTTGCTGAAAAAGTTCAAGAGCTGACCACATTTAAGTGCCTGAGGTAATCTCTCCTAATAAGGTGGACCTGATTGTCACTGAATCATGTTTTTTGTTCATGGGAATAAATGAAAATCCATTGAACATGTAGTTGTGTACTCCCGCTCGATGATGTTTCATATATTCATGTTAGTTTTATCTCTCAAATGATGCAAATATTGATTCCTTTCCTTTTCTGATGAACTGATTAACTCTTAAGTTGGATAAGCTGGGCCTTGCATCGTCAATGTATGGGCCTCCCGTCGGAGTGGGTTCGAGAAGATAAATGGGCCTATTATTGATGTACAATTAAGAAAAGCCAGTTCTTGGAGGAACGAGATTCGGAAGCCCTCCAAGCCCATATGTTTAAAGAGGAAAAGAAAAAAAAAATTTGAAAAGCAATACATCAATATATCTATGCTTGTCCAAAACACTATAGTATCCCTTCCTATGTGGTGAATGCAGAGTCTTTTCAATTAACTCTATCTGTTTGTGTGGATAACTGATTGGTGATTAAGATGTCCAGTGTGATTGAGTTTCTTTGATGATTCTAATATTTGGAATAATCACGTTTCGTTCTATAATTTTCTATTGTTTCTGTAGCATATTTACATTAACCTGGTACTTTTGGTTTTTGGTTAGGTCATGAAATGGTGAAACCCCAAGCCTCTACCTACATGCATTGCAAAGAGAATCTGCAAAGTGATTAAAGCTCACTGGAGCAGACAAAAAATGTAGCTTGTGTCTTTGCATGGTAGTATTTCTACTGACCCCTTTTTGATTTCAAATTCTCCTATCTGCTTCCTGTGGTGAAAACGTTTTACAAGGAAATTCGAGCTTCAGGAAGGAAAATGTTGGTCTCTATTTGCAGAAACGGAGACCAGGTGGTTTGGGCATAATTCTTTGCGTGTTTTCCTTGTTCCCTTCAATTTTCATCTACCCATTGAAAGAATAAAATACTTGGTTACAGTCATAAATGTGTATACATATATGTATATTCATGTAAAATGTAGTTATCCAATGAAAAGTTGTGCAGTTTCTTTTTTTCCCCGCATGCAATATGAAGAAACTGCCCGTAGCTTTCATTTATACCTTACAACTGTCTTGCATAACCTCCGGCCTGTTTTGGTAGCTATTTAGTGATAATGGTGAAGGATCAGAAACTGATGAATGGAGAAGGCGTGCCATTGCAAGAACAGTTTCACCGTCATCAAATTTGTCCTTTGATGATTCAGTTCGGTTCATCGCAGTTTGAGTCAAAAAAGAAAGAAAAGAGAGGATTTGCATGCCCAGTGCTGACGGACTGAAAGCCAAGCTCCACCGCTACCTTTGGGTAGAAATGGAAGAATTATATTAACTCCGTGAGTCTGTAACCGATGAAAAAGTGCATGCATGCATCATTGCATGTGTTGCTTCGCTCTTTTCTTCTTGTCTTTTCTCGCCGGGCTGCCATGGCAGCATTATCCTGCCGGCAGCCTCTTCACATGGAGCCAAAAGTTACATGCACCGTACGGTACAGGTGAGGAACCTCCGTATTCACGAAGGTAAATTTTACAATACATTTCCGGAGATTTTGAATTATTCTTTCTAGCGAATCGAATAATCTTTTTAACTATGCGTTAGCTTGTCTCAAGAAAAGAATATTAAAAAAAATTACGCGTTAATTAATATTACTGAAACTACGTATTGACCGTAACAATTTTTCAGAATTTAATTCGCTAATCCAATAATAATTTAAGAATGTGCATCTGTAGATGAATTCTCTTCAATACATTATATGAAAGAAATGTGGATTGAATCGAAATTTTTACTTAATAACAGTAATAATTGTACTAATTAAAAATTACCACCTTGTCACATTTATGAATAAAATGACTGTCCTAAACAATAGTCACAAATTGCCCTTCCGTCTTTCTTTTTATCTTTTTCTTTCTCTCTCTCTCGAGTGTATTTGAATAGGTGTTTTGGAATTAAATATATAGGGTTTGATTTTGAAATCGAATTTAAAATTTTATGTGTGGAGTTCACATCTTTTCTCATAAATAATTTAATTTTTTCAAAATTTAAGACAAAAAATTTAAAATTAAATTTTATCTAATCATATTTTAATATAAATTTTTTATTTTTATTTTTAATTTTTTATTAAAAATTATTTTAAAAAATTTAAGATAAAAAATTTTAATTTAAACTCTATTCAATTATTATCTTAAAGTAATTTCTTATTTCTCTTGAATCGTACAGAATTTTGCTTAAAAGAAAGATTGAATACAGTTGTAAATAGAAAATGCAGTTTCCTTTGACTTGTTTTACCCTTCATTTTGCTTTATCTTTTCTTTGTACGGTTCAGATGTGGCGATTCGTCAGGACCATTCTAATTTGTTGTCAAAGAGGTTCACAGACGCTCCGTCATTCATTAATGAGCAAATATAGACCACCAGAATAGAGCCTCTTACAATTTCTCTCACTAAAGTCTCACTTCTCTGCTATTTTCACAGGGAATAAAAGGTGAAAACAATTGGAGAACTATACAAAATACGTTTGCAATTGTTCTTATTTGTACGTAATATGTGACATAGGCTCGAATTTTTAATATCAAGAACAAATAGTAAAACAGAATTATGGGAATAATTACAAATTTTAATTAGTTTCTGACGCTATTTAAATTTAAGTTGAGAGGTTCGAGTCACAATTCGGTTTAAAAAAAAAGAAAAATTGGCAAAAAGTTTTGGTAAAAAATGGTGACATTTATTTTAGCCTGTTTGACAACTGGAACAATTTTTTTTGGCAATATATTATCATTTAATTTAATTTGTGATTTTTTCTTTGTAAGCAAAAACCTTTAATCATATGTGGATTATATTCGTGAATTTTAATTGAAATACTTTTGTCGTATTAAAATGAACTAATATGCCAATGCTGTAAAATAGCACACTTCAAAGTTTGAGGATCAAATTCTCTAAGGCATCGTTTGATTAATAGTACGTGAAAATAATGTGTAGGAATTTAAATTCTAATAAAGTGAATCCGCAGATTGCGATTTCAATTATATTAGGTTATTATAAAATTAAATTATTTTTTAAAAATTTTGCTTTTGAAAATGATATTTATGAGTTACATAATAATGATATAACATTTAAAATATAGGCTTGTAGTAAATTTAATTAAAGTTTTAGGTTTTATAATTTTTGAAAAAAATACAATATGTGGAAATATACAATTTTAATTATCATCGTAGAAGGAGTGATAAGAGAAAAGGATGAGTGAGAAGGAAGATAACAAATAAATAAAAAAATGCAACGTGAAGAAATGGTTTATTAATTTTTTTATTTTTTATTATCTTTCTAGTTGTTAGATTTTTCGAGAAAAGAATTAAATAATCATATTTGAGTTTTTATTTTCTAGGATTTGAGTAATCATAATTTCCTTGAACAATTAAACGAGGCCTAAGTTAATAAAATCCCTTTGTTCTCTTCGTATAATAATTGGGTGCCATTATACATTTTTCTCATGCAAATATTTTTCATATCATATCAGTAGTTTCAAGTCTATATTAGGAAAATTATATACCTTTGCTTAAGAAGTCTCACGTGTTTAGGTTTCTATTGCACATGATTATCAATTCAAGGAATAGTCACTGCATTATCAAAGAAAAGTCTGCTACGGTGTTCTCTTTTTTTTTTTTTTTTTTTTAATCTTCAAAGGTTGGTAGTTTTCTAAATCATGAATTAGAAATTTGCAATTGTCTGAATTAATTTACTTTAAAATTTTATTTAATGGTGAACACTATGCATCATAGACCTTTCTCTTTCTCTCTATTCATGCAAATTCAATGTGAAAAGTCTTTTATTTATTGAAAAATGTAAATGCCCAAATCAACCAATGCATGTATTTTGCCTCTTTTGTGTAATTCTGTTAGTATATTTAACTACAAAGGAAAAAGGAAAAAGAAAAAGAAAATTGAATAAGAATCTTTTCCTTTTTATAATACTCATTAATTCCAGCAGGGCCGAAAGTCATTCCTACTAATCAATAAGCCAAGACCTCTTTCATTCGTGAGAATGGAACATCCCAATCTCATCCCTATACCCACCAACCCATCCCTTTCCCACTGTTGAAATATTCTTTAATTAGGTAAATAATAAATACCAAAATATTACCATTATTGAATACGCAAGCAGATTTGATAACAAAATGCAAATTCATTTCTTTCCCTAAACCCTCCGCCCATTTTTCATCAGTAAGGAAATTTATCGTTAGAATGTATCGAAATATAAATACACCGACATTCATATTTTGAAATAAATATTTTTTAAATCTAAAAATAGTTTAAGACATTAACATTATAAAAATAAAAAAGTCGTGACTATCTTATTACACAGTATTAGATATATATAGATATATATATATCAATAACCCAAACAAAAAAAAAGAAAAAAATTTACCTTACTCAGTAATAGTATTTTTATTTTTTCATATTATCGAGAATTAAATATTTGGTTGCTTCTTAAAAGATAGTAGCAGTAGAGTATATTGATTTGACTCGTTGTTACGTTAAGAGGGGTGAAAATGCAAAAACCTTCAAATTGAGATATCACTAGGACTGTCAATTGGGCCGGGTTAATCCGAGCTCGGCCCAGCTTAGCCAGTTTTTTGAGGGCTGAGCTTTTTTCGGGGTGGGGCTGAGCCGGGCTAGAGCCTGAATTTTCGACCCGTTTGTGAATCGTGCCGAACTCGGGCTTGGCTAAGTTCGGCCCGTTATAAGCTCGGCCCGATCATATATCTAATAATAATTTATAATTATATATTATAATTTCTTGATATAATAGAAATTTTTTGTGTATAATACTATATTAATGTCATCATAACTATATAGATTAAAATTTTATGTGTTTTGATATAAATAAATTTGTTTATATTTCACTTTCAAAAAAATTTAATGTGTAAAGTTTTCACTTCCAACACTTTAAAATTATATTTTAGAAAAGCAATGTGGTTTAATAGTTTTAATTCTTAGCAGATTTGGCAACAATATGCATGTTATTCAATCATATAGTCTATTTATGAGATTGTAACTACTTATTGAGCTTATCATAATTCTAAGGATATTAAGTATTAACACGAGTAAATGCGTAGAGTATGAATATTATTACCTTTACTAACATGTGAAATATAAATCATATGAAAGAAGAAGATAAGATCTTAGCATAGTCTTCCAATTGATTTTTGCACTTGTAATTTAGAATATTCCAAAGTAAATATTTAGTTTTATAAAATAATATATTCTACATATTCACTTTCGTAATTAATATATTTAACTAATTTCACAAAATATAATTTTTTCACTTCTCAACATAAATTTAGAAAGAGAAGAGAAAAAATTATTAATTACTTAATGGTTAATACTTATATTATATAACTTATAAGGTGATTAGTAAAGTGATTAGTAAACTTTAGTATTAGCCCAATATCTTTTTAAAAAATTAATATTTATTATTAGGGCACATTATAAGATTGTTTTTTGTGTATTAATAACTTAATATGCATTCAAAATATTAAAGCTAACTTACTATCACAGTAAACTCGGTGGTGTATCTTTGCAAATTTGGTTGATTCTCTATACAGCAAACACAGTGGTGGTGTGTTTTAGTGCTTTGGTGCCTAGTTTCATCGTTGGAAATTCACTGATTTCTGGAGTTATAGCCTATAGGATCATTCTTCCTATTTTCCGGTTACTTCATATTGAAGCACGACATACCAGATTATTAGATTTTAATGCATTATATATATCTGTTTAAATATCCATTTGAAGGGTTCTTGATTTGATAGTTTGGTGCTCCACTTTTGTTGATTTGTCTTGGTTGGAATTTAATGTGGTTGAGATATTGCTACAATACTTTATTTTGCTATGGTAGTTTGTTTTTGTTGATTTTCGGATAGAGCGTTTGCTTAGTTTCAGAGATATTGTTTAATAATATATACAAATTAGTTGAAAGTCATTGCTTTAGACAAGTATTAGGGACATTAATTTGTGAAAGGCAATCATAATTTGTAGTGAGAGGATAATTTGTGAGAAACAATAAAAAAATAAATATCGATATTTAGTGTCATTTCGAAAGTTTCATTGACATTTCATAAGAAATGAAAGCTCGGGCTCAACATTTGTGAGCCCGTTCGGGCTGAGCCCGAGCTTAGGTCGGCTCGGCTCGTAGAGCCCAATCGACAGGTCTAGACATCACATGAGAGAGAGAGCACTTCATTCAAGTGAATTTGGATCCGGTCCTGCACGTCCTGCAAAAAGGACGTGCAGGACCAAATATGGACCGTTGGATCAGATGTCAAATCTGATCCAACGGTCCATAATTTTTAATCCCTATTTATATTTTTAAAAATTTGAAAATTTATAAAATTTCTACAGCTGTTGGATCAGATTCGAAATCTGATCCAACGGTCCAGATTTGTCCTGCACGTCCTGCAAAAAGGACGTGCAGGACCGGATCCGGACTGCATTCAAGTCGTGGGAATCTACGAAACCGTCGCTCACGTCTACAATCATCATCGTATTAGACCACGTATTACTATAAGATATTACTGTCCTAAAACCGCAGATTGTAGAGAGAGGGAGCACACAGCAAAATTTTATTAGGGGAAAGGAAAAGGAAAAGGAAAAGAAACCACCAAATCACACCGTCCACAAGAAGTCCTAAACCCCAACAAGGCCAAGAGGGGAAGGTCAGGACCAAGAGCCAAAACAGCGGGTTATGATAAATGCAACGTCTAGAGAGAGAGAGAGAGAGAAAGAGGGAGATGTGTAAGTAGTAGACAGAAGACCTCGCGGTGCCTTGAAGTGTCGTGCATGCATTTTGTGCATCTGTTTGCTTTGCATGCATACCCGTTTTCTCTCTCTTTAGAGGGGGGATACATATCTCTTCTCTACTCATCTGCTTTCTGCCCTTTTCTTCCTCACCTAAACCCATCACCTCCACCGCGGACGACGGCCGTTACAATCAATCCCCTGTCTAAAGCCCAACTCTTGCCCGTTTGACTTTGCCCGGACGTTCTCGTTTCCAGATTCAGTTCTATCTGGGATTTTTAGGCTCTTTGGTACAGAGGAATAGGTGTTTGAGTTGTTTCGCTGCTTAATTTATGTGCACATGTGGACGTCCATTTCTTTTATTTAAGCAAGGTGAGCTGTAGAGTGTTGTTTATTACTCGTTTTGGTCGTTAATTATTTGGGATTTGTTTGATCTGGGGTCAAAATGTTTTCTTGATGGGTTTCTCTTAGGGCTTTTTCTAACTTAATTTTGGTTCTCTGTTGGGTTTGCTGATGAAGATTTTGGGTTTTAGGATTGATTGCTGTTTTGGGGTAGAATGGGGACTAAGATTTGCATGAATGAGGCGTGCGGTACGACGACGTCGTCGGAATGGAAGAAAGGTTGGGTCTTGAAATCTGGTGGATTGGCAACGCTTTGTCAGACCTGCGGGTAATTTCAAATTCCCAATTCTATCCCTTTTGCTATGTTGGGATGTTGGATTTTCCAGCTATATCTGGGATTGATTTTTGTGTTTCGCTGGCAGTTGGGATTTGGGTTTTGATCCCTAAAATCACTCTCATGGGGGATTCTCTGTTTTGTAGGCAATCTGTTTTCGTGGCTGACCTCTTCACCTGCTTATGCGACCCGCATTTTTAGCCTTCATAAAATTTTCAATTCAATTCAATATATTCTTTCTAAAGTCTCCCCCAAACCCCTACACCCAACACCCCCCTCCCCCCGGAAAAAAAAAAAAAGTATCTTTGCTGATTTTCGGGAAAAAAGAAGTGATTTTGCCAAAATGCCTTTTGGATAGTTATTGCCATGTTAGTAAAATTGACATGCATGCTATTGTAAAAAAGAAATCACTTTGAAAGATGCCAGATATGTGTAAAACGGAATGACTGGAAATCTTGATTATATAACTGGCTCAAAAGGGTGCATGTAAAATGTAAACATTATAGTTGCTCCCATGAAAGAACCATGGGATCCATGCCATATTTCTTCATGAAGCTGAGGTTGCTCTTAATTGTTTGATAATGATCACAGAGGTTCACAGCAATTAACGAATACTCATGTACTAGTCACTGTAGTGTTGCAACTATTAGTTTTCTCCGGTGATTTGATGAGCTGATATGATAATTGTGATGCCCATATGTTCCGTCAGAGATGTTTGAAGAAGATTTGTTTCATCCTGTACATCATTTTGGTTGAGAGACTGAGCTGTTTATGCTTTCTGGCACTCTGCCTGCAATTTACATGAAAGAAAAAAGCAAGAATTGGAACGCTATTGTTTCATTGACAGCAAGAAATACATATCTGTCCTTTGGTTTGTGCGTTTTCATGAGAAATTTATATTTTAGTTCATCTTTTTTTTTTGAAAACTATTATCCTTTTGCCTTCTTATGCTTCTGATTGATAATCTTTGTGCCTTCTCAAGTGATTGTCTAAGAGGAGTTTTAGATGCTTCTGATTTTCTTATTTGCATATGCAACTATGTCTTAATGATCATCTTCTTTGCCTTGCTGTATATGTGGATTTCTAGGACTGCTTATGAAAATATAGTGTTCTGCGACACATTCCACCTGGAGGAAGCTGGTTGGAGGGAATGCAGAATATGCAGAAAGGTAATGAAACAGCCTAGTAGCCTTAAATTGTCCTTTTCCTTATCTTTCTGTAGAGAATTGTAACTGAAACTTTGGTTGCTAGTGTTTTTAGTTTACTTCCATTGTATATTAACACTCTTATCTGACATTGGTATGACAGCGTCTCCATTGTGGATGCATAGCTTCAAAATTTTTGCATGAGTGCCTAGATTGGGGAGGTGTAGGCTGTATAAGCTGTGCAAAACGCCTGGAATCTCACTCCATAAGACCTGCACAGGTAATTGGTATCTGACATTTACTTCACTAGAAGTACTTGCCACGCCATGCATGCATTTGGTTCTTTGAGAGATCTGGTTATGTAGCATTAATAGCTTTGTGCACTTCTGCAAATTACATTCATGCTCTATCATGAGTTGTTCATGCAATCAGATTACAAATATTCTTCGATTATTTGCTTTTATCATTTTCTGTTCATTACCAGTTGGAACTTTGCTTTGTATTTTCAATTATGCACCAATGATAGTGCCTTCATTTGAAATAGAATATCCTTGTACAGTTTGGAGAATGGGCTTCAGAGGTAAGCTGTATATATTAGCTGTAGTGCCACTGCAAATTCTCAGTTTCTTAAAGAGAAGGCATTCCAGGTCAAGAGAGTGACATTATTTTTGAAATATAACATGACGAGAGGGAATGACTAATTCTATATGTTGGATGTGAGACTTACAAATCTTGTTTTTTGGGTATAGATCCCTGGTGATGAGATTCCTAATGGGACATTGACTGAAGATGTTCAACCTGCTATTGCGAATGGAATTGACAGCAGAAAGTTTGATAAGGGCGGACTCATGCAGATAGGCAATGCTACGGATGTAAATGGGCCCAGGCAGCTCTTTGTATCTCAGAAAGATGAAACAAGTGCGTCTCTTGGGCAGATGAAAGGAAAAGAAACCATTCCATATGGTGAAGTTAATGAATGCTTTACTAACGTCAACCAGCAGTCTGTTGGATCATCTATGTTTGTCAGTCCAGAACAGAGTAGATCAAAACAAGGGGTTAAAGATGTGTATGAATCTTTGGCTCAGCCATCTCTGAATTTCTCACTTGGCACTCCTTTAGGCAGTTCAAGTTCTATGCTACCTTTTCCTGGTGGGGGTGCTGAAGGAAGTGAACAGAGCAAAGGTTCTAGTTCCCAACAAGGGCAAAGGGCTCGCCATATTTTGCCCAAGCCACCTAAACCTGGCCCCACTACCAGCTCTGAGCCGAGCAAAGGCCTAATGCGCGTTGCTAGGCCTCCTGCTGAAGGGCGAGGCCGGCATCAGTTGCTTCCTCGTTATTGGCCAAGAATTACAGATCAAGAACTTCAGCAGATATCTGGAGAGTATCCTTGGTAAATGGTTTTTTAACCTGCGTTTCTTTTATATCAGTATCATTGATTTGCTTACACCTTCTCGCTTGTCATCCATGTTTTCACATCCGTGTTTCCTTAACTCTTTTCAAGTTTAAAATCCACCATTTCACCATTGTTTGAGAAGGTTCTCAGTGCTAGTGATGCTGGACGGATTGGTCGTTTGGTTCTACCAAAAGCATGCGCGGAGGTGAGATTTTATTTCTCTAGGTGCTTTATCTCACAACTTTTAGAACTTCAAAAATTCTCCTCTACTCCCTTTAACCCATTGATATCTCTGCAGGCATACTTTCCAACCATTAATCAGTCAGAAGGTGTGCCAATAAAGATACAGGATGTAAAGGGGAAAGAATGGACATTCCAGTTCAGATTCTGGCCAAACAATAACAGCCGGATGTATGTCTTGGAAGGGGTTACTCCTTGCATACAGAATATGCAATTACAAGCTGGCGATACTGGTATTTCCATAGACTTGTATATTCTTCAGATTCAGAATTTTAGATGCAGTGTCTTGGAATCAGATTATGCTGGTATCTCCTGTGTTATATTTCTTTGGGATGGGCAATGGGTTTCATTGTCCTCTTGATATGTGACAGTTGATAATAGGGAGTTCCAATTCTCCTATCTAAGGGTGTCTAGTGAATTGAAAATTCAATAGTGAAGAATTCAAATATTGTGTGAATTTTACAAGTCAAGTTCTCATTCATTACTTAGTTGAGTTTTTCCCTTTTGTGTAGTGACATTTAGCCGAAGTGAACCTAGTGGGCAACTTGTTATGGGTTTCCGAAAGGCAGCAAACAATGAAGTGCATCAGGTCTAGCTTCCTAGATTGTTTTATTTTCATAAAGTTGTGTGCTCTTTTCCCCTGGCTCATCAGCCGACTAAAATATCCTTAATATCCGAATGATCAGGAACCACAAACTCCTGTCCTTCCAAATGGTGGTTCATCTGGAGAAACTTCATTTTCCGGTGCTAGTGATAATATGGTTACAGTAAGTGCTTGCCCTAAATATGTATATCAAGAAACAACTTTCTCACTATGTTGCTGATCTTGACACTTAACTGTTATGGAAATTGGAAGAATGGCAGCCGGACAAGTGAGGAGAAGAAGAAAACCCGAAATATAGGGCCCAAAAACAAGAGGCTTCTCATGCATAGTGATGATGCCTTGGAATTGAGAATCACATGGGAAGAAGCGCAAGAGTTACTGCGCCCACCTCCTACTTCCAAGCCAACAGTTGTAATGATTGAGGATTTTGAATTTGAAGAATTTGATGTAAGTACAGCATCCTTTTTACTTTCAATTTAAAGATTTCCTTGTTCACTTTCTCGTTATCAGTCTGCATGTCTGTACATTTTCTTTTTCTGAGATGCTCAGATGATAATATTATTCTTTATCTTTAAAAGGAACCACCAATTTTTGGGAAGAAGACAGTATTTACTGCTCATGCTTCTGGGTAAGGATTTTCAACATTTTGTTCATAAGGAATTTACTTATATCCTCCACATTAGATCCATTTTCACTAGTTGTGGTATTGTTTGAATCATTATCATACTCTGCTTTCTCATTTCTTCAAAATTAAAATGCCTTTGTTGCTGAAAATATAGAAACTACTTATTCAGGGATCAGGAACAATGGGCGCAATGCGACAATTGCTCGAAATGGAGAAGGTTGCCTGTGCATGTTCTTCTTCCTGCGAAATGGACATGTGTAGATAATATTTGGGACTCGAACAGGTCAGTGAACTTAACTCTTTCCTGTTTCCCAAATTTTTTTCTCCAGGTGTAGTAGTTTGACAAGGTAATGCTCTTGCTAAAAACTCCATTTCTGTATAGGATTAGCTGAAAAGTTGCTGCTTGTAATTCATGTACTTCTACCGATTGAAGAAAGCTAAGACTAGTTATCCCCCTCTCCTTCTCTCTTCCATTTTGCATGAAAAAGAAGTGAGGTGTTGCTTTACCAAGGACAGAGGTCCATAGCTCTTGATTTTATCGCACTTGGCATTGTTACAATTGGAACTTGGAAAATATGAAGGTATTGTTATATAATTGGGAATGGGAAAAGGTTCTTACACATTATGCCTATAATTTTCTTCCAGATGTTCATGTTCTGCTCCTGACGATATGAATCCTGGAGAACTGGATGCTCTCAATAGAGCTAGCAAGGGTATGAATGTAACGCCGTCTCAATCAGGCATTCACCTTAATTTATTCTTCTGTCTAATATTCATTGACAAAATTTACTTTCTTGACGATATATTTATGTTGAAATGCTTCATATGTTTTCCCATTTTTGTGTTTTGATTAACCACATTCAAAATGAAAAATTCCTGCAGTATCAGACAACATTTCCTAACAAGTTGTAAAATCTGAAGACATGCATGATGTGCAGATATTTTCCTTCTCTTAGTTTATTCAAGCCTGCAAAAGCATTTGAACACCTCAGAAGTTTGTCTTCGATCTTTCTACTTTAGATTTTGTTTGGCAATATGAAGTGCAGGAACATGATAACTATCTATACTTCTGTTTTCTGCATCCTAGATAGAGAACCATCAGATGTGAAGCTTCATTTTGTAGATAGTAATATGTGTTATTATTTCTCTTAAATATATTGAATTTGAGAGATAGGAATCATTCTATCGATGCTTTCTGTGGAAATCAATTTTTATTATTTTGAAAATGGTGAGGTGAGGTGAGCTGAGGTTGGGTGTATTTATTAACCATTGCTCATCCTATTTAATGTCAAATATAGGTGCAATACTTGCATCGAATGATTTAACAGAGTTTATTTTCAAATCATTTATGGTATGAAAGAAACATAATAATATTTCTGCGCTATACAAATTTCAGTCTCTCACTTGAGAATAATTGTTGGTGTATTTAGTTGTGATGTATGCTATCGTTTCTGCAATTGTTTTCTGTGGACATTTGCACAGCAGTTCATATCTCCTTTGCTTCCAGATTTTAAGAGGCGTAGAATAGCGGAGAGCAACAAAGCTGCCGAAGACTGTGAGCCTTCTGGCTTGGATGCATTAGCTACTGCTGCCGTCTTGGGAGACAATATAGGCAGCTTGGCTGAGCGTTCAGTTGGAGCCACTACAAAACATCCTCGGCATCGTCAAGGGTGCACTTGCATTGTTTGCATTCAGCCCCCTAGTGGAAAGGGCAAACACCCCCCAAACTGTAGGTGCAATGTTTGCTTGACTGTGAAACGTCGCTTCAAAACACTAATGCTGCGTAAGAAAAAACGCCAGTCGGAACGAGAAGCAGAAATGACTCGGGGAAAGGATCAACATCTCCCTAAAAGTATATCAGAAATGGAAGGGACAACTGGACATGCAGTGCTGCAGATAAATCAGTCGGATAGTGAACGAAGCCTAAATGAACGCCAAATGGAAGTGGGAGAGAGCAGCAAGGGACAATTGGACCTCAACTGCCATCCTAGTCGCGAAGATGACATGCTAGCCGAAGCAGCAGCTGGACTGAACATGGCAACCCTTATGACAGCTGCCAGCCTTCCGTTAGATATGTATTTAAAACAGAATGGGCTTTCAAACTTGAGCTACTGCTTGCTCCCAAATGCTGCTGAAGGTGACAGAGCCCTTGTTGACGAAGCAGATGATGAGACTGAGAAGAAGGATGACGATGAATAAGCAGCCTGAAGCCAGCTTGACCGGTGATAAAGTTTTTGGTGATATTACATTAGTTAAGATTATAGGTTCAAAATATGTTTTTTCCTTTCTTATGGTAGAATAGGTGCAACTGTTACAGACTCTCAGCATAGTCCATATTATAAATCTTGACAGTTTGGGTATAGTGGTTTTATATAATTATAACTTTTTCTTTTTTGGAGAAATTTTTGTTTTTGCTCAGCTAGTCTGTGAGAAGAATGAAATCTCAGCAGAGACCGCGGGGGCTGGGTGTTCCCGCACTCTGATTCTTGAAGGCTTTGGCACTAACTACTTGCCTTGCCCAAAATCTCTAGTTGTCATGTCAACATGGGAATCTTAGGTGTATAGGCGTATGTGACCTGTCAGGTTGCTTCGACCCGGAAAGGATAATCTGGTTTTGCAGAATTCAATTAGGTTTTTTTTCACTAATAAAAAATATATTTTTACAGAATTCAAAAACAAAAAAATATTTCAAATTCAGACTTAATCAAAATGAAATCTAAGTATAATGCCTCATCTGGCGTCAAACATTCTTTGTTATATTACTGTAGAAAGAAACCGATAGATAAAATATGACGCTAATAATGTAATTAGATAGAGTTTCATTTACAAATTTAATGTGAGATTTATTTTAAATTTTATTTAATTTTTTAATAAATAATATATTTTTATAAAAAATTATTTAAAAAATTTTCAATCAGAAACTATATCTAGAGAGTTAATTGAACTAAGTGAGTTAGGCTTTGTTAAGTTCGAACTCGACCCGATTAACATTATATGAGCCCGAGTTTGGTTCTTTCGAGTCGGGTTCGATCTCGGATCGGTCCTAATTTAATTTTTATATAATAAAAATAATTTTTATAATATAATATATATATATATATATATATATATATATATATATATTAAGAATTGGGACTGAAATCGAACTGAATTTATCTCAATTCGAGATCGATCTGAAATATTACTCGGACTGAAAATATCAGTCCGAACTCATAATTAAACGAGCCGAATAAACTGGGTTCGGATCAACCTACCTTAATTAACAGTCCTAACTATATCCGATCTCAACGTTATTTTGTGAATTTAATGAAAAGGATGGTATGAGAAAGGCCAAATCCATAGAGCTGTATTACATTTTTGAAGCCAAAATATCCTCGTGGATGAGAATATCTTAATTTTGACGAAGGCAACGTTGTGTACAACACGTTTATCCTTAATATTTCCAATTCCCAAATAAAAGCCAAAAAATAATCAGCTGTGAAATACCATATAAGTAGTATATTATTGTCCGGCCATGCCTCTGTCTTACATCACGATGGAGAATTTTGGCACTTTGACTTGGTTTAGTATGACATCATCTCAATGTTTGCAATCCTCATCACACGTGGCCAATACTTTATAATAATCTGCATCCCCACCACAATCTTCAAAATTATGATCCCTCTTAAATTTTATATGTCATTAAAATTTCCTCTTTCGCGGTCTTTTTCTTTTCTAATTTGGCTTCCTCAATAAGGGTTTCCAACATCATTTCTATACCGAATCATCTATTTTTCTCATTTTCTTTTTTTTTTCAAAACCTATTCTGCTAAAAACTGAAATTTTGTAGGAAAAAAACTTCAAAATGTTTAAATTTTTTTTAAGACGTAAAATTAATAATATCTCAATCTTTCTTTTAATTTTTATCTGTCTATACATATGAGTTTCGAATTCTCTATCGAAGCATAAAAGGATCTATGAAAAAAAATATTATGCAGTATATTCGATTTAAGTTTTCTAGCATGTAGAGTTTCATCAATATTAAAGACATTTTCCTTGGACAAGTATCCGCTTGGCCAAGGCTCCATCTTATGCGCCATTAGACTCATTTTAGTAACTTTACATTAGTGGAAACCTCATTATGTATGGTTAAGCAACGACTACGAGTGTCACTGCCAGAATCGGCCTTGAAATAAGTAGTGTTTCATTGAATGTTCCCAAAAGCCAAAGGCGACGCCCTGTGCTTTTCTCTCAACACTACAATTTAAGCCCAAAACTCGAAATTTTTTTGGCTGATTCGATTAACTCACATCAACTCTAACAGCACCTAGAATTGAATTTAGGAAATATATATAGTATATACACATCCAGAAAGAAGTCCACCGTGTGCCCTCTAATTGATCAATGTAGGAAAATTTGTTGGAAATTTCCTGGTTTTTACATGATCTTCTTGATCATCTTCCCCTAATCCAAGAATCCCATATTCAGATGTTGTCTTGTTCTGCATTTCCTGACCGGCCTGGTAACTTTTGGCTTTTTCCTAGTGTCCCTTCTTGCATTACTTATATACAAGTACGTCCCATTCTGCATCCGAAACCTGCTTCTAAACAACACAGGTATACCCAAAAAGACTGATCGTTTCTCTGAGGCGTATCTATGGGGGATCATTTACCAGCAATAGCAAAGGCAAGAGGAGAGCTCGAGGAGTTGTATTCTGGGATTCCTGATGACTCCGTGAACCTCACCTTTCAAGACTTAGCCGAAGTGAGGCCACAAAATGCTCAATCTGAAAAGAAAAAATCTCCTCATATGAATCCCATCGCCGAAGCCAACCCAGGAAAAGAAGTAGTTTCACCCTTAACCAAATTGCCCAGCCTCGATTTCAACCGAGCCTTGGGAGCTACGTCAAGAAGTGACCATCCAATTCACTACCAAAACCACCATCTTAATCAGAACCATCATCTTTCCCATGCTCACCATGTCAATGATCATCGGAGTTCATCTCTAAACCATCACTTGCACCACGGGGGGCTTGATCATCAAGGCGCAGCTGGTTTGCACGGCCACCGTCTTCACGGGATGGATCATCACGCAAGGCCGTTTAGTCACAGAGGTGATCATCATGCAGCTGGAGGATTCGGACATGGAACGGGTAATAGCATGGCCTATGATGACATGAGTGGCATGTCTATGGCTTCCATGGGCGGATTTTCTGAAATTGGCGGGAGACGCCGACCGGGAATTCCTCACTTCAATATTTGCACCGTTTGCAGTACCTACATCTATATTTTCCGACATCGTTGCCTGGTAAATTAATCTACTTTAGTTTTATAAATGAAATTCATAATTAAATGTGTACCAACTTTTTAAAAATAAATAGAAAAGTAAATATTTAATTTTGAATAAAAAGTGTATTCTTTTAAAAAATTATGTGATTTTATTTAAATTTTTAAAAATATTCTTGAAGTGATTAAAATATTAAAGAACCTACAGGTCTGCGGAAGAGTGTATTGCCGGCAATGCGTGGGTATTGGCATGGGACAGATGACAGAAGGCCGGAAATGCATCGAGTGTTTGGGAAGAAGATTCAGCCAGAGGTACTTCTTTTCTTCATTTTCTATGTGATCATTTTCAGACATGAAACTTAACCAAACAAAGAATGAAGATAGGCTTTACACTATATCTAAATATAACTCTATTTGTCCAAAAAAAAAAAACAATTAACATTTAATTTTGAATAAATAAAGTATATATCATATTAATAGCAATCGAATTTTATGAGTGTAATTGGATAAAATTTGATTTTAAAATTTTTATTTTAAACTTCGTAAAAATTAAATTATTTATAAAAAATATAAATTTTATATTTAAAATTTTAAATTTATTTTTAAAATAAAATTTTATCGTTGAATTGACCCGTGTTGTCCTGCACCTCTGCGGAACTAATGTGTACTTTTGACTCAATAGCCAGCAGTAACAATTTCAAAAAGAATAAAATAAAAAGACTATAAAAGTTTATTTTAAGTACAGTAAATAAAATTATAAAAAATATTTGGCCACTTTTAATTTTTATTACTTTTCATGTAACAAATAACTTAATTTTTAATATAGAAATAAAATATATTATCACCTTAATTTTTAGAAATCTCTCATATTTAAAAATTGATAATAAACATGCACCTTTGTCATTACAAACTTTTCTTCCTTTGAACCTTAAAATGTTTACCGGAAATTCTTTATTTTTTTCTTTCAGAAATGTCAAAAGAATTCTTCTTTACTGACTAATGCGTCCAAAGATAATTAATTCCAGGAAAGCTTTGCTTCAATATTTTCCGCAACTACTGATTTTGCCGTCTCTAATGGGACAAAAGAGGTCTTTTTTATCGGGTGGCAAATACTGATGGTTTTGGCATTTGTTTCTTGGGCACGACAATTGCCGCAGGTACATTCAAAAAGCAGGACAAATAGGATGTTGCATGGGATACCCCAGCATGGTGAAACAACAAGAGCTAATGTGGGCCGAGAAAGGGCCGAGGAGGAGCGGCGAGAATCGACATTGCCGGAGCGGGATGCCTCCTCTATCAAGGAGCCCCACCCCGACCAGGCCACAGACTCCTAAACACAACTCCAATTCCTTCGTCATGAGCTCCCCTTATTCCCCTTACTATTCACCTACCAACCACCCTCTGCCTTTCTAGAAACCAAAGCCTATACTATTCACCCACCAATCACCATCTGCCTTTCTAGAAACCAAAGCCTATCTTCAACTTCACCTCTCATCGTGGAGCTGATAAGATTTTTTAAGTCGTACATGTGTGCAAGTGATCATTAATACTACTACTTATTATTTTGTTCTTTGAATTTGGCAATACATTTTTAGTGTATTGGATCCCCCTTTACTGTTACTACAATAAGAAGTTTTTTCTTTCTTGTCTTGTTTATTTCATGATGCTGTAAATAACAATGCACTTGCTCTGATTATGTGGTTGCCTGCTATTAAGATTGCATGCCTTGTGATCTTAATCTAGGTTCTTTGTAATACTCGCCCCAGCTTTGCTGGTCGAAATGTTTTTGAGAGACTGGACTGTTTGGTACAATCTTGAAATATTAGTGGAACCAAGATGTATTAGAAGATACATAGAGGATGTAACAGAACAGAAATTTAGATTAGAACATTCAGTTGATGGACTAGACCAAGTAATCGAACATGGAAATATTCTGAAAATTGTCGAGGCAGACACAGTACATGTGTTCCAGAAACCAAGGAATAGAACTAATATTCTGATTAAATTGCCTAATCGATAGTGCTAATCGTCTGATCCATCGTATATAGGCTTGTTACCTCGTTCTCTCTCCAAATAGATTCCGGGTTACTTACAGTAGAATCTGCAAAAACAAAAACTCGTCCTCTAAACAGGGATCAGGACCTGAGGGAGTTATCAAGATTTAAGATTCCTCCTGCAGACTGTAGTGGCCATTACTCTGCATCAGCGCTGCTGGTAGATTGTTGACATAAGAGCTGCCGACAAGTGGGACACGAAGAATGCGAGCCTAACCATGTGTCTATGCATTTGACATGGAAGCCATGACTGCATCTCGGCAAGATCCGTACTCTCTCACCTTCTGAAAATTCACCAAGGCAGATGGGACATTCTGTTGCCGCAATGTTGATTTCTGACTTGTAAACAACCACCGGAATTTGCTTCAGAACATCCTTCTTTAGACCGGTACAAGCCAAACGGCCAGCTATATCGTCTGCTGTTTCGATTGCAAATCTTCTGCTACACCGCAAGGCACACCGGACTATTGAATTTAGCCCCAGAGCACATATTAACGCGCACAGCAGGGCTGCTAGAATTATCACCATATTGCTGTCGAAACTCGAATCTCCATTCACTGAGCTACCTGTCTGATTGCTTAGAGGAACTGGACTGTCCCCGTTGAGGAGGAGACGAGGAAGATGACTTTGATATCTCACCATACCTGATGTCAATCCAACGACCAAATATCAAACACTTTTACTTTGAGATCACTCTTCGATGGCAATAGGCAAACCAAGTCCGCCTCTTATTCTCTTGTTGCTGCATCCTAAAGTTGTATCTGAGTCCCAAATGTCTCTATGAACATTGAACTACTAGAGAACTAAAGTGCTGAAATATGCTTTATGCATGCTTCCATGCGAAGACCGATGAGTTTAAGATAAGTACCAAATAATCAAGAACTGTTGGCTTCATTCACTTGAATTATACAGAGAAATTAATCGCCAAAGTGACGAAACAAAGTCTGTGTTTAGGCTGAAACCAGAAAGTGTTGGAAGGATTCCAACAAGATAGAAACATAGAAAAAGCAGCTAGTTGGTCTCATGGATAAGGACGAGGAGAATCAATAAAGAGTTGGGCAGTGATTGCAAAATGGGACCAAAGAGATTGATCAATGTTGGCCCGGTATGTCCAAATTGAAATTTTTAGAGAGGAAAGAGAGAGGGAGAGGGGAACAGTTTTCTTTACCTCATTTTCACCATTCCTGCTAGAGGTCCCGGAAATGGGAAAATTCTTTATCGTATTAATCAAGCATATATCTACGCATAAAACGTTAAGGTCACGACAGAATGATAATTTAATTAGTTATTTTTTATTAAGTAAAAAAATTTAAATTTGATCAGCCTCTTAATATTTTTTATAATAATATTATAATTTAAAATTTTTTATTTTAAATAAAATTTAAAATAAAAAATTTATATTAAATTTTATAACTTGTTTAAATACATTCATAATAATAATGCCAAGTGTCACCGAAAGAAACCGGAGGAGGGATGAGATATTTTTGTGCCCGTCGATTTCTAAGTGAAAGATCTCTTTCAATTTGATGTGATTTCGGGCTCACAAATCCCTCAATTAATGTCACAGAATCCAAAGGATGCAAAAAAACGGCAGCAGCACAGTAGTACTCGCTCGTGGTACACCCCCAGCTAACACGACACAACATGACCAATAATGCAATGCCCTATTGCCGGTGTATTCTGTCCCAAATGGCATAAAAAATAAATGGTGTGATTGTATAGAGTTTGATTTTGAAATTTTTTATCTTGAGTTTTGAGAGAGAGAAATTTTTGTAAAAGAAAAAGTAAAATGTGAAATAAAAAATTTGTATTGAGTTCTGTGTGAAAATCAATCTTTGCATCAAATATAGCGCTGCAGCCTATACACTTTGGGAGAAGACCAGTCATTTTCATTATGATGTGCATTTGGACAGAATTTTTAACTTAATTAAAAAATAAATTTTTATTTTTAAAATTTTAAATATAAAATAAAAATTTTGTAATAAATTTTAAAATATGCAAAATATGTTCGTAACAAGATTTACAATACGATAAAAAGAATTAGGAGAAACAAAATGTCATCCACCAAAAAATCGCCCGTGAATTTTGAGCTCAAATTTGACTTTGACCTAACATTCACGGTCAAATGGTCAAACTTAACCTGGACACGAACATTAGGACAATCTCATTTTAGTTCCTAATATTCCTTTAAACATCAGATAGGTAGACTTACTTTACCGGGAAAGTTTTGAAAGCCCTACTCAATTTCCAATTTTCATGATTCCTTTCTCCCTTGCTTTTGATGATGAACTCGGTTAACAAGAAAACCCCCTCGGTGTCGTATGCATCCATGGAGCGGACATTTCCTTTCAAAAGGTACCACAAGCAAGGGGCTGCGTTACCAGAATTGAGGTTTGGAACACAAAATGCCCATAGCAATGTCATTGTCGACCCCCTGGAATGCCGCTCCTCCTCCAGCAACGGTGACGTTGGGCTTGAAGTTGATGAAGATCTTTTCTCGATGTACATTGACCTGGAAAAGCTAGAAGAGCAAGAAGGAATTGCTGGCCACAAAGACAATGTGTTTGTGAATGGAGGTGGATTTATCGTCGAGAAAGGAGATGATGGTGGCGGAAGGAGGCGGAAGAGGAAGGAGAAAAAAAATGTGAAGAATGAGACCAGGAAAAAACCGAGGCGCAATGACCGGAAGACCTGTTTGAATGATGGAGGGGTTTCGGAACCAAGAAAGGCAATCCTTGCGGAGGAGTTGGCCGAGCTTTGGGCCGTTAATCCTAGACGTGCTCGGAGGTATTAGAACTCTTACAAGGAAACTCACTGCATGGCATGATTCAAACTTCAAACCTTAAAACTATCATGCGTAAATTAATTACAAATCCGCTGAAATTATTGGTTCGAATGATTGTGTTAAATGTACCCTTCGCTATTTCCTTTCTTTTGAACTCAGGATTATGGCAAATAGACGATCTGCAGCTCGCTCAAAGGAGAAAAAGGCTCGCTACACGTTAGAGCTCGAAAAAAAAGTCAAGACACTTCATGCCAAGACGATGACACTCAGCTCTCAACTAGCCATAAACCAGGTTGTATAACACGGACTTCTTCAGAGAAAACCCATTTCTTTTCTTGTTTTCTGATGAAGTTATTCTTTCTTACTATCTGATTTAGGAGGACATAACAGACCTTGTCGCTGAAAAGTCGGAACTCAAACTTCAATTACAAACCATGGAGCGCCAAGCTAAGCTTTATGATGGTAATATTGAACAAGCATGTCTATTTAATCTCTTTTCCTTAAAACACATTCTTCCTCACACAAGAAGCATTTGAACCCAGAATCCTGTTTCAGGGCTATCATCTTAAAGACCGGCACAAAATCTAGCCTAATTGTAAATCTAATTCATGCCTTCTAGCTCAAAATGAAGAACTTCAACTAGACATCGAGAAGCTAAAGACTGCAATAGGGGAAACAGACTACTCTGGCTGGCATAACAAGGAAATGAATCACGTGCCTCACAGCCTATCAAACTCCGATTTGGAACTTCCTCAGCTTCCGACATCACCAATGTCCCAAGCGAAGCTGCTGCCACCACTTCATAGCTCTCAGATCAGCACGTCACCTCAGTACTTGCACATACCAAATTCAGTCAACCACAAAAGTATTGCAGAATGACCCCATTGGGGATTAACAGCAGAATAGAACACATCTCAAGAAATGCAACTATTCCACAGCAATGATATTGGTGAACAGCGTACTAACTACAACCAATGAACTGACTAGCTTCCGTTAGACAATCGCATTTGGATCTATTTTGTCTGACCCTGCAAGAGGAGCATTGCATGCACTCTCTCAACCCACCGTTTCCTGGCAAAGATCAACTATACAAGCCAATCTTTCAAGCAGTCGAGAGTTACCTTGCACGGATCCACATTTTCAGTCATGTACATACATATGAACTTCATTTGCTTTACAGATTCTTGTCAACTAGGAACTGGGAAGGCTAACCAGGAAACCAGTGCAAATGAATAAGGGATACAAAAACAGAAATTTGTGCAGTCATAAAACTGAAGAACGACTAATTAACAATAACTGAGTTCTTACGATTACCTTCTCTCTCTTTCTCTTGAGAAGGAAGACGCAGCTCGTTAACCACATGCTCCGAAGCATCCGATCAATATATTCAGAAGTTTATCCTAAAAAACCAAAGACAGGCTTCCTATTTCCAGTTGTATCTTCTCCACACAATTTGAGCACATATAGTTAAGTCCATAGTATCTAAATGGTTTTTCTTTAAAAAAATAAAGGTGAAAAAGAAGTATACAGGACAAAAGATTTGGAAATTAATAAAAAAATCAATTGCTATAGGTTACAACTTCGGAAACAATTCAGGTCTCTTGCCTCATCTCAGAAGTTTATCCTAAAAAACCAAAGACAGGCTTCCTATTTCCAGTTGTATCTTCACACAATTTGAGCACATATAGTTAAGTCCATAGTATCTAAATGGTTTTTCTTAAAAAAAATAAAGGTGAAAAAGAAGTATACAGGACAAAGGATTTGGAAATTAATAAAAAAATCAATTGCTATAGGTTACAACTTCGGAAACAATTCAGGTCTCTTGCCTCATCTCAAACTATGATCACCTTCCCCAATCTTTACAAACTTCAACCATTTCTTGCAGCAAAACATCGAACCATCCTCATCACATAACTCACTCAGTTTTCTAATGAATTAAACCTAAAGCTAGACCAAACGTAAGACTTAGTTTATCAGGAGGGAGAAAACAGGAGATTGGGAGATCTTAAAAGCCTAGGATTAAACCTCCAAATTCACCTATGCATTAGTCATGAAGAAGTTTGTTTTGTCAGGAGAGAGAAAACAGGAGATCGGGAGATCCTAAAAGCCTTTGACAAAACCTCCAAACTCCCTTATGGACAAATGCCACTCCTGAAAGACGCTAGAATGAGCTACCAAAGGTATCGGCCAGAACCATTACTAATCACGCTGTCAGTTTATGTACAATGGCTAATGTGCAGTATGTAGTGAAAGACAAAAGTCAAACAGACCACTTATTCGACCCTCCTTCACTGGTCAGTCAGATGATATTCAAGAGAACCCCAAGCCCAATAGACATCAAGGTAAATGAATGTGGTTTCCAGTAGCATCAGAAGAAAGATTTGACACACTGCAAATGTAAAGCAATGAAAGAAATCCATAGAAATTTGAGAAAGAGGAAAGCTAATGAAACTTGATAGCAGTACCATATCCCCTTTTCCAAAAAATACATAAGAAAACATATAAAAGACTCTTCCTTTCAACAAAATCATAATCCAGAGGACAAAAAGTTCATTGGTATGACCAATATATACAGATATTTCTTGTGCTCTAAAGTTGACAATTCAACAATTTTATAGACGGAAAAATAAGAAGAGTTTGAGGTATAAGAAGACAAAACTGTACAGAGTATACACCTCTTACAGTTACACAGCAACATAAATTACATCTAGACTGTTATATACCGTGTCATGTTTCTCCACTTGTCCTTCAAATCAACCTAAAACAAGTCAGCTGGGAAATTCAGTATTTGCTCTAAAGCAATTGTTAACAAGACAAGATTCTCAGAATATTTACCTCAGTTCTCTCCTCAAATACATCACGATAAGAATTTAAGATGAGCTTCCAGTTTCCACTTCCATATCTTCAATAGGAAGTTACAAAAAATGAGTAAAAAGTGAAGGTTTGACATTGGTAAATGTAGAATAGTTGATGGAGAAGATGGAATGCTAAAGGAGGAGATAATCTAAAATAATAGCTAGTCAACTAGACGGAATATAAGCAAGAGAGAAGGCAGTTCATACTTCTGTACAGCAGATCTCAAAGTGTCTTCTTCCAGTGTACTCCATCTCTTTATTTTTCTCCTCTTCACCAATTTGTTAGCTTCGTATTTCTTCAAAGGAGAAACCAGCCTTTTCTTAGGGCTAGGCAACTGTAACCTACTCCCATCTGGTGAAACTTCAGGCGAGCCATCAATAGAATCATCCCACTTCAAAGAAAATTCACAAATTCTCAAATGTGTACATAAATTTTCACATCCCAAAAAAAAAAAAAAACTATACCCAGAGAGAGTTAAAATTTGAATAATCTGAATCAACTTGAAAAATGGAATTGACCAACCAATTATACATAAATACAGAAAAGACTCAACGTTTATCAAAAAAACTATACCCAGAGAAAGTTATAATTGGTAATAGAGTCCCCTCAAAACTTCACTACAATTTGAATGACCCGCAGTTTTCAGTTGTCAGTTCTCTTGTTCTCAAGAATTACTGAGTACAAATGAAAGTGATTTCTAACTTTCAAGAACCAGGCACACTTCCGCACTGCTAAATAGAAGCTTATGGTGGGGCACTTGAAGCAGGCAGAAGCCAGAGAAAGAGAGAGAGAGAGACAAAGGGGCAGCATTGTAGGACAGAGAAAGCAAGAATTAAGAAAGACTTGGAGTTGGATGGGGGAAGATTCGAGGGGCAGACAAGCAACCTATGGTGCAGCAAGAAGAGAAGAAGAGCAATGCGTCTGGAGAAGGAGAAAACAATTTCTTGTTTTCCATTTTTCCCCTTTTTCTTTTCTTTTTTGATTATCCCCCTTTTCTGTAGACCTTAGAACTAGAGTGAGGGATGAGTACACCACCCCTGCTCCAGTCTAAAGGGTTAGAGAAATAACCTATTGATCTTACTAAACATGAATAGGAATTAGACTTAAGGATTTGTTGTGTTCTTTGCAACTGATTCTCCTAATTTCCGATCCAGATACCAAAAGAACGAACAAATAAATAAAATAGCAGCTGCTTTTCATAGTTGCAAATGCATTTTTTTTGTACTTCAGAGATGGTTCATATATAAATATATCATGGGGGATGAGCTCATTTAGCCAGAGAGACAACCAACCACATGCATTTACTCAAATACATTAGAAGATAATATTCACTATTCATTATTAATTTTGCACATTAAATTTCAGGCAGATTGGCATATTTGAATCAAAAGGAAAACTAATTTTTCTCCAGGAGAACAAAAAGAATAACTATTGGTTGCAAAACTATAGGAGCAGTTTCTTGGTCACGTCAGATCTGAATATAGCAGATAAAAAAGTTATTAACGTGGAGAACATATAATTTTCAGAGTTAATATTCATATGTTTGGGATTTCCGTTAACAATGCCAAGTGATTATCATTCCAACCCTTAAATGGTGGAATACGTCGGGAAACAACATGTTGAAAAATAAGGTGTTTGGTGATTAACCATTGATCAGAGGACCAACAAAGACAATGGGTGAATTTTGCAGCAACGAATTCCACATTCTATTTCTAGTAATCACATTTCACCTTCTTGAACAAGGATGCTTATGGTGAATTAAAACTTGAACCCACAAAACATCAGAAGATTATTTCTGCCTTTACAGAGGTACAGAGCTGAACAAATATGTTTACTTGAAGGAACAAGATCAGACTGCACAGGTATAAATTATTACGATGAAGAAATTTTATCTACAAATTCTTATGCTAGAGGAAGTCTTTGATCAATTGCATCCGGTATATGAGAGAATGTCGCCAGTACCATCATCACAGACATTAATGGGTATGGAAGAGCTCTTTCTTTCCCACTTTTTTGTTGGAGTATATTAAAGCAGATAGGATATCTCACAATCATTCACCTTAAATTGCATTTCTGGAGACTTGGACTTATTCATAGAATCAAAGAAAACAAGTTGCATACACGTATGAACTAATTAACAGGTAATTTGTCGCCACGGTTGCAGCCAACATAATCATTTTAATTCCTCTTCATAACCAGCATAAGAAAATCCTCAAGAATTAAAAAATGATAATTCAAACTATCAAAATAGCATGATAAATATTCATCCTAGTACATATGATAACTGCAACGAAACAAAGCAAAAGGCAAACTTAGAAACCATTATGCAGCTTATCATACTTCATATTAACCATTATGCAGCTTATCATACTTCATATTATAATTTGAAGAAATCTAATTTAACCAGGTAATCTAGGACATGGAATGAGGCAATGAATGTCAGAAGCAGAAAACTCCATAAAGATATACATCACAGGAAGTTTGTATGCAATAAATTGACAATCAATGAATAAATTAAGTTACAAGATTATTGGCTATATTACCTCAAACGTACGAGCTGTACTGTTGCGTTCCATTAAGCTGGGTTTGGGTGCATTGTTCTGAACCTCCTGGCAATGTCTACTTAGATCCTCTCCATTAGCTTGAACAGCTCTGGAGCTTTCAGCAACATGAGGACCATCTCTAACTTGACTTTGTTCCATCGTCACCTTACTAGTATTTCCCTTTTCCCTGAGAGGGAGTAGAGTCTCAGCGAGGTGTAATGCATCTGGAAGAGGGTCCTTTACAACTGCTTGAAGCTCCAAAGAGCTTGACCTAAGAGCTTCCTGTACTTTATTTACTTCAGGGGTAGGTGGCAGATCATGGTGTTTGCATGAAGGGTCGACTACACAATTATCAGCATCAGCAATCTTGGCTCCTCTAGACGTGCCAGATAGAGAACCTCTGGGGCGTTTGAATGCGATGTGCTTGCGTCTGGAAAGAACAATTTCTTTGTGCCCTTCTAAAAGAGGGGGAAACCCATTGAACAAATAAGCCAATTAGCTGCAAACTTATAAGGCAAGCTTAGCTATTACACATTGATGTTCACATAGAAACAAATCAATTTTCAGAACCCAGGACTTGTTAGATCTGACAACTTAGGTGCAACATTACCAACACAGGATAAGAGAAAGCCAGCAGCATAAAACATAATGGCGTTGCTCATAAAAACGGACAATGGGCTAAACACCAAAGCATGAAGAAAGGAAACTTAATCTCCTATTTTACTGCTACACAAGGCAAAGCATCTTTCTATCAGCAACAAAAAGAAACTTAAATTTAGCCGAAAGATAAAGATAACTGGAAACTACAGCTGCTGTAGTGTTCAACTGCACTTCAAGAATTCAACTGCAACCCAGGTTAATTGATTAGTTCTTATAGCTAGCTCAGTAAATCAGCCATTCTGAACTGAATAAAACAATAAGCACCTGGGTTTCCATTAGAGTGACCCAATTCTTGATCAGCGGCACTTGGCAAGTTCTCCACTTTGCCCCGGGCTTGGCGAACATCACAGAGAAGTCTCCTCAATGTATCATCTGTCCTCACCGTCTGGGCCACAAATTCCAGAAAGGAAGGCTCCATCTTTCCTTTTTCTTCGTTAACATATGCCCTAACCGCCCCAACCACATCCATTCCTTCACTCCTCTTCAGCACATTGTCACAAACAGTCTCCTCCCAAACGGCCGCCTCAATCTCATCCTTCCAACTCAACAACTCCGCTGATATTAGCCCCACCTTCTCCGCCTTCTCCATTTTGCACACCTTTCCCCTCCATATCCTCTTCACCGCTTCAAAATACTTGAATTTACTATCAACCCCTTTATCGGCCAAAAACTTCACCGTACAAACCACTGCTACAGCACAATACGCAGCCTTGATGGACCCAGAATGCTCGTCCACGCCTTTCTGGAAATCCAATTCCTCAATTTGCTCCAGGAAATCGAGAATATTCTCTGAAACGCAACCCTTGGAGATTTCAAATTCGATTCTACGTAAAAGAAGCGTTCTTTTGAGACTCGAATTGTCGTTTGGTAGAGGGAGGACATCAATTAGGGAGTTCAATAAGCGGTTCTCAAGAGGCTGCCGAAGTAGGAATTCTAAAATCCACCGGCCAATGTCAGCGTCGATATCTACGTCCATATAGAATACATGAACTGAAACTCTCTTCAGGGAAGAAAAAAACAAAAAATAAATCCAGAGCTTAATCGAAGAAAATGAAGAGGTTAGGAGATGATGTGATTTGTGAGGAATTTCTGTTTTAACGTTACTTCGCTTTCCCAAGAAAAGCTAGGGATTTGGGGCAGCGGAACCAGAGGGATTCACTCACTGAGTCCACGAGCGGAGAATTCAGGTAATTGGCGTGCCGGGAAGTCTTTCCAGTGTTTCATTTTCCAGCCTCTTTTCCTGACTCCACTTCGTGCGGGATAGCCCCTAATTTAACCGTCTCCTGTATACACACTAAACCCAAAAAAAAAAAAAAAAAGGTCTCCAGTATTAATTTTATGGTATTAAAAAAATATTTTCGACAAAATAAAAAAATATTCTTCTGCCTGCACAAAATTGGCACGGTTTTACCTAAAACACAAAACACAATGTTTTATCAATATCATATCTCCATTTCCCATTTGAGGATTGGATGAGGAATTCACAATCCTTTGAGAATGTGGAAATTTGTTGTATTGACAACTTATTTTTCTTTTGGTGCATGTAGAACTAATATAAAATTAAGTATTTATATTATAAGCGGTTGATAAATATATTAAAATTTTATTAATATATAATAAATTTTAATAATTTTAATATTTTATAATTTTTATTTTTTACTTTATTTTTAATTTTTAGTATAACAGCATGCCAAAACTATACAGGTGCCCAACATAGGGGCCTCTTTGCGGGAATGGTATCCAACTTGGGTGTCATTCATACAAAGGGGAATGCTCAATTTTGACGCTGCCTACTATGTTATTATTAGGGAATGTCAACGTATCTAAATGAGTCCGCAACATTTTGTTCCGAACACGATTAACACTCATCGGTACTGGATCTGATTCGTTTACTCAACGAGTCTAAATAAGATGGATTCGGATTCGACTGTATAGGGTCTCGGTTCGAATTCGGATAGACTCGATAAAAATTTTAAAATAAAAAAAATCTAATACATAAAAAATTTTTAAATAATCGTTGGATCAAAATATATCGAACGATTATTTAAAAATCAAGTATATAAAATATTTATTATTAAAAATTTTAATAGAGTTTCGAGTCTAAAGGGTCTGGAACATTACATACTGTACTCATACTTGATTAGGATATGTATTATCGAGATTAGATCCGAATATAAATATACGGATCCAATATTATTTAGGCATATCTGAGTAAAACTCGACCTATTAACAGCCTTGATGATGATGACTGAGTTAAGCGCCACAACCTAGGGTGCCAGCACCCAAGCTAAGTGTGTCCTCACTTTTTGTTTCTTTAACAACAAAATAATTTTTAATAAATATTACTTTTTTCTGAATTTGTAGTTATTTGTTTTTCAATTTTTTAAAATTTGTTGTCAAGAATTACAATCTAATTACAATTATTCAAAATTAATTGTATATTTTATTATAATTAATAAAATTTAATTAATAAGATTGATAAACTATCAATATTAGTTATTCACTCATATAATACTTGTCTAGAAATTGAGAACTTATATGAAAATATTCTCATAAATTGTCTCATAATATCTCATCATCAAATACTCTATTATTCAAAAGTAAAAAAATCAATACAAAAATATTAATACTAATTAATAATAAATTTTTTAAAAAATAAGAACATTATTAACAAATAAATACTTTATTTAATAAAATTCTTAACATAATAACAAAATAATTAAATAACCAATAATTCAATTAAAAATTAAAATAAATAACTCTTAAATAAATTTAAAAAAGAAAATAAAATGATTAATTGAAATAAATTAAGTAAAACAAATAACTGAATAAGTACATAAATAAATAATACAAATAAATAAAATAAATTAATAATTAATAATATAATGTGCAAAATTAAAACAAATAAAAATTTTTGGCATCTAACATATGTAAATTAAAAATTAAAAATTTATATTAACTAAAATAATTAAAATTTATAATATAATTTGCAACTTAAAATAAATAAATAAATAAAATTTGAAAAAATTAAATAAGTAAATATAATCTATCTGGTGGCGTAATACTCATTTTTTTTAAAAGAAGCAAATTTTAATATAATGTTTAAAGGATTAATCGTTAATATTAAATAAAATTTATTATATCAATAAAATTATATTATGCTTAATATTTATGTTGTAATAATATTTGACTAATCATTATTCTAATCCTTTGGATGGATGGGATGGAGAAACGATTTTCTCAAAGAAAATGGGAAATGAAAAAAGATGAAGCAGTCATTTTTGCATTACCAGAAGTTTTATTTCATTTCATTTTTAACTTTTAAAACCACTTGAATATTCTTGACTTTTAAAAGCTTCAAATTAAATAATAAAGTTGTTCTTTTCTTTTGCTTTTTGGCTAAGTGGTTACATCAGATTGCTTCTAATTAAAAAATAATAAATCCCATTTTTATATTGGTCATCACTACAATGAATCTAATCAAAATTAAAAAAAAATTAAAATACATTATCAGACATTACCATGTATTTATCTCCTCTATTTTCTCATCGCCTTGGTCCTTGGCCACTGCAAAAAAAAAAAAAAAGTTTAAAATTGTATAGATATATATATATTTTCAAATAATTGTTCAAGACAATACATGAGAGCAAATTTGTCATTTTCATCTATTTTTTAAAAATTTTTAAATCTTTTATGAATGTTTTTATTTTTTTAATTCTTGAAATTTTTTTCTAATCACTTTCATTCCTCATATAAGAGTGTTTAAATGACTAAAAAAAGTTTAAACGAGAGTGTTTGAAGAACTAAAAAATAAAAAAATATTCATAAGATATTCAGATTATGAGTCTAAAGTTTTAACGGTCAATTATTTTGATATTTTTAATAAAAAATATGCATTTTTTCTTTATTTCGAATGTACTTATTCTATTACATACTGATTTATTTTTTTAATATTAATTAAAATAAAAATTCTCACAAAATAATTATCCTAATGCACCCTTAGACGAACAAATAAAAATTGTTAGGGACCAAAATATTAAAAACATTCATAAATGATCAAAACAATTAACACCCCAATAAATTGGAGTTGAAAATGTCAAATAATATATATTTTGCGCTCTCAAAAGTAATTGCAATATTTTATTCTCATAAGTAATTAGACTGGGTTTTGAATGCAGCGACTTTGCATTTCGCCCGTTCCCTTGCAAGTACTTCCCAAGCTTCAATGTATTTGGTTAAGCTTCGGATTCTAAAATTAAAAATAAAATTTTTATTTTGAATTTATCTTTTTCCTTAAGAACAATTTATTTTTTTACAAAAAATAACCAAAAACACATTTTTTTATAAAAAATATACCTATGAGAATAATTGTAAAGACAAACATGCCGTTAGCCATATTTTTCATTTTCAAAAAAATTACTCTCTATCTATAATTTAATTTACTAACTTTATCATTATTAATTTTTTAATATCTTATGTATTAGTGAAGTTTAATTTTTTTAAAATTAAGAAAGTTAATAATAAAAATTTAAATAAAATATATAATTATTTTTTAAAAATATATATTATATTATAAAAAATACATGAATATTTTATTGTGAATGATTTAAACAAAAAAAAAAACTTATCACTACTTTATTATTTTTTTATCGGCTTTCAACGGGTAGATGGTTATGGACAGGCTCGTGCCTTTACGTACTGGACGCCGGAGAACCGAAGTCCGACTTGCCGTTATATTAGAATCTTTGTGCGGAGGAAACGACCTACAACCCTCAGTCTTCTCAAGTACACTGAATCTAGCCGCAAGAAACTTTTCGCCGCTCGCTAAATCGAGAAAGAGGGAAGAAGAGGTCCTTCGCGCATCAAATTCTCTCTTATTTCTCCCTCTCTCTCCCAATCGGAATAGAATGGCCGTCGGCGGATGCACTTTCTCATCAGATGACATAGTCGTGAAGTCCCCGAACGATAGGCGGTTGTACAGATACATTGAACTGCCTAACGGCCTCTGTGCTCTGCTGGTTCACGATCCCGAAATTTATTCTGCCGGTGATGGTGCCGAGGGTGGTTCAAGAAGCCGGGAAGGAAGCGGAATGGAACTGGAAGACGACGACTTCGAAGATGAGGATGAAGAAGGTGGTGAGGAAGGTGATGGAGAAGAGGAAGATAGCGAGGAGGATGGAGACGAAGATGAAGAAAGCAGTGGAAAGAAGGGCGCTACTGAGAAAAAAGTAAACTTTATTATTTCCTTTGGCAAGGGTTGTTGTGTTGTTTTGATGAAGGATAGAATTTACTGGTGGAGTTAGGACAATGGTTCTATCGGCATTCATCTTTGTGAGATGTCGGATATTGCAGGCAGCGGCGGCATTGTGCGTCGGACTGGGCAGCTTTGCAGATCCTTATGAGGCGCAGGGTCTAGCACATTTTCTCGGTTTGCTTCTCTTTCTCTATCTGTTTCTTCTTTTTTTCTTTGGGGGTGGGGGACGGGGGGTAAGGGACAATGGCACGGATTTTGACATTATCTACTTTTCAGTGTGGATTAAATTTAACATTGTCTACATATGGATTGGAATTTAAGATGAGTCTAAGTGGGAAAAGTTATGGGCAATAGGCCAGAAAAGTTTTTCCTGTATCGACTTGGGATTCGTAGTGTGGGTTGAACTACACTGACCTTACTACAAGATTGCTCAGATCAAGGTAAGGCAAGACTGAAGCTTGTTCACGTAATTTAATGTGTGGGTCGGGCACAGAAGCTAGGGGCTTTCATATAGTTAACTGTTGTACGATCTTCTGCCCAGCTTCACCATGGTTTTTTTAATCCAAACTTGCTTAGGCGTAATAGTTCCTGGATTTAGGGCCCTTGTGCATCTTATCCCATGCAGGTTTCTGCATCATTTTTCCTTAACTTCAAAATGTGCAGTCTTTTCACTTCAAGAAGTCAATGGAGCTTAGCGGTTGGTTACAAAGGATAGTTAAGCGTGCTTATTTTGTATTATTATTATTTTCTTGTTTGCAGAACACATGCTTTTCATGGGAAGTACTGAATTTCCAGATGAAAATGAGGTGTGTTGTTCTATATTCCGATATTTCTCTTTTAAATATATTACTGGAAGTTCAATTGAATGCATGGATAATGTGGTGTGTGGTGTCTATTTGGTTTTCCTCAACTGCTGTCCTTTACTTTGCCTTTCATGTTATGCTATCTGGTTTAACGTGATAGCTGATGTACTGGTCAAGAAAAGTAATTGGCCTTGCAGTTTGACTCTTTTCGTTGCTAGTATGATAGTTATTTGTCAAAGCATGGAGGTTCCTCGAATGCATACACGGAAACAGAGCATACCTGCTACCATTTTGAAGTTAAGAGAGAGTTTCTTAAAGATGCATTGAAAAGGTAAATTACTTTTTGGTTTATCATCGCTAGTAATTGCAGATAGCAGACTTCCTTTCTGTATGATTATGCCAAGTAGCTATTTCGGTCCCCACTGTTGAAGGATTGAACTGTTGATAGACTGTGAAGGTAGTAGATCTTTTTGCTCTCATTTTCAGGTTTTCTCAGTTTTTCATTTCTCCACTAGTGAAAGCTGAAGCAATGGAACGGGAAGTACTTGCAGTGGACTCAGGTAACTTAATATTTGTACAAATAAACTAATTTTAAAATGTCATTTTAGTCTATGAATAACATGTTCATGTATAAAATAATCTTTTTAATTAATATTTTTCTGCTGGCTGTTTTCCTAAGGCTAACTGGTAAGCCAACATGTCAATATGGTCACAGAATTCAATCAGGTATTGCAAAGCGATTCCTGCCGGCTGCAACAACTACAATGCCATACATCTACTCCTGGTCATCCTTTTAACCGATTTTTTTGGGGTATATTCATCTCCTCTTTCATTTGACACTATGTGCTATGTATCTGAATTGGCTAATACTTTTCTTATGTTAAAGGGAATAAAAAGAGCCTGGTTGACGCAATGGAGAATGGAATCAACTTGCGGGAACAGATCATGAAGTTATACAATGAGAATTACCATGCTGGATTGATGAAACTAGTTGTTATTGGGGGAGGTAAGTTACTATTTTTCTTCAGACAAAATGTTGAGGTAATTGTAAGAATTTGTCCTGTCCTCTCAATTCACGTGTGATTAAGTTTCAATTTCCATTTTTTTTACATGCCTTTATCTCCTCCCATGGCCTGCTGATGAAAAGGGGGGGAATACCTTGAAAGTTGGAACATGGATATTAGTTACTGTTGCTGGTGCACTTACTTATATAGTGTCAAACAATCATGTCTGCTGCTATGTTACTGTGGAGGTGAATTTAAGGAGTTAATAAGATGATTTAAATGGTATTGGTACCTTGGTAATTTTCATTGGATAAAATTGCATGTAACTTGCTGGGTGTGCCCTTTGTTCCAGTGAGAATGGGTGAATGTCTTTTGTTGCATTGATGGGTTAGCAAGATAATGAGCAGAAACTTGCTGCTTTTAGCATGTAGTTACTGAATAAGACTAGCATAGTGGTGATGAGATAGTTGTTATTACTGAAGGGACTGTCATTTATGATTTTTTAGATAAAGCAGTGTCCTACTTAAATGAATATGTCATGTCAGGTGAAGTAATTGGACAATTTCTCCAAGAATACTTAAATGATGGACCTTACTATATTTGAAATGTTATCGACAAATATTGATTTCTTACTAAAATGTTTTTCTCTGGTTTGTGGAGAAGCGGAGACCACTTCAGCTCAAAGGAACATATTTGTCTCTGTGTGCTGTTCTTCCAAAGATTGGCCTTTGGAGAAATAGATGTTTCTCAATGAATACTGAGATGAAAAGTTGCTCACTTTGGGAGCGCAGAAATTGAGCTCGGGCGATTCAAATTTCATAAGTAATTGAAAAGGACTCTAAATCTATTCAGCAGAAAAAAAGAAAAGAACTCTAAATCTCTGCTTTGGTGCATTGAACTGCATCTACTGCTGAAGCAAAAATAGTTCTGGTAATCGTATGCCATATACTTAACCCCCTTCTTTTTTGCCTGTGTCACAATAAGACAAGATGATATTTACATTAGTCTGGTAATTATTACCATTTAGGAGGTATGCCTCAAGGTGTTGGCTGGTATAACAATGGAAGTGAACTCCTAAAGAAATAAATAGTATCTTTATTCGTGGGCTTCATTTCTGCAGAGAGTCTAGACATTCTTGAGAGTTGGGTTCACGAATTATTTACTGGTGTCAAGAAAGGATCTCAAGCAAAGGCAGAACCAAGGTTGGAACTTCCTATTTGGAGAGCTGGAAAAATTTATTGGTTAGAAGCAGTTAAAGATGTTCATGTTCTTGATTTATCATGGACTTTGCCTTCTCTTCGACATGATTATTTGAAGAAAGTTGAAGATTACCTAGCTCATCTGCTGGGGCATGGTAAGTTTTGAGCTTTTTATTGATTTATTTTATCAATGGATCTTATCATTTTGAGAATGGGGTACCAATGCTGAATGCTTTCCATTCTTGGGCATGCATCTTTTGTTAATCACTTGTATGTCTGCTTGCTTTCAGTTCCATTGTTTGACAAGCTTGATGGATAAGTCCTTGAACTACCTGTTTTAGAGTTTCATTATAATCAAATTAAACTCCATGTTAGGACAACAACAGCGGGGATGACATTGTCTTCTGAAAATAATTGGCTAATCAGGACAGACTTAGGGTTTATTTGGGTTAGGCTTCTGTTTGAAAATTTGGTTTTTCATAAAAGTGAATTGTTTGTGAGAGAAGAGTGGGACCTTGAATCCCCCCCTTTTTTTTTGGTTTTTGGTCTTGGGGATGAGAGTCAACATAATCCAAATATAGCCTTATTCTTGTTATTAAATATGATAGTATTCCTGTCTGATATAAAGCACATGCAGTAATATGATACCTTGGCTAGTTTCTTATATTTCTTTTTCTTTTGTATTTTTTACAAATTTTTGAATGCATCATCTAGTTGACGCAGTATTACAGTCAAATTGAGCAACTCTCCATTTGGTTAAATGTAACCTCCCTTACTGGCCTGGATATATCAATCAAATTCATCTCTTGACAATATGTTGCAACACCATTCAGTAATCTTGAGAAGTTCACTTCAGCTATTATTGGTTTGGAAGTGTTTTTTAATCCTACACTGCCTCAATTAACTGGGAACCATTTTCTCAACATAGTTCCTCCCCTTTGGGTATGACATACTGTATATGATTAGGATCTTCGGTTTCGTTAATTATTTCTTGTGGCTGAGATTCTGGCTCGTGTTGACAAATATTCAATATTTGCTTTAATTTGTGTAACTGGTTGACTGTGATTGCAGAGGGCAGAGGAAGTTTGCTTTTCTTCCTAAAAGCCAGAGGTTGGGTAACTTCTATTTCTGCTGGTGTCGGGGATGAAGGAATGTACCGGTCCACAATTGCCTATATTTTTGGCATGTCCATACACCTAACAGATTCTGGTTTGGGAAAGGTATGTCTGTCTTCTACAAAGACCGGAACAAAGAAGGAAACGTAACTGGAGGAAAAAATACGCCTTCTTCTTTCTGCTAAAAGTGTCTGTTCTTTAGGGCCAGCTACTGTTTTTGCTTTTGATAGTCTTGCTTTTTTCATTAGTCATGTTGAAACATGGTTTCATCAAATGGAAGCATAATGATTTTGTGCTTAATAATTTTATTGATGAAAGGATTATCCTAAAGCATAGTCCCGACATCTATATGGAAATTATTCTCTAGTACTAGTAATCCCATTACGGGTATAATATGATTCATATTTTATGTTAACTGATGAAGTGTGTACTTTTTTATATTTGGTCTTTGGTCCTTGCTGTTCTTTCCTTTCCTTCTGTTATTAAACATGCACTTCAAAATAGGGCAAGTGCTCAGATTGACAATAAAATCCATCCATGTGTACTTTCATGAAAGAAAAAGTTTAAGCTTGCAAATAACCAAACATAAGACTACCTATGCGGAAGGGTTAACCTGATAGAGGGTTTGCTCCCTGCTTGACTAACACAGTTTTGAACCCTAGGCAGAACTATGGGGTATATTTACCACTAGAACATGCTAGGCATGCCTGGCATACATTCTTTTGTTGGACCAGCTTGAAGAGGGTTGCACTAGGCAAAGCCTAGGAACCCCTCAGCCCTTGGCCAAATGCAAAAACCGGGAAAAAAGAAGAAAAGATGGAACAAGAACGGCACTGTTGCTTTTCTGTGATTGCTCTTCAGTCTTTTAGAAGGTTGTGATGTTGCCCTCCTCCAAACAGCCAAAATTAAACATACGGATGCAATACTTGAAACCTTTCTTGTCACGTGGAAGACCTTCCAGAAACCTTGAATCCCCACCTAAGTAATGCTTCAATATTAACATGCATCATCCAATGAATCCCAAAGTAGTTGAAAAGGACAATATCAAACTAGAACTTTCTTTGTTCTCGAAACTCTTTGCTCATTTTGAACTCAGTTGGCCACACCCTTGGACTTTTCTTAATCCGTCAGTAGTACCAATTCTATTTAGCTCCTGTCTGCAAAAATCACACCAAGGGAAGAAAAAGAAAAAGAATAACGAGCTTGTTGGGCTTCATGACCATAGCTCTTGGCTGGGAAATCTTCCCCGTTGGATAGAAGGATCTTTTAGACAGCTTTGGATCGACATCATTCATCGAGTTAAAACCTAGTTGGTGTTTGTCCCTACCTAATACCTTGATCTAGTTCTCCCTGACAATTGAAATCTTTTCATACTTCCGCAATGTGCATAAACTGCTTTTGCATGCTTATGGTCATTGTATATTACCCTCTTGTTTTCCATCTTAATTTGTAAAGCGAATCTTGCAGATATATGAGATAATCGGCTTTGTTTATGAATACATCAAGTTGTTGTGCCAAGTTTCTCCCCAAGAATGGATTTTTAAGGAGCTCAAAGATATCGGTAATATGGACTTTAGATTTGCAGAAGAGCAACCTCAGGATGAGTATGCTGCAGAACTTGCAGGTATTACCATTTTGACCTTATGCAGGCTTCTCTTGGTTTCAGTTTGAATTTTCACTATCACTTTGTAGCTTCCCTACCAACTGAAAGTTTGCCTTAAAGCTTCTTGAGTAGTTCTGTATAATCATTGCGTATGCCCTACATGTCTTGATCACACATTTTATGCGGTGAGTTCTTTTTTCATTTCAATTTTGTTGGGTTATGTTACTTGCTTTTATTAGATTAGTAGGTATGGAGAAAATAACATTCAGATTCTTACTGCTTGGTTTTACGGTTACAGGAAAAAACTAATTATGGTTTTAGAATGACTGATTCTTTTTTTTTTTTTGAGAAGTTTATCATATTTCGTACCTTGAATAGAACTGATATGTTATGGGGAAGAAGCTATTCCTGTTCTTCTCTCACCACAGTTCCTCTCTGCACAAGTCCATGTTTTCAATTTTTACTTTGATTGTTCTGTGATTTTAAGTGGATTGATTACTTGCTGAACTAATTTGTTGAGATATAGATGTGACTAAAAAATTTTCCAATTGCTGGTGGAGTCGCAGAAACCCGATAGAGTTCATTCACTTCTGGAAGATTTTTTCCCATCCTGATTGAATTGTCTCATTCAGTTCTAAGAACTTGAACTTCTCTGCAATGAGCTATCCATTCTTCTATGCTTTTTCTTATTGTTTCTGGTTGGAATATATGTTGTTGCAGAGAATCTGCTTGTTTATCCTCCAGAACATGTTATTTATGGTGACTATGCATACACAATTTGGGATGAGGAGGTGGTAAAACATATACTGAATTTCATGAACCCACAAAACATGAGAGTTGATGTAGTGACAAAGTCGCCTAAGAAGTCACAAGGTGAGTTCTAGTGCTCAAGTATTTAAAACATGGATGAAGCTTGTCATTTTTTTTCATTTGTTTGTTTGCAAATTTAATTATATGTTTGTTTCTATTGGGAATAGCATGCTAGTTTCTCTCCTGAAGCACCAAATTTGGTGGTTGTTTTTCTTCATCTGTAAGCAGCAAAGGCACAAAGTTTGATGAAGGAATATAACATACTAGTTTTTAGTGTACTGGCTCCAAGGGTTTGAAAAGACAAAAGTGGTCCATCTTTCCACCATTCTCTAGTTTTACATCTCTCTAATCTTTTCTTGGTCACCTTATTCATTAAAGTTCAAGGACAAAGTTTATCTTCTTTTTTAAAATTGAGGATGGTGGCTCTTTGTGTCTTTATTCTGATGGATTTTTATTTTGCTTTTGGCATCCTGCAAATGCTAGGGAAGTAGACCTGTTAATTCCTTTTCTCTCTATCCTTCTCAGACCTTCAACATGAGCCATGGTTTGGATCACAATATGGTGAAGAGGATATTCCATCTTCTCTAATGAAATTATGGCAGGACCCTCCACAAATCAATGCATCCTTGCACCTCCCATTGAAGAATGAGTTTATTCCACGTGATTTTTCCATCCGTGTGGATAAGTTGTCCTCCGAATTGGTGGAGGTGCCTATACCAAAATGCATACTTGATGAACCCTTAATGAAGATCTGGTACAAGCTTGACACAACTTTTAAAGTTCCTCGTGCTAATACATATTTCCGTATTGCCTTAAATGGGGGATGCAGTAATCTGAAGAATGCTTTGCTGACAGAATTATTTGTATTTCTTCTCAAAGATGAGCTTAATGAGACTGTTTATCAGGTTCTTAACCTAATAATTTTGTTTGTGAAGTTATCCTTAGTCTAAAAAATTTCAGGATTTACTCCACATATGATGTCATTTGCATTAAGCTTATACTGTCTTTACTGCAGGCAAGCGTGGCCAAATTGGAGACTTCCGTTTCTTTATATGGTGACAAGCTGGAATTCAAGGTGTATGGTTTCAATGATAAGCTTCCAGTGCTTTTTTCTAAGGTTCTGGCAACAGCAAAATCATTTTCCCCAAAGGAAGATCGTTTTGCGGTATGTATAATAAGATATTGTGTGCTCCTTATTTTCATTTTTCATTTACTTCTAGAACTTGTATGACATTTGGCATGAGAGGCAAGCTTACACAGAAAAGAAACTATGCCTTTCTGAACCATAAGAAGAGAGAATGACATGCTGGGAAAGCTGTTTTCTTAGTTGGGACATCTACCATTATGAATGCCCTTATTGTTGGGGAGTAGAATAGAAAGTGAATTGTTTTCATATTTTGGAAATGAAAAGGATAGTGCTTGTTGACCATCCATGTTTTTCCTCCAAAGAGGATACATTACATCCATACTGCATGGATTTTGTTCGTTTGTTTCAATTGATTGTGGAAATGTGCTTGCTGTTTCAATTTTCTTTTCTTCCTAACAAGAGGCTGCTTTTGTGTCCTTACAGTCTCATAGTTGCTTTGGTGAGGAAAGGAAAAAACATTTTTATTAAACCTGTCAAAATTGAGGTCCATGACCATTTTGGTGCTTGGGGCATAGTTTCCTCTATGGGTAAGGGTAGATGTCATTCATGAAAGGCTAAGAAAAGGAATCTCAGACTTGCCCATGATGCCAGTACTGATTAAAAAGTACCTGTGCGGTACTAGTTTTATTAGTTTCGTAATATTTTCTGACTGACCTCAGCTGAAATTTCTGCCTACTTAAATACCTGTTGGGGGTGTGAATAAACCTAGCTTTTTGTTGCAGTTGCGAACCTATTAATATTCTAGCTTGATGTATTCTGGAGTGTGTGGAAGAATATATGACCTTTTCCTTCTGAAACTTGGCTGATGGTGCAGGTTATCAAGGAAGATATGGAGAGAACTTTGAAAAACACAAATATGAAGCCATTGAATCATTCATCATACCTGAGGCTACAAGTTTTGCGCCAGTGTTTCTGGGATGTTGAAGAGAAGTTATGCATGCTGAATAAGCTGTCTCTTGCTGATTTAAGTGCTTTTATACCAGATCTCCTTTCCCAGGTTTGCTTTGGTTTTTTTTCTTTTTTTGGGTTCCCCCTTCTTTGCGGTGTCCCTTATTGACTAGCCTGTCTCTAGGTCAAGAGATTATATACTATTCGAGCATTAAGATCTTTTAGGAACTACTTTCTTCTTGTCCTACCCCTTCTCATCTTCTTTGCACTACTTTCTTCATTGTATCTATATATGCTGTACTATTCTTCGTGTTGACGTACACAGCTATGCATGAAATGCTTTCCCGGGATATATTTTTAATGTTTATATTTACTTTAGATGAAGGTGTTAGCACAATGAGGTCTATATTTCGTACCACTGTTGCAATAATTATAAAGCATGTCTATTGTACTTTGTCTGTGTTGTCTAGTCTATCTCCATCTTAACAACAGTTCTAGACTGCTGCAATCTGGTAATAGAATATCCAGAGGGTTATATCAGAAAAAGTCCAATGTAGAATTCGGAGCTGCCTCTCAATGGGTGCAATGCATCCACGCTATCATCTCTATACCAAAGATGTAAGGCTCCCAAGTTTTCCTCTTGACAAGAAAAAGGGATAAAGTTGAAATTTTCATGTGTTGATATTTGCAATGACTTCAACGCTAGTATAATCAATAGGAATTCCTTATTTTTATCTTTTTTATTATTAAAAGAAAAAGACCACCCTATATTTTGGTTGCCTGAATAGTGTGAAAAGAAGTCCTTCCAACTATTACTATTTGGCTTCGACCTGTTCTAATGATATTGAGGCATGGGCGAAAAATGTCCTAGTTTTAATGCTATATTCACAAGCACTACAGCTGTCTTTTTAAGTTATATTGTGGAAAGGATGAAAGAAAGCATTTAGAGTTGAACGACATTTATTCTGTTTGTTGAACTGGAGGAAAGTTTCTTACAGGTTCTTTAGAGAAGAGATTTTGAAGAACAAAGTAGATCTGTGGAACTTTATGTTCGGTCCCTTTAGTGTGGAGTGTATATGAGCTACCCGTTAGCATTACTTGTAACTTTTTTATGTTTTTACTTTTTGTACTCAAGTCATTTCAAATCTGTTTGTTGGCGCTACACATTTCTGAAGCTTACCATTGCAACTCTTGATTCTATTTGGGCCATTTTCTCATTTGGTTCTTTTTAATTGTTGGAGTGTCTGTATTGAATTAATAAGGATGTCATCTGCTAATGTTAACAGAAAGTGGAGATCAGATTATTTGCTTAAATGCTGAAAGCTTTTAGCTTCCTTGTTCTAGCATGAAATGAGCAATTTGTACTTCCTCTCATGGTTCTCCTACGAGAAAGGAAGCTTTTAGCTTCTTCTTTTTCTTCTTTTCCTTTGGTGGGGTTGGGAATGGGGGGAAGGGAACAATGTGGATTAACATATTTTGCACATATCTGATAGCTACATTGGACTCACTTCCATCTTCGTTTCTGCAGCTATACATTGAGGGCCTTTGCCATGGCAATTTGCTTGAAGAAGAAGTGGTTCTATTATCAAATATATTCATGAGTCATTTCTCTGGACCACCACTACCTATTGAAATGAGGCACAAAGAGTGTGTCATGTCTCTTCCTTGTAGTGCAGACCTAGTTAGAGATGCCAGAGTGAAAAATAAACTAGAAAAGAACTCAGTTGTTGAGGTATCTGGAGAAACGGACCTGTTCATGATTGATCTGTTATTAATTCAATTAATTCAAGATATTGATAATTATGTTCTTGTTCTTTTTTTTTTCAGTTATATTTTCAGATTGAACCTGAAGCAGGGGCTGGATTGATTAAATTAAAAGCATTAGCCGATCTGTTTGATGAAATTGTGGATGAACCACTTTTCAATCAACTCAGGTAAAAGAAAAAACTGGCTTGGCATTGAAGTCTTAACAAGTTATATTTTCTTTGGTGGTTTTTAGATCCTATATGGCATGAACATGATGAAGAGATCACATTATCATCAAATGCTCTCTGTCTATCTAACTACTGCAGATTTCCCATAGAATGAGTTCTCAGGAAACATTATGTTTAATTTGCTCCTGTATTCATGTTTAAAATAGGACAAAGGAGCAACTGGGCTATGTTGTTGACTGTAGCCCGAGGGTGACATACCGTGTAATGGGATTCTGTTTTCGTATTCAATCTTCTGAGTATAACCCTGTTTACTTGCAAGGAAGGATTGATAACTTCATAAATGGCGTGGAAGAGATGCTGGTAAGCCCATCTCATCTTAGTATTCATGCCTGTAGTCTGAAATATCTGTGATGAATTGATTGCCCAATGTCACATTTAAAAGTGGGAACATGCTAATTAGTTTGAAACTTTTCTCAGGATAGGATGTCAGCCTGCCGATTCTGATAGTTACCATGATTAAGTCCAAATTTCATTCAGCTCAAGAAATAAAAGATACTACCTCCCAAATCATGTCCATAGTTCCATTTTCTAGTCCTAATATTAGTATCCCCTCAAATTGAATGTTTATATTTAACTTGGCACAAAGATTTAAGAGAGCATTTGACCATATTCTAATTATTACCTAACCCTAAATAATCGATGATGTCAATGTCAGGATCCATGTGTCAACGGAGTCCAATTTCTTAAAAAGTAAAGAGGTTATTGATGTTAGTTGAAAATATGTTTATTTTAAGAAAGTGGACATTTATTTTCATAAATCCAAAATGGAAATATGGACATGCAATTTGGTGGTGGAGGGAGTGCTCAAACTTTCTATTATAAGGGAAGGTCAACTACTTTATATCTAAATGTTGATATTCATGTTGTACTGTGCATTGGTTAGATATGAAATTTAGGTCTCTATGTGTGCATTTGTGTTTACTGAATATAAAGATACTGTAATTGACCCATTTCCACATCCGATTGTATGGCAGGATGCACTTGATGAAGAATCTTTTCAAAATTACAAGTGTGGTTTAACAGGGAAGCTTCTGGAGAAAGATGCTTCTCTTTGCTATGAAACAAATCGTTTCTGGGGTCAAATAGTTGACAAAAGGTATGCTATCCTTATGTCCGTTTGCTGATTTTAAAGAGATTCGTGGCCTTCTGTTGCTGGCTTTTTCATAGGAATATCAAGGAGTTTGGTATCCATGGACATCAACTCTATGGAGATTTTGGATTCTTTTGATTGAAGCTAGCTGGATGCTTGAATAATCATATGCCGACACATGTTATTTTTGGAGATCTGTTTTGCGTGGTTATATTTCTCTTTTCCCTCCTTCATGTTCAGGGGGTTGGACTACAGAAATGTGATGGCAATAAGGAGGAGAAAGGGGGGCAGGGAGGAGGAGAAGATCGGTGTTTCTTTGAGTTTCACAGTGGCTTTTCCCTTAAATCTTCCCTTCCACCATTTGTTCTACCGGGTTCCACTTTTATAGACCAACACGCAGGCACATTGGGGGTTTGAATCTCTAAATCTACACAAAACCCCCTGGGCACGCCTCGTAAAAAAGAATATAAGAAACTCGTTTTTCTGTTGATAAGTGGTTTGTGTAAAAGCATCAAAGACATTTCTAGACAGTTAGGAGTAATTTCTCACGTTAAAATTCTTCATCCTGTTCAATTTGACAGTAAAGATCATTTTCAGGTATATGTTTGACTTATCTGAGAAGGAAGCACTGGAACTCAGAAGCATTCAGAAAGAAGACGTTATGGAATGGTATCGAACTTACCTGAGGCAACCTTCTCCAAAATGTCGGAGGCTTGCTGTTCGGGTCTGGGGTTGCAACAGTGGATGGAGAGATACTGATGCACGGATGATGACATCAGGCCAGGTCATTGAAGACCTTACAGCTTTCAAGTTGTCTTCTGTATTCTATCCTGGGATGTGTTGAACAGAGAATTACTTCTGGAAACCCGGAAGTGAAGAAAGAAATTACTGGACTTCATGTAGTGTTACAATATACCACCATCCGATTAACCAATTGGGTTGTAAGTCTTTTTTGAAAAATTACAGGATGCAGGTTAGGCTCTGTAGGATCTTATTGATTTTTCTTTATGGGCTTCCGTCAGAGAAACAGAAATTCTTCATAGCTGATAATTGAGAAACAGAAGTTATTGGCTCGAAAAAACTTATGAATAATGGTGTCATTCGCTTTCAATTTGTACACTTTCCAAATAAATTGGACACAGTTAAAACGAGTTACTTGAAGGTTCTATTTTATTCTGCTGGCAATTGAATGCAAACGCAGCATTTTCCTCTTTGATCTACCACAACGCTTCACGGCATCTCACATCTGAAGTGTGCTGATGTTAAAATGATTCTTGTAGCTGGCTCTGGAGGTTCATTTTACCTTGACCATATCAACGGCTAATCCTTGTTTAGTAGGGAAACTCATCTGCTAATGATTGCGTGATTTGCTTCTCAATTGCTCAGGGAATACTAACTAGTGTGTGTTACAAGTTGTCTGTTTCAGCAAATGTCCCTGTGGTGGTTTTCTTCAATCTGAGATTGTACAGAGACCGGATAGGGTCCTCGGCCCTCCTTCCTGAACGAGACTTGTTTAATTTGTGATCATCCGGACAACGATGCCTGATCAAAGGACTGCTAATCATGTGACATTTAGTACGATGCAGATCCTGGTATCCCAAACAAGTTCACAATGACATGTGGAATGGATGACGACCGTGTTTCTGCTGTCTTAATAATGGTGACTATAAGATGGTGAGCTCCTTATGGCATCTGTGTGTGTGTTTCTGTTCCCTTCCACACCTTCTTGTCCTTAGAAGCCGAGAATACGTGGCTATTAAGATCTGTTCTTCGCCAGATGCGTCAAGGTACGTTTAATGTTTCTTGAAATTTGTTGTGTGAGGACACATCACATCACATCACAGTGATGCTACCAAGTTGAAGATGGCTGGTTGTTAGAGGAGACAGACGGGAAACGGTGGATTTCGAGAGACTTCTGCGGTTTGCCAAATGAATGTCATGCCGTGGAATCTGAAAGAAAATGGTGAAATCTTTGGGTGGTTTTTGTGAAGAATAGCTTTATATGATTCATCACTAAATAAGAGCTCAAAATCTTCTAGTATCATTGGTTGCATCAGGTTTTATCTTTGTGGCCATCTTCGGCTTTGGCTCCACAGTTTATAGGCAATCAATTACTCGTAAATAGAAAGTGAAGCAAGTAGCAACAGACTGCCATAAGCATAGGGATTTTCTGTCTGCGTTGAATATCTCTTCAATCTCATGTTAATGAAAAAAGATAAGCAGGTAAATTCGATCCCTTTTATTTGATGCAACTAATAAAGGAAGAAATCGAGCAACTTAAAATATTCTTAAAAGATCAACCAAAGGTGATAATTTGCTAAAAAGATATGCGATAAGTTTTGGTTAAATGGTGCATAAAAAAAATCAAAAATAGAGTTAAAAGTAAAAGAAAAGGATTTCCAAAAACCTAACTCTGCATGTTCATTTCACGTCAGACAAACTGTGGATGCCCATCTTTTATTCCTTTGTCTCTCATTCCCAGGTTGAACCAAGAGACAGAAGCATCGAGGAGCATTTTACGGAGCCGGATAGCAACAAACCATGTATCATTCCATAGCTGTCCAAAATTTTTTTGTGAAATCCATAGCATATGAAGATTTTGTTTATTGATTTAGGTCTTTTAAAATTTTAAAAGAGGAAAGGAAGATTTCCTGCCTTTTGCCGGTGGCTCTGTAGAAGAAGAAAAGGATTGATGAAGTCCTTCCGCAAACCGCATGTGCTTCTAACGTGGGGTGGGTCATCCATAGAAGACCATCAGAAGCGCAGATCTTCAATATATGGATAGATTGGTCCAAAAATCCTTTTATTGATGGCTTGGAAAATTTTGGTTACAAACAATGAAAAACTGGGCATCTTCAAGGTTACATAGGCTATGTTTGGTTCCTGGAGGGGGGAGGGGGAAGTCAATCTTGTTTGATTTGAGTGAAAAAGAAGTAATTTTTCAATTTCTTAACTTTGGGAGGATAATGATTTGCTAACATGACGTGAAGAGAGAGAGTTTTCCTTCCTTATGTATTTCTTACCTATTGTTACTCCTAATTAAAAGAGTTAAATCATTCATTTACCTCCTCATTTACTTTCTTTTCCTTTTTACTCTATCGCTCCGCTCCAATCAACCAAATTAATAGAAAGCCAATGCAAAATTATAGAAGATGACAAAAAGGGAGTTGCATTAAGATGTTTTCTCCATCTTCATATGCTAATTATACATTTCAGGCTTAAATGTCAATTAGGACAAGATTGGTTTCCTGATTTTTGACCCTTTGTATCTGCTCTAATTTATTGGTTATCAATAGTAAAAGAGGTCCCCGGTCCTGTCTAGAAAATTACAACCACAATCATAATAATTCAACGTCCAGTTTCAATATCCTAATTAATTGCTTTAACTTCTTTGTCGACAGGTTTATTTTTCCTATCTTTGCAGTTGAGGCAATCATGCAGCTCTGGCGGTTGTACACCAAATGCATTTGTTGCTAGTTCAACAACACCGGTTAGTGAACATTCAACCGTAGACATTGGCAGCATTTAAACCACAAGATCCTCCTTCAGTGGTTCTGGTTTGGCCTAGGCTTTTTGAAAATTTCTAAAAGTGTTTCATTTTCGGTAACACCCTATGAAAGAAAGAGGGAAAAAGGTTTATTTTTGGAATGGAAAGTAAATGATTATATATCCACATTCTTTTTTTTAATACTAGCACAAAGCAAGTGTAATATTTGCACGTGTTAAATATTTTAAAAATTATATTGGTATTGAAATTTTATTCAATATAATTATTTTTATATTTATTTTACTTTTAAAAAATATAATATTTTATTTTTATTTTCACGCTATTATATTTTTTATTTTTATTAAATATATTTTCATTTGAGTTTTAGTAATCATAATTATTCTTTGTGTTTTTTATTGTAAAATAACATTATTTTTTTCTTTCTTCTTCTTTTTGTTATTTACTCTTGATTATTTTATTCAAATAATATTTCAATAATAGTATTAATTACATAATCTATTCTATAGAGGTTATATGATCCATTTATATCTTCCATTACATTATATTTTTGAATTAAAAAAATTTGTAACTTAAGTAGAAGAGTTAAAATATTATTACTTAGTAGTTAAAAACTTTTCTATTAATTCTTTATGTATAATTATTATTTTTATTTATTCATCTTTTAACTCATGTAAATTTCACATAGCATTTATGATTTAAATTTTTAATAATATTATTAATAGTAATATAAATAACAACAACAAAAATAATAAACTAATAGAGTACTCTTATTTAACTAATGTAACTCCGAAATAACTCTTATTTTTTATTACTCTTTATGTAACTCTCAAATAATTGTAATTAAATTAGAGTTTAAAGAATATATTTATATTGTGTGCTTTTAATGTCCTATGGTTAGTCCATCAAAATAATAATAATTTATTTTTCTAAGGGTATTTTAGGCAATCCAAAAAAGGAAGAAACAACTAAGTTTAAATCCTCATGACCCATATCCATACTTTTAGTATAGTATAGATAGATTATTACTGATTAAGTTTATGTAAAACATTTTGCATTTTTACAATGTTCTTTTGAGCTTAAAATGGTCTCATGGATTTGCATTCTTCTATTCTCCTTTCAGGTTATTAGTCTTATCGGAAAATCCTTCCAATGCATAGAAGTAAATCGCCCCAAGCAGATACATCTAGTGAGTATGTCCAGCCCTTACAACAATGTCTTTCTTTTAAGGAAAAAGCCAAATAGATGAAAACATAACCTGCTAGATGGCTTATGGGATCAAATGTTTCCTTTTAAGAATATTAGAAGTAAGGAATATAAGAATGCTGGAAATGAAGAGAGGAATTCTTTTGATGAATTTTCTTAGAAAGATCCTCTAAATGGGACTTCTTCTTTGCAAAAGTAATGCTAGAAATCAACAGAATCTAAGGGTTCCCGCAATCATATCTTCCAGAATTCCTGCTGAAGTGATTGATTCTCACCAAAATTTTGCTCCTTTTCTAATATTTCATTTTCTTTACAACTTTGGAGGGTCAGTAATCACACTCGATTACTTCATGTATATATATATATATATATATATATATATATATATATATATATATATATATATATATATATATATATATATATATATATATATATATATTTTTTTGGTCTCTCATTGAAGCCCTACCAACTACTGTGTAATAATGGAGAGGGGTGGGGGGGCTTGGATGAATTTATGTAAGTTGGCCATCTTTTGTGACCCAACACCCAACAGAAGCAAACATATTAGACCTTCCTGTTTGTTTCCCCTATCCTGCTAACTAGAACCCAAAACACACCAATTTCCTATTATTTTTAATATGATTTTCTCTACATTAATGTCATTCTTGTGGTAATTATATGAAAACAAGTATTTTACATTTTCTAAATAATAAGAAACAGGGCAAAGACATGCTTCAGAAACATTGAGAATCAAAACCTATATAAGGAAATTTACGTGTGTTTGTCATTTAGAAATTGGATTTTAGCTGACAAGAAATATAAGTCTTGGAATCCCTTGCGCTCCTATTTATTTATACATGTTAAAATAATTTATCAGCTTGCTTCCATGCATTGATAGACAACTTCTCATTGAAAGTGACTTCGCCAAATTGTATGTATACTAAGACTAGAAAATGATGCATCAAAATTCAATTTTAGAAATTTCTACGGCGCTTTGGATCGATTTTCATTCTGAAAATTGATGCTTTTCACTTCACATATTATTTCATAAATAATTTAATTTTTTTTTTTACAAAGACTACAAAATTTTCGGAGGAGAACAGTTGCGTCTTATTGAAAAGCTCGAGGCCGGAAGTCTTTGGAAAACGATACTTTAGGCAACACCTAAATTTGTTCCATCCTAAATAGGCCTGTCAATTGGGCTCTACGAGCCGAGCCGACCTAAGCTCGGGCTCAGCCCGAGTAACATCATATTGAGCCCGAGCTCGAAGCTCAGCCCGAGCAGGGCTCACAAATGTTGAGCCCGAGCTCAAGCTCTTATGAGCTCGAGTCGAGCTTTCGAGTTGGCCCGAAATATGCATATTCATTTTTTATTGTTCTCACAAATTATCCTCTCACTACAAATTATGATTGCCTTCACAAATTAATGTCTTAATACTTGTCTAACAATGACTTTCAACTAATTTGTATATATTATTAAATAATATCTCTAGAAACTAAGCAAACGTCTATCTGAAAATCAACAAAAACAAACTACCATAGCAAAATAAAGTATTGTAGCAATATCTCAACCACATTAAATTCCAACCAAGACAAATCAATAAAAGTGGAGCACCAAACTATCAGAGTCTGAGAATTTATTGATCAACCAAACTACCAGAGTCTGAGAATTTATTGATCAAGAACCCTTCAAATGGATATTTAAACAGAGATATATAATGCATTAAAATCTGATAATCTGGTATGTCGTGCTTCAATATGAAGTAACCGGAAAAGAAGAATAATGATCCTATAACTCCAGAAATCAGTGAATTTCCAACGATGAAACTAGCCACCAAAGCACTAAAACACATCACCACTGTGTTTGCTGTATAGAGAATCAACCAAATTTGCAGCATACACCACTGAGTTTGATGTATAGTAAGCAATTTAATATTTTGAATGCATATTAAGTTATTAATACACAAAAAACAATCTTCTAATGTGCCCTAATAATAAATATTGATTTTTTAAAAAGATATTGGGCTAATACTAAAGTTTACTAATCACTTTACTAATCACCTTATAAGTTATATAATATAAGTATTAATCATTAAGTAATTGATAATTTTTTCTCTTCTCTTTCTAAATTTATGTTGAGAAGTGAAAAAAATTATATTTTGTGAAATTAGTTAAATATATTAATTACGAAAGTGAATATGTGGAATATATTATTTTATAAAACTAAATATTTACTTTGGAATATTCTAAATTACAAGTGCAAAAATCAATTGGAAGACTATGCTAAGATCTTATCTTCTTCTTTCATATGATTTATATTTCTCTTGTTAGTAAAGATAATAATATTCATACCTACGCATTTACTGTGTTAATACTTAATATCCTTAGAATTATGATAAGCTCAATAAGTAGTTACAATCTCATAAATAGACTCTATGATTGAATATCATGCATATTGTTGCCAAATCTGCTAAGAATTAAAACTATTAAACCACATTGCTTTTCTAAAATATAATTTTAAAGTGTTGGAAGTGAAAACTTTACACACTAAATTTTTTTGAAAGTGAAATATAAACAAATTTATTTATATCAAAACACATAAAATTTTAATCTATATAGTTATGATGACATTAATATAGTATTATACACAAAAAATTTCTATTATATCAAGAAATTATAATATATAATTATAAATTATTATTAGATATATGATCGGGCCGAGCTTATAACGGGCCGAGCTTAGCCAAGCCCGAGCTCGGCCTGATTCACAAACGAGCCGAAGATTCAGGCTCTAACTCGGCTCAGTCTTAATCCGAAAAAAGCTAAACCCTCAAAAAACGAGCCGAGCCGGACCGAGCTCGAGCTAGCCCGGCCCAATTGACAGTCCTAATCCTAAATGCTGCATCGGACAGGGTGAGAGAGGGGCATTACCAGTAAAGAGAATAGACAACAATGGCATGCATGCGCATGATCTGTAAAAATTCTCATCTCAACCTTTCACTGGAAAAAGAAGGAATCACTTCAACGAACAGAGGCATCTTTTCTCCCTTCCAAGGCATGCACTAAATATTATACTCTCTAGTGGAAATTAATTAGAGCGTACTTGAAATGATTTTTTTAAGTGATTTATATTGAGAAAATTGTAAATACGAATTGTTTGTGAGATGAGAATTATGATAAAAAAAATATGAATAAAATATTATTATTATTTTTTTTAGAAAACCAATCCAAAGACACCCTTAATGTCTCGGTGCAGGGTTGCTCTCCAGATAATGGCTCAATTCCAACTTTTCCAAACCATTAAACAAGATGAAGACATGCTCTCTTTTACCTTGTTATGTTTTTTTTTAATGGTCTCCCTCATCCTCATCCTCTTCCTCCAAATCTTGAAACAGCAAATTAAAAGCCCATATAGAGTTAGCATAATAATCAAATCAAATTCTTGAGTTCATCTTCATCTGTTTTCACACACATGTAATAAATGAGTCTTCTTGATCATCTTAAACTAGGGATATTGAGATCATATGCATGCATGTCTAGCCAAAACAGAAAACGTTATAAAGAACAAAACTGGTCGGAGAATGCATGTGGGAGGCTCTCAATCGGACCCACAAATATGAGCGGTTGGTGATTGATAGCCCAACCAGAACATCTCCATGTGCTGCCGATTTTTATTTTGGCTCCAAAGTTGAAACCCCTCGTGGATATTGGAAGGCTATCATCCCCATCTTTCGTCTCCCTGTTCAAGCAACTCTGCTTTTAGTCACTTGTATTCTTGTTATAAATAGAGAATCTCCTAACCACAAGCTTCTAAAAAACTCAAGTCCTACGTAGATTACTTGTAGCTTTCTCCCAATTATCAAAGTGCTCTCAACTTCCAACTCCCTAATGGCAATCCCCCAAATGGTACTTCAAATTCTTTCTTGCTTCATCTCCTTCTTCATGCTACAACTGCATAGTACTTTTGCTGATTATGGGGGTTGGCAGAATGCTCATGCCACCTTCTATGGAGGTAGCGATGCTTCGGGGACACTGGGTATGCATTCAACTTCCCCTTTTTGCATTTTCCAGCAAGTAGTGCGTACTATTTGTACAGGGAGACTTTAGTTACTTATTGAAAATTACATGATTTGCAGGAGGAGCATGCGGGTACGGGAACTTGTACAGTCAAGGTTATGGGACGAACACTGCAGCTCTGAGCACGGCACTGTTCAGCGATGGCTTAAGTTGCGGGGCGTGTTTCGAAATGAGATGCAATGCCGACCCAAGGTGGTGTCTCGGCGGGACCATCACAGTCAGCGCCACCAACTTCTGCCCACCAAACTATGCATTGCCGAACAACGACGGTGGCTGGTGCAATCCTCCCCTACAGCACTTTGACCTCGCCGAGCCGGCTTTCTTGAAGATTGCTCAGTATCGTGCCGGCATCGTCCCAGTCGTTTACAGAAGGTAACACTACGAATTTGATCTTTCCTCAACATGGAAAAAACATTCCAAGAAATCTGATTCAGATAGACTAAAATGTCATACAAATGGATTAAGAAAATACTATATCTTATCCTATCTCATGTGGGATAAATGTCGCAAGACATATAAGACATATGAGTTGCGTTGCTAGACTGGCAGGCACAGGATTAACAGAACAAGAAATAAATTATTGACCGAATTTAAACCTTCCAAATGTAATTAGCTAATTATATATATATATATATATATAGATAAAGTATAGTAATAGTAAGATACAATATAGTACTTATCAATGACTCAAAATATTAAGATGAAATATAGGATTAGGCAAGTGAAGTAATGATGCTTTGTCTCTTGTTGTGACAGAGTGCCCTGTGTGAAGAAAGGAGGGATTCGGTTCACCATCAATGGCCACTCATACTTCAACTTGGTGCTGATCACCAACGTCGGGGGTGCAGGAGATGTCCATGCAGTGTCAATAAAAGGGTCCAGAACTGGGTGGCAAACAATGTCAAGAAACTGGGGACAGAATTGGCAGAGCAACTCTTACCTCAATGGACAAAGCCTTTCATTTATGGTCACCACCAGTGACGGTAGAACTGTGACCAGCTACAACGTGGTTCCATCTAATTGGCAGTTTGGTCAGACCGTTGAAGGCAGTCAATTCTAAATTTTTTTGAGTATTAAAAGTATAATTCAGATAGTATTATGGTGAAAATTTGTATACTTTTTCTTATAAAATGTTTATGGCAAGTCAAAAGGCTAGAATCACAACAAGTGATTAGATAGTGAAAGGTAAAAAATTGGGCTTTCGAAGCTGAGGTGGCTGACTACTGCCCGCTTGGCCTTGTTTGTATTAAATCAAATTCTTCTAATTCAGGGGATTTTTTATCCCAAGGATTGTCGCTATATACTCCTTCCATTTTTTTCATCTTACCCTCATTCATTCTAGGCCTCCTATCCTATAGTTAATTGTCAATATACAGATAAATATACAATTGTCCAAAAATATACTATTAATTTTATAAATTAATATACGTATTCATCTTATAAATATATCAAATAAACTAAACAATCAGCATTTAGTATTGATCCGTCAATATAGTACTATCAAAATTCAAACAATACAAGACTCGCAATGCTCCAACCATTCAAACTACCGCTCTGATAATATTTCAACCTTTATATCATTAGCCTAAAAAGAAAATTAGTAATAGTTCCAATTACTATATACTTGAGGGTTTAGAGAATAACAATAGTTTTGGTAAATAGATAAATTAGAAAAAGCCCTAATCTATGGCAAAAAGAAGTTGAAATAACTTCAGTTGATTACTGTTCCTTAAACAGAATTTTTAAGAAAAAAGTAAAACGATAATAATAATAAAACAATGGAAACTTTTCAGCCAGGGCTTCACGTTAGAGAAGAATAATGGACTCTGGTACGTCATATACCGGCCGAAAGCCCATGCCCAAGCCCACGCACAGTCCACATATAGCCACATTGATAAAGAACACAGATCACTGAAAGCGATAATGTCCAAAAGCATTATTTCTGTTCTTTAGAATTTTTTGAATAAAGTATTCGACTGGATCGTCAGCGAATTGGGCCGACATCCCAAAAAGCTTCTTTTTCTTTTTTGCCCTTTTGTGGTTTCAGTCCTTTTCATCAAAGGGCAAAAAATCTTTTCCAATTTGTTTATTTATTTGATGATCGAAAAAAATGCATGTTCTCCTCAAAAGACAAAAAAGGAAATAAAGGCTTGTTGCTTGAAGGAATTTCGTTGAAATTCCAAATTGTTGTTAAAAATAAAAAATATATTTATTAGTACAAACATTTTTCATTTTTCTTTTTTTAGTTTCTGAAGTAATACCTCTCTTTATTAAATTAATAAATGACGTTTTTTTATCTAAAAACAAATTGATAAGTGACGTCGGTTACCCTCTTTTGCAAGAAGTGACGTTGGTTACTGTAATTTTGTTTTGCACCCTATTTTTAGCATAAGGTTTTCTTACAAATTATAATAATATTGTTAACACTTTGTTGGTTCATTGGACATTCATTTCCTTCCTTCTATCTTGTTTTATTTGTGGTAGTGGCGGATTTTCTTTAGAAGCATATGTCGTATTAATAGGGGATTTATTTAAAATTTACTTGTTATTATGAAATTCAACACAAAAAAAATCATAAAATCACTTCTTCTCTAATGAATATTTTAACTTCTATGAAACTTAATACAAAAATATCGAATGAGACTGTCTAATTCAACTCTTGAGGCAATCAAACTATTTTGAGTATTATGCAGAGAATTGAGCATCAACTTTCAGCAAGTATGAGAATGACTTAAATTGCCCAAAAGGTTCCTTTTCGCTCTTCAAAAACTGACCAAGGAAAATGATAGAAAAAGACTTGCATAGTACTGTGAAATTCAATACAACAAATATGATCATTTTGTCAACTTCTTTTTTTTTATAGATAATTACACGGGGAAGGAAAGAGACAGACCACATGGACAGCCGGACGTAGCGGAGCACAGAGGAGAAAGAGAGTCAAGACCAAGAGGGACTCACACTCTCACACTATTCAGGTAATTGCTGACTGGAAGGGAAGGTGTGCACTCTTATGAATTGCTTCTCAATTCTACTCTGAGTTCGATGTGGAACTGTCTCAGAGACCGATCAAGGTTTTTTTCTTTTGATAGATAATTACATGGGGAACGGAAGAGACAGACTACAAGGATAGCCGGACGTAGCGGTGCACAGAGGAAAAAGAGAGTAACTTGTCTTGTACAAATTTATTGCTCATTATATAATTGACTTTTCTCAGTCTTCTGTTTGATGTAATTTTACGGAAAAATGATATCCCATATGTCGTAATCCTGATTTCCACTTCATTTTTAGATTCAGATAGTTCGCATAAAATTCTACAACCCGGTACGGTATCTCTCACGCACGGCGCCAGCTGAAAAGTTGAAAAACCAACAGAAACAAACTCCGAAAGTCAAAGTGTCATCAGGTCGTAGATTTCTTTCTTTCTTTCTTTTTTTGGGTGGAATTTGTTTTATCATTATTTTTCTTTTCAATTTCCACTTCTCTAAAACAAAAATTAAATACAGTTAAAAGGAAAATTATTTATATCTATTTCCTCATTCCGTCGAGCACTTCCTCGTGCGGCACTGGATGTTACTCTCTTCTACATCATCTTGCTTCTTCATCATACAGTGATCTGATAGATTCCTTCTCAGCCTCCACCAACGCGATCACATTTGTGTAAGTATTTAATGTTCTTTTTTTTTTTTTTGAATTAATGGAGCAGATCTAGGGTTCTAATAATACTGGATTTGCTGTCTGATAATGCCTAGTATTCAATGCTGGTTCGGTTTTTATCCTCCTAATTATTTGCTGATTCTTAGTTTACTTTTAATGTTGTAGTTTGAGCTGTTCCTTATCTTAATTTTGCAAGTTTTGGCTCCTATCGTGGAGATGTGGTAAGAGTTTTTGGTTTTGCTCAGGATTGTTGTTGGTGATTCATTTATGTGATTTTGGTGAGTGTCTGAATGCAAATGTGATTCGTGTGTAGATATTGAGATTGAGAACGAATAAGCTTTTTTACCGTGGCGGTGAAGATGAGTGACGGCCAGCGGTTTCAGCTGGGAACTATTGGGGCACTGTCTTTATCTGTGGTTTCGTCGGTTTCCATTGTGATTTGCAACAAGGCATTAATCAGTACCCTTGGTTTTACTTTTGGTAAGTTTTTGAAGTATTACCAATTTTACACTATTGGAGTTTGATGCAAATTGCAGAAACTAAAAGATGGAAAGCCACGCATTAGTAGTTCAAAGGAGTGAAGCAGAAAAAGTTCTATCTGGTGATTGGTTTTTAGGTCTGAATACTGTGGAGATTAGGAGTAAATTTTATGACAAATGTAAATTCAACATCGAGTGAGTCTTCTGCTTTTGTTGAAATTTCTGTTTGCATCACCTAGAAAAGATGTGCACCCCTTCTGAAATTGAATATTGGCTACCAATTTGGACTGATGACCATTCTTTTTCTTTTATTTTTTTTTCTTCTTTTTCCCCAAAGTAAAAAATTTGACAGTGAGGTATGTCTGAGACGCTGACATCTCTTGGCAGTATTGTCAGTTTCTTATGTTGTGTTCCGTCTCATAATTTTAAAGCGAATATAACAAATTTGATAGTTGGTTATTATTGTTGTAATACATAACTAACTGTGATTCTATTAGAATTGCATCTTTGTGTTATAACATAGTCAAGGTGCTTCCTCATGGCATAGTTCCCTTGAATACAAGAGTAAATTCCAGGATTGTATTTTGTTTCCCCTTGAAGCTCAGAATTGCTATAGTATGGTAAGGCAATGTCTGTCAAGACATTTAGGAAGCCTATTAAGTTTTCTAAGTTTTGCTGCATGACATCTTCAACCATGACGTTTGTTCTTGGATAGGAAAGCTCTAAGTAAACTTACACTAGAAGGAAAACTTATAAGCTTGTATATATAAGGTCAAACTTTTGCCTGCTTTCAAATTGTTGATCTAGGATTACGTGTTGGTAAAAATATTCCTGCAATGTTTCCTTATTTAGTTTAATTTTCTGATACTTGTACGTAGTAAAAATTTCTGCTGTAGTGTGGAAAACATTATTGTTATGTTATCATTGACAAGCTGCTAAAAACCTTATGTAATGTTACTTCTCAGCTACGACTTTGACCAGCTGGCATCTTCTAGTTACCTTTTGCTCTCTTCATCTGGCATTATGGATGAAATTGTTTGAGCACAAGCCTTTCGATCCAAGAGCTGTCATGGGCTTTGGAATATTGAATGGAACATCTATTGGACTTCTGAATCTCAGCCTGGGTTTCAATTCTGTTGGATTTTATCAGGTTAAGATTCTATTGTAATTCGATTCTAGAGCATGGTCACAAGTCATCATTTTCCATGTTCACAGTGCCTTCACACAGTGATGGCTTTGCAAAAGATTCTGTTTCCCCAATGATCCATCTTCTTTTTCGACGGACTACAAATCTTGTTGGAAATTGTTAAGTACTGCAGCAGTTTGTGATTTATGTGCTACTAGAAAACACAAACTTATAATAATAATAATAATAATAATAATAATAATAATAGTTGCTGCATTATGGACTGCACAAGATACAATTCCCAGCCTGTTTAACTATCATGGTTATGCTTTGTGGCAGTTATTACAAGATACTGAGATACTGAGAAAGGTTAATAGTGACAATGTACTTCACATTTATGTTATGTAGCACCTACTTTTTTTTGCTACCCAGCAACTCATTTAATGTCCCTACTTCCTCAGAAAGTTCTCTAAATTTGATGGGTTAGTTTATATCGTTCATATCTGTTTCATTATTTTTCTTTATGCTTTGTTCATTGGGAGTATTGCTGAGGATTTGTGCTACTTGATCACTGCAGATGACAAAACTGGCAATCATACCATGTACAGTGCTTCTGGAAACGCTTTTTTTCAGGAAGAAATTCAGGTTAAGTTTTAGGACCTATGTTATCTTATTTTTGGAACTGCTCCTTTCTTTCTGGACAGACATGATATCCACCAATGGATGATAGCCAAAGTCAAGTTGGAGCCGGTTTGTTTTTGGTTTGTCCAAACATGCTTTAGTTTCTTGCTAGGGCTTTGTAGACCAGTAACCTTTGAAAGTGAAAAACTGGAGGACAAAACTACAAACTTGTCATGACACATATGCATATTACTTTCTAAACACTATGCCAATCCACGTGAAGTCTTACTTATATAAAAGTAATTTATAAAAATTTGTTAATTGACATTTGAATTATATTCCAACTTTAAATCACTCCCTTGAAAATACTGTAAATAGTAATGAATGGGAACTTTTGCAAATTGTTTGTATTACTAACTTGTAGCATTAGATTTTAGTCATTTATGGTTGTATAAATTACCTCAATTTTTACTAAGTAAAATAATCTCGAACTTTTCAAAACTGAATCAGAGTTAAAGTTTCTTTTTTCTTCATGAAGGGAGAAAAAGAATAAAAACCTTTTTGATAGAGATTTCTGTTATGTGTTGGCTTGTGAAATGTCATAGCAATTGCAAATCGTCAAAATGTTCTTTTTACCAGTCTTTGGATGGGTGTTTTTTTTTGGGGGGCTTAACGACTTTGGATGGATTTCATGGTGTGCAAATATACTATTAAACATCCAAGAATTTGAGTTGTGGGAAATGATTTTAAAATCCATCAACTAAGAAAGACTTATATTAGTTTGTGCCAACTATGATCAGTTTGGATTTTGAGGCATGAACCACTTATTGCTTCTAACCATTTATGTAATTGAGTATTGATCCTTAAATATCTTTATGCTTGACATGACATTCTGTGGGTATTGAGTGCCACAATTATCTGTTATTCCAATTACATTTATGCATGTTTTAGAAAGCTAATTAATTACCACAAGTGTTTCTTTTTTTTTATTTTGGTGAATATATATGTTTTTATTTTGGAGCTCTCTCTCTCTCTCTCTCTTTTCTTTTTGCCTTCCCAACCGGAATATAGTTGAACCTGTTGATGTTGTTGGCAAAATTACCAGTTTCCTCTGCAGAAATCTGCTTTCTTGTCTGTAGTTTTGTCTACTTTTGTCTTTTTCAATCACCTTTTGGATCTGATGCCATTACAGATCTGCTCTAACATAATATCCATACTCACGTGTTAATATAGTGCCATCCATAATCTTGCAGTAGAAATATCCAGTTCTCTCTTGGTGTTCTTCTCTTGGGTGTTGGGATCGCCACTGTGACTGATCTGCAGCTCAATATTGTTGGCTCTGTCCTGTCTCTGCTTGCTCTTCTTACAACTTGTGTTGCACAAATTGTATCCTCTGCTGAATTATTTTCTGCTGTACTTTTCATATTTTCTGTCCTTTGCTTTAATAACTTTGAGGATGGATTTGTTAAGCAGAATGAGCTGAATAGTAAGATCACAACCGATGAGCAAGGGATTTGTCTTTATTTAGATTTTGAAGAGTTTGTTGAAGAAACTGAAGTTTTCCTTTTTACCTCTCAATTTTTTATCTATCATTTGGAGATCTTAACCAGTTTATCTCAGATGACTAATACCATTCAGAAGAAGTTCAAGGTGTCTTCAACCCAACTACTGTATCAATCTTGCCCCTATCAGGCAATCACATTGTTCATAACTGGACCATTTGTTGATGGACTTCTGACAAATCAAAATGTTTTTGCCTTCAAATATACGCCCCAAGTGCTGGTAAGCATTGTAGTACTACTTCCCTTGCAACAATGAATAATTGTGAAACATTAATTCTTCTGTGGTTTCCTTGCAGGGATTCATTGTTCTCTCCTGTCTAATTTCTGTTTCTGTGAACTTCAGTACCTTCCTGGTAATTGGTAAGACATCTCCAGTCACTTATCAAGTTCTTGGACATCTCAAGACGTGTCTTGTTTTGGCCTTTGGCTACGTTCTTCTCCGTGACCCGTTCAGCTGGAGAAACATTTTTGGAATCTTGATTGCTGTTGTTGGAATGGTACTTTATTCTTATTGTTGTACTCTAGAGGGCCAGCAAAAAGCCACTGAAGCAGCAGCAGCAGCAGCACAGTTGGCTCAGGTACTTCATTACTTTCTTATTATCCCATCAATTGTATCGTTGCATGTATTATTACAGAAAAAGGGATGAGGATCTGCTCAGACTTCGTTTCTCTGATTTTGCATTATAGTTTGAGGAATTCATTTGCTGATTTTCCCTTCTTACTGTGTGTTGAAGGCGAAGGAAAGTGAATCTGATCCTCTATTAAGTGTTGAAAATGGAGGCAGTATCTTAACAGATGCTGTTGCCAAAGCCCCTGGATGGAATACAAACAAAGACCTGCAGGCGTAATGAGCCCTCGGTTATATTTAATCAACTCTCTCTAGTCCAGAAGTATGGAATGTAGACTATTCCAGCGATGAAGATGTCGCTGCAGAGTTTGCGCACGTTCTAGATGAGTTTGGCCATCCAATATATTTTATATCGCTGTCTGGTAATTAAGAGAGCTAAAAGATATATATTCCGTAGAGCAATTTTGTTATTCAGGTTTGTACAAGTAAATATATTCTCCCTCCGTCCAATAGAGTATTCTTGTACCAAATATTGTCAAGAAAACTTCATATTCCCCTTCCTTTGGTCATTTGAGGTGCAGCTAGTGCTAGATATGGTGCCTGTTAGCGAAACTTAATCCGAGTATCTGCTCACGTTTTTAATTACTAAGTCCATTAATATAAGGTGTTTTGGAAGATTTTGCGTTCGGCTTGAAATGAGTTGAGTCAACCTCAACCCTGTTATCACTCAACCCTGTTATCACTTTATGCAGTGCCCGTTGGATATTAACATACATCAAAACATGATACAATTGTTTCACAGTTCACTGTTCATGAGCGGGATAGGGAATATTATCAAATCACGAGTTACACATTGCTCAAAGAAAATAGAGGAATCATATTAGTGTATTTGGATGATATTTTAATTTAAATATTATTTTACTTTTTTTGAGTTATATTTTTCTTACAAAAATCAGTTATAAACCCCAAAAAATTAAAAATTTTTAAGTTGAAAGATATCCCATTCAGGGAATAGGGTTTTATTTCCACAAAAGAACAGAAAAGAGAACCAAGAAAATGAAAATAATTTGGGTCTCGAAGTGCCATTTTGAGCAAGTTAGGGGGCACGATGCTTGATATAAATTTTCAGATGAACGGGATAAACATTGCCGACAGAGACTTTCTATACTAACTTCCGAGTAATAAAGACCAACAGTGTCCGTCAGGAAGACAGCAGTGATTGTGAGCGGAAAAGAATTGCAATGGCTCTTCGGACGATCATTCGCAGGAACAGTCTTCTGAGACGTATTCCTAGAAATAATCAAACAATACGGGGCTTCGGAAAGCTGAGGGGGTTGCGGACCTTTTCGCTTCCCGATCTCCCTTGCGAGTATGAAGCGCTGGAACCGGTCATAAGCGGAAAGATCATGGAATTCCACCTCCTGAAGCACCACAATAATTACGTCACCAACTTCATCAACAAAACCCTCCAACACCTGGATGAGGCCATGCATAAGGCAGATTACCCCACCGTCGTTAAGTTACAAAGTGCTATCAAATTCAATGGCGGTGGTATCTGACTGTGCATTTTTTTTTATATGACGTAAATGAGCCATATCATTTGCGACTCTGCTCTTGATATTTTCTTCTTTTTTCCTTCTTGCTGTTAACTTTTGAAGGGCACATAAACCACTCAATTTTCCGGAAGGATCTGGCTCCGGTTAGTGCGAGTGTGTATAACTTCAACTTGGTGTCTTTCTATAATGGATTGGTGAAATCGAACTTATGTTGTTATTGAAAATAATGCCAGGAAGGGGTGGAGAGCCTCCTCGGGGTTTACTGGGGATGATATTCAGCAGCAGTTTGGTTCATGGGAAAAGTCAATGGAAAAAATGAATGTAGAAGGGGTGCTCTGCAGGGTTCTGGGTGGGTGCTACGTTCTGTTTCTCTTGTGGTTTTTGTTATCTCTGTGTTGCTATTTGGTAGCTTTTAACTATTTCTGTGCTTGACAGTGGCTTGCTCTTGATACCAAATTTAAGAAGCTTCCAGTTGAAGCCACTGCAAATCAGGTAATCGGAAACTGAATATTGGTGAACTGTTATAACAGGTATTGGCTTCCGAAATCCGCTAGTGCATTCTTTCCTCTCTCTAAGTTCTCAAACTGCTAGGAAGCAAAAGCATTTATGGCTTCGAGTGAACAACTAGTAGTACTTTTAAAAATCTGTTTTGGATAAAATTATGCATGTGAATCCTAATAAGCTTACCCTTAGCACAGGATCCACTGGTTACTAAAGGCTCAGCGTTAGTTCCTTTGCTCGGGGTGGATGTTTGGGAGCATGCTTACTACTTGGTACTTGCAGGTAAAGCTTTAGCTGGAATTACCCCTCCTGTTAGGGGTGGACAGCATAATTAGTACTTCTCTGTCAGGTCCATAATTCTCAACAGTTCAAAGGTGGTGAAGGGGCCTTAACCATTTTTGAATTCTGTCGCCCATTGGTAGTTGATACTCTCCAATTATGATTTTGGCATTTGCAGTACAACTATATGAAGAACATATGGAGGGTTATGAACTGGAACTCTGCCAGTGAAATTTTTGAACGCTCAAGAGGTCATCCTTGAGGTAAAGAATAAGGAATGCCCGACTAATCTTGAGTTCTGATGTAAATATTCAGTATGGAATAAGTTTAAAGGAAAGAGCATTGATACATGTAATAAGCTCTTCATACCATAACATAAAGTACTCTCTGCTCCTTTTGTTTGTCTGGTCTTTCTGTTTGAATGGTTGGTGGAACGAAGTGAGAATTCTTGTGGATCATCCGTTTACAGGAAAACAAAAGGTCTTTCAGATCTGTGGGAGTTACATTTTGAGATTCGGCATAAAGAAAAGAAAATTGAAAAAAAAGGGCGAGAGCTCCGAAGCGCTTCATTTCATCCGGTAATCGGATGAGAGGAAAGACCCCAGATCTTCCAAGTAGCGCGGTGATTCATCACTGCCCTCCTAATGCACCAGCCGGGAATCGAACCCGGGTCTGTACCGTGGCAGGGTACTATTCTACCACTAGACCACTGGTGCTTGTTGACACTGAATTTCGATAGCATTCATATAACGATATTTCCAAATCCTCTTCGTCTATGGCTGTAAATGAATCTGGCGTATCAAAATTTACTACTCGTACAAACACAAATTTATTTGAATCATTCGCAAATGCTATAAAAATTAATATATATATATATAATAAAAATTAGAAATTTTATTAATTGAAAAAATATTCGTAAACGTTTCAAACACTTAAACAAATGATTTCAAATATAAAATTGAACTCGAGACATAAACAAACAAATTCGAACAGCATTGCATTCCAAACAAATCCAACTTGAAACTTAAAAGAGTTGGATCCGTTGGTGTTCATTTATACCCTTAATGGAATATAAGGACTTGTTTGTTTGTTTGTATCATCTTTTTAATTCATTCCAAGTTGTCAAGAGACAATATATTCATTCAAACAATACCGTGGATTTTAAAAATAAAATCATACCAAGTAAAATGACAGCGGTGCACAACACAAGGATCTTTTCCCCGCATAATTTACGATGAATAGGATTAGGATAATAGCATTAGATAGCTTTAGTTTTAGATTTTTATCATATATTTCGTAAAAAATAATTGTTCATAAAAACGGAGGTAAGATTAAAGTAAAATATTTTAATTTATTTTTACACAATTTATGTCTAAATACACCCTAAGATTAAGGTAAAAATTTTTTATTGATTTTTACACTGAAATTTTGCCCAAATAAACCCTAAGATAAGAAAAAAGTAATTTAATCAATACATCAAATAAATAAATTTGGGTTTTCTCAGAATAAATAACTAAATAAATTCGGATAAGATTTACATTTTTCGGTCACTAATATAAAGAATAAAAACCACGAGGGCCAGCAGGTAGAAAAAGGGGGGGAAAGCCGTATTTGAATATAAAAGTTTTGGTGAATTATTCTTTCCATCATACACTTCTTTTGTGATTTTACTTGATTTAGTTGTCAACCAATGAGAGAACACAGTCGAAGTAATTTCCTTTTTAAATTTTAGTAAGATTTATGTCTAACCACTGTGAAAGAGAAAATGCAATTAAAGTGAGAAATAAAGTTATAAGAGTATTTTACAGGAACAAATATAAAAGTGTAGTATAATAAATATTTGTAAGAGTATTTTACGGGAATAAACACTAAGATGGAATAAAGCTTCAATTGATTGGTTGTTGGGTGCACTAAGATTTTTGTTGTAATACTTATATACTCAACTCTATAAACTATAAAAATTAAACAAAAAATCAATATAAGCATAACTTTTTACACTGGAAATTCTTAGGTGAGCCCGGTCTACGGCCCCATCTATGGACCGAATTCACCCAAAAAAGTTATGTGTCCCTTTTTACCTAGAAACCTGCTATCACGTTCTCAATCTCAGTTTCCCACTTCTTCCATCCTCTCTTTCTCTCACTACCGCCTTCAACCTTAGTATATCTTCTCTTCTTTACCCCTAAATGCAAAAGACCTTGATGAAGATTTTTGAATCTTTTATTTTTTCTATTCCAATCTTTAGTTTATCTTCTTCTCTCATCTTCGCTTTTTATTATAACTACTGTGAGAAGCAGACAAACGAGAAGAAATGAATAGGTTTCTAAGTAAAAAGGGACATATGACTTCTTTGGGTGAATTCGATCCACCGGTGGAGCCGTAGACCGGGCTCGCCTAAGAATTTCCCTTCTACAGGTGATAGATTTTAAATTTAATTTACATTTTCTGTTCCTGAATGTATAAAAAAAAATCCAAGTAAAACTTTCAACTCTTGCCTGTTGGAATGTTGTCCGGTTCATCTGCCTCTACGTCTATCAAATTATATGTTTTGTTGTCAACAACCTTCTTTAAATAAAAAATTTATCATTTAGATGACACAAAAATATAGCAACTTATAACAAAAACAACCCCAAGGAATTTCCACTTTTTGGAGAAAAAATTATCGTGTAACAGCTTGATAATAATATAATAAAAAATGCTGGAGTATTTTTGACAAAAGAACTAGAGTAGTTTGGGTGTATTTAGATTACATTTTAGTTTGAGTTTTTTTTATTGTGAATTATTAATGAGATTTACAATTGATTTGTATGAGAGAAATTATGGAACCCATACCAAAAAAGGTAAAAATTTAATCCAAATACCCTTAGAATGGATCTTTTAGAAATTAAAAGGCCAAATTGATAAAATGAATATTTGGCGGGCTCAATTTTCACAACATAGTATTTTAAGGGCCAGATCAAAATTCGTCCTATAGTTGACCTACATTTGGCGGGCCGGACTGGCGGATCAAGCCCGCTTCGAAATAAGTAGGCATTAGGGTTCGGCCTATATAAATCCTTCATTACATATTATTCTCACTTCTCACCTCCTGCTCGTGCTAAACCCTAACGCAGCAGAGCCGACCTGCGCGACAACTTCCAGGAACAACATGGTAAAGCCTCCGATGGCCGAAGGAAGCGTTCTATCAGCGATCCATTGATCTGGATTGTGCATTTTCTAAAACTATTTTCGATTTGATTTTGGTTTCAGACGTTCAAAAGGAGGAACGGAGGCCGCAACAAGCATGGCCGCGGACATGTGAAGTTCATTCGTTGTTCCAACTGCGGAAAATGCTGTCCAAAGGTTCAAATTCCTCCTCCTCTATTATTTTCATTGTTACATTAATGCATACTTTTGTGCTTATGCATATGGGCATCAAATTATTTTAATTTTTCGCCTAATTCTCAGTTATTAAATTCTTTCAGGTGAGTATTTTGACAATAAGAATCGAGTTGCTTACATAATATAGTTCTGTTTATTAACTTTTTTTTCCTTTTTTATATTACCAGTTCTGTTCAATCTGGAATAAACATCGCCTAACTTAGTTCTACTGTTTATATGTTTTTCTGATTAAGTCGGTACTATTCGTACCTACCTTTCTACTCTTGTTAGAGTTTATTGTAGCGCATAATTGGATCTGGAATGGGGAAAAGCTATAGATTGGTATCGATTTTGATGTTTAGAAGTTCCTGTAATTTAATATATATTGGCCTTTTTTGGATTATATTTTGTGAATTGTTGCTGTATCGCATCATAATAGTGTAATCCCGTGTAGTTGTTTTGATACCTTGTTATAATAGTGTGTTTGTGAGACCATTTGATTTGGCGTTAGCAAACTGAGCATAAGTAGTTTTAGCGTTGTTTAACTTAGTTAAAGAATTTTATGATCTAACTTGTAAAACATTGATTTCAATGTTGTGCTGTTCACTATTTCTTTTAGGACAAGGCCATCAAAAGGTTTCTTGTCAGAAATATTGTGGAGCAGGCTGCTGTAAGAGATGTTCAAGATGCTTGTGCATTTGAAAGTAAGCATTTAAACTGAGGTTGACTCAGGAGGTGTTTATTCTTATGTTCTGGTTATTCATATTATTTCTTCTTATTGTTTAGGTTATACCCTTCCCAAGCTCTATGTGAAGATGCAATACTGTGTTTCATGTGCTATTCACTCTAAGGTTGTTAGGGTCAGATCCCGATCCGATAGGAGGATCCGTGAGCCTCCACAGCGTTTCAGACGCCCAAGGGTATATTTCTCTAAAACTTATCTGGCGGTGTCGTTGAACTTTTGTACCATTGTTAGCGAGCAATGTTTATTTGGATGCAATTTTTGCCTGATTTGGTCCCTTCATTTGTTATTTCTTCCTTGGTTAGTTTCATAATCTTGTCTCCTTTTAAAAATACTGTACTGGCTAATAAATGTTATTGCATGCTTGTGTTTACAGTATTGTCCAATTTTACCTTTTCAAGTCAATAAATGGTTTCATCTGATTTATGTGGCTTGATAATGTGTTTTGGCCTATTTGTTCTGCCTAATCTTTATTAATGAAATAGGAAAACAAAAATGCATGTTATTGCAACTTTTTCCTTCCCGACATCCTTCAGCACATTAAAAGGATTGAAGAATTTTTGGCATTTCTTATTTTAGACTGAATTAACTCCTTTATCTTTAGTTGTTTGTGAATGAAACTGGTTTCTCATAATTAAGTAAAAAATTTGCAGGATGATTTGCCCAAGCCTGGTCAAGCACCTCGCGCAGCTGGAGCACCAGCTGCCCGTACTTGAAGCTTCGTGTCTTAAATTGCTTCATTAGTAGGCTCCAGATGTTAGTTTTCCTCATGGTGCAGTGTGCCTGTTATATGAAGGTTTTGACTTAAATGTTACTTCAAGTTTCATGGGATTGAGTACAATTTTACTTTCGAGAATTCCTGAACAAAGAGCTCTTTTGTTTATGAACGAAAGATTCATTTGCAATTTATTTTCTTGCCATGGTCGTGGAGTGAGCAAAGAGCATTCCATTTTGATTCAGCTTGTTAACAAACTTGTGAGTATTGTAGAAAGTACCACTAGAACAAGCTGCGATAAATTGCTTGAGAATGAAATAATTTCTTATGAGGGAAGTTGTCTCAGAAGGCATGTCAGAGATAAATAGTTATATTTGGTTCAAAAGAGGATTATGGTGAGTTTGGTTTGTAATTTTTTTTAGTTAAATTATATTGAGGATTATAAAATTAAATTGTTTGTGGAGAAATTAAATTTAAATAAAAAAGTAATTTTTTTATATTGAGTTGCAAACCAAGTTTATGTTTAGGTGTAGGAACCTTATATCCTGAAGGAGGTACCCCGTACATGTATTTGAGTGAACACGAAATTTCACGTGTTGGGCCGGCGTTGCTTCTTAGATAAGCGGAAGCGGTTGATGAGAATTCATGCTGGTTGAGTTGTGCATAACCAAATTTCTCTGCCCTTCTCCAGGGCCCAATCCCGTTAAAAAACACTTGAGGCTGCGAGATGTATTTCTGTTGAAGCCACCCGGTATACACAGACAGTGGTTCCAACATGAGCCAACAAACCTCAGAATCGCTCTACGTTGCTTTTGCAGTTTTAAGCAGCGGAAAGAGTTGTTTCTGAAATATTTGCGCTCATGATTTCTCTAGGACTATGAATATTTTTATCTTGTAGACGGTTTCCAAGTTCAGAGGGGTAGTAAGGGCAAAGGGGATAGGGCTAGGTCGTCTTCGTAGCTGGGCTTGCTGGTGTTTTGTCGCTCAGTAAGCAGATATTCTTGATTCTTGACTAATTAAAGCTATGTAATACTTTTCTTATTTAAAATTGGATGCTTATTGTTTTATTTTATTTATATATATAAAAAATAAAACGATTAACAATGCAGACTTTTTTAGATAATAACAACAATTATGCATCAGAAAATATCTGCTGGATGGGTGTAACTACAAAATTGTGTTTACATTCCTACCATTTCATTTTAAGTAAAATGACTCTCCTTAAAAAAAAAAAAATTAAAATGACTAGGTGTTTTACTTTTTACATCAAAGTCCAGGGGCATATGTAAGTATGCCAAAAACTAAGATACTACAAAACATAGTGTGTTCCCTTTTAAAAAAAAATAAAAATAGTGTATTTAGGTTGTGCTTCATTTTAAAAATTATGTAAATTTTTTTTTATTTTGATCTCACTTTTTTATATAAATAATTTATTTTTATAAAATTTAAAATCAAAATTTTAAATTTAGAATCTATTAATCCTATCCATAGTAAAAAAAATTCAAGAAAATACAAAATATAGTATGAATTCTTTCTCTCAAATCTCTCCATTATCCTCTGTCCTCGATTTTGTTATATAGAGAGACAAAAGGATTAAAAGATATAAAAATTGATGTCGAATTGGAGAATTTTAAGGCCTACTTTGTTCGGAAGAAAAAGAGAAAGTAAAAGGAAAAGAGAAGTAAAAAAGTAAGTAAATGAGTGGTTTATTTTGTTTGGTTAGATGGAGAGAAGGAATGAGAGTAAATGTGGAGGGAAAGTTCTCTTCCTTCATATTAGCAATTCTAATCCTTTTACTTTTGAAAAGATTGATAGGTATTTGGTATTACAAAAATTATTATACCCTCAACTTTTATTTTTATCATAATTAAATAATTTAAAAATATATAAATTTATAAATATAATAAAATATCTTCTCCTCTCATTTTATATTTTGTACAATCAAATAAAAAAATATTTTTAGTTTACTTTATCTTCTCTTCATTTTTTACTTTTTATATAACTAAATAAAAAATATTTTTAATTTACTTTTTTATATTAAATAAAATTAAAATAAATATAAATAACTCCCTTTTGCCTCCTCTTTCCCTCGCCTTACCTTGTGAACCGATCGATGGAGTTTCTTGATGACAGGTAGCAATTTAAAGAGATAGGGCTACGGGTCTCCCTGTGCTATTTTGAGTAACTGGGGATGTACGGGCATGACACGTGTTATAAATGTTCAAATGAACAGGATAAACATTGCCGACAGAGCTTTCTACTACGCGGAGTACTATAAAGACAGCCCTCAGAAACGGAGCTGAGTGCTGCAAGAACTGCAATGGCTTTCGGAACAATTATGCTTCCGGATCTCCCTTACGAGTATGGAGCTTTGGAGCCGGTCATAAGCGGGGAGATCATGGAACTCCACCACCTGAAGCACCACAAGACTTACGTCACCAACTTCAACAAAGCCCTCCACCAGCTGGATGAGGCCAAGGACAAGGGAGACCCCCCCAGTGTTGTTAAGTTACAAAGTGCCATCAGATTCAACGGCGGAGGTACTTAATTATGGTATACATTACGTAAATGATGAGCCATATTATTTGTGACTGTTCTGAGTTCTGACATGTTCTTTTTTCCCGGGTAACTTTTGAAGGTCACATAAACCACTCAATTTTCTGGAAGAATCTTGCCCCTGTTGGTGTGAGTTTGATTATCATACGTAAAAACTTGAACATTTTATTATTATTAGCGATTTCGACTTGGTCGTTTCATTTCCTAACTCATAATGGATTGGTAGAATGGGAATTATGTTGTTACTGAAAATAATGGCAGGAAGGAGGCGGAGAGCCTCCTCGAGGTATATTGGGCGAGGAGATTCAGCGGCAGTTCGGTTCACTGGAAAAGCTGATAGGAAAAATGAATGCAGAAGGGGCCGCTCTGCAGGGTTCTGGATGGGTGGTACGTCCTGTTTCTCTTGTGGTTTCGTTACCTCTCAGGTTGCTATTTGGTAGGTTAACTCTTTCTGCTCTTTGCAGTGGCTTGCTCTTGATACCGAATTTAAGAAGCTTCGAGTTGAAACCACTGAAAATCAGGTAACTGAAACTGATTGGTGGACTGTTATAAAAGACACATCCACTGAAAATCAGGAAGGAAAAACATTAGTTCAAAAGTACTCTTCGAGGGGATTACTAGTACTTCTAAAGATCCGTTCGGGACAAATTTATGTATGTGAATTCGGGTATTTCCTCAACTAATTGATAAGCTATCCTTGACTCAGGATCCACTGGTTACTAAAGGCTCGGCATTTGTGCCTCTGCTGGGGTTGGATGTTTGGGAGCACGCTTACTATTTGCAGGTAAGCTTTTAGCTTCGTTAGCATGAGATGTGTATACTTCTGTCTGTTGAAGAGATAGATTTCTTTGTGCTAATAAGCATTTTTCAATTATCTTGTGTTTGTATATATACGTACTCGATATTCATACTCCGGAATTACGATTTGGCATTTGCAGTACAAAGATGTGAAAGCAGACTATCTGAAGAACATATGGAGGGTTATGAACTGGAACTATGCCAGTGAAGTTTACGAGAGTGCAGGCTCATCGTCTTTGAAGTGAAGAAGAACGAACCAATAGAGGAGAGTTGATTTCTGCTGTAAATATTGAGTACGGCGTCAGTTTAGATGCGAAGGAAAGTGCACCACATATATATGTAATAAGCTCTTCTTGAACAACTTGTACACTCGGATGGCTTTGCACGAACGATATGTTTGGTTACTTGAATGGCTATATGTGCAGTGCATGCATGGATATGTTGGTTGGTCGAAAGGAAGCGCTTCTTGTTTTGTGGATCAGAAGTTGACAGGAATGGAAGGTCCTCAGATCGGTGGGAGTTTTAGTGTGGGCAATAGATATGGACTTGTTGGTTAGTATCATTGTTCTTTCAATTTATACAAAGCTGTTAAGAGTTAATGCGCTTCCTTAAATTATGCCGTGGAGTTATAGGATGGAACGCCCAAGAATCTACAGTACCCCCACAACATTCCTTGCACAGGGAAAATTTAGAGTGAGCTAGATGGCATTTTGGATTAAAATTTTTTATTTTTAATTTTGAGAAAAAATTATTTGTGAGAGAAAAAATAAAACTCAAAGTTAAAATTTTTGCATTAGAGTTCTTTGTGAATGGATGTCAAACTTCAAAATTTGTAATTAAATATTTTTTATTATATTGTGATATTTTAAAATAAAGATTTTTTTAAAAAAATATTTTAATATATTTTATATTATTAAATAATTATTAATATCAATATATATTATTATTTAAATTTAATATAAAGAATTTAATTTATATACTTTATTTTTATTATTATATATTATTTTTATAATATAATTTAAATTTTTATATAAAATTTTATTAAATAAAATAAGATAGAGAAAGTAATAAAAAAGTTGCTTTTACATAATTTTTTGTGTGAGAAAATAAACTAACATGTCATATAATATGAAGAAATAGAGAGAACTATTTATGGTCCCCTCCGTTTCAAAAATATCTCTTCTTTAAGCTACCACTTGAATCAAGAAGGCACGAGGTATGCACTATTTTCTTTTTCTAATTTTTTTATTTAGCTCTAAATCACATCATTAAATTTTTATTTTTAAAAAGATTTCACATATCTTTTATTACCTTATATGATTTAATCTATTTAATATCTTTCTTGATTTATGTAATTTTAGTTTAAAGAATATATATTTTCGACGAAAGAGAGTAACAACCATTTTCTTTAAAAGAAAGTAGATAATTATAAGTACTAATTAACTATGAGTCAATGAAGGAATGTTCATTACTAAACCCTATCTTGGAATTAATGGGGGCAAGTTTAGATCCTAGAAATCCAATTTCATCAACTCGCGGATGTCAACTTCAAAGAGTTACTATTCGACAAAGTTAGGCAAATGCGTAGACAATCCAAAGACCTTAGAACTCAGAAAGTGCAAATCAGGGACTGAATTCCGGATAAAGCTGGCTTTCCATTTGTGCGTTTTGACTACTATAATTAGTATTTATACCTTAAATCTACCGTTAAAGTTCATAAAAGGGGGAAAGAAAAAAGTCTCTCATTATAGATGAGGTTATAATAAAGAGATACTCAGTTAATTAATTGATTAAAATATATTTTTTGGTAAACAGAAGTATAGAGTTAGATTTGTATGCTCTAACGCTATATAAAAAAATTAAAAATTTTGAATTTAAGCATAAGAGAATGAGGGATTATTTAATTATTGTTGAGGATTAATTTTTATATTAAGTAGCCGATGTGAGCGGTGAAACTACTAAATATATATTATGAGAATAGGTGTCGTGACAATTCAAATAAAGGTATATTTTAAAATAAGATGATTAAGATATTTTTTTATAAATCTGTATCAAATTGAAACTTAGAGATAGATTTGAAATGGAAGTATAGTATCGGGCTTCTCATTTCATCATTTTTGAAGGCGGGTGGTGGTTTTAGGTGCTTTGTATGGTCCCTTGGTCATGGAATAATTTCATCATAATGGCAGTGTAAGGGGTCCATGATTCTCCTTATTTGGGCAAAGAGCAACTTACCAATAGTATAGCGTGGAAATCTTGCAAAGTCATTCCCACTTGCATAATGTCCTTATTTCCACAAAAAGGGGGCGGTTTTTGGTCATCTTTATTTGTTTAGACTTTGTTGGCCTCTTTATTGCTATTGAGATATTATGATGACATTCACGGAGATGTTGGCTAAGCAATTTTAGAAAGAAAATTTTGATTTTACCTTTTCTAAATTAAAAATAATTAAGTTTCAATTTAGATAGAATTTGAATTTTAATTTTTTTTTAAAAAATTTTTACAAAACGTGGATTATTTTTATATAATCAATCATTTTGAGGATTGCCAATTGAACTCCTAGCCCACTGTAACTATCGTGGGGCACTCAAATTTTGACCTCCAGAATTGTATAGTTCTTGTGCTTGCAAATCAGTTTGCTACGATCTTATCCAATACTTTTTGTAATATGTATAAAATTTATTTATAATTATTTAATATTTTTTTATATAATAATTAAAAATATTTTAAAATATTTAAAATTAATTATTTAATTAAATATAAATAATTATTATTTTTAAATATATCTTAAATATTATTAAATAAAAAATTAATTAACCATCACAAATAAATTTTACATATATTACAAGAAAAGAAAAAAGTAATGTGTAATAACGTAATCATACCTCTAGCAAATCACTGTCGCTGTCACCCCCGAAGCCGCATTGGTCCCGCTGCCCGCTAGAGTTTTATCGTTCTCATTGACCTTGTCACTGGTTAATCAAAACAAGGTACCAACGCTGGAATGAACCTTTTTTATTTTGGGGAATGGTTACTGTGTCGCAGGACTGTTTTTACGAGATATACTGTACTTAATATTAATAATCGAATTAAATTTAAAATTTAATTTAATAATTATAAAAATTTATTAAATTTTTAAACAATATATATAAAAGACAAAAAGTTTAATAGGTTGAATTAAATTTAAATTTAAACATCCAATTACAAGTCTTGCGGATGTTTGCTCTCATAAAATACGATTCAAATAATAAAGACACTTTAGACTTTATTCTATTTTCTGAATTTCATGCAACTATTCGTTGGAATGAGTGTGAACACACGACATTCTGTTGAATTTGTCCAAACCTCAAAAGAGGTAACCACTTTTTGTCCCCAAAATTGCCTAAATCCGCACGGCAGGGGACGCTTCAACAAAATCTGAAAAGAATAAGGGAAAATAATAGTACTGAATATTTTGCTCGGACGCATTCACATCAAATTATACCTTAAAAGCACAAAAATTAGTGGCAAAAGAACCAACTCGATGCAATGTATAACTTCCATTCTTATCAAATTGGAGAAATAAAAGAAGTGATGAAACCCACACGTGTATTGATACTCAAATGCCGTCAATTATCTGTCAACATGTCAAATTTCAAGGTTTAATGTGATTATAAGGTGCTATGAAATAAATTTTAAGTTGGATCTATATTTTGTCTATTGACTGACGTGTATTAAGAAAAACAATTAATTAACAACGGAAATGTTGTTTCCTGACATGTCATGTGAACTTCAGCTGAAACGGCATTCGGGCTCTGAATTTGGTCTTATATGGTATACTTATAAGGCTGCCTAGGATGTAATATTCTAGATCATATTTTTATCAAAATATAGGGAAAAAAAATAATGGATTGTCAGGACTTGTTTGATAAAATTATGAGATTAAATAAAGTTTGAATTTTAATTTTTTTATTTTAAAATTATATTATTGAATTATTTGTTGATAGTAAAGTGCGGCTCAAAATAAAAAATTTATATTAAAATTCAATTCAAATACACAGATATAATCTCAGTATGAAAAATTCTAAGTTCTAAAAGATTGAAGATTATTAGATCATAAAGCCTCAAATTATACCATCTTCCTTTGTTCCTTTGTAACAGTATAAGATTTTAAAAAATAAAAATAAAAATTTAAAGACTGAAAATGAAAGCATCTTAACATGAAAATTGAATTTCCGCAAAAGCCTACAATGGAATTCATCCTCTTTCCCTGTCCTTCTTTTTTAATTGTTTTATTTGAGAAATTGTTGAGGGAATATTTCGTTCATAAATAAACAATTGATGTTAATCATATTCATTGCATTTTATTTATGAAGCGATCCATCGATGCCATTGTCATGGATGGATGGGAGAATTATGGACATCTCTCGGACTTCATTGACAGTTGTACAGGAAAGATAGAATGCAAACTTGATTTATCATCTTTTTCTGTCATGTGAAGCGGATGCTGTGTTAAAAGACAGACTTGCCCTCGGGTAACTTGGTTTGACATCACACCAGCACGTGTGCATACTCGGTCAAATCTAGTGCAATATGCTAGGCATGGTATATCTGATCTATCAGCAGAGCGGAAGTTTTAGAAGGCTCTATCTAGGAAACACGTTCCTCCAAAACTTCATCATTTTCTTTGGAGGGCTTGTAATGATATTCTGCCTACAGGAACAAATTTTGTAGAAGAGAATTGGAGTCTTATACTCCTATGTATATTGTGGTTCTTTGGTTGAAAATGATTGGCATTGCATCTTTGATTATTCTTCGTCGCAGTAGATTTGGAGTTTAGTTGGGCCATTGCAAAAGAGTGGAGTGGTTATCCTACAAATAGCTTTAAAGATTTGCTCCACTTCGTTCTTTTAAGCTATGCATATTCTTGCTGTTTTTGAAGAAGAGTTGATTACCGCCCAATCCATTCTTGCTTCTAGTATGGCACTTGCGGAAGACTTGATGCACTCAAGATTGAATTATCAAGAATAACAACTGGTTATGGTCAAATGGAAACCACCAAGAGACGTTCAAGTTAAATGTGGAATGGACGTAATTTTAGAGCAGGAGCATTTATTTGAGATTAGAGGGAAAGTGTATTTTATGCTTCTTCTTAACTTTTAATCGGTACAGTTTTAACTAAACATGTAGAATTGATTGTTCTTTTATGTAATTTTGAACTTATTAAGAATTATGAACCCAGGAATCTTTAGGTTGAAAGTGATGCACTAGTAATGATGAATAAGTTATGCTCCGAGGAGGTGGATCTTTTCCCTTTTAGGACTTTTAAACAGATCTTGTTAAATAAGAGTTATATTTTTTAATAGTAAGATTAAAAATATTCCATCTCATCTTTTAGATTAACAAGGTTCTATCTTATATATTTCTAGAATTTGGATTGAAAATGCACCAATAGATGTATTTTTTGCTATCTTAACTGATTATCTTACTTAATGACGTATGCTTTGTTTTCTCAAAAAAACAAAAAAGAAAAAAAAGTATTGTGATTCTTGTAACTTAACATTGGAAACAAGTTTGTATTTCATCTTTGTTTTCAAAAAGTTTAGATTTCTTGTTTTGCATTATTCATTTTAATATACCATATTTGACAACTTAAATAACTCATTCTTTTAAGTACAAAAAATCATATTGTAAGAAGAGAATGAATATTTCATTTTTCTTCTTTTCGTGAAATTCCTAAGAATGAATAATGTTTCCAATCCTCTTCCCGTCTAGAAATTAATGGTTTCATGGGATTGTTTTCTCTTCCCTATATTATAGTAATTCTTCCACTGTATTCAAAATTTAAGCTCCATCAAATTTTTTTTCCTAAAAAAATTAATTCATATTCAAAAGAACATAATACCAAATACACAGGAGTAACTTTTATATTATAATATTGAACAAACACTTAACTATATATATATATATATATATATATATATATATATATATATTATTCAAATTCTTAATTAAATAAGTAGGCCATTTAGCCAAAAAATAATAAGTACGTCATTAAATTATTAAAGATTTTTTTAATAAATAGACCATAAACACATATAGCACTTTTAAAGAAAAAAGAAAATATAAATACAAGTATAGTAATTTCGCTGGACGGCAATGGTTGGATAGAAAATGAAGTAAAAATAGAAACATAAAGAGAGTAGGCCAAGTGCCTTTGCCCGTCCTCATACCTATAAATTTATGCTCACACAATCACACGCATTTGACATTACTCACAAATTCCCAGTTTGTCTTCCCTTCTCCTCTGTCGTCGCGTCGCGTCGCATCGCATCGCTTCGTTATCCTTCTTTCTCTTCCCCGGCAGACATGAAAGTAAACGAAAAATCTATTAAAGATTTTGTTTTTTTGCAGCCCTTTTTTCTCTAACTAACGAAGAGAAAATCTAGCGGTTTCTCTTTCTTCCTTTTTTTTTTTAATAAATTTCTTTCTGGGCTCCTTATTTACTGCTACCAGCGTCTTAGACTCATAGGTAAAAGATTGTTTCAAGGAATAAAAGAGAAGGTGGGGGAAGTCAGGCTTTAAAGAGGTTTGTTTGTTTCTGTTTCTGTTTCTCCGCAGAAAACAGGTGAAAGAGAGGAAAGCAGAAGCAGAAAAGAACAACTCACAAACCAGAAACCCAAATTCGCAATTGTCTGCACAGCCGAATTTTACGTTCTCTTTTCTCCCCTTCTTCCTTTCCCGCACGCCTAGATATACGTATGCTTTCCGGATACATACAAAATTCTCGTATATAACCCGAACCGGTTTCAGACACAGACACAGAGAGAGGGAGAGGAATACCTTCCACAACATCGAATTCCATCTTTTTCTCTTTCTCCCTCCCTCTCCCTCCCTCTAAACCCCTTTTCTTTTTCTAACTTATGTCTCTGGAATTCTCCTTCCGGTTAATGCCATCAAGAATGCTTGTTTGCACGGGAGGCCCTTTTAAATGATTAACAGTTTGTGGGCTCTGTTTTTTGGATGAAACTGTGTTTTTGTTTCTGTTCTTCTGTGTTATAGTTTATAGATTAGATGGGTGATATAGGGGCTGTAGAAGCCAACGGCGTCGCAATGGAGGAACGCTTGGTGAGTACCAACCGCGATCCCTCCACAATTAGCGAGGATCATTGGGCTGTAGCCGAGGAGACGACCCAGGAAGTGCTGAATTCTATACACCCGACTCTCGACTCCGAGGAGAAGAGGAAGGACGTCATTGATTATGTGCAGAGACTCATTAGATATTCTCTTGGATTTGAGGTCTGATTTTTCACCTCCATTTTCGTTTTGCATGTTACTTTTTTCTCGGGATATTCTTGTATTTTCGATTCCCATTTTTGGTTTGCTTTTTCTTACTTGGCTCACGTGGGCCCTCTCTCGTATTCTTTTTTTTTTTCGAGAAAAAATTCAGTTCTGTTTAATATCCCGTATCATTTGGTTCTGAATTGAGGTCAATTTAATTGTTTGTTGAAACTTTAAACGTTTTATATGGGGTTTGTTTTTTATTAATTTTCGTATGAGTTCTTCGTTTGGATGAATTCGGCAAGGCTGCTTTATTATGACTTGAGAGGTTACGTCTGCTTAAATTTACATCTTTATGAATCGGAAGTTACGAGTTTGTCACATAGGCGCCATAGGCGTTGGAATTGCGTTCTGGGTTTGCAATTTTATGTATATCAGTGAAAAGGGTGAGAAGGGATTTAGCGGGTGCATGAATTGTTTTATTAAACGGGGCATTTTAGGACTGATTGAAGTTGAATCTCGTCTTGCTTTGCTGGATATAGTCCTGGCTCGCAAATTTGTTATTATTTTTGCATTATGGTAGTTGATGCTTAGAGTTTACTCGCCTGGAGTTTGGATACGTACTTGGTACTGGGAAGAAATTGCATCTGGTTTTGGTTTGTTATGCGTTTTAATTTCAATCATCTGCCCTGCCTTGTCATTATTGTTAAAACCTCACATATCTTCTACTAATTGGATGCATTTTTTTGAAAAAATTTCACATTTCTTGGTTTATTCATTTCTGTGCTGGTATATACTTTATCTTGACCAATTAGTTTCATTGAGTTGCTGGAGGAGGTGTTGTTGGAAGCGGGTAGCAGCTATTTACATAATAGAATTTTGCAAAGCTATAAAAGTAGCTGTGATAGATTTTCATCTTCTTCGGAGGCAATGATCGAAAGAAGTAATGTCATTCTGAAGTTTATATTTTGCATAAAGGCAACTGCTGTGAGTATCTATGTTGTGAGAAATCTCATATAATTCCCTGGTAGTAGGAAAACATGATTTAACATGGATAGCTTCAGAAGGTCTTGATGCTCAGCTAGTCGCAGAGCTGATATTTTATTATGATTTTACATAATCTTCTATGCTGCATGACCTTTTAGTTGAAGTTCATGTAAGTTGAATTTGCTAACTTCTGTGCACCGATAGGTCTTCTCTTATGGCTCAGTGCCTCTAAGGACGTATCTGCCTGATGGAGATATTGACTTGACTGTTCTTAGTAATCCTTGTGCTGAGGAGTATTGGGCTAGTGATGTTCTATCTGTTTTACAAGGAGAAGAACAGAATGAAAATGCTGAATATGAAGTGAAAGACACCCAGTTTATTGATGCCGAGGTATTTAACTCTGATGCTTCATTCATATCTTTCTTCCTCAGTTTTACCCTTTCTTCCGTATTTTGAGATTTCTTTCAGTTTCTTAGCAAGAATGGGTGACAGTAATGAATAAGAGAATGCTGAAGGTATTTCTTGCTGTCTAATGATCTGAATTGGGTTGCAATTATATGCATTTATAGTTCTTTAAAATTTCTTTATCAGTTCTCTCAAATATTTATGTCGTAGTCGATTTTTTAGTTATTTACAAGTTTTCATGTTTAGAAAGGTTTTGCCTGTTCCATTATGTACTTCACAAATCCATGATCTAGATATTGCCTGGCAATGTTGTACATCTTTGTGAAGCAATTGATCAGATACTTATCATGAAGATGCTATTCTATTGCACTATCTTGTTTGGGATCTACATTTTCTTCAATTATATTTTTTTCAGTTTTCTGAAATTCAAACTTAGAAAATGTGTTTTCTGCTCACAGGTTAAACTTGTGAAATGCCTTGTGCAGAATATTGTTATAGATATATCCTTCAACCAATTAGGAGGGCTTTGTACCCTTTGTTTCCTGGAGCAGGTAAATTCAATCCTTTCTTTTTGGGTGTATTTGATACACTATTGAAGGCTTTGAAGTTCTGTGATGCGGTGAATATGCTTGTCAACTTGCTCCCTGACTAGCCTTGGTTCATGTGAATAGATTTATATGCCTGTTCTAACTGCAGACTTCTTAAGTTGTTTCAAGATTTCACTAGGGATACAATTATTTCTAAATTTTAGTTGACGAATTTCACTAATTCTCCTGCATTACTTTTTCTTTCTTGATTTTGTTCTTCTATAACCATTCACATTAAAAGCTTATAGGCATCAGTCCTATTTTAGCCTTGATTAGATGGTTTTTCTAGTGCACAAGTTGCTTTATTTTAATCCTTCTCATTCTCTATCTTTTCTGTTTTCTCCATAGATCTATGTTGTCTTGACCTTCTTTGCTCTCTAGAATTTATTTTTGTTATTTCTCTCTTTTACTATGGTCTACAGTGACAATTAACTAAATATGAGTAAATTTTCCGTTGAAATGAGTAGAATTCTAGTTCTTATGTTAATTGACAGTGATCTTAAGGCGAATGGAAAATAACCTCCTCTCCCTCTTCTTTTTTGCAGGTTGATCGACTTGTTGGGAAAAATCATCTCTTCAAGCGCAGCATTATTTTGGTAAAAGTTTGGTGCTACTATGAGAGCCGCATTCTTGGGGCACATCATGGTCTGATATCTACATATGCTTTGGAGACACTGGTTTTATATATATTCCATCTGTTCCATTCATCCTTAAATGGCCCTTTAGCGGTAACTTCTCGTGACTGCAAATTGGCATTGCTTGTAGGTACATAAAGCTAAAGAAGGTTTGGCTTGACATACTTGCTTCTGTGTTTGTAGGTTCTGTATAGATTCTTGGATTACTTCAGCAAATTCGACTGGGATAACTACTGTATCAGTCTGAATGGTCCGGTTTCCAAATCTTCTCTTCCTGATATAGTGGGTTAGTGGTATCTTTCTGGTTGTTTGAAATTTTTTATTACCATCTGATCCTGCAAGTCCTGTGCTTGTGTCTACATGCCCTTGCTGGTTCTTTTTCCCCCTATCATATCACCAAATTGAGGTACCGAAAAATGGTGCTTCCTTTTAATAATTTTATCTTTACCTGTTTGCAGTTGAGATGCTAAAGAATGAAGGGCATGATCTACTGCTTAGCGAAGAGTTCATGAGAAATTCTATAGAGATGTTTTCAATTCCATACAGAGGCTCAGAGACAAGCACTCGGGCTTTTTTGCCAAAGTTCCTTAATATAATTGACCCCTTGAAAGAGTATAACAACCTTGGGCGCAGTGTCCACAGAGGTAGGTTTTGAACTTTTGCAGATCTCAAGTGTCGCAAAATGCATTAACATACCATATCCAGTAATAGTCATGAAATGATAATTTGGTAGGTCAAATTGTAAGGTCTGAGTTAGGGTAAATAGCAGATTAGACACTTACAGAAGATGCCACGTCCCTCACTGTAAACATCTGGGTCTGTTTCTATGGTACTTTGGGTTTTAACTGGGCTTGACTGGTTAGCTCATGCACATATGGAGTTGAATGTGAAAAGTTTTCTTCAATTGTCTTGAATGCATCTTATCCTTCAATTACCATATCTTATAGGTTTATAAATACACCATTTGTTTAGCTCCTGTATTGGTGGTTTGGAAATTTAAGAAATGAGTTTTCTCTCATATTTTGTATTTGTAATTTTGACTTCTTTAGGTAACTTCTACCGTATACGTAGTGCTTTTAAATATGGGGCTCGCAAGCTTGGGCATATTCTTTCGTTACCTAGAGAAGAAATAGGTGATGAGATCAAGAAATTCTTTTCAAACACTCTTCAGAGCCTTGGAAGGAAGAATAAGTCTGATATACAAGATTATGCTTTGCTATATGGTGCTGATGGCTTTGGTACATTCTATCCACTTTCCCCTGGTGAAGCTTTTTCTGAAGATGACATGCTTCTGAGATCATCCACTGGTGATTTTGAGAATGATGTTTTAACAGACTCAATAAGAGTGGTTTCTTCACAAATGATGTCAGAACGCAGCTACTTATTGGATTACCCTTCTGTTGCCGGACATCATCTTAATGGCGACGATTATGACCTTGCAATGTATAGTTCTGCAGATTTCAGAACTTCGAATGGTACCTCAGATTGCTCGCCGAGCAGCAATTATAGTGGTTCCGTTTTTGGCAAATATTACCATGCACCTCTGTGGCAATTATCTAAGCCATCTACAGAAAATGTACACTTCAACCACCAAAGCAATCTATCTGATAATGTTGAAGAGAAGCTGGGCCAAATTCCATGGCTGGAAGACAGAATGAACAACTTGGGTATGGTCAATGCATCTCAGTCATGTGAGGATAATTGGGATAGCTTTTGCTCCTGCAGTTCAGCAACATCAAGCCCAAAGACAAGTATTCTGGAAAGCTTATCCCTTGATTTCAGAGAAAGGAATTCATCTAGTGTTGTTGATGCAGAACCTTTGAACCCTTTGGCTGATCTTAGCGGGGACTATGATAGTCACATAAGGAGTTTGTTATATGGGCAGTGTTGCCATGGGTATGCTTTATCAGCTTCTGTACTTTCCAACTCTCCTGCATCGCCTTCACAGTCTCAGAGCCAGAAGTTGTGGGACACTGCTAACCAATCGAGGCCCCTTAGGTCACTCTCATTTTCTCAGATGAACTCAAGTGCTATGGAACCACCTGCTAGAATTGTGCGGTCCTATTCTGTTTTTGCTTCTGAAGAGAAAACCAGATTTCGAGGAACGGGAACTTACTTGCCCATAATGGTAGACTTCTATTTTTCTCCTCTGTTCAATATTCTTTTCTTCATTTGTTTATAACGTTTAGCACGTCATCCAATGTCGAAAGTGATTATATTAAGGCAATCTTACTCTCTCAATATTGCAGAATGCTTTCAGCACAGATAGACCCTCACAAGGGAAGAATAGGAATGGAGCATCAGGAAATTATGGTCTATTGCAGAGACAAACTCAAAGCAATGGGTTTGTTCCTCCTTTGACAGAGACAAATGCTTCAGGAAAAGGCAGCCGTGAAGTCACTAATGCAGGTCGTCCTGTCCAAGCCCATAAGAAATCTGGTGTGATACACCAGTCTTATCAACCTAAAGAAGGGGATGGTCATGGCAATGGCCACTTGAGCTCATCATTCAGAATTGAGTTTGGTTCCCTTGGGCATCTTGCTGATGATGTGTTGGTCAACTCTTCTATTGTTGGTGGCTCAACTTCCGGAACATCACCGGATAAGCCAACTTCAACATCTGATATGAGTAAGGGGGAAGAAAGGTAGGAAGAGATTATCTGAATCCTTTCACTGTTTTGAATCTGGATAAGAGTATGATTCAAGTTTCTGGAGTCCCTTCTCGGATTCTAACTGACTTGTTCTCTGTGATTTTGGTCTTACAGGGTGGTCTCAGGTCAATCATTCTACTTTAAAAATGCAGATGAGTTCCCCCCTCTGTCCCTGTGATTGATCACCTTTAGGAATTTGGTAAACTTGTAAAAGGATGAAAAAAAAGTGATAGTAGTGATAGTTGTAGATGCTGACAGAAGTTACAGAGGATAGGACTTATGACTTTTAGTGAGAGATTGCCATCTGAATAGCTTAGTTACAAAAGTATAAAAATGAAGTCTTTGTACATCTCTTCTGGTGGCTGCTTTTGTTGTTTGATCCCATCAATGGAAAACACCCGGTTTAAGGGTCGAACTTGCATAATATCCTTTTGGCCCGTTCCTTCCATGAGGCATCAATGGTGTCTATGATACAAAGTGATGCCCTTTTGTCATTGGTGACAGTTGGACTCTGTTTAAAGATGCCATGGTGTAACAAAAAATATTTTGTGGTTTGTTAACTCGGGGTTTTGCTTGCTTTTGGATGCCCTATAAAAATGTTACGCCCGGAAAGCGGCAGAGGGCACACTGTTAGCGACTGAGCTTGGAAATTCTCTGCTTCTCGAGAGATAATTATTTTGGTTTTCCAAAACAGACTAAAGTTTTAGTTGTTAAAAAAAAAAAAAAAAGACAAAAAAAGAGAGGTCTTCATGCTTACCAAACGTGGCAAATTGAGAAGTAAAAAATAGAAACCAAAATACATGTGCGGATTTGTATGCATGGCCGATGAACCCGCCGTTTCAGGAGGCCCCGGCGTCGGGAAATTGGGATTAGAAGACTTTCTTATTGTGGGAGTAGGACTGTGTTATCATCTAGCAAATCATGGAGACATTTATGTTTGACTTGTCATAATGCCAGTCACGCTTCTGTTAGTTTGTGGTTATCTTATCCAAATGTTATACTCTCATTCATTTTTTAATAATATTTTTATTATTATATTAAGATATCTTTTAAATAATTAATATTATTTATTAAAAAATTTTTCATATATTAATATATTATTAATTTTATTATATATAATTTTTATATATTTTAATTTAATATAAAATATTCACTAATTAACATATTTTTATTTTTATTTTATTATTTTTATAATACGATTTAAATTTTTAATATAAAATTTAGTATCCATCGAGAGAAATGCGATGAATAGAATATATTATCTTATTCAATTTGTTATGAAATAATATGTTATTAATCAGTTTTTAGAAGACTTAACTCTCAAAATATGATTTCTAATTGAATTTGATTTTTTTTCTCATTAAATTTTGAATTTCACATAAATTCTTATATTATGAGACTATATAATTCATATGATGACATAAATAAGATTGAGATTAATCTTATTTATTGAGTTCTACTTTCTCTCTCTATATTATATCTTCTCTTTTCTTTAATTTTATATTATTATTCTTCAAACATATTGAATGACATTTTTACTTTGATTATACGTTATTAATATTTAAATTCATAACACAATTCAAGTTTTTTTCTGTGGATTTAACTTAATTTAATAGAAAATCCACAAAATACAACTCCATTTTGGTTTTATTGTCTGAATTATGCCAATGGTTGCTCAAACTCAAAGTCATGGTCTCATTTTCCTTCCTCTTGTACATGATGACGAATTTAGACTTGTTCAAAAGGGACAAAAGATATACAAGGACGTGCACGACAGCACGAGTGGGTCAACTATTTACTAATCTACACCGAAACAAAGTAGTCAACGTCAGAAGTAACAGCTAGGGTGGTGGAGAATGGGTCCCACGAAACTGAAACAGCGGAAAACAGCTTCCCTTCCATCAAGCCAAGAGAACCAGACAAGTCCTCGTTTTGTCCCCCTGGATAAATGAAGACAACAAGTGTTCAGCTTAAACTCGTAAAATATTACTATTTGACTGACAGATCTTTCTTCATGTTGATTTAGTGCATATTCATTCTCTTGTCTTTCTGTTGTGATAATAACATAAAATGTTATATGAAAATAAAGTTAGGACGATTTTGGTTTTTTTTTTCAATTTTTTATTTTTACTCAATAAATTAATTTTAAACTTCATTTCTTTTCCACGGTTTAGGGGAAGCCTCGTCACCTCTCTTTCCAGAAGATGCGCTTGATTTCAATGGCGGGCGATTTTATTATAAAATTTAATATAAATTTTTTTATTTTAAATTTTATTTTTAAAAATAAATAATTTATTTTTATAAAATTTAATATAAATAATTTTAAAATCTAAAATTTTATTTAAATACAATTAAATATATATTTTAGATTATATTTTAATTTTTTATAAAATATAAATAAAAAATATTAAATTCAAATATTACTAAATGCATTTATAAATAGTAGTGGCGCCAGCCGCCACCCACCTTCGTAGTATCGTGCATTTTTTTATTTGTGGTGGCGGGAGACTACTCGTGGCTTCAGTCCGATTTCGGTAAGTATGTGAGGATCAAATTTAAAATTTAATTTAATAATTATTAAAATTTTTAAATTTTTTTAAAATAAATATAAAAATATATAAAATATAATCTATAAAATTAAATTTAAAATATAATTTAATAAATCAGATTTAATCCGTGCTCCAAAAAACACGTCCACGTCAGGACCGGAACTAAATTGTCGTGGCTTGAATGATGAAAAGAAGAGACGTAGTCACCAAAAACAGAAGCTCTGCTACATGGTTGTCACTCTAACGCGCCTTTATATAGGCGGGAGCGAACGGCGGGGCGTCTTCGCGCCTTCAACCACGAAAGTTCTATTCCGCATTATGTTTTTTCTTCTTTTGATTTCTCCTAATAGGCTAATACTATAATAGGAATACTTCAATTCAATACACATATCTTCGTCGATGCATTAACCAAAAAAATAAAAATAAAAAAAAGGTATTGCCACTTGGCCGTTAGTACAAAAAAAAAAAAAATACAAAACAACAATTTTTTCAAAGAATTCTCAAAAGCAAAGAAAAATTTTAAGCACATATTTTCTCCAATAACAACGAACTCATACTCTTTCTTTCAGATTCAAAAATATAAAATTTTTAAATTTTTTTTACATAGATTCAAAAATAAAAAATAATGAGTATTTTTATTATAATTTTAATTAATTTATTAAAAATGAGATGAGACATTCACTCAAATTTAGGAATTAAGGAAACTTTTATTCTTTGTAAATGAGAAGGTATTATTATTCCCTTGGTTCAGCTATATTCTTGTCCCAGTCAGAATAATATCTACATTTATTTGTCTTTTTTCCCTACTTAATTAATAAAACAATTCATTAAGCAGCTTTATGAGAAATCTAATAAGCTATAAAAATAAGAGATGCAAAAGTCTTTTCTTAAGTCAAATTGTATAGAAGTCAACTGTTCCTTTAATCTTGGTATAAAAACGTACTCTCCTACTACATTTGAATCATTAATTATTGGTATTAGTACCTATTAATATCTTGCGATTGGATCTTGCAACAAAAACAAATTACTGTGATATTGTTTGGTGAAGTAGTATCTGTTATTCTGCTTGGACCCGCAATCCTTTGTTTATCTATTCAACAAAATGTTGCGAGATGCTTCGTCCTTTCTTAAAATATTTAATTTTTTATAAATTTTACAAAATTATTTTTTTTAAATAACTCTCATCAAAATTAGTTATTTTATTTTTTATTATATTAGTATAATTGGTTACGAATATAATATAAAAAAAATATCATGCATTTTTTTATTTCTTAATAATTCATACAAAAAGGGACAAAAAATTTATTTTAAAACGAATCGAGCAAGAGATTTCTCTGAAATTAATATTTTTTTTTATGAAAAGTGCAATGTCTCTTTGAATCATATATATGTACTATATATTATAAAAAGGTAACTCTTTCTTCCCTATGCTCGAAACTTCTCATCATAATTTTTTAAAAATTTTTTCTCTTTTAATTAGTCTTTAAAAATTAATTAGTTAGAATTATTTTTAATTTATTAAGATAATTTTAAACTAACTTATACATTAATTTTAATTTTAAATTTTATATATTAAGTTACTTTGTAAAAGTAAGGTACTTTAATTATTGCTTTAAAAATTTTGATTAGGTAGAATCATTTTTAATTTATTCAAATAATTTTAAATAAACTTATATACTAATTTTAATTTTAAATCTCATATATTAAGTTATTTTATAAAAATATGAAAATTTAATTTATTACTTTAAATATTAATTTAAGTTATCAAAATAATTTTAAACTACTTATATATTAACTTAAATTTTAAAGTATCATAATTTCTTAGAGTTTTTAATTTTTTAATTAGTCTTCAAAAGTTTAATTAGTTTGAATCATTTTTAATTTATTAAAATAATTTTAAATTAACTTATCCATTCATTTTAATTTTAAATTCTTTAAATTAATTTACTTTCTAAAAGTATGAGATTTTAATTATTACTTTAAAATTTTTTGATTAGTTAGAATAATTTTTAACCTATTAAAATAATTTTAAAATACTTATATATTAACTTGAATTTTAAATTATATATTTTTTTAATATAATTAAAATTTGTATCTTTAATTATTTTGTAAAACTAAAATTTTAATTATTTAATAATTATCAACAAACATAATTTTTATCTTTATCATTTTTATTTAATTCAATCTCTTAAATTAAATTAAATTTATTAAAGTTAAACTTCTAATATTTACCTATTTTTTTCATACACAATGTACATCCTCATTATTTTTTCTGCATATTTTTTTTTCTTCTTCTCTTATCTTTCCTAAAATATAACTACCTTTAACTTTTTTTTTACTTAATTAGTGCCCTAATCTCACCACATCTCGAAGTTTCAACCCCCTATACTTTTTTCTTTTATTGTTACTTTTTAATGTAATTCTTTCACTTTCTTTATTCTTTTTTTATTCGATTTAGGTTTTTTCATAAGCATTTGAGTGCTATATTTTATAAATTCTTTTAGAGTTATTTTATTATTCTCTTAAACAATGCATTTATTTTAACTTGATTAAACTCCTTAAATCTTCATTTGAGGTTTTTCTTCCTTCAAATTGAACTCCTTCACTTGATGTGTAATATATGTTTTATTTTATAATATAAAATTTGATAATTTTTTGGTGTATTTTATTAGTACATCATTAAGTAATGCAAATGAGTCTTATTTATTTCTTTGATTACACTCAAACATGTTTAAACTTTAGATAGAGTTTTCTTTTCTACTTCATTCACATGTGATCACATGTTTCAATGGCTAAAATTTTACATTAAGTTTTCTACTCCATTATTTTGCCTATTCTATACTTTTTTTTTTCTAATATTCTATCTTTTTTTTTGTTTGGTGGTACTACAATAACTCATAATATCTACTTATGATATTCTTCTAATTTCTTTATTTTTTCTTCTCTTTCATATTTTTCTCCCCATTTTATGTTATATTTCATTCTTGTATCTTTCAACATCTTCCTTACTTATATTTATTAAATTATTATACCAAAATAATTATCTACTTATTATGATAAAATAAATAGTTAAACGTTATATAGTTTGCAATGAAATAAATAAACTTTAATTTAAACCTTAATGTCAATACTTTGTTTAAATTTTCATTTGCATTGATTTACCCAAAATAAAGAAGCCTAAGAAATAGGAAATCATTCGGATACATCCGCTTTCAATTCATTTGTTAAGTAATCTATTGAAATTATTTTTGAAATTGTCAATTATCTGAATTAATGAGTTAATTGGAAAAGGCTATTCTAAATTATGATCCAAAGTAATTGATAATTTTAATTTCTCTCCATTATTGATGAAGAAAATAGATTTTTCATTAAGAGAAATTTTTTCTTTTTGAAAAACAGAAAAAAACCTTTATTAATGAAACAAATAATAGAGTTTCTCCAAACTAAATGAGGATTTGAATAAGTTCAACCCTTTTTAGTCTAATAAATAATACATATTATTTATATTTTACGAAAGGACATAAGTGATATTTGTATATGAATCAAAGATTTCAAAAAAGTTGAAAAGAAGTATATTTAACATAACCAATTTTGTTTCTAGTTTTGTATTTTGAGGAACAAGAGATAAAAATTATATGCTAAGAGTATACGAAATAGAAGAAAATATTAGATTTTTTGAATCAATAAAATTTTAACATTTTGTGTTACTTGATTTCCCCCCTAAAAATATATATATATATATATATATATATATATATATATATATATATATATATATGTATCGGGATGTAAAATAGTTTTTTAATATTTCTTTTGAAAAATCTAATTGTAATTTTTTTTTATTTTTATAATATATTTATACATATCACGAGTTTAGACAAGTTTACAATTAAAAAGTAAATATTTTATCAAAATTAATGAAAAAGTCTTGGTAACTTTTAGTAACTGTTAATTCTTAAATTTTTTTGTTATAAATGTCTAAGTAAATATTAATGAGAAGGAAAACCTTTAACAAAAGAAGTTTAATTATCAATCATCTAATAGTTTCATTTATTTGAACACTGTTTATAATAAATTTTAGACACCTCGTCTCTTATAATATATAAATAAAAATTAAAACATTAGCCAATCAGCTTAGTGTTAGTGGTTGTCAGCTGATCTCACACCAATAACAAAATAAACTTCAACGGCACTGGATAATAATTGTGAAGACTCAAATCAAAATTACACTAAAATACTGAACCACAGATAATAATTCCAACAAAAGAAAATTCAAACTTGGCAACGTTAAAAACAAATAAAATATTCCCTCCACCAGTGAACGGCGGTATACACTAAACGTCATATGACGCCGCTTACGAGCACATCTATCCCCACGAGCCGCCAAGTGCGCAGTGTAGACCCCACAGCAATACGCAGAGTTCCGTCTCGTATTTCTTCCAAGCCCGAGAGCCAGCCCCGCCCCCCCTCGGATGAGCCTCGATCGCATGGTCTCGTGTCCGCCACGTTGACAAGAGAACATTTATTGTTTCACTTTCCTGGGTTCCTCGGTTTTGTCTCTCACACTCTCAACGTCGTTGTTTTGTGACAAGTTCTTAGAAATATTGTCTGAAGAGGCTCTTTACTGTCACTTCTCTCAAATACTGCTCACCATAAAACGTCCTTTCTTCGGTTTCTTTATCACAGCCATAGAAAAAAAAAAAAAATGGTACAGGAGAAGCGCAGCCGTAGATTCTTCAAGTTCAGGTCTCTTCCAATTTCACTGTTGTCGTTCTGTAATTTTTTCTAAATTTCTTGATTAATTTGGGATCGAATTTTTCAAGATTCTTGTAAAAGTTGAATTCTTGCAAGGAATCCACTTGACGACGGAAGAAGGAGGCAATAGTACTTGTTAAGAATTTTCTGTCCCCAGTCACTAAAATAGTTGCCAACATTTCGTTCACGTTCTGCGCTGTCAAATCGGCCTACTTTCTTAATCTCAATCAAATGCTTGGTAAGAAGTATCAAAACGACTTTTCACGCGCAGTTGTGGAGATGGCTTGGATTATGCTAAGTATTGACTACTCTAGACTCTCTTGGCTTCTCTTTGGTGTGTTCTCTTACGAAAACCATGAAGGAAAGCCTCGGATTTAAGGTTTTACAGAGCTTTTTTACTGCAGAAATTTGACATTCAATCTCTTAGGCCTTGCTATATTAGTAGACAAAGGTAGTAGTCGAAAGAAAAGCTCTTTCGAGTTTCCGGTTCTCAGAGAGAGTTCCAGAGTTTGCAAATTCCCGACGACCTTGTACTTGTCGATTTGTACTGGGTTGCATAGTCAAACATGTATAAAGGAAGATTGGCGAACCACGATGAAGTATCAGGGGACGATCTCGGCTATGCTGAAACTGATCCAACCGGTCGCTACGGTCGTGTAAGTTCCGGTTTTGTTTACAAATTTTAGTTTTGTTGTTTCTTTTTCTTCCTTCTGAAGATGCATGCATGCTTCTGACTTTAGGAGTTTTCTTCTTGATCGCCATGGTTTTATTGGTTAAACATTAAACAATATCTGGAGATGAAAGTTGCATAAATGTTTTTTTATATGCTAAAAGGAGTTGTTTATGGACTTCAACAAAGTCAAAGGATACAAAGAATAAATTAAGAACTCTTGTGATTGGATATAAAATTTGTTTTCTGCTATTATTCGGTAATCTTCTCTTCATTGGGTTAATTAAAGCAATTGGTCCTAATTCACAGTTCGTAGTTGGAGATTCTGAACTTGATTATGCATATCAGACGCCTAATTTTTAACTGTTCCGTGGGATTGCAAAAAATTCTCAACTTCTGCTTTACATCCGTTTAAGATTTCTGGAATTAGAATCTGTTAAATTTAGCTTTAGCTACAACCATACATATCAAGTATGCACATCCCTGCTGATTATTTGCCTTTGAAGATGAGTTGCCTAGTCCTTTCTGTTTGGTTAAAAGCAGCCCCTGAGTATGACAATTTGTTCAATTTTTTATGTTTGACATTTGTAAGCACTGGTGGAGAATCTAGATAAGTGTATGTGGCAAAGAGGGAGCTGCTTAGCATATTGTAAATGAAAGAACAATTGATGGAAGCGGAAGTACTTGCTTTCAATTTGATGTGAATAGGTTACAGGAGAGGATTACGAACACTTGCTTCCAAAAGCAACTGAAGTGCTTTTTTTGTTGAGGTGAATTTAGAGCTACATAAATGATTATACAGCACTTCTTCGAAGTATCATCCTCCAATTTTTGTCTGTTCCTCTATGTCAGTGGCTAACTTGTTCCTTAATAGTATTCTATGTGACAAAGCCTGACGTTTGTGCATTTATTGACAGTTTGAGAAAGTTCTGGGCAAAGGGGCAATGAAAACAGTGTACAAGGCTATTGATGAAGTTCTTGGTATGGAAGTAGCATGGAGCCAGGTCAACTTGAATGACCTGGTCCGTTCACCTGATGACTTACAGCGGCTTTACTCTGAAGTTCACCTTCTCAGTACCCTTGATCATGCTTCAATTATCAAATTCTACACATCCTGGATTGATGTTGATCACAGAACCTTCAACTTTATTACTGAAATGTTCACTTCCGGTACCCTTAGAGAGTAATTCTTTCTCCCTCTTCTATTTACTTGAAGAAAATTTTTCTGTTTATTAGTGATTTTGCTGGTATTAACCCTCAGATATATTGGTCATTTTTGGAATTTAGTTTGGCCTTCTTGAATCAATAGCCTGCATGTTATCCAATGTAGATATAAGTCAGAATCTCGAACCATTATTCTAATTAACAATTAAACTACAGGAGCTAAACTTTCTGTTGCGTAAAGAAAATCCAGAGCTTTTACATGAGAGAATCAGCATACTAGCTGAAAATAAAATTTAATCTAAAGTTTGAGTCCAGAGTGTCGTATCGTGATAAAATACCAATTACCATGTACTGAATTTTTCTCTCCTGCACTAGTGTTAACTCACAATCCTTCCATGACCCAATGAGGTAGCTGTTTGTTTTATTAGTTAAATTCAGGACTAAAGTTATAGCAAAGAAATCAAGTGAATAAAGACCCATCATTATTGAGTTCAATAAGACAATGTCTGTTACCTTGATGAAGACAGCTAATGTACTTGCCATTATGCAAAACTTGTTGGTCTTTTATTCTCCTTTAACTCCAGTTGGGATATAGGTCTCCCTTTGCTTTTCAGGCCTGTTGGGCAGTGGATGTTCAGCAGAATCTAAATTGGATAGCATAAGCCTGGAATGGGAGAAATCCTATGTTTTTATCATTTATCAAAGGAAGACTGGAAATATTTCCATTGTTAATCTTACATATAGGCTATCACGTCAAACCAAATTTTGTTATTGATTCAAGTTAATTCCTTATAGTTGCTTGATTACAAGCATCATAAATGCTATTGGATGCCATGCAGATACAGGAAGATGTATAAGCGGGTTGATATCCAGGCTGTGAAGATTTGGGCTCGCCAAATACTTGAAGGACTTGTGTATTTGCATGGTCATGATCCTCCAGTTATCCACAGGGACCTGAAGTGTGACAACATATTTGTCAATGGCCATCTTGGCCAAGTGAAGATTGGTGACCTTGGGTTAGCAGCAATTCTTCGTGGTTCTCATAGAGCACATAGCGTTATAGGTACTAATCTCATGTTTCCAAGGTTCATTGGAGCATTACAGATGCATATAGTCTAGACCATAGTTGCAATGAGATATTGAGCAGAGATCATTAGGCACTGCTAACCTGCCTATCAATTTACTAAAATTTGTTGCTTATTTAATTTGAATTAGTTCCTTGTCTGTCATTAATAAATTCATGATACTTGTGTGCCATTTCCAATACCAGTGTGTTGCTTACTGCTAAAAATATTTTCACATATCTCTGCATTTGGGCTAGGTCTTGCTAGTGAGTCTGAAATTTGAAAAGAAACATGGTTTACCATTATTGTCCAGTTGTAATGTTCGCCGCATCTGAAGAATGTACCATGCTGTATGGCAGGCTTCAAACTGATTTCTCGAGGCAACAATATGTCATTGACTACTGACTCTATGTTCCATTTTTCTGGTGGTAGGCACTCCAGAGTTCATGGCACCAGAGCTATATGAGGAGAACTACAATGAGCTGGTTGATATATACTCATTTGGCATGTGTGTGTTAGAGATGCTCACTTCTGAATATCCATATAGTGAATGCAATAATCCCGCACAGATTTACAAGAAAGTGACATCAGTAAGCCCAAATCCTGTTTGGAAGTGAGTTTTTAAGTCAGGAAACAATCTGAATGATATTGATTTCTTGATTCAGGGAAAGAAGCCCCGGGCATTCTATAAAGTTCAAGATTTGGAAGCACAGCAATTTATTGGCAAATGCTTGGAGACTGCCTCAAAGCGTTTATCGGCAAAAGAACTAATGCTTGATCCATTTCTGATAGTGGATGATGTTGACGATCAGGTGCTTAAAAGCATTGGAAATCAAAAGCCTTTTCTGAATGATCATATTGGAATGGAGGACCTGAAGTTAAATGAGGATATGCCAAAAACCAATATGACTATTACAGGGAAGTTGAACCCTGAAGATGATACCATCTTTCTTAAAGTGCAGATTGCTGATAAAGAAGGTAATTTATGCCCCGTCGTTTCCGTAATTATGTTCTTTGTGCATGGACGATTCTTCTTTCCTTTAGCTGGAGTAAGTGAACCTCTAAAATAGGATAGAACTCATGTTTCTGTTTATTAGTCTACTACGAGACAAAGATAAAATGATTTTGCCAAGATAGCATCTGGACTATCTTGGGCCCTTCTTTCCCTGTTTCTTCCAGTAAAAGACTGGCTAGTGAGATTATCAAACTGCCTTTTAACATGTTACTCAGCTTATTCTGCTGTTTTTCAGGTGCTGTTAGGAACGTGTATTTTCCCTTTGACATTCTAAGTGATACCCCCAGTGATGTTGCACATGAAATGGTGAAGGAATTAGATATTACAGACTGGACACCAGCTGAAATTGCAGATATGATTGATGGAGAGATATCAGGTCTCCTTCCATCTGAAGAGAAGTTAGGCCAGTCTCTGCCAGCGTACCATCATACCCTTGATTACAGGGAAGAAGATGATCACAACAGCCCTTTTTATGATTTCTCATCTTGCTCATCGTCCCAGGCATCAGTGTTAGGACTGATGACATCTGACAGGATGGATTCAAGTAGGGGTGAATGTAATCTGCTTCAAGGTATTGATGTAGCCAAACTTTGAAGGTGTTGCACCTTTGCTATTTTGGGTCAATATTTATTGTTTGTTTCCCCAGATGAAGAGGAGGTACTTTTCTTTGACTATCCTTATTCAAATGAAGGAAATCCATGAGGTGATTAGGACCATGTCTGTAACCGGATCAACTTCTTTTGACCTTCAAAGTTTTATGTTCATTAAGCTGTAAGTGCATATATTTGCAATATGGTATGACATTGTTTGTTCTTGCAGATGACATTGATGATAGCAGTTCCCAGAGCTCTGGACGGTATTCCAACTTGAATTACTGTTCTGGTGATGAATACGATTCTCAGATTACTTCCATCACACCAAAATTGCATGCTAGTTCAAATACGCAAAACCCTTCAAGGTTTTGCCCAGGAGAGAATTCAAGCAGTGGGCAGTCCCTTGCTCGAACTTGCCTTAAGCAGAACAAGGATATCCTTGCTCTAAGAGGAGGTCCAACTTGTAAGGAGAAAGCCATAATGGACATGCGTAGGCTGACACGGAACTGCTCACTGGTGGATATGCGCAGCCAGTTGCTGCATCGATCTTTGGTGGAGGAGGTGAGTAAACGGCGCTTGTTCAAAACTGTTGGTGCTGTAGAAAATATAGGATTTCAAGATCCTTATGAAGTTTCCCGAAAGACTTCGCTGCTGGTAAAGAATGTGTATTCAGTAAGTAAGAGAAGTGATTCTATGAGGCAAAAACAGAAAGCAAGAGTTTAATCCTTCTCTGCAAGATACCAACTATAGGACAATGAATAATAGTACATAATGTTGTTTGAAACTATCGGTTACGGGTCCTTTCCTTTTTCCCTCCCTGCATGCTGCTCTCCTGTTTCTTTTTCTTTTTCTTTTGTAATTCTAATAACGTTTGATCCCAGAACAGCCACTCCACTTCTTCCATGAAATATTTGCCAGATCATGCATAGCTTGATGGTATGTCATGATTGGAGGTTATTGTAAGGTTGTAATAATAGGAGGAAGAGGAGAAGGAGCATCATCTGCAATCGTTGAACTAGTTGTAAAACGGGCCTGATGCAGTTAAAGCTCATAAGTTTATAGCACCCTTTGCATCATCCCATTTTGTAACAATAGTCTGTAAATGGTAATGATGCAATTAGCGTCAGCTAAACTCAGCTGAATTTTAGCACCCTTTGCATCATCCCATTTTGTAACAATATTCTGTAAATGGTAATGATGCAACTAGCGTCAGCTAAACTCAGCTGAATTTTCATTATCCCAAAGCCTCCTTTTTATTATGCGCCTTTGTTATTTGTATCCTCAGACTTCAAGTTTCAAACGAATGAGATGATAATTAAGCAAACTTCAAGATTTAGCAGAAAGTTTCCAATTAGTCATTTCTAGTGGTGAAGAAGTATTTGACACGGGGTTTTGACAAACAATCCCAATGCCGTTCTCCGTTGATCCTCGTTTGTCTGTCAGATCTGGTATAAACATCAAAATGCAGCAGGTGACAGCTTTTATTTTGTTTGGACTCAGCATGTAAACCAAACTATTGGAGCAGCAAAAAGTTCCCAAAAGAGATATATGGCACTACTTCTTTCTTGGATCTGCTCCAAATCCATAGTGTACAACTTCTTTGGTTTTCTTTTTAAAGGAAAACTTCACCCCCTCTTAGCTCAATCGGTTCCTCTTGTACAATTGATTCTTGTTAGTAGTTGCCTCTCACAAAACCTCAATCCTTGGAGATCACTCTTTGGTCAAGAGCCTTATGCGTAAGCGAGGTCCCCTGGCTAAGGTGGTCCGCCTCATCAGTCATCAGCAGCACCAGTCCAAACCTGGCCTCTGATTAAGTGGTCCTGCTGTGATCATCCTCGTCTTGAGGCATTCGGAAATCCATTAACCATAAGGAGGAATTTGAAGAGAGTTGCGTGAGCTTCGAGTCGTCTCACTCAGAAGGATCAGATCTGTAGTCAGTGAAAGTTTCCTCTCGCAGTTTGCGCTATTGCATTCTGTTTATCAGCACGCAAGGCCACTGGAAAAAGCCTGCTACTAGTGCCTCGTTAAAAAAATCTCGTGCAATGTTATGGAACACGTTATCTCGTGCAGAGTATGTATAGAACATTATCTTATTCTTAAACATTTTTGAACAAAATTCCCTAATGAAAAGATAGACTGAAACAAGCTTCAAGGGGGTTTTGACAAACAATTTTGCCCCTAACACAATGAGTAACAGACATTTATTAGGCAAAGCATGTTTGGTCCAACGTTGGGTTTTGGCTCACTCATTCTGGCTGCAGTATTATGCTTTTCTTGCATGCCAGTGGACACACAACGTCGTTGAAACTTTTGTGGTGGATCCCTTGTCATAATTATATTGTTCTACCTTTTTCTCAAAGGTCATTCCATTTTCCATTTATAAGTGGGACACAACAAAACAATCATAAGTCAATTCCTTAAGTAAATGTTCTAACTTTCTGCAAATTGGACACAAAAGTTCTCTTCCTCATATTACAAATTCATGATCTAATCCCCACAGGGTGACATTAAATTCTCTTAATTGTCCGAAAGGAACCAATCTAAAGGGCATTTGTGTATGAAAATAGACTCATCAACTTGGCAATCATGGGTAGTTCAGAGCAAGAAATTAAACGGGCCAGCTTTCTCTTCATGAATTTTCGTGTGGTCATTTTTTGTTTATCTACAACTCTAAGCAAAAAGGAGGGTCTCTCTGTGTGTTGTTTTGGCACTTCTAGTGGTCCTTGAAATATATTGATTTCTTCTTCTGTTTTTTTTTTTCGGATGAATTGATTGGTTTGGTTTTCCATGTGTTCAAATCCATGCCTTTTTTTCTCGTACAAAGGGAGTCAAGCATAGCAGGAGACCTTTACCTTGTGGATCTGCTTGTATCTTATGCTTCCTATCTTTCTTCCGTTCACAATTTGCAGGTGGTATGAGGATTCATACTACTGCAAATCCGCTATGCAACGTGAACATGCCATACCATATACCAATCGAGTTATCTAGATTTATTCAAGTCAAGGAAATGATATTTTGGGAAAACATGAGCGTGTGCAGACATCATATTTATCCATTTATTATTCTTGGTTTTTAAGATCATCCAACACAAACATCTCCTCTCCTCTTGCTGTACAGCATCCTTCTAAAAAGTGTACTCCATATGTTAGTCTTCTCTCTATTACTACAAGACATGTTTGTCATGTCTTGAAAATGTAATGAATATCTTAATATGTCAAACTTTTCATTTTACAAGAAAAGAAAATAACAGAAACCTTAATGCAGAATCATGAGATTGCTGATTTCAATCTTCCTACACAAATGACATTTAAAAATGAGGTAAGCCATCAGCTACCTTTGGAAATTTGAATATTTATTTATTCTTTGTAAAATGTAAGCAGAGATGGATAAGATTCTATGCATAATGCATTTTTTTTAATATTAAAGGTCATATTATACATTAATGGCGGAGTAAAAAATATTTTCATAAAGAGAAGATTAATAAAATCATGCATTGAGAATGAATTGAACTCTCAAACTTATTATTGAAGAACTCAATTCTTGCAAACGCTCGTAGACCATGAAACATCATTAAGTATTGCATTTGTTGCCACCAACCAAGAAAACAATTGGGGCGGGGGGAGGGAATAGCCAAATAATACTCCAATATGGAGTACATTTTTGGGATATTTTCTAAAGAATCAAAGAAACTAGTGTGAGTACCCGCTCGCTGTCCGTGGTTTGTTATTTTGTTTTTATTGTAACAAATGTATTAATTTTTAAAAAAGTAAATAATAAATTATATTAAGTTATTATAGAATATATACAAAAGTAAAAATCTAAAGAATTAAAAATACATAAGTTTAATAAAATTACAAAAATCAAAGGCACAATTTTTTTTCAAACAAAGAAAAAGGAAAAAAATTAATGAGACAATACTACTAAATACAAATAAAAAATATAATGTAAAAAATAAACCGGAGGAAGGGAGAGCCAAGATAATTTTTGACCTATCTAAAACCGATGCACCAGTAATTGTTCCCAATCTAGCATCATAATCATGTTTAAACACATAAAAAAAAAATAAGAAGAGACATTTTAAGCAAAATCTTAAAACAATTGAGAACAATTTTGCAACAGAGGTTTAGAGGTAAGAAATGAAGTTGCAAAAAAGTTGGCTTACCACTGTGATCGTGAATGATGGAGCAGAAGAGTCATCTTCATTTTTAGGTGATGTCAAAGGGAGCTTTAATCTCTCAACATCCTCACCATCATTATTTTATAGGCCAAGGAGTGAAAATGATAGTTTTGCATCTTATGCTCCAGATAATCCGATAACTATAAAATAAAATATCTATCATGCTTTAATTAATTCTCGCCGTTAAAATATAAACGTTACAAATTTAAGTCTTTTCAATTTCTAATTTTTTGTTTTAGTGAAAAAACCATTCAACTACTCTTTTGTAATTTAATGACGCTTTGAACGAATAAAATTAGATAAGTATAGATTTAGAAATGCTACTTCAAATTTCTGTCTTTTCATTTACCTATTCTTTTTCATTCATTTTTTACTTTAAAGTTTTTCAATTTAATCTAAATTTCATTTGGTGCATACTCATTAGCTCTTGTACATATATATATATATATATATATATATATATATATATATATATATATATATATATATATATATATATATATATATATATATATATATATATAACTAAAGAGCTAAAAGATATAAAATATGTAACATACACATGTAACGTAAAATATGTGAATTCTATATTAATACTAATAATAATGAGATGAAAACATGTACTATACATCTTTTTAATGTTATTCAACATTAAATATAAATAATTGAAGAGATTTTATTAAGTTCATGTATTTGTGTTTTTAATATTAATGATAATAATAATAAGATGAACATGTACTACGGATCTTGTTAATGTTATTCAATATTAAATATAAATAATTGAAGAGATTTTATTAAGTTCATGTATTGATTACTTATATAAATTTATAAATTTCATAAACTTATTAAATAACTTTAATAGAGTAGATAATGCATTAGTGATTATCTATTAATAAATTTAATAGATATTATTATTATTAAAGTAATTAATAGATTCATATATTTTAACATAAATTAAATTTTACCAAAATTAAGGTGATTAGTTATTTATATATTAAATTTAAGATAAATTCAAGATCATTAGTTGTATCTAAAAGTTTAAAAGTCTATTGTTTAAAGATTCATTGATTATATAATTAATTACATATCATTATTATTAAAGTAATTAATAGATTTATGTATTTTAACATTTAAATTTTATCAAAATTAAAGTGATTAGTTATTTATATATTAGATTTAAGATAAATTTAAAATTATTAGTTGTATCTAAAAGTTTAAAAGTATATATATTATTTAATATTGTTTAAAAATTCATTGATTATATAATTAATTACATACTATGAATATTAAAGTAATTAATAAATTTATGTATTTTAAAATAAATTAAATTTTACTAAAATTATAATAATTAATTATTCATATGAGTTCGCATGAACATATTAATCAATAAAATAATAAATTTTTAACATTTAATTAAATATTATTAAATTTAATTTAAATTTAGAGAATTTCACGTGTCACATCCTATATATATATATAAATTTTCATTTCCTGCGTTTTCCTTAACACGCTTTAACGTAAATACAAAGTATACGGTTCGGTGATTAGGTTTGTCAACAGTTTCCTCTTAACGACCAATGGTGGCTGTCTTTTTATATCTGCTGTTGACAGCGGCCGCCGCCGACAAAGTTAAAATCAAACCCCGGTTAAATGGGTCTTGTTCGATCGATTCGGAGGATGCTTTGACTTTGCTCGGCTATTCTATTCCATACTGGTGCTATTCATCTCCCAATTCCTCAGCAAATCAGGGCAGCATCTAATCATTGAACCATCAATATTCTTGATTCTCATCATCAGGAATTTACAATTCCACAGCTTCCTTCTTCTTCACTCCTCGCCTCACCAGCTGGCCTCTTTTGTCCACAAACCCCATGAATTCTTCCAAATTTTCTTGCTAATAAGTACGTCACGCGAGTCGGGTTTTAGTTTCCATATTGAAATCAATGTCTTCATTTCAGATTGCTGAATAGATCATCTGATTAAAAAAATTAACGAGTATCTAATTTTAAAATCAATAACTAATTATTTAAGTATAATAGAGGTGTCGCATTTTGTAAAAGGAGATTACAAAATGACCTAATAATGAAGCAATTACCACCAAGTTTAACGTCTAAAAACAAGATCTAATATTACGTGCCTGACTCGCGTAACTATCATAGAATATTTTACATGCCAATTTTGATTTCCTTAGCCTTAGTTCTATGATAAAATAATAGATTAATTATATCATTTTTTGTTACTCGCCTGACTCCTTTCTTTCTAATTGACTAATTAAACTTGTAACAATCTCTTTTTTGGTCCGTAGGTGAGAAGGTAGGTAGCAGGCAGGCTGGTCCAAGACTCTAATAGAGAATCATATATTGATACCCATTCTATATGGAGAATTTGCACCGCCAAATATTCTCCCTCACCAATGTCAGTCAGGGCATCATTCAAATTCTGAATTCCTCATTCGTGTTTATCAGCAGCACTTTGAGCTGCCAATTTTTAGAGCATTGTTACATCCCAAAGCTGCTAAGTTAAGAAGAAAGTGCCCAAAAACATAGTTATTTTAGCACCTAACAACTGTGGGAACATTGAATTCTTGCAAGACATATAAATCTCAAATTACCATTGTCTTTGTGTGTGTGAAATTATATTGTGGCCAAAAATTGATGAAATACTAAAGTATTTATATATGAATGTAACTCAAGGTCTGTGATCAGGGTGCAACCATAGGTGGTCCTCCACTGCTGAGCACACCATCTGGCCTGCCCATAAATGCCAATCTCGCATGGATTTCTCCAGCCACATTGTGCTTTGATTTCTCTTAGATTCTTCATTATTGTGTTGAAAAAGAAATGAAACTTGTACTCTCATGAGGGATTTCTTTCGATCAATTTTTCCATGCATTATCTGCACCCTTTTCGGTACATCACAAAAATTAAAGTATGCTCGTGTAAAATGTTGCCTACGTGTACTTATAACGCTAGCTAATGTGTAGAGACCTTCAAAATATAAGAACTAGGACATAGGTAGAAGACTTAGCATGCGTATTATCATGAACGAGCAACGACCTAATCAGCAATTCTCATGTCTGGAACATAACAGGACCAAAATGATTTTCCTCCATAGACACATTAATGGAAGCTTCTGATTCGTACATGGAATCGATATGATCAGGATTAGGGGTCCATTTGCTTGTGCGCATCAATTGCAAACCAAAGTTGCCTTTAACTTTAGAAATAAACTCTCACTTTTTAGACCACAAATGCTAACTCAAAAGCAGCACTAGGATCTGTTGGCCTTACCTGTATATGTTGGGAAACTTTTTAAATACTTTTGTAATTCGTAAGAGAAGTGATTTGCTTAATCAATCATTCTGTACTTAAAACAATCGGGAGAAATTGCGCAGGAATATGAACTTATAGCATGAATTACGAAGCTTGTGATACAATAACGCGACACAATAGGTGCACTAATTTTGAGACTAGAGAATTCTTTCAAGTATCGTCTTTATGCAAAGAGATAGAAGAAAGGCCATAAAAGTATGGAGGTTATTTTCATGGTGAGACTTTTCCTTTTGTGGGAGAAAACGAGGGTTGGGGCCGGGGGGATAGCTGTCTTGCTGGAAGACAAGAAATGAGGAAGAACTGGTCTGATTGTATCGTACGTGTTGAAATTGCCTTAGAATTTTAAGATTTACACTTAAAGTGTATATTGGTTGGCCATATGTTTTTCATGGTTTATCTTAGTCTTTGAGTGGCTAAGGAAATTCAATGTTGGTTAGCTATGGTAGGTGAGCTAACTTGGACTAAGATGGTACATTTTCAACAATGGAAGGAAGACTTGAAGTATATTCACATGGTGATACATCTCTATATAAAGCAATCTTGTTTGGGAGCAAAGATGGCATTCAGAGAGGAAGACATGCAATAGAGAGAGTCACATCCAAAGAGAGGAATTCATCCCAGAGAGAAATCATCCAGAGCATCTCTCTAAACTATCCTCTTTCTTCATATACTACCTCTTCATATATATACACTACTCTTGTCATATTTATTGAGTGTAGTGAGAGTATTATCTTGAGTGTATTGTTTGTGTGGGTGTAAAACCATTTGTATCTTCTCCATATTTTTCATAGTGCATTTATTCTTCTCTTTGCAGTGGTTTTTCCTCTACATTGAGGGTTTCACGTAAATCTTATGTCTCTTCCATTTATTATTTTACTTTTCATTTTATCATCAACTACTCGAACTAAATATTTATCCATTACCACGCCAATTCCCGCAACAAACTGGATAAATTTGTTATGGAATTGGCGTGGTAATGGATAAATATTTAGTTCGGGTAGTTGATGATAAAATGAGAAGTAAAATAATAAATGGAAGAGACACAAGATTTACGTGAAACCCTCCAATGTAGAGGGAAAAACCACGTGCAAGAGAAGAGAAATGCACTATGAAAAATATGGAGAAGATACAAATGGTTTTACACCCACACAAACAATACACTCAAGATAATACCTCACTACACTCAATAAATATGACAAGAGTGTGTATATATATGAAGAGGTAGTATATGAAGAAAGAGGATAGTTTAGAGAGATGCTCTTGGATGATTTCTCTCTGGATGAATTCCTCTCTTTGGATGTGACTCTCTCTATTGCATATCTTCCTCTCTGAATGCCATCTTTGCTCCCAACAAGATTGCCTTTATATGAGATGTATCACCATGTGAATACACTTCAAGTCTTCCTTCCATTGTTGAAAATGTACCATCTTAGTCCAAGTTAGCTCACCTACCATAGCTAACCAACATTGAATTTCCTTAGCCACTCAAAGACTAAGATAAACCATGAAAAACATATGGCTAACCAATATAGACTTTAAGTGTGAATCTTAGAATTCTAAGGCAATTTCAACAGTACGTGAGGCCTCGCCTAGTCGTAGAATTTGTTTTCAAGACATCCGGAACTGTCAGAAAGGCTATCTAGAGGAAGCACTCTTTTCTTCCCTTTTCGAATGTTTATTGATGGATAATTAAGGGATGAGCGAGTACCACAAAATGCTAGCCCTCTACGTTGTATAAGTAATTATTAGCAGAATTTTACAATTGATCACCAAAAGTAAAATCTTTACAGTTGCAATTCAGGCACGTTGAACCAGATTTGCTCAAATGCCTTGATAATGAGCTCATGATACTCATCTGAATTCAACGAAAGATAACAAGCAAGAAGCTCCTCCAAGTCCTTTGATGCCCTGATGTTGTTTTCTACTATCATCTCCATCATCGAGTCTCTGAAATCTTTCTGAGGATCTAAAGAGGCCTTTACTACTGCAAAGCTCTCCGAGAAGCTGGGCTTCTTCTGCGACTTGGAAAGCTTCGAGATGCTTTTTCGGCCTTGACCCTGAATTTTCTTGCTTGCCAGTTTCGGAGGATTTGCACGGAGCTTTATCCCCGCTGAGTGCGAAACAGATTTTCGAGAGCCCTGGCTGGTTTTAGTAGTTTCCTTTCGAGTCTTGGTACGTTCTTCCTTGACTATCTTGATGGAAAGTGAACCAAGAGCTTCGATGTCTTCCAACTGAGGCGAGCTGCAAAAGTTTGCTGCTTCTTTCCGAGCTTCATTGAGTTTTGCAGGCTTTGTAAGAATCGGAGGAAGATCCAACTCCGGAATTGCATCAAATGCATCTAAATTGTTGAAGTTCCTACAGAAAGACTTTTCGTTCACATCAATGATGATATCAGTAGCCGAAGAACTGAACCCACAGCTGCAAGTGCTTGACCTTGATGCTACTCCGTTGAATGATTCAGGTCCATCAAAAGTATCGGACTCGAACTCGGATGAAGGAGACTTGAGGAAGCCGAATTCAAGAGAAGCATCCGTAGAAGAGTCGTAGTAGTGCTGAGAAGGAGCAGAGGAGGCATGACACCTACACTCAGCTGGCACAAAAGAAGTCACCCGTCTTGGAGAAGGCTTATAAATAGTCTTTCTTCTTGATCGTCTCTTTGACGATCTTCTTGGAAGATCGGGGAAGTAGACGTCGGAGGCTTTGGAATACCTCGGAGAATTCATAAGCCTCTGATCGCCCCGAGTGGATTCCCAGGTGTAGTAGAAAGACTGTTTTGGGCGAGACAGAGGTGGCTTCTGCGAGGCTATGCTCGAGGAAGATTGTGTTTTCTTGGTGGGGTGAGAATTTCTGGTTCTGCTCATGTCTTTGAGCTTGTAAAACCATGCATTTGGTATCATATCTGATAATCTAAATTTGTAATTGCCCATTGAAGAAGAGAATTGAAGAGACAATCTCTGTCACTCTCCTTCCTCCCTTTCCCTCGGTGTTTTTGCTGAGTATGAAAGTCAAATAAATAGAGAGAGGAGAGCATACGGATTTTTATAGAGGGCAGAGAAAAGACAGGGGAAACTAATAATATGGTAGCATTAAAGTCGAGAGGGGGTCTCCTTTTAAAGAAAAAGGAGATGAGAGGGCAAGTTGGGCAAGAAGCCAGGTATGGTATATGGCCTGCCTTCATCATCGCAAACGGCGGTATGCGCTTGTTTTACCCTTAAAACAATTAACAAAAACTCAATCCTGTTTGCGCTTGTCCCTCCTCGTGTGGTGCAGTCAAATACTGAAGGGATTCTCACCGCACCAGACCTCTAAACCCCCTTCCCCAACAAAAAAAAATTAAGAAACAAAAAACTCCATCAATTTGTGATCACAAAATACAAATATCTGGACAATGTCTGGTTTAGAGCCTAAGGTAAAATAATTTTCTGTGTCGAATTATTATTTCATCTTACAAATAATTTAACTTTTATAAAATTCAATACAATTATTTCATCTTATAAATAATTTAATTTTTATAAAATTCAATACAAACATTTCGAAACAAAAGTGTAACTAATCACGCTCGTTCTTAAATTGATTTCCCGTGAAGTTTCTCAAAGGTCATAACAAACGCAAACGCAACTGAAGGTGCAGTCAAGATAGGAAAAATATAGCATAACAGTTCATAATGTTTTAGGATCCCTGGTTTTGATACAACAAATATTATGTTGACAACTAAAAACCCAAATGCCATTACAAAAATGGATTTTTTTAACATATGCCAAACGACAAAGTTAATACTGAAGAATCATATACATGTTACAAAATTTATGATAGACTTCAACTATTATATTCTTTATGTTTTAAAATATAAAATCTTTCAATATTTTTATTAATAAAATATTTAATTTTTTATTAATTTAAAAATTATTTTTAAAAATTTATTATTATTATAAATATAATTTTTATTTTTTATTATATTAGTAAAATTATTTAATGATATAATAAAAATAATTTTTATTTTTTATTTATATAAATAGAATCAAAATATTTTATATTTTAAAATAAAAAGTATATAATATATTTTATTTATATTAATATGTGTCATGAGATACGCATTAAAAAAGTTACTAATATGCCAAGTATTTAGTAGTGTCAAATAGGTCGACCCGCTCCGATATGTTACGAGCTGCCTTTAAAATGGAACGTAATGGGTTGATCTGTTTTTTTGCAGGTTAAAAAATTTTTAGTTTGCGATCTGTTATAGCCAACCCATGAATTAATATTTTTTATTTTAAATATATAAAATGACATCATTTTAAAAAATATTTTAAAATATTAAAAATATATAGTAAAATAATATCGTTTTAAAAAAAATATTTTTTAAAAAAATTTAAAAAATACAAACTAGCATGTGTCTAGTAGTTAAATTAAACGAGTTAAAAAAACTTATATTAAATCAAGTCTATACCCACGAGCTAGTCCACGGACTTCATCAAGTTTTGACGCTACTGTAAATATTGTTTTAATATATATTTTATTGTATTTGATATTTCTAAATTGAGAAAATTTTCCCGAAAGACAATCTCTCTACCCGAAACCGGAATAGATAAGGGGAAAGATGAACCAGCAATGAGCTGCCATTTGGCAAGGTTAACAGTTTTCCTAGCAGACGCATGTTTGAAAATGAGTCCAATTTAAGGATATTTAAGGATGCTAATAAAGTAGTGAGTGCTCTAATGCAGCTGAGGCCCACATTGTCCCCGCAAAGTGCTGTTATCCAGAAATCCATGCACCAGCAGAAAATGATGGCAAAGAAAGCCTTTTTGCTGATCCCCACGCGTGCCAGGCCATATCATAAACCTTCCTTCAACTCTTTGCCACCGCCACACTTCACATCAAATCTATATTCAGGTGGTCAAATACAAATAAAGCTGAATGAAACCTCTTCACCAATGCATTACCTGAATGAGTTTTGAGGTGCCTCTCATCATAGACTATTTCCCTTAGGATTTGAGGCATTAATTGCTAAATCTGTGTAGTTGTAAAGCTGATTTGCATATCACTAACATCTTCTTTTGCCAAAGATAGACAGGAATGTGAATAAGTTTGCCAGCTCTTATTAGTACTATTATCGTAAAAAAAGAAAAGAATTTGTTACAAGTGTAAGCTTTGATCTCTCGAGTATTAGAAAAACAAAGAATTAACATATCATGGCGTTAAACCTCACACAGTTCCCACCGTACGAACCAAAAAGCACGCGACATGGTGCTTTCTATAATTCACGAAGGGTGCACAATTCGAAACTTGAGACTAATCTGGATATTAGTTTTTACTCCGCACTTTTTCGTATACTTTGAATTGATAAATTTTAAAAGAAAATAATAAAAAATAAATACACTTTAATATATCTTTTTTATTATTCTTAGAGTTTGATGGTATAAATAATTAACTTTAACTCTATTATCTTCCCTGGGCAATCACTTTAAAGATTCTAGAGCTAAGGATGAGCTAAATATGAGAACAACTTAAATAAAAAGAGTATCAAACACCAATTTAAAAAGATTGGTTTCGAAATATGCTATTGAACTTCAAATCTTGAAAAATAATACTAAAAGAAAGGTTACTATAATGTATAGACAAATAAGGACGTAAAGTACTCCTTTCGTTGTATTTCTAATGATTCTTGTTATATTAAAATATTTAATAATTTTTATAAAAAATTTTTAATATTATCAATCAATTGCTACTCTCGCTATATATTATCTTTATATATTTAAATTTGACATAAAGTATCTACTGATTTATATATTTATTATTTTTTATTATATAATAAATGAGATTAGATAATATTTAAATTTAAAAATTTTTTCTTGAATTTTATAAAAATAAATTATTTATAAAATAGGAGAAAAATAAAGGAAGGGAGAAGAGAGTAACGAAAACCAACAAATGGTGATTCATGAAGATGATAGCACGTACAAATGTACCATACCTCGCATTAAAAGATAAAAAGAGAGGTCTGTAACTGTTTTACATTTTTTGCTCTTGAAGTAAGAAGTAATTATTTGTCCCAAGTATGGTAACCTTTACCAGCATCGGACTTTCTTCAAACTCATGAATGGCTCATTTTCAAAGAACGGGACAAATTCGTTTTTACCAGAGGGTGAAAAATGATGGAGACCTATCGAAGAATATTAGATTTAATTTTCTTTAATTATATGAGTCACATACTTAACTCGTATAAATTCATAATAATATAAAGGTTTTACTCAAATTGGAACTTTTGCTGAAAACTCTTCAATTTTTTTTTTTTTGAAAAAAGATTAATTTTAAATCCCAACATTTTTCTCCCACAATGATCTTACATAAATGAAAATGTTTCAAAGAGGAATATGAACTCAAGTGAGCCTAAATTTTGAGAGTGAAAGATACGTTGGTATAGTTGAGAGAATAAACCAAAAACCAACGCACGAATGCAGATGCGCCCACAATATACGAATTCGGCCTCAAAACGAACACTAACAAATATTGCCCAGCCCATTGGTAACGATCACCATCAATGTTGATTACGTCCACTTTCTCTCTGTTTTTGCAATGGGTAGTCGATACGGACCACCGTAGTGCTCAACTCCAAGCCCAGACCCAACAATAAGATAGCCCAAGAACAAAAGCTAATACTACTAATATGTTTGCTTCAAAATCTTTCTGTAATCTATGAGCTTATAATTTGGTAGGAGTATTTATTAATATGTTTACTTCAAAATAAATAAATTGAAAAAATTTTCAATTTATTTATTTTACTAGACTCGAAGGTGTATTTAGATTGGCATTCTTCAATACTCGGCAGGCGCATGTGCCTCCCTTCCCTTACTCGCATTCCACTGTAACGCTGTATGTTCAAGGCCGGCATTTAGGGCAGGCTTGCAAAATAGTAGCTCAAACCCACCCTTAATTGCCACCCAAAAGTCTAAACAAATAGATAAAATTCCATATTATGGAACGCCACTTCTCTGTTTTGGTAAAGACGTGAATCCCACACCAAATCACATATTTAATACTCCGTTTCTATTGATTTCTGAGGCAGAATAGGGAAGCACCAGCAACCCATCCACAATCGGTCCCCATGCACCAGTCTACAACCTAACCTCATTCCCTCACCACCAAACTTCCCAGAAAAGCAAAAGCCAAAGAAACTTATACACCAACAATCATCATTGGTTTCCTTCATCATTACTCCATCCAAAATGATTCTCAAATCTCTACTTCCCTTCAACTGGAAGCTTTTCCCTCCATGCAGAAGTGTATTACAGTTTTTCAAATTGAGGCTTAGGAAACCCCTCTTTATAAGAGCACTACGGTTCCGCCATTCCAAATCTGAATCCAAAAGGAGTACGCAAAGAAAGAGGGTCAGTAAGCGTATTCGTTCAGCTTTTCGGTGTTTAAGACCATCCAGAGATATGGACAGGGTCATGAGGCTCAAGAGCTTCTCAGATGCAGGCCACAACAAAGCTCCCTTCCCCTCGCCTATAACCCCAGCTTATGTCAGAACGAGTGCAGCTAATACAAAGGAAGTTTCAATCCAGCAAGACGTTGAAGATGCATGCAGGTCCTTTGAGAACTACTTGGTGGATATGGTTGTGGAAGAAGGGAAAATGACGGACCTGATGGATATAGAGGAGCTTCTGCATTGCTGGAAGAATCTTAAATCCCCTGTTTTCATTGATTTGGTGTGCAGATTTTATGGTGAGTTATGCAGGGATCTGTTTTCCAACAGTTCTGAGGAGGACGCAGGTAATTCAAATAGTCTAGCGCACCAGAATAGGCATTTCTAAGGCATTAGTACTCATTTTTAACTTCTGTAATATCACGATTGCATTTTTACCAACAAACCATTTTCTGGATACCGGATTATAGAATGCAGTTTCTACTAGCATCAAGAACAATGCAACGAAGATAGAATGCAAAGAAATGAACTCCTTAATGCCCCACACTTGTCAACCAAACAATGAGCACAAACTCCGAACTGATTTCAAGAGCACAGAAGGTTGAGCTTCCATGTTATACGGGAGAAACATTAGAAACCCAAATGATCAGGAATCCGTGGTGAAATTTTCATTTTATCTACAACTATAATCCTAAGCAGTTAAGCCAAGAAACACATTGATGAAGAAATCAACTTTTTGCAACTGTATAATTATAAAATGATAGATAACTATAACATGAAGCTGGTCCTGCTTTAATGGTAATGACGTGCAAAATTAGAATCAAGACAAACCAGTTAACAGGATTTATGATATCTTCTATGAAAGTCAAAAACAAATTCCTGGAGGCTTGTATTTGTAGGAGGCACCTGATTCTGAGTTCTACCTATTTATGCAAACGCAGGGGCAACTCTGACCTAAGATAACTCCACTGAGGCGGATCTCCGAATGGCAAGAATTCATATCATAATATTTTGGAGCCATGTTCATATGCTTTCTTTGCATCAGCACTAGCATGATCAAGGGTTGTCCATAAAGAAACAATATCGTGAACTAAACAGATGTGTGATTCCTGATTAAGGCAAGACCAACCATCATTAAGCAATAAGCTTCAAATCTAGCATCAATAAAGGCTCAGATGGACTTTCCTCTGAAATCAGGATATTTATTCAAGAAAAGAACAAAAAAAGAGAGAAATACGCGTGCAAGCCTTCGTTGCAACATTTGCAATACTTCCCACAATTCCAATGTCCTATGCTTACTTGGCAGGATAAATATCATTCTATCATGACGAGGATCCATATATTTATTAATTGCAGTAGCTGGAAAGACTTACAAGTAAATAGTTGCCAACAATGCAGGACTAGAAGAATGATCAAATATCTTGTTCTTCTTTCAACAGATAAGGGGTTAACAGTCAAAATTTTAGGCAATAGAAGACAGAATAAAAAGCACGCTTAACAAGTTAGTCCATATATTTACGATCATAGAAGAGCCAAAACTTGTTACAAGCATAGTAGACATTTTAGAAGTGTTAACAGTATTATACAGACTAAAGGACTGCACCAAATAGAATTGCAAAACCTGCATTTCAACAGCACCTTTGCTTACAAGAAAATGAATATGACCAATATTATGATCATATGATGATATCTAATATCTTGATTTACAAGTTAATAGCAGACCTTCGGAAGACGTTGGGTAGGTGATTCCAACTTCTGAAAGATACACTTGAGACCTGATCAACGTATTCCCTACTTTAAACCCAGGCAAGATCATAAATTCAACTTTAAATCGGCCAGGTCTGTGATGATCTTCCTTCAACTCCTCCATAAACTCCATGTAGGCATCTGAAAAGTCACTCCCCCTCTCAACTGTGAACATTTCAGGTTGGGGCATAACTGAAGCAGCAGTTCCTTGCAGGATCCATACCCATCTTGCCATTTTAATGAATGCTCTGTAGAATGGTGTCTGTGGATGTAATCCATGGGTAACAAACGTTCTATGGTCCATATTACCAAAAAATGAAGCTTCCATCTTTGAATGGACCACCAGTAGATACTTTCTTCTGCAAAATTTGCCAAAACTAGATTGCGGATCTTCAATTAAGGCATTAATTGGATCCTCCTGCTTCAGTAGATCATCAACATTATAAGATTGGAATGAGAAATCATGAAACATTCTACGAGCAATGTAAGCTTCAAATGCATACTTTTTGTGAGACCTCTTGGCATAGACGATAGAATCTTCTATGCAATTTGCTGCATGGTCCAGATCCCAACCCGAAACTTTCATCAAAGCAATCAATGGCTTAGCAAAATCATGAATTGCCTTGGCAACTGCTTTGACAATATCCTCAAAAGCAAGCAAGTTCAAAGTCTTTCTTCTCTGTTTCTCTTGTGCGCTGAAGTCTTGAACCAACTTTTTGCACTTCAATTCCAAATCCTTAACTTCTTGCCGCAAATTAACCACCTCAGACTCCTTAACTTTGACGTGGGACTTCAATTTCTCTAAAAGCTTCTCTTGAACTTGAATTTCTGCCAATAAAAGAGCCAAACAAACTGATGTAGTATTCACTTCCTTCGACTGTTTTTCCTTGAAGGCGCGCTTAATCTTACACAGCGATTCAAGCTGAGAGACCACGAGTTCATCAGCTGCTCTGATCTTATCAGGCTCATAAGGAATGTGAGCCTCTTGAAGCTTGACATAAGCTAACTTCAAAGCCGAAACCGTATCAAACAATTTTGAAATCTCCAAATGACCACATTCATGTCTATCATTTTGAACACCAATCGGCTGATGGACCTTCTCACCATCACATTCGGCCTCTTCGGTGGCATCACTGCTGATTTCCTCTGATATTGCCGCATTTTGGCCACCACTTAGGTACTGATTTTCGGAAGGAAAAACTCCAATGGACCTAAGTTTACAAACTTTGGCAAATTTTGAAACAATTTCAGAAATATTTGAAGGGGTTTTGGAGGGTTTAGCAGCTGTACATTCCGTCCCCGGACTATATGATTCCAGACCCATGTTCTATGTCTTATCAACAGACCGAACCAATCTTCTTCAAATTCCTAAATGATTATTCTTTCAAGAGGAGCAAAGGAAGAATAAAGAAAAGACAACACCTCGGAAGTGGGTTCGGAATGTGCACCGTGGTGAAGAAAATCATGATTCCCTCCGAAACAGGCTTTAAAGAAGTGCACAAGTACTACGTTCGAAATTCAACGAAGTTACTAACAAATTTTTTTGAGCCTTAGAGATTTAGCTTAAGACTGTTACAGGTCTATTCATCTTACTAATAGTGCTGAAACCCATAAAGGCAAAAATCACACTAGACAAGAAAGTAATGTAATTTGGTTTGTGGAGGCAACTCAAAGTACAAAAAGACTTACAAGAAACACACGAACAGGAAACCAGAAAATGCAAATAAAATATGGAAAACAACTTACTACACTGTTAGAAAGAGACGCAAACTCGGATGAAAACATTCAAAAGGACCTCTGTAACAACAAAAACAACGGAGAACAAAATAACCAAAAGGTCATCAACAATAAAGATACATTGTCATACAAGCTTCTAAAAACAAAGATCTGGGGGAAGCAAGGAGACAAATTTGGACAGGAAAAGGAAGAAAAAGCAAAGAACCCTTAAAATGAAAGAAAAGGCCAAGAGGATAGAGACGGAAATGAGTTTCAGCCTTTTTGAAGATTGACAGATGGCTCTGTAGCGGCGTTGGAAGCACGATGTGTCCTTTCAGGCACTGTAAAGAGAAGCCGCAGAGACTCCAGCTAAAGAAACGGTGAGCTGGGTTGGGTGGGTTTAGTTTTTTTGTTGAGTACAAGTGTTGTATGCCTCGATTTCAGAGAAAGAAGAGGGTGCAACCCTGGGTGAGCGGATTTGAGCGTGGCGTTTGAGAGACTGGAGAGCGGGACAAAAATATCAGAAAAACTGGTCATTTTCTTTTTTTTTTCTTTTTCTGTTTCTCTTCGCTTGCCGCGGCCACCGTGCCCCAGGGGGACCCCGAGAGGGGGCGGAATCTTGATTCGTATTTCTGGCAAAATTTAATGCTTTTTTTATTTATTTGGTGAAATACGAGGGCCTGGGTTTATTCCCCCAACTCCCCAGCCACGGAATCTTTTTAAAAAATAAATATTTTTTATAATATATCTAAATAATATTTAATTTAATCAAACACATAATTAAATCTTAATTTTTTTAATAAAAATTTACTTTCACATACTATAAGATATAAACTCTTCTAATTAAATATAATCTAAATATATCCTCAAATATTTGCTATCATTGTAAATTATAATGTACGACTTTTAGAGTATAATTAAATATAGTTTGATTTTAAAATTTTATCTTAATTTTTATAAAAATTAAATTATTTTTAAAAAATATATAAATTTTAAAATAAAATATTATCCAATCTCAGTTCATATGTGACTTACCGAATTAGTAAAGATTCTGTTGGGTTCTTTTTACTATAACCAGAAAGAAAAGGTTGCAGCTGCTGCATATTGGTCAAGCAAAAGGGAGAATGAATAAAGCTTGAGATATGCTCTTTTCTTTGCATTCTTTTGAAATAAATGAAAAAGAAAAAGATGATTGGTGAGATTAGTAAATTAGTTAGGTAGTTGGACAGACAGAGATCATGAAAGAGAGTGATTTCTTGTGCATTTCGTAGTTTGTCCATTTCCTTCCCTCGTGCCAATCAATTTTAAAAGCAATTTCAAGCTGCATCTTCAAATATTATCAACGTTTCTCTTTATTTATTACTTATCTCAGTATTAAAGAATGAATTCTGAAAGCTAGATCGTGACCTCCTGTTGGACTGCCGGAAGAATAAGTATTGACAAATCTCACGCATTGTTTTTAATATAATAATTAATTACTTATAAAATTTAATTAAATTTTCTCTTCAAAATATTTTTTGAGAGCATAGGACGATATAAATTTAGATGTGAAATTTTTCTCTGAACTTTTTAGATCAAGATATTTTCTCTATTTTCTTTAGAGAAATCTTTCAATTCACACTTAATCTGAGCCCTCACTCAATTTTTTTACTTTTCTACGATATAACTTTTAATATCATTGATACGTCGATAGTCTTTTCAGTTACAGCTTTTCAAGGAAGCTGTTAGAAATGAGTTTTTCTCACTTTTATAGTCGAAGATCTATAACAAATGCCAGATGGAGAAGTCTATTATATATTTGTTTACTTTATTAGTAGTTGTTGTAGTATTAGTATATTTTACTTACATGTGTGGATTATTATTTGTTATCATAGTTGTTCAAATTATCACAAAATTTTAACTCCTTTCATTAGAAAAGGATTTCGATTATTTTAATATCAATGAATAACTCTTTCATTTAACAAAAAAATATATATTTATTACAAGTTTTTTAATTTTTTTTGAAAATCTTTGCTAACTTTATTAATCTCTCTATTTTATTTATTTCTCTCTTCCTATTTATTAAGGATTATAAAAATGTTTTATCTCAAAATTTTTTAAATTTAGAAAACCTTTATTTTTTTTTTGTATGAGTTCAAAATGGCTTATATTTATGAGTTATTTTATTTAGAGTGAGAGAATACTAGCAATTAGGGTGTTCAAATCGGTTTAGATTTTACTATTTGGTTTTCAGTTTGATTTTTTTTATTTGTTTAAAAACCGAACCGAACTATTTTACTATTTAATTTTACTATTTAATTTTTAGTTTGATTTGGTTAAAACCAAAATAAATATAAGAACACATTATGTTAATGAGTTATTGTATTTATTTTTTTCAAGAACTTATTATTATAAGATATTTTTGTATTTATTTTTTAAAATTTTAATTTTTCGGTTCGATAATCTAAATTAAAAATCGAATCTAAATATTTATAATTTTAAAAAATAAATTAAATCGAATTGAAGAACTATAAAAATTAAACTAAATCAAAAAATTCGATTTAATTATTTGATCCGATTCGATTTTTGAACGCGCAATGTAATGAGTACTGGCACCGTTGAAGGTGCTCATGAAAGCTCTTCTGAAGGACCGCAATGAGACCTTTGCTTTTGAACTTTGCTCCGATCATTATTCAGCAGGCACTTCCATGCTGGCGGTGCCGATTGCCTTCTCTCCCTCTCTTCCTTTTTCTTTTTTTTTTAAATTAATTATTAGCTCATAAGGATTATAAATCACAAACTTTTTTTTTCAAATAAAAGGCATGTTGTACTTTAGAAATATACTAGTGAGGTGATCCGCGCTTAAACGCGGACATGTTGCCTAATTTTATGTTTGCCTTTGTTTTTGGTTTTTTTGTATCAATAAATCAGATTATGAATTTGTTGTAGTCGTTTTCCGGGTTATTTTAAGGTGATAACTATAGTTGGGGATTGACTTGTTTCTCGAAAATTATTCTATCCGTTAAGATGTTAAGATGTTGCATTGAGTTTTATTTTTTCTCTCACAAAATTTTTTTATTATTTATAAATTTAAAAAAATTCAAATTCAAATTCACAAAATCTACTCATTGCTAAGGGATGCGTTAGAGTCTCTTGGTTCGTTTAGGTTGGAGATTCACGCACAACGCATATAACTCTACGCCAAAGACGAAGAACTTCGGATAAAAAAGACTACACTATTTTGAGCCCAAAACAAAAATTTACACTCTCATATCCAAATGATTCACTTGCATGCTACGACAAATCAAATGGAGATATGCAGTCAATAGATAGTAGACCATCATATCTACCAGAAAAATAGAGTACAAGAAATGGAAACAGGGTAGAGCCTACCTCAAACCCCAAGGCTTAGTTCGATTTGGAGGAAAAGAGAAAAAAAAATAAATAGGTACTTTATTTTATTTGGTTAAAAGAAGAGAATGGAAGAGAGTAAATGTAGAGAGAGAACTTTCCTTCTACATCAATAATTTTAATTTTTTTATTTTTGGAAGGATTATAACTATTATATAGGTACCTCTGACGCCACCTTTTTTTTTTTTTTTCTGGGTACCTCTGACGCCACCTACTGCTATAGGCAGATAATGTTTAAAAGTTATAATCAATAATGACTCGGATATATCCTTAATCAAAGGAGGGGGGCAGGGGGGGGGGGGGGGAAGGTCTCGCACATGGGGTCCCAATGATTCATCTTAACAGTTTGGGCCAGAATTAATTGTGGATTCGTTCAAGTTGAGATGGAGCCGAAGTTAGCCCAGTTTTGTAGTTTAGTGGGATTAATTTCCCAAGAACTGGGCTAACTCTCAGCGGTTGGTGGACTTTTTATCGAGTATTGTGAGTTAGCAAAGAGTTTAGAGGAAAAAGGAAGAACCCAAAAGGAAAGAAATCCATCCATTTTTTATTCTTTTACCTCTAGCAAACCTACAAGGTGTTCAAAAATCGAATCACACCTTTTTTTTTTCGTTCGATTTTAAATTTTTTTTTATTTGATTCGTTTCGATTTTAAAATTTATATATATTTCAGTTCAATTTTTTGTTTAGATTATTGAACCGAAAATCGAATCAAAAACTGAATTTTTTAAAAAAATATAAGAACTATTTTTTAAAAAAAAATATAAGAATTGATTATGATTATACGTTTTTATATTAAACAAAATTGATTTATAACTATATCTATCTTTACCTTGTAATTAAAACATGAAGCCGTGGCCAAAAAGTTAAGGAAGTATAATTAGTTGTAATTATTGTGAAGTGATGAGTTTAATTCATTATTTTATTTTTATGAAGTTTCAATAAATAGAAGCGCTTAAAAGTATTGAAAAATGAACCGAAAGAAAAGATTGATTTCCTGTAAAGGCAAAAAAGCAAAGAAACGCCGAAGTTGTGGTTCGGTTGATTCTTTTAGATCTCTTGGCTCATCCTTACATGCATCTTGAAGTCGACATGAGAGACAACCACCTTTTCGAAGACTGATCGTTTTCTTCCTCAAAAGAAGTTGTTTCTTTTTTTCCCATATCCTCTGTCGTATCAAATGCTTTTCTCCAAGTGACTTCCTTCACTCTCACGCAGCAGTTTTCTTGTGCATACACCAAAAACCAAATTTAAATGCAAGCCTTGAAGCATTGTGTTCCAGTTGAAGATAAAACGCGGGGACGTGTTTTGAGTACTGAGATATTGACATCAATGCAGATGCCGAGCTTGGGTTGGGAGTCGGAGATGGACTGAAATTTTATTTAAACATTAATTTTGTGTTTAAGTTTCATTCAAAAAAAGTCAGTCCGACTATGAAATGTTATCTTATGAATTTCGAAATTAAAGTGCTTACCAAATACACAACTACTGTGCCCCTTATTTCATTTACGAAACCACGAAACTTCACTCTTTCCTCTTCAAGTATAAATAAATCTCATTCATATATATCACATGGTTTCTATGGTTCTTAATGGACCAACTTGGATTCCTTCCAAAGGTCAATACCCGAAGGGGTCCCGATGGCTCTTGCAAGAAGTAGAACGTTACGACCCTTTTCTTCTCCCTCCCCTGCAAGAAGTACCATCACTTGGTCTTTATCAACACAGGTTAACAGGTAGAACGTGGTAAGATGGTAAGATGTGATGTGCCCTCAACTATAATTCCTGAGACCTTCATTCTCAATAAGACTCTCTGCTATTGTTCTAAATCTATGTTACAAAAGTACTGAAAAATAATAAATATGGATGGACAACGAGTTTAAAATCAAAGTTTAAAAATAGCTCCAAAACTTGATGATGATTTGGAGTCAATATGAGATCTCATATTAGAAATAGAAAAATTTCAATATTTTTCAGTGGTGGAAGTTGCATAATATATTTTACATTTCTGAAGTAAGATCTATTTATAATTTTTGTTTGGTCTTGACTATATCTTTTTTTTGGATAAATTTAATTTTTGACACTTTTGATTGAGTAAAAATCCTTTTATGAATGGTGTTCGCAAGTTTGAAAATAAATTATTTATCTTGAAAATTTGAGCATTTTTAAAGATGAACATAAACCCTTCTCTTAGTTAGATTTCGACAGTATACGAAGTAGTTGTTTAGGTTGATTTCAAGATTGAATGAAATAATGTTTAGATTCGAAAAGTGACAAATTATTATTTTGTATTAAATAATTATTTAATATAATATGAACTGAAGAATCAATTCTAAATTGATTTGTGTTAATTTTCATGGTTTGAATAACGATTTTGATGATAGAATAATTAAACTATTCAAAAGAGAAATTTGTATAGTGAACAATTGTTTACACTGCTATAAATAATTGTTAAAACTTATATGAAATTACAAAATTAATGTAAATATTAATATTTTTATATAATAATAATATTTTGATTATTCAAACTTCATTTTTAAATACTTATTCACAAAAATTTTGAATACTTAATTATTCAAAAGAGAAAATGTGTAGTAAATAATTGTTCGAGTATATGTAAATAATTATTCAATATTGTGTGAATAATTATTCGAACTTTTGTGAATAATTACTCAAAATTATACGGTAAATGGACATAATTTATCTTTTCTCTCATTTGTATTGCATTTAAGTTTGTTCAATGCAAAAAGTTATAAGTATTAACTTTAGTGGAATATCATTTATATAATTACTGCGTATATATATGATCTAATATCTTATTCTTGAATGCTTTTGAGATTAATAAATTAGTGATAAATTATATAAAAAGTAAAAATTTTACTATAATAAAGATGATTTCTGCCTCAAACACGGTAGAGTGACATTATGTTTATTCATCGTGTAGTTTTAGATAATTATTTATATAGTTTTAAATAATTATTTATAGAGATTCAAATATTTATTTACCATATAATTTTCTCTCTTGAATAATTGAGTATTCAAACATTTGTGAATAAGTGTTTAAAGTAGAGTTAAAAAAAATCAAAAGGTTATTATTATATAGGAAAATACTAATATTTACATTAACTTTGTAATGTTTCAAATGTTTGAATAATTATTCACAAAAGTCTAAATGATTATTCACTATACAGTTTTCTCTCTTGAATAATAGAAGTATTAAAAAACATTACAAAGTTGTTATCCAAGCGTTTATGAATAAGTATTCGACGTGGAATTCAAAAAAATTACAAAGTTATTATTATACAAGAAAATGTTAATATTTACTTTAACTCTACATTATCATAGTAGTGAATAATTATTCATAGATGTTTAAATAATTATTCACAAAATAGTTTTGTCTCATGAATAATTAGTCTTTAAACTTGTAAGAATCATAACTCAAAATAGTGAGAATCATTATAGAAGAAGTCACCACTGAAATTTTTCATAATCAAAATCGTTCTTCAAGCCATGAGAATTAACACAAATCAATTTACAGCTAATTCTTTCAATTCACATTGTTTTAAATAATTATTTACTACTAAATAAATAATTATTCACTACTTGAATCTGAATATTATTTCATACAATCTTAAAATCAACCCAAGCAACTGCTCCATAAACCTCCAAAATCCAACTAAGAGAAGGGTTGTGTTCAGCTTTAGAAATGCTCAATTTTCTAAAATCAATAATTTGTTTCTCAACATGCAAATATTATTTATAAAAAATTTTTTACTCAATTAAAGAGGTCAAAAACTGAATTTATCCAAAAAACAGAAAGGTCAAGACTAAATAAAAATTAAAAACATATATTATTTGAGAAACGTAAAATGTTTTCTACAACTTCGAATTCCACCACTGAAAAATATATTGATATTTTTCTGCTTCTATTCTGAAATCTCATATTGGCTCCAAAACTTTATCAAGTTTTGAAACTTAAACTTCAATTTCGAACTTGTTTTTGTCCATCCATATTCACAATTTTTTAATATTTCTATAACATAGATTTGGAATAATAGCAAGGAGAAGCGTAAAAGAAGAGAGAGAGAGATAATCAAATTTGATAAAATGAAAGTTAGATTTGATATAAGATTCTGAATTTAAATTCAGATTATTCAGATTTGGATTTGTTTGAGTTTAAGCCGGAGTTAAAAAATTTAAATCTTAAAATTATCTTTGATTAGTTTTAACCATTTAATCAACAAGATATCGATCAAACATTTGAGAAATAATTCAGTACTAGCTGAGAATAGTATGTATAATAATCAAGTGGTTCTCAATAGTAATCTAGTGTGTAAATTTTTGGAACATGATGATAATCTTGATCGTGACAATTGAGAGATGATGCCGATGGTACCTCTATGTTGAATTGATCGCCCAAGAAAATACCAAAAATGCAGCATTATGTGTAGTCTAGCAAGCGCTGCATTTTTTCCAACAAAGCTAGCTATAATAGACTCAACGACTAACATGTGGGGAGCCGAATGCGATGGATCCAATGGTTAATCTCCTTTTAAACCGTGTTTACTACTGGTGAGCTCTTCAAACTTTCAAGCGTTTCACTTCCCCTTGGACTTTTAAGATCCGTTGGCTAAGGCATTTTGTATATACTTTGGGACTATGATGATGAGAATCAAACTGAAGACCAAGTAAGTGGTAGTAGTCTGGTAGAGCTACAGTTTTTGATAGCGCATATAATTTCCGGCGAGGAATATAGCGGCGGCAACCCTTGTCCAATGCCAATGCGATGGTTGCTGGATGTCTTGATGACATACTCTGATACTGAAACTCTCAAATTGCCGAATGAAACCTCTCACGAGTTACGAATGATTTTTTATTAATTTCACAAAGTTCCCCCCCTTCCCCCTCTTTTTTTTTGAACAAAAGACTTGCACGTGCACGTACAAGTTTTACTAGGACAACTCATTTCCATGTCGTTCGAACAGATATTCTCGGAAGACATCATGTTTTCTTTTCCAGGATGATACTTAGCTTTCATAGTACAATGCCAAACAGAAACTCTCTTATTCAATGCCCAATCTCTTTACTACCGAATGATAAAAAACATGAAGTTAATACGTCACTCTACATATAGACTTCGAAAATGGGAACCATTTCACTCATTGTGGTGATAATGATACCCCCCACTTGTATACTTATCGGAAGACCAACTGTGAACAACCCCCGCACATCCAAGAACTTTTTTTCCTTTTTTTAACTTGTGATTAGAGGACAGAAGCCCTAATAAGAAGATGGGTGAAAGTAAATCATCTATCAGACATTGATCATGCTAGTCAAATGGATTAGTCTGGTTCGGTCTTCAGTGGGCTGATCTTAAAACGAAATAGAGAGAGCTGATCTGTTTTTTTTTTTTTTTGTGAGTTAAAAAACTTCAATTCGATAACTGATATAGTAAGTTTGCGGACTTTACAAAATAATACCGTTTTGTAAAAAAAGTAATAAAATAATATTGTTTAATAAAAAATATTTTTTAAAAAATATTTTAAAATATCAAAATGATATTATTTTGAGAAAATTTTTAAAAAAATAAAAAAAAATGAGTTGATCCGCATCGGGTCGGCATCGAGTCCGCAGAATAAACGGACGATCAAAAAACTCACCTTTAAATAAACTTACGTATATTAAGTTCAAATCTTCCTATACGAGTCAGTCGTATTGACGTTTCTAAGGGTGTGATTGGATAGAGTTTGTTTTTGAGATTTTTTGTCTTGAGTTTCGGAAGAGAGAATTTTTTGTGAGAGAAAAAGTGAAATTTAAGATGAAAAACTGTGTTGGGTTCCGTGCAAAACTTTGTCCAAGCACACCCTAAGTCAGGGGTTGATCTGACATCTACCAAACTTGTAAGAAGAATAAACCCCAGGGACAGTATCCAGACGTGGTAAAATTTTCAACCATGTTTGAAGAAACCAAGAAACAGAGGGGGAAAAATCGCTGGATTTTAAATAAAAAATTTTTATTTTTAAATTATAAATAATTTATTTTTATAATTTTTAATATTATTTAACTTAAAAAAACTCAATCTAAGTCTCACTCTTATTTAGACAAGATGATGGAGTCACATAAGGTTCGATTTGGACTAAACTCACCACTATTGGAGGTCCGAAGACGCTTTTTCTGATTCAGTACAGAGTATCCACTGTTTTCTCATTACAAGAAGTCGGAAAAACCACGAATTCCAAGTACCAAGCATGCCGATGCCATATTTTAGCTTGCCTTTATTTTCGTACTTTGTCCCTACCTCTTTGCCTCAAAGAATCTGGCAAAGTGATTAGTAAATGGGCCTGATGAAAGTGAAGGAGAAAGGCAACGAGTCTTTTAGGCTTCTGTTGAAGTCGCAAGGATTGACACGAGTCAACTATAGTAACAAGTAATATTTGGTATGATCCAAGAAGCTGATCCTAGTCTAGAAAATGCTATTTGCCTTTTCATGCTTTTGAAACTTTGTCTAGGGGAAAAAGAGGCACCAAATACAAACCCTCCATACCCACTAGATGATGGAGCTATTGAACCTGAAATATAGTATCGGGCCCGATACAGAGGAAACGATAATCTTTTTGTGTGAGATCGTCCCCAAATACTGCTGCTATGCGTTAAATATAATACAAATCGTCCCAAAATACCATGTGTAGTACTTTAATAATTAGCTTAAACCAAGCGGTAAGTTTGAAATTTACATAGCGTAATATTGAAAGTGACCATCTAGTTGTTAAGAAATGATTGACTGTAGAATTTAACAATATAAAAGAAGGTATACATTGACCAATCTCAACCATAGTGATGTTTATAGCATTATTCAACATCTTATTTACCCAGTGTGGACTATTATACATACACATATATAGAGGTAGGTGGGCGAGGGTCTGAGTAAGGAAGGGTTCGGGGGGATGGTGGCTTGTTACTGGGTTCGGGAATTGTAGAGCGACAGTGAGAAAAGTCTGCCAGAGAATCTGAGGCCCGAAGATGGCAAAGCACAAGAGGAGATGATCGATCTGCTCGGCTCACCAGTGACTAGCCTCAATCTACCCCTTTTGTTTATGTGCCGCTCCACGAAATATACATCCATCCACTTGTCTTTACCTGTTTCTGTTACACCACTTTTCTCTCAGACACCATATTTCAACCACTGCTTATTCCCTACACTTCCCAGTCGATCCAGAAAGAAGAAACTAAAAAGTTTCAGAGATCGGAGGGAGGTTGAGTGTGGATGTCCGGAAAAGACTAGAGCTTTTGGTGAGACGTGATTCTGATGGTTCTGCATACAAGTTCTTGTTACATGGCTCGAGAAATCAGAGCGTGAGTTTGGCTAAATCAATCCCAGAATTTCAGAGAGAATCAGATTCGCCTGAAGAAGAAGAAGAAGAAGAATAAGAAGAAAGGAGACATTCTATTTCTTGGTTCTTGTCCTTTTTTCGTTCATCTTAGGGAATGATGGAGTACTGGAAGCTAACCAGACTCAAGTTTACCAAGAGAAGGCTTTTTACTGCTTATCTTGTTTCCATCGTCCTCTTCTCTCTTTCTGCCATCTTCTTTACCATAAAACCAGAATATCCTCTAGGTACATATATACTTATTTATTTTCTATACTATTGTCTTGATCAAGTTCTAATTCCATGAACTCCTCTACCTAAATTCTATGAGAAATTTCTCTTTCTTCTTGGTTGCATGATTCACAAACCTAGTACATCTATTTCTTCTTATTTTTCCAGTTTAACTTCATCTAATCTATGGTTAATGTCATTGTTGTTTCGTCTCCTTTTCCAGAATCCAGATGTCCGTTTGTTGGCAAAGGCGAATTTTACCGCCAGGTAGGGGTTTTGTATCTAGTACCTAACTCAAACTTTATCTGAAATTTTCTCCTCAAAAAGAGAACTGCATCTGAAATCTTGAACATGCATTGTCATTCTCATGGCCGTAGAAAGCCTCAACCCCACCCCAAATCACATCGCAGATAAAGACAACTTTCAGTGACATCTTTAGTAGTAAAAGATTAATCCATCACGGGCACCAAAAGTGGGAAAATCATTGTCTCAAAAGTTGCATAAATCTGTTTATATCTTTCTCGTGCGGGAAGAAGAATCGAAACCCAGAATTTGCATGAATCCTTTCTATAGTAGTATGTGATTTTCTTCATTGTAGCAGTGGATACTGCTGTCTACAGTATCTCGAGCTATTTGGGCCGTGGGTTGTGTTAGTTGTGGGCCGTTGATTGCAAAATAATGGAGTCAGGTCAGGGGACCTCATGGTCCAGGGGGGCGTTGCCCATGACTACTAGGCTGAGGCCTGTTGCTAAAAACACGAAAGGGAATATTACCAGAGATGAGGCCCTGGCCTGAGCCCCAGGGCCCGAGGGTCCTTTGGATTTTCATCTCTTTTGTCTTGTTTGACAGTTAAAAAAAATGAAATTACAGCATTGGTCCGCTTTTTCTTGCGGCGACTTGTCTTGTGGTTGTGATTAATTTTTCTGAAAATAAAACATTTTTTTCAAATTCGCTGGCTCCAAAATTTGCAAAGATTTTTATGAAAATGAGTTTTCCTTCAAAACTATCCTCTTTCATTTTCTATTTTCTTTTATTTTCTTTTTTAATAAAAAATTATATTTTTCCCGATAACTTCTTTCATATTCTTCGTTATTCCAAAACGTAGTATTTATACTGAAGTATTGTTTAAAATTTTACCTTAATTTTTATAAAAATAAATTATTTATAACAAATAATTTGAACCTCATATAAAATAATAAAAAGTTGGTAATAATTTTTGAAACAAAAGAATGTTGCAATACCAATAATGTGGCACCAACTTTTCTAAAAAGAAAAATTAAATTATCACTAATAAAAAACGAAAATATTAAACAAATTTGAAATGAAGTTTGACCAGTCACCAGATGGCCCGAGCAGCGCAATCAACGGAGCCTTGTTCTCTCTCTGCCTAACGCTCGTGACGGCTGGCCCGCCATGGCAGACCTACCTTGTATTTGAGTGATTGTGATATGATGTGACAGTGGAGCAAGAAATCAGCTGCATCCCTCCCACCGCTGCTTAAATTTCTGTGCAGTCGCTGCTCGCCGCGTGCTCCCTGCCCAGTCTGTTTTCGGTGTCTCTACTACTCTGTTTGCTGCTTAGAAAAGTGTCATGATTTGGTTTTAGTGGTGCATTAATTTGAGCCTAAGCATGCGACCGATTTGAAATCAATCTTAAACTATTTTTGAAATTTGCATTCACAGGAAAATATTGCCTGTAAATATCGTAAATCATTCTATTATGAATTCTCGATTTTTTTATAAATTACAAGTTTTAAAGTTTATTTTTAAAATAAATATAATTTAAATATATTCGGGTTCCTAGCTTTTCTAAAAGTATATTACCATTTTGAAATTTCAAATTTGCAATTCGTGAAGTAAGTAATAATTGTTTAAAGTTTTTGGGTCTCGTGGCTGTAGTATATGACAAAAGAGTACGGTCAAGTGAATAGGAAGAGGCTCGTAGATTATTGGGCCTGTCCAAGTCATTCTTTTGCAGTAGTCTGATCCAGAAGGAAAATTAATTTGGTGAATTTGAAACGATTGTGAATCTCCCAAGCCCAGAAAAGCTATGACAATGGGCTTTTTATTGGTGGTTTCTTTCTTAGGAGTTGGGACTTGGGAGAAAACCAACTTTAAATTGTCCCAACAGCATGCTTTTATTTTCTTTGAAGCATATCATAATAACTGCATGCCGTTGGTGTAGGATTTGAGGAATACCTTAGTGCAAAGGAACGCAGTAGAGACGTATGGAGGAGTTGCATCGAGGTTGGTGGGCACAAGGAAGCTCTTAGGTGGTCCTGGGTCATCACCGCCGCGATGCACATCCAAGTGCGGCAGATGCACGCCGTGTCGGCCTGTCCACGTCCCCGTGCTTCCCGGAACACCAGTAACCGCCGAATACTACCCTGAAGCTTGGAGATGCAAGTGCGGGAACAAGTTGTACATGCCCTGACCTTAAATATATTCTCCTCCACTTTGAGGTTTATTTATTGTTATAGAGAAATCTCCGCTCGAGCTCTTATAAAGATAGTTACATTTCCTGTAATACGCACTTTTGCTTTTGCACTTTCCCCTCACTTTTAGAGGTTACATGATGCTTCTTTTTCTTTGGAGGGAAGGGACGGGGGCGGAGGTGATTTTGCACTCACCAGGTTAAGTTGTTAGCATTTGACTCCTGACGCCTAATCTATATTATAACTTGAATATTCGACCAATTAACTATTACAAACTGCTAGTGGATGGATGCATTTTATTAGTGCAGACTGCAAAATATTCTTCAGAACCTATAAAACTGTAAAACCGAGAAAGTCATTAGATGGACATAGATTTTGCAAGTGAATTTTGGACTGTTTTAGCATAAATTTTATAAATGATGTTTTTTTAAATGTATAGATAGGTCCTTGTTAGATCATACATGATCTTTGTTTTAATCTTTTCCTTGTATGATAAAATGTAGCAGACCTAATCTCTCTCTCTCTCTCTCTCTTTTTTTTTTTTGGCGGAAATTAAAAGCCTCATACAATCTGATCACTTTTAGAAAGGGGAAAATAATGCTAAAAATAGTTTTTTATAATCAACACTAAGTATTTTAGTATTTTTTCATAGAGTAATGAAAAAAAAGAAAATGGAGAATATTTTTTTTCATTTTTTCTTAATTAATTTTACTAATGAGAGAATTATACTTATGGTAAGAATAATTTTAAAAATAATTATTAAAATTTTTAAAATGTCAAATATGACCAAAAAACACTTTATACGAAAGAAATAATTAGAAATCAACTAAATTATTTATTTTTAAAAATTGTGTACTACATTTAAGAATAAATAAATAAATAATAATACAGATAAGGATAGTAATGAGTTATTAATCACGTGCTTAACTAATAAATTATTTTTCTTATAGAAACGGACAATTATCTCCAAACTCCAAGTTGAGTGGATTTTAAATTTAGGAATAAAAATTATAGAAGTAATCCCAAACCCCAACATGATAACAGCGACTCCTCGCATATGTTATATTCCGTGTTAATACCTAAACCGATGCTGTCCGTTTAAAGATGATAATGGAGCTCTCTTGATTCAGATGTTGACTTTAAAAGTAGTAACAGCTGTGAAGTACACAGGTAGGAAGTAGGAATTGAGTGCTGTGCTGTAAGATTAATATAGCAACTTCACAGAAATCACACATCACAGAGGAGAAGAGGAAACTCCCCGGAGAATGAGTTTGGCTTTTGGGAAGCATCTTCGGGCTGTGTATTTGTCCTCTAGACTTGATGCTTTCAGTTTCCTCTTTCTAGTGGGTCCCACTATTATTTGCTGGAGTCGAGAACTCTCTCCGACTCTGGGAAGATGATGACACGGGCCGAGTAATATCAACGTCAACCCCCCCGTCATCCTCATCTCATTCATTAGCTTAGCTCTTTTGCGCACTTTTATTTGATTTTGATATGATACGCGTGGCTGTCTACTGCACCACCGCTGTTGGCTTTTCAGGCGTACGCTTCAGATCAAATTACATCTGAGACGGATCTGCCCACCGGCGAGCGGCGACTGGCGACGGCCTTCTTAAGTAATTTTTTAAAAATTTTTCTACTTTTATTTTAAAAATTATAAAATTTATGTTTCCCCGAATTATAAAAGTATCATTCTCCAGTTCACACAGAGCTATGAATTTGATTTCCTATATATTTTCAAGTCGAGTAATTTCTTTAAATAAAGAAAAAAATTCTGATTAATAATGGACTCCCTTACTTACACTTGCATATAATATGAAAAAGCTGGCCAAACAAGATTTGTTTTTAATTAATTTTGACGAACAAGAAATGTCAGCATGAATTAATAATTTCACCGACCAATCACTGGCCGGTGGCGGTGGGCACATTTGAATTTTACCCCAGCCGGTTGGGAGGAGCGCTTCTGGTAATCGGGCGACCCTTTTTATTGATAAAAAAAAGAGAAAGCCCAACACATCTTTCGCATATCTCTATAAAGCTTTTATTTGTTAATTCCAATTTTCAACAATTAACAATGGGAGTCATTGAGAATAAAAAAAATAAATTATTTACGAAAAAAGAAGTAAGATTTAAAATAAAAAAACTTTTTTTTTTTGTTTTAGAAGCAATCCAAGTTCTTAATTTTTAGCTTAAAAAACCTATGAGTAATTTTTTTATGTATATGTTTTAGAAAAAGTGTTTTGTCCGACTAATTAAAAAATCAAAGAAAGTAATCCATTTATTATTCTTTTCTATAAGTTATTTTCATTATTTCATTAAACTAACTCGAGGGGTATATACTTTTGATCAAATGTCTTTGATGCAGGTGATGAAAAAATGTGCGGTATCAAGCTAGAATCCTCATTTTGTTGTGAATTTGTTACAAGATAATAGTAGAATAATAAGAATGTAAACTGTGAAAATAAAAGAGTAGAAAAAAATCCTCTTATTTTATTATTATTCTTCTTATACCTTAATTTATTATAACCAAATGATATGTGAAACATAAGTCACGTAAAATAAATTTTTTATTTTACAATAAAAATAGCATTAAAAGAGTAAGATGTCGGTTTTTTAATATTTATAAGCCGAAAGGACATTCGCCTTTTATTCTTCAATTTTTGTAATATATTTGAAAATATTTTTTAAATAAAATTTAAACACAATTAAGAAGCACCTATTGAAATGAGAATGGTAGTTGTGTACAAACAAATTCTATTAAAATAAAACCGTGTCTTAGTAAATAAGTTAACAGCGGAAAGTGGCGGGTATATATTGGCCACACAAAGTCCCGAAGCTTCTCTGCGTCACAATTTGAGCACCGATTTCTCCCCCGCAAGAATCAATTTCAGCCGTTCTCTGCAAAAACCGCAAAACAAACCAACTTTCAGAGTTAAAAAGCTCGATTGCGGAACTTCCTAGCTAACCTTTTCCACTTTTCCACCTTTCTTGAATTTATTTCATAGTATAGTACCGCAGAGACCTGGGCTACAGGTCTCTGCTGCATCGTTGCATCGATGCTAGAGATCGAATCCGTCTCGTCCTTCACACGGTCCGATTCACAATCGGAGAATGCCTTGTTTGGAAAATATGAGCTCGGAAAACTTCTGGGCTGCGGCGCATTTGCCAAGGTTTACCACGCCAGAGACATCAGAAATGGGCAAAGCGTGGCTATCAAAGTCATCAACAAGAAGAAGATTTCCAGCAACACCTTGATGACCAACATCAAGCGTGAGATTTCCATCATGCGCCAGCTACGCCACCCCAACATTGTGAGGCTGTACGAGGTGCTCGCCACCAAGACCAAGATTTACTTCGTTATGGAGTATGTTAAAGGTGGTGAATTATTCGCAAAAGTATCTAAAGGCCGGTTGAGCGAAAGCCTCAGCCGCAAGTATTTTCAGCAGCTTATTTCGGCCCTAACTTACTGCCACTCCCGCGGCGTGTTCCACCGCGATTTAAAGCCGGAAAATCTTTTGCTCGATGAAAACGGTGATCTCAAAATTTCTGATTTTGGGCTCAGTGCCGTGACCGATCAGGTTCGAGAAGATGGTCTCTTGCATACCCTCTGCGGCACCCCAGCTTATGTAGCACCAGAAATTCTAGCGAAAAAGGGATATGACGGAGCCAAGATCGATGTCTGGTCGAGTGGGGTAATTTTGTATGTCTTGAGTGCTGGTTATTTGCCGTTCAACGATCCTAATCTCATGGTTATGTACAAGAAGATCTACAAAGGTGAGTTTCGATGTCCCAAGTGGATGTCATCCGATCTCAAAAGGTTTTTATCTCGCCTTCTGGATACCAATCCGAAGACTAGGATAACCATAGACGACATCAAGCGTGACCCTTGGTTTAGAAAAGGGTACAAAGAAGTGAAGTTTTACGAGGAAGATTATACGTGCGATGATATTCCAATTAAAGATGAAGAAGAAGAAAAGGAGAAGTCTGCGTGTTTGAACGCGTTCGACATCATTTCATTCTCTACGGGGTTGGATCTTACCGGTTTGTTCGACGGGTCGTGTAACTCGGTACAAGACTCGCAGCGCCTGGTGTTAGAATCATCGGCTCCGGAGGCCATTTTAGACAGGATTGAGCAGATGGCCAAGGACGAAGAGAATCTCAGGTTGCAGAAGAAGAAAGGACGGGCCGTCGAGTTACACGGGCCTAGCGGTAAATTCATTATCAGACTGGAAGTTTACCGTCTGACCGATGGCTTGGTAGTTGTGGAGGTAAAGAGAAAAGCCGGTGCCGCCGGTTTATTCCACGAATCGTGGAATAATAAGATCAAGCCGGCGATTCTTGGCAGTCAGGAGTCCGAGGTTTCCGCCTGCTAGGTTTCAGGTAATGGTGGGCAATGATGGGTTGGGTGAATTTCATGATTAATTATGATTGTGCGCCACGCAATCATAGTTAGTAGTGGTGCATCAATTTTATTGTTTTTTTCACTTTATGTAAATATAGAGCCTTCGAGTTTTCAATTCACTTCGAGATTTCGTACAATTTGATTAGAAAAAGTATACTCGAGAGCGCGAATTAGAAAATTATAAAGTTAAAGATACATTTGCCTTTTAGGAAAAGAAAAGATGAAAAAAAAAAGGGATAGGTTGTAGCTGCTGTTGTAATTTTTTTTTTTGGTTAATTGCAAAATACTACCCTTTAGTTATAGACTAGGAGCACTTTAGTCCTAGATCTTAAAAAATAGGCAATATACCTCCTCCCGTTAGATTCCGTCAGCTATCACTGCATTGGATTCGAAAGCAGGATCACGTGGGCATGCAGAAGTGAATTGATTAGCTGTTACTATGACAGTTAGAAATTTTGGACAAAAATACCCCACAGCTACTAAATTGGAAAAAAGTAGTCTGTCTCCATCCCAAGCATATTTCTCTCTCCCACTTGCCTTCTTCTTCCCGACAGCAAGCCTTCTTCCACAGTTTTTTTTCAGCAGATTTCACAAGCACATTCTAAAAGAGCTTCATGATTTCAGTTTAATCTAGTAAAATGTCTCAACACTCATCACACTCCCACTCAAGTTACAACTCAAGACAACAAAAGGAAACAACTGAGATACTATGTTATTGTGCAAGAAAAGCCCCACTTTGCACATCCTGGACTCAAGACAACCCTGGAAGAAGATTCTATGGCTGTGCAAATTACAAGGTAAACTTTCTGTCCTACTCCACATCTAACCAACACAGCATTTGCCAAGTACTAATTTGACATTGGTTGCAGAGGATGAATGCATGTGGTTTTTTTAGGTGGGTAGATCCCGAAGTATGCAGCACTGGGAAGGAATTGGCAAAGAAGTTTTTTATGGATATTGAAGGTCTAAAATACAAGGTCCAAGAGCTGGAAATTGAAAATAAAAAGCTGCAAATGTCATACAAAATGCTGGAGAGCATAAACAAGGAGCAAATGGAGTTTAATTGGAAGCTTAAAGTTGAGAATGAACAACTGGACAGCAGAGCTAGGTCACGTGAAAATGAACTGGTTAGGTCTAGAAAATTGTTCCATAGCACAAACCTTGTTCTCTGGATCGTTATGATAGGTGTAGTATATGCTATCATTTGTACTGGTAAGTAACTAGACAGTGCAACTTATGTGCCATTATGTTTGGACAAAGTTTCCATGACTAATCATGCTTAATGTCATTATCCTACCAACCTGTATGTACTCTAATATATATTGCCAATATTTCCAGTAAAAAAACATCCATATGACATGAACATCCAGCAAAAGAACATCCAGCAAAAGTAAACATGAACATCCAACAAAAGTAAACTCAGACTTAACCAAACAAAAAATAATATCCCATTAACACTACCATAAGTGAGCATACAGAAATTCCAAAATAATGCAAACATAAATACTTGCATGCCTATTCTTCAGTAAACCACTCAAAAGTGTCTCCCCTATTTTGGTGTGTGTAATGCCCAATGGAGGAGCCTTGACTTGAGAAAATAGCATCTCCAACTGTGGTGATACAAGCCTGAACAATAAAGGAAGTACAATGTTATAAAAGTGTATGAGATAAAGCATTAAAAGTCATAAATGAGACTGGACTTACACTTGGGTTCAACAGACTGGACCTTGGAGTTGGTTGAGATAAAGAACTGACTGCAATTGAACCTGGTTCATTGTTGAGTTTTTCAATGCTTGGCTGCCTTTGAGCAGAACCCCTACCTCCACTCTTACCTCTCCTTCCAGTACCTCTTCCCCGGTTCCCAACCCCTCTGCTTCCTATTCTGCCAACAGTGGCCTGATTTGGAGTTGAAGTCTGTCCAGTAGAATCTGGTCCTTGACTCTGTAAAAGAGCACAGCAAGTATTAGGCCTTCACGTCCTGACTTATGCTGTTGTTTAAAAAACCAAAATGTACCTGAGATTGCCTCCTCTGTATGGTGTTGTTTGTGACTCCACGATTGGTGCAATTTCTTGCCTTGTGTCCAATTATTCCACAATGTCCACATGCATTAGTCTGACCAGTTTTCTTCACCCTCCCATTTCCATCATTATCAATTTCATCTAGTCCCTTCTTTCTTAGTTTTTTTGGCCTTCCAGGTTGTCTTCTCAGCTTTGGGGGCCTGATTTCAGGAAGTCCAGAACACAGCCACTGGGTTTTATCTGGTATTGGCATCACTACTCTTGAATATATTTTCTTGTATGTCTCAACAGTGTAATAATCATTCACATAGTCTTCTACATCAATCCCCTCATTGATCAACGCTGAACAACAATGAATGCAAGGGACTCCAGTAATATCCCACTCCCTGCAACTACATGCCCTTTCTCCCAAGTCAACTATGAAGGTTTTGCCATAGTTTAATATCTCCCACACATTGTTGGATGCACGTAAAGCCTCAAGATTCAGACTTTTTTTCTTTGAAAGTTCCAATTTGTTGCATATCCTTGGACAAACTCTTGTCTTGCATTTCAAAATCCACTGCCTTTTTTCATGAAACCTGCACATAACTTGTCTTCTAATTGTCTCAAACAAGGTTAATATAGGCTGATCTCTAGCCTCCTTTATGTACTGATTAAAACTTTCACAAATATTGTTGCATACAAGCTCACACTTAGATGTCCACGAGAAGTAACTCCTTGCCCACAACCTTGGGTTTATACCATTCAAATAAGCAAATGCTTCTTTATTCATCACAGAAATATCTCGCATATGATCATTAAATTCTGACCTTAAGTAAGACCTAGCAGCAGCCCATAACTTATCTTTTAGAGTTCTGTCCTTGAACCTTTGCTTGAAATTGGCATACAAATGCCTCACACAGAACCTATGCTCTACTCCAGGGAATAAAGTGTCAAAGGATTCAACTAAACCCTGCAAACACAGAGAAATAAGAATAATATAGTAAGATCCCATGTGCAGATGATGTTCTAGTACATCTTAAATAGAAAATAAACATGTATAACTTACCTTTTGCCTATCAGATATGAAAACCCATCCTTTCTCTTCTGGTTTCCCTATGTGGTCTGTCAAAACTTCCAAGAACCATGTCCAAGATGCTTTGCACTCAGCTTCAACTGCAGCAATCGCAACAGGAAACATCTGGTTGTTAGCATCTCTAGCAATAGCAGACATTAACTGACCACCAAAAGGCCCCTTCAGGTGACAAGCATCAAGGCCGATCACAGGCCTGCACCCCTGTAATAACCCTTCCTTCTGGGCAGCAAACATCAGAAACATCCTCTCAAAAATCTGAAGTCTATCTTGAACACTAACCACTGCAACTGAACCTGGATTCTTTGCACTAATTGTAGCACAGTAATCTCTTAATCTATGGTATTGGGTTGAATGATCACCCAACACATGTTTCATTACTTTAACCTTTGCTCTTCTGCATTGGTGAACTGAAACATTTAGTTTGTATTCTCTCTTCACAGCTCTCCTAAATCCCTTAACACCCCAACCTGGATCACTCACAATCTGGTCCTTGAACTTCATAGCCAACCAAGTTGAAGTGGCACTTCTGTTTTTATATGCCCAGGGGCATGTATGTGGCATCCCAGTTATACTCTTAATTTGGAATGCTTCTGTATGCTGAAAATTTGTTGCATACACCCTAAAACCACAACCACGATCACAACAAACTGAGATCCTACTACCATCATTTTTCATCCATTTTAGAACAAATCCATTCATTATTGAAAACTGTCTAATAGCAGCCCTGAACACATGTCTATCTTTGAACACCAAACCAACACCAATGCTGGGATTTTTAGACTCCCTCTCTTCATTAAACTCAGGAAATCCACTGTCATGATCATCATCAGAGTTCCTCCTTGCTTCTATCATTTCATCATCACTAAAATGTTCCATGTCAACAACATTCCCTTGGTTCCGAGAAGCCATATAAGCATTGAACTCATCAGAAATAAGCTGGTCATACGCTAAAGACTCAGGGTCTAAGGGCACAACATTTGCATGATTGTTCTCAGCTAATGGGTCACAATTATCATCAATCATGTTACCATCTAGAAAGTATTCAACGTCAGAGCCATAATCACTACTTTCAGATTCATCATGCTCAGTAGCCACATAGTCACTATCATCAGAATCATTGTTCACATGATCACCTCTCTCACCATCTACCCCGGGAATGTTTAACCTAACATGACTCTCTAACCCCTGATTGTTCTGACCAGCATTAATATCACTCCCATCAATCGCATCATGAATTACAGAAGAGCCACCCTCATTTAATTCTACTCCAACCACTTCAGTGACATTCTCAGACAACGGAATTTCTCCCACATAAATAACAATTGTACTGTATTCTCTATGAAATCCAAACATTTCCATGACAGAATGATCACTGTTAATTTCCCTCAACCCATTTTCTAGGTCATTGCCAGGCAGCTTGTACCAGATTTTATCAGAAACAGAGATCCCTATTTTTCTAAGGTTATGCACCAACTCGATATGACACATAAAATCTGGATCAACATCAAAATAAGCTATTTGGGCATTCACATATTTCAATTCAGGGTCTTTATAGAACATTCCATTATAGTGGACCTTCAATTCGAATATTCTACACATGATTCCCTGACAAACCACAATGAAAAAACAAAAACAATTTTTTTAGCACAAAACCAACATTTTGTCAAGATTTAGCTGCATTAAAAATTCCCTATCAGAAAACGACACCCTCAAGCATATACATTACAGTTTTTCATTCGCATCAGGACCACAACCTTTTCGACTGCATTCGGGGACCACATAAACATAAAGACATGCAAAAAAATTCATGTACCCGTATATTCAAACCAATTATCACAAAAAAAAACCTACCTCTACAACACACTATGCCAGAATCAAGAAAGGATTCAGTTTGTCAGTCACTTACCAGTGTGAACTTGACTAAAAACCGAATAAAAACTCTACCTTTCTTCAATCTCTCAACCAAATCAGCCGTCGCCGCTTGCAGAGAACAAGATTTTTTGACAATGTCCACCACCTTCTGTCCTTGATCTGGAATGGAGTGAGAGAGACGGAGAAAAAGAGAGAGACGGAGAAAAAGAGAGAATGAATACACAGTTCACAGAGTTTATTTCCCTCTCTTTTCACTCTAACATTGCTGGCCTGACTAATATTTTCCCTCCACTGTGAGGGGCAATTTCGGGACTCAACCTAAGGCCAGGAAGCCCAAGCCTTGAATTGTAATTTACTTTCAAATTTTAAGGGTTTACTTGTCATTTAATTATCTGCTTAACGACCGTTTACCTATCGACAGTAGACTAACGGACAGGAGGAGGTATATTGCCTATTTTTTAAGATCTAGGACTAAAGTGCTCCTAGTCTATAACTAAAGGGTGGTATTTTGTAATTAACCCTTTTTTTTTTTGGGAATCTCTTTAGTGGAGGAGGAATTGTTGGAGCAGGTCATTGATGCCACCAGAATCATTTTGTTGCGTTGTGTTGCGTTACGTTTTGAAAAAATAATATATATTAATAGTATTTGTTTAAAATGTAATGGGGGATTGACTTTTTAATTAAAAATTTATTTTGTCTTATTTTTTATTTTATTTTTATTTTTTTACAAATAATTTAATTTTAAAAAATTTTAATATAATTTAATTAAAAAATTACAAGTTTAATACACACTTAATATTACAAGAAATAAATAAATGGTGTGCAATTTGTTAATTATAGTTTGATTGAAGAAATAGAATTAAAGTTGTTATTACATGTGTGATTAAATAAGATTTAGTTTTAAAATTTTATAAAAATTAAATTATTTTTTTAATTTGTGATTGAATAAGATTTAATTTTAAAATTTTTATTTTAAATTTTATAAAAATTAAATTATTTTTTAAAAAATATAAAATTTATATTTAATTTGAAATCTAATTTTAAAAAAAATACTATCTATTCATTGCATTTCCAACCTGTCTCCCTCACACCCCATATGCCCTCTTATGATTAAAGGAGAAACATCAATTGAATCCGACTCCCAAAAATAAATTTGTTGTTGTTTAGGTTCCACACAAAATTTTGTGCTAATTTTCGTTAAATAAATGGAGCTTATAAAGTTTAAACTTTAGATTGAATTAGTCACACTCTAATCCATAATTCTTGAAAGCGAACCAAAGTCACACATTTATCTACTTTTACACTTGGGATTGCAGTAGCAAACGTTGGCAACTTTACGTGTTTCTTGAAGACGTTTCTCTTTTGGCTTCCGCAAATAGAAAGCGGGTCAGACGGACGATCTATGTCGCCAAGAAAACGTGCGTTTAAAATGAGACCGATTGGAAATCTCGTGGCAAAGCAAGAGAAGACTAGTGAAGACTGGAATGCATCGTAAATTCGCAAGTTCCGAGAAATTTACAGTTGCTCAACTTGGAGTCTTTGTAAGAGCGATGACAGAGACATACTGATCTCAGCAGAAATTTGACTTTCCTGAATTGAGCCGTTGGTCGCTGACTTTTGGTCCAATTTCTCGCTTTTTAAATTTATTTTCCTTTTTTTAAGCTAAACAAAGATTTCATGGCTAGCCGAAGAGTACATATAATATAGGACACAAAAAGTTAAGTAGTATACAAAATTTTCCTTGGGTACATAGCATAATTTGAAACTTCTTTTAAGGGTATGCTTGGATTGCATTTTAAATTTAAAAAAAATTATTTTTTTTATTTTTTTATTTTAAATCTTATTTTTACTCTCACAATAATTTATTTTTACGATTTTTAATATAATTTAACTAAAAAAATTTAATCCAATATCACTCTATAATACGAAGCATTTCATTGCAAACGTTCCGTACTTGGCAAGTAAGTCAGCTAGACAGTTGAATTCTCTGAACGCATGACCGAACCTCCATCGAGGAATAAGGGAGGCTAGGGGTCTGCAATCATGAAGAATATTTGCATAGATTAGATTATTGTTAGAGTAAAACAAATTTATGACATCTTATGAGTTTTTATTGATTTCAAGGTCTTTCATGTTTTTCTTGACTGCTATCGCTAGTCCTTGCGTAAGATCAAGCGGTTCAGCTTCAGTGTTTATTGTATTTGTAAATTTTATAATAAAGTCTAAAATCTAAACTCAAATGTGATCTCTGATTACCCTTCCTGCCCCTCCTTTACCCTAATTGCCCAAGGAAGATCCATCAAAGTATTTTGACAAACGAAACTAAATATAAATTTTTTATTTTTAATATTACTTTTTTTCTCACAAATAATTTATTTTTATAAAATCTAAAATAAAAAATTTTAAATTTAAAATCTATTAAATATCACTCTAGGAGAAGCTGGAATCCATTGTGGAAGAAGTAGCAGTACAAAATTCCATTGCTCTTGCTTAGATTTCTCTGGTTTTAGGGGAAAGAGCAGCGTTATTAGAATGAAAAAGTACTTCATTCCCATAGAGAAAAAAAGACCAGCATGCAATAGCGAAAATAGTTGGCCATTGTAAGTTCCGCATGATCATTAAATCTGAAATACAGTTTTGTCGAAACCAACCATGAAAGGAGGTATTCTTGAATATCAATTTGCTAACTTCATTTCCTAATTTTATCAGTTAGTTCAAGCCAAAGTTGAGAAGCGTGAATATAGTTTTCAAAGTATGCTCGAAATTTTCAAAATAAAACTCTTGCGAGCGTGTGTGAAAGTCAAATCGCATTAGCATCGAATAAGAAGCTAACGTGCAATGAGGTGCAGAAAATCTTCAGGGTCATGGACCCTCCCATTTTGGCAGTAACAGTTATCCTAGAAGGTGCCATCTGTCGAGTCGATTTATCAACAGGATGTGCCTGTTACAAAACAGAAATACAGTGACAGTTTGGATGGTTTGGAGAATCTAACAACAGAACAATAATGTAGTGTTAGTTAAGTAGGTTTTTTATTTTAGTCAAACCCGATTTTGATTAGTTAATTGGTTTGGTTTGAGTAGACCCGATTCACTAGGCACCGACTCTACTAATTATTGTTGTATATAAACTTCTTTTCTGTTTTGTATCTTTGTACAGAGAAATGAAAGAAACTTCCAGATTTCCAGATTTCATTTTCTTCATGGTATCAGAGCAGAAGCTTCCGTTTGCAAATTGACTTCTGTTATCTTCTTCGGTCTTCATTGTTCTTTCTTTTGATCCTCATTGTTCTGAGAATTACTAGTCTATGTGTTTTCTATTTTAAGTTTGTTGTCTCTAATCGTTCTGTTCACTACTTCGGTAGCTCATTGATTCATCAATGGCAACTGTGGCAAACCATGAATTGCCTCATTCTAGTCCTTTTCATATTGCTCCAAATGAAAATCATTCATTAGTTCTTGTTTCACCAGAACTTGATGACTCAAATTATCATGCTTGGAGTCGCGCCATGAAAATGGCGCTTATTTCGAAGAACAAACTCGGTTTTGTTGACGGCACAATTGTGGCTCCGGCTAGGGATGCTGCACATTACAAACAGTGGGAGCAAGCTAATAGAATGGTGCTATCGTGGATTACCAGAGCTGTTTCTCCTACAATCAGACAGAGTATTCTGTGGATGGATTCGGCTTATAAGGTTTAGCAGGATCTACGTGATAGATATGCATATGGAGATTCTTATCATCTCTCTGATCTCATTGAGGAAATTCACGCATTGAAGCAAGGTAACAAATGTGTGAATGAATATTTTGCTCAGTTGAAGGTGTTATGGGAAGAAATGCTTGTACTTAGACCAATTCCTAATTGCACTTGCGTACCAGCTTGTAGTTGTGGTGCTTTTAAAACTGTGAGAGAATATTTTGATGCTAATTATGTGATACGATTTCTGAAATGCTTGAATTCATCGTTTGATGCTGTTAAGTCACAGGTGTTGATGCAAACACCTCTTCATTCTGTTAAAAAGGCTTTTAATATGGCTATGAAGCATGAGAGACAAATGCATTATAATTCATTACAAACACCTAGTGCAGAAGTTCAAATTATGATGACTCAAGGTGCTTGTGCTGATTCTAGTAATGGAATTGTGCTTAGTGATAATGCTCCAGTGTTGTTTCGTGGTTCTAATATGAACAATCGAATTAATGATCAGTTTGTGAAGACTTATAATTCTCAGGCTGTTGATAATGTTGTAGCTTTAAAGCAGAACAATTCTGGAAATTAGAGGAAAGTGTATATTTGTACCTATTGTGGTAAAACTGGTCACACTGTTGATCGATGTTATAAAAAATTTGATTATCCTTCAAATTACAAAGTCACAAAAGGTCAAGGTACTTCAGCTAATACTCATGCAAGACAGAGATTTGGAAATATGAAGGCTCATGTCTCAACTCATTTTCCACAGAATAATTTGACAAATCAGGTTTCTGGACCTTTTGATTATGGTTCTTCTTCTGTGGCATCTGCTACATCAGAATATTCTAGTGGAATTACTCAAGATCAAATTCAACATCTGGTTCAATTACTGCAAGGCATGCAAGCTCATTCTGAAAAACCATCTACTATTCCAACAGTTAATCAAGCAGCAGTGTTATCAGCCAATTTTGACAATCCTAATGTGCCAACTGCTTCAGGTAAATTTTCTGGTGATACTTCAAAGTGTTGAATTTTAGATTTTGGTGCATCTGATCATATCATTTGTTCTCCTTTATATTTTTGTTCTTGTGCTCTTGTTACAAATCTATTTGTTACTTTACTTAATAAAGTTGTTGTTCTTGTTTCACACAAAGGTTCTGTTTCTTTGAATTCTCATTTGGTTCTTCATGAAATCCTTTGTGTTCCTTCTTTCAATTTTAATCTCATTTTAGTTAGTAAACTTTGTGTACAGAATCATTGTTTAGCCCTTTTTTACTCAACTAAGTGTTTACTTCAGGACATTGCAACTATGAAGATGATTGGCTTGGCTGAAGGTTGCAATGGCCTGTATTTTCTTCCTCCAACTTCCATTTCATCAGCAACTGCTATTGCACAATCTAGATATAGTTTGTCTTTTCCCAATTCAGTTTCCAGTGTTAATGTTCCTGTTTCTGTTACTTCAGCTGAGATTGATTCCTTGTTATGACATTATAGATTAGGCCATTTATCACCCCAACGTTTACAGTTGATTGGTTCTACATATAAACCAGCTTGTATTACTTCTTCTAAATCTATTTGTTCCATTTGTCCACTTGCAAAACAAAGAAGAAATCATTTTCCTTTGCGTACCTCTCAAACTACTAAATGTTTTGAGCTTATTCACCTGGATATTTGGGGACCATATAAACAGAAAACTGTCTATGATCATAGATATTTCCTCACTAATAGGTATACTTGGGTTTTTCTCCTTAAAGAAAAATTAGAAGTTTGCTCTCATATACATGCTTTCTATTCTTTTGTTCATACTCAATTTTCTCAGTCTATCCAAATCATTAGATCAGATAATGGACCAGAATTTCATCTTCCTGATTTCTATCTTGCACATGGTATTATTCATCAAATTTCTTGTATAGCTACTCCTCAACAAAATGGATTGGTGGAACGCAAACACCAACATATTCTCAATGTAGCTAGAGCTTTAAAGTTTTAAGCCAATCTGCCCTTAATATATTGGGGTTTCTGCATTCAACATGTAGTTTATCTAATCAATCTACTTCCTACTCCAGTTCTTCATTCTTTAAGTCCTTTTGAGCTTCTTTTTCATAAGCCTCCCAATTACACTGATTTGAAAGTGTTTGGTTGTTTATCTTTTACTTGTACCTTGAATCACAACCGAGGGAAGTTTGATCCTAGAGCAAAAAGATCTGTATTTCTAGGATATTCCACCAAAAGTAAAGGATATGTACTTTTGGATTTGGAGACAAGAAGTATTTTTGTTTCCAGAGATGTTCAGTTTCATGAAAATATCTTTCCTTTTTCTTCTGCTTCAATTCCTTATTCTGTACCTTCTTCTTCTTTTCATACTTCATCTTTTCCAATTCCTTCATTTACACCTGATATTTCAGAGTAGTTTGCTTCATCAAATCCTCCTACTCATGATTCTTCTGTTTTTGACAGTGTTCTTGAACAACCTTCTAATGACATATCTTCTGGTTTTTCACCACGAAGATCTGTTAGGAATAAACATCCACATGCCTATTTGAAAGATTATATTTGTAATGTTCTTCCTACTTCACCACATTCTTTATCTCATATTCTCACATATGAACAGCTTGCACCACATCATAAAATTTTCACTTTGAATGTTACTATAAATGTTGAACCTAAAAGCTATACCGAGGCTGTTAGGCATCAAGAGTAGAGAAATGCCATGCAGACTGAAATAGAGGCATTGCAAGCTACAAAAACTTGGCGATTAGTTCCTTTACCACCCAATAAGCATGTGATAGGGTGTAAATGGGTTTACAGAATCAAGAGAAAGTCAAATGGCTCCATTGAAAGATATAAGGCCAGGTTAGTAGCTAAAAGTTTTAATCAACAAGATGGTATAGACTACTTGGAAACTTTTTCACCAGTTGTCAAGATGACAACTGTGAGGATAGTTCTTGTTGTAGCTGCTGCCAAAGGATTGTTTTTGCATCAATTAGATGTCAATAATGCATTCTTACATGGTGAATTGAATGAAGATGTGTATATGGCTATTCTCCCTGGTTTTCAATGTTCAGACAACAATATGGTTTGCAAGTTAGAAAAGTCTTTATATGGATTGAAACAAGCTAGTAGGCAGTGGAATGCTAAACTCTGTTCAGCTTTAATTTCACTTGGTTTCAAGCAATCTTATTGTGATTACAATTTATTTGTCAAAGCTACTGCTGTTCATTTCACTGCTATTCTAGTTTATGTGGATGATTTAATCATTGCAAGTGATGATATGGATACAGTTCAAGCTGTTAAAAATACTCTGCATGACATGTTTAGAATTAAAGATTTGGGTGAATTGAAGTTTTTCCTTGGACTGGAGATTGCGAGAAATCACATTGGGTTAAATCTGTCTCAAAGGAAATATACCCTTGATTTACTTGTTGAGACAGATTTTCTAGGATGCAAAGCAGTAAGTACTCCAATGGATCCTAGCATCAAGTTAGCTCATGCAGATTCTCCACCTTTGTCAGACAATACAACTTATAGAAGTATTGTTGGTAAATTGCTTTATCTCACACTTACTCGACCTGATATTTCTTTTGCTACTCAACAACTCAGTCAATTTCTTGATGCACCTACAGAGCAACACTTAAAAACAGTTCATAGGGTGTTGAGGTACTTGAAAGAGACAATTGGTCAAGGCTTGTTCTTTCCAGCAACTAATGAATTAACACTTCAGGCTTTTTCAGATTCTGATTGGGCAGGTTGTGAAGAAACAAGAAGATCAATCACTGGATATTGTGTTTTCTTAGATAAGGCTTTGACTTCTTGGAAGAGTAAGAAGCAGTCCACTGTCTCTAGAAGTTCAGCAGAAGTTGAGTATAGAGCAATGGCAGTTACAAGCTGTGAACTGCAATGGATTACTTCTCTTATACAGGAGTTGGGTTTACATTTGCATCATCCAATTCCTCTATTATGTGATAATCAGGCTGATCTTTACATAGTAGAGAATCCTGTCTTTCATGAGCGCACAAAACACATTGAGATTGATTGTCATTTCATTAGAGAAAATATCAGTCTGGTTTGCTTAAGCCATTGCCTATTTCATCCAGCTTACAGTTAGCAGATTTGTTAACCAAGACATTATCTGCTCCTCAATTTTATCAGCTATTGTCCACTTATGGAGTTCAGAACATTTTCACCAAGCTACACTTGCGGGGGTGTTACAAAACAGAAATGCAGTGACAGTTTGGATAGTTTGGAGAATCAACAACAGAACAATAATGCAGTGTTAGTTAAGTAATTTTTTTATTTTAGTCAAACCCGATTTTGATTAGTTAATTGGTTTGGTTTTGAGTAGACTCGGTTCACTAGGCACCGACTCTACTAGTTATTGCTGTATATAAACTTCTTTTCTGTTTTGTATCTTTGTAATGAAAGAGATTTCCAGATTTCCAGATTTCATTTTCTTCATTAATTAAATATTTATTATTGCAGTTAAAAAAATTTACCCCAAAAGGTTTATATTAATTTAATTTAAAACTGGAAAAGAGAAAAAGGAAAAAAGAAAAGAAAAAGTCATAATACGTGGATAAAATACATTATAAATGCAATATCTTTTTTTATATTTTCAATTCCAACTTCTTATTTTTATATTTACCTTCTTTGTCTTTTCTTTTCCAAAATAAAATTTATGAAGATTTAACCTACCTGGAACCAACATTCAACAAATTGGGTTCAAACTCTTTGAAATTGTTGATAAAAATTTAATGAAACTCACCACAAAATTATTTTCTTGTGAGAATCAGTGTCTTCGGCCCTCGGGTTGACCTCCGAGGGTTCAAGATACAGACCCTTCAGGGCTCTTAGCTTCCTAAATTCGAGCTCGGCCCTCGGAGCAGTTTTGGAGGCCACTGGAGAGCACCCCAACCCAAATTTCAAATCCAGGCAGGGGACCTTGGAGAGGACCCGTGAGCCACTGCTCGGGGATTCAACATCTAGGCGTTATGGCAACTTCGCAATATTCCAAAATCAGTTAATTTTCGGGAGATTTTAGTAAAACTTTTGATAAAAATGATGAAATAATAAGTGTGGAATATGATTCTAATATCATTTCAAATAAATCAGAAGGTGAATCTTTGAAATCTAATGATAAGTCAGAGAAGGAAAGCAGTTTATATTTATAAAGTTATGGAATTTAAATATAAAAAGAGGATTATAAGTAATTTTTTAAATTATATATAATAAAAAATTCAATTATTTTTTTTAAAAATTCTTTCTCCCTCTCTCTTTCTTCCTCTCCCATATGCATATTCGTATAGAAGTGCCGAAAGTAATTTATTTTTAAAAATTTATTTTTAAAAATTAAGTTATACAAATTATTTCAATAATAATATTTAATAAAAATAAAATTTTTTAAGTAAATGCTATCAATACTTAATAAAATTTGAGATAGAGTTTTACCATATAATAGCGGAAGTCTATAGAGAGTTTCGCAAATAAGTGATAGAAGTTCACATAGCAGGAGAAGAGAGAGGGAGTGCATATAATTCTTAAAAAAATTAATGCATATCATTCTTTAAAAATAATTAATTTTTATATTATATATAATTTTAAAAAATTATATATAGTTCATGCATAAAAAAAATTGCATTTTTCAATGTCGTCGGTAATCGTCCTTAAGCCGTTTAGTGCGCTGTAGTATCGACGACGTCGTCTCACGGTAGGGTTCACGGCATTAGTAGGCTGAGAAAGAAAAGAAAGAAACATAGCCTACAACAAATGCTGAACGAGCGGAGAGCGGCAAACCGAAAGGACAAATACCAGTGCTAACAAGACCCAGAAAGCAGTGTTGAATCATTATTTCTCATAGGTATCAACTGCAAACTGGTATTGATTTTCCAACTCTTTCACTTCTGCATGATACGCTGCTTCATTGCTGATGATTTTTTCCCTTTGATTTTTTGTGGGAGCTGTGAATGTAACCAAAAATGTATTTGCTTCTGTGGCATTTTGTGTTACAAGTGCTTATTCACATGCGAAAGATTGTCTGCGAGTTTGAGCATTATGCTTATTTCGATTATTTTCTTCTGTTATATAGGTTGTGCAATCAAGTTGAGGTTTGAATAACGTAGGAGTTAAGTGGGCTGCTGATTGTGTTCGGTATTTCTTAGTTTTGTGGAATATGTAAAGAGGATTTCTTGACAATGGCAGTGGGGAAAAGTTTGAAGAATAGTAAGAAGGAAAGGAACTCGAAAGTTGCAGTTGGAAAATCGAGGGTCTCTAGCGGGGATGTTGGAGCTGTAATTTCCAAGAAGATGGGGCATACTAAAAGTAAGAAGGTCCAAAGTGGAGAGATTGAGGGCAATGGCGTTTCTTGTGCTGGCGGGATTAAAGCAGCTAAGAAAGGGATTATTGTAAAAAAGAATGTGAATCCAAGGATTAAGGGTGAAGCTAATGAATTAGTTACTAATGGGAATAGGGGATTTGAGGCAGCGAATTATGATAGAAAAAGGAAAAGAATTTATGAGGACCACTCTACTCATGAGGAAAGAGTATTCAGTCATGATGTACGGAAATCTAACAGAAAGCTTTCATCTGAAATGAGGCTGGACAAAATTGAAGATATTTTGCATGAAGAGAAGCAAACTAGAAAAGGAAAAATCCGATCTTTTGAGCAATCAAGTATTAAAGATTCATTGGAAGGAGAAAAAAAACATCAAGCAAGTAAGTTATTGGACAAGAAAAATTCAAAAGCCAAAGTTAGAGCTAAAGATGAAGTAAAAGATGTTGAAGTTCATGGTGTTAGGAATGGTAATTTGAATAAAAATGCTAAAAGCAAATCTGGAGTGGCGAACCAATTAGAGCAGAATCAAACCAAACATGCTGCCGATTCTTTCTCAAAGTCTTCCAGAAAAAAGCACCAGAGCAAGAAAAACACTACTGATGATTCAGAAACACTGGATGATCGCCCAAAGAAGAAGAAGCGAGTGATCCGGATAGATCCCTACGATCTATCAAATAAGAGGCTGGATGATGGAGTATCTATTAACAGTCAGTACCTTTAATGATTTGTGGTTCCTATGAATTCTTTTATCTGGCCTATTGTCTGTGAATGTAATTGAAGAATCTTCTACATTCCTGAACCCTTGTGTGTACCATTTTATTTATTTTGACTTGCTAAAGAGCATGTGATCTTGCGTTCTTCAGTTTGGTTTAGTTTTTCTCCAAGAGATTTATGTCAAGTTACACTTCTGCTATGCTATCCTTTTTTTTTTTTTTGGGCTTTCTGCTCGGTCTTCCATTCTATCTAATTGCAGTAAGATAACCTGGAAGGTAGTCTTAACTTGAGAGGAAAATTATGTAAAAGGGAGATATCTTGACCTTTTCTTCATGAAAGTTGGAGAATGTTAGCTTGACTTTCCTGGCTGCTTTTGCTATGAATTATTCGTATATCGTTACTGATATGTGCATTAGTTAGTGGGTTATAACAACAGCCAACAGGCATAGGACATTTGGGATCCTGTCTTCATGGGCTGATGAACTATTGGGATGCAAGGCATGCAATAGAAACAGAAATATGAATGAAAAAAAGATTGTGATGTGGGAACTTAATTCTGCATGCTTATGCGCTTAATTTTCTTATTTTTTTTGTCTTTTGGACTATCCTATCTTTATACTGATTTGTTTTTACTTTTCTTTAGGTGCTTCTTATTTATTTTACCTTGATTGTATAAACTGCATAGTGTATTGGATCGAATAGTCCATGACTGTGGGTTGTCTTCTGAATGTTGGAGAGTAGCGCTTTTGTTTTGGTAGTTGAACTCTTTCTTTTTCTTTCTTCAATTGAACTTAGAACATTGTTCATGAGATACGGCTCTCCTACTTCTCTGGAGTAGATGCTGCAAGCTACAATAAATCTACAAAAGAGAATTATACTTTTCTTTGAACATTTTTGCTTCAAAGTGTTTTTTGTTTCCACAGTGGTTTAGATCCGTTAACTCTATGGCAATAGAGGCTGTGATGATCTTTGTTTCTCCCCACCCACCCTCCACCCCATATATACATAAATCCTGATAAATGTACTGTTTGCTTTTCCTTTCTCACTTGTCTTTCTTTCTTGCTTTCCAGGCATTGTTATAGCGAAGAAGGAAGATCCAAAGATAAATAATGTTGAATTGTCAAAGAATGCACAATTTCGTGCTATTCGTCCCAGCCCCTCTATCCTTTCCTTTGTTGAAGACAATGTAATTCCATTCCCTGTCTCTTTTATGTTTAAGTAACACCACTATAAACTTATATTTTCTCAATTTTTCCTGCACTCTCTCCAGTGGATATGAAAGTTGTTCTTTGGCAATCATTTTACAGTTATTAGGACGTAGGCGAGAGATTGAGTTTAGGAGGGCTGGCTACAATACAGAGCTTTCTGCACCTTTAGATAACATTCCCTTTTCGACAAGCACAGAAAGGGAGAGGATAGAAGAACCGGTATGTTTTTATGATATGCATATCTGTGTAGTATTTTTTATTATTATTGTTGTACATCCCATATCCAGTTCCGCTTCCAACCTACCTTTTAGGAAAAAGAAGGAATAATTATCTGTGATATGGATAAAACTATTCAAAATCTTATTACCAGGATAAAATCTACACAGGTGATTTGCATCAAAATTTACTCCTGCATTCAATTTTGTTTTTCTTCTCTAACTACTTTTGGTTTAATTGTTTCCAGGCATTCAGAAATAAATTGAGCTTTTTTGCTGCTGCAAAAGTTTCATCATCATTTCCTCCACCTGATCTTCCAGAGATTGCATTTGCAGGTAAGTATACAAGCAATTTTGACTTCTTGTTTTTGCACTCTTTGGATTCTTTTGGTTTGTTAGATGACTTATTATATGGATGAGTTTTCTATATTGTTGAGTCTCATATCTTCAGATTATTTTTATTATACTAAAAGCTAGAGCAGATGGGTTCCTGTAAACTAGGGGAACCGACAATGTTACTAGTGGACATAATCTGGACTTGTTTCATTTTAGGAGTTTTCTTACCTCTTGAAGTACCTTTTTGGTAATTGTAATCTCATGATTTAAGGGATTTCTTGTGATGTCAGCACTCGGTTTGCTGAAGGTTCTTCGTGGTTGTCATTGTCTCATATGTACTGAAGATGCTTATATATAACCTGTTTACTCTGTTGCACATATGTTGAATGTCTATATTGAAGTCTGATGACTTTTTTGAATTTAAGGTATATCAAGTAATATTTTTTATTGTAAGTTGAATTTTTCTGTCAGGAAGGTCAAATGTAGGGAAGTCATCTTTATTGAATGCATTAACCAGACAGTGGGGTGTTGTACGGACATCAGACAAACCTGGCCTCACTCAGGTGCTAGTTTGTTCTTATAATCAAATTTGGAGTTGATGGGATATGCATCTTACACCTCATATTCTTCTGTAGACTATAAACTTTTTCAAGCTTGGATCAAAGCTCTGCTTAGTTGACTTGCCTGGATATGGATTTGCTTATGCCAAAGAAGAAGTAAAGGAAGCTTGGGAAGAGCTTGTAAGTGTGCTGATGGGTTGAACAATTTAGTATCTATAGTTATATTTGTTCTCAGTCTACATGTTCACGTGGAGGACAAATTTTGTGATGCTCTAATGACATGGTGTCTTTGTTATTAATATGAACTGATTTTAGTCCAGATATCAGATGTATTCAGCTTCCTTGTTCCTTAAACATTATACTGTGAATCATTTCGCAATACATGTTATACAGATAATACTATCTCTGGGAAAGAATTGCATAAGAAGGATTTTTCCTGGGATTTTCAGCAGTTGCATAACTTTTGATCTGTCGATGAAGTGTTCTGGTTGATGAAAACTTTTGTTTCAAGGAGTCCTATGAATCTTATAAAGTTTGATCTCTTATATTTCATAGAAAACAAGAGAACATAATAATGTTATTAAATAAATTATCTGTCTCCATTTCAGGAGGAACTTCAGTCATTCAGTTATAGCTACCATAACATTAATATTGAATGCAGTATGTTTCTTTAGGAGAGTAAAAGGGTGTGATAGTGGCTAAACTTGATTAACTGGATCATGAATAGATTATGCATGATTTTGGTGGTGGTATTGCATGTAGACTATATATTCCTTTGCTATGGGGTTTCTGATATACATATTAAATTTTCTGGTCAACAATTTAGGATTTTTTCTGATATCTTTGATGGTAATGTTTGTTATTCTTAAGCCAAGACGTCTTCTTTAAAATGCTTACAATTTTGTAGGTGAAGGAGTATGTCTCCACCCGTGTGGGATTAAAGAGAGTCTGCCTTCTTGTTGACACAAAATGGGGAATGAAACCGGGAGACATTCAACTGATTGATTTGATGGAAAGGTATGATTATATATAGACAGACACATTTATGCTTGTTTGGCTTGGTTCTATCCCCCTCCTTATTGCCATGTTGCAAACTGGTGGTTGGGGTGCATTGTAGTGGCAGGCTGGTGTATCTTTCCTGGCAATTGGAAACATTCATTTGTGCAATTTATTCTATTATTTTGCTTCGCGGTTCATTTTGTTTTTTCCTCCCTTGGGTGTTTCTCTTTTCAATTTTTTTTTAGGGGCCAGAGGGTCTTTGTTTTTTTGGGGAGGGGGGAGGGGTGTGTGTGACAGAGGCTGTGAAGGGGGAGGTTGGCCCAGAAGTGTTTCGATTTTGTATGTTCGATATTCATTGGTCATCTTCAGTGCTCGTTAGCACACCAACAAGTTAAGCCTGTGATTTTACATTGCGAATGGCAGATCTCAAACGAAGTATCAGATTGTTTTAACAAAAACTGATTTAGCGTTCCCAATTGACGTGGCACGACGTGCAATGCAAATTGAAGAGGTAAACATAAATAAAAGACTTGTAAGCTTTACATTCAAATATTTGTTGGCTCTTTCCTTCGATATTAAAGCAGATGAGTGTATTTTCATTCTGCAGAGCCTAAAGGAAAAGAAGTCAGCAGTTCAACCTGCGGTACTGAGCACTTAATCATTTGATTTTTTTTTTCTTTTTTTAACCCTTTCCGTTATTACAATGAATCGTGTTACGCTTGCTTTGATTTTTGACCTAACTGCAGATGATGATAAGCTCAAAAACTGGGGCTGGTGTCCGAATTCTAAGGACTGCTCTAACTAAGATTGCTCGATTTGCGAAGCCATAGGAGGTATTTCAAGCAGGAATATTTAATTCAAACTATGAACGATTCTTAGTTGGAGATGGGAATTGCAAACATTGTTCTAGTTGGATGGACAAAAACACTGCATTGAAGCTTTTTCAGGCTTGTTCATAGTCTTTGATTTTTGGCTTTTAGCATAATATTAAAGAAAAAGAGGCTGAAGAATGCTTGTAGACGCCTCCAAAGCTTCCCTCGATCTACGATGTCATCATAAGATTAGTCCTCTTAGAACTGATCCAAGGAAACTAGAATTCTCATTTATTTTAACTGGTACTACAAAGTTGGCCAACTCTTATCGACAAAAAGATTTCTTCAAAGTCAGGGAGTTGTTCAGCTAACCCCACAGGAAATCTTGGGTCTGCTTGTGCTACAGGTTGTGAAATTTTTATAATATTTTATTGTTTACGTACATTTATTCTTTTACAATAATTTCTAGAAGCAGCGATTGAATGGGTTTTCCAACAATAGGTGAAGCGAATCATCCCCTCAAATGGACCATCAACTTTCTTTAGTGAATCCGTTGCAACTTCACCATCATTTTGTTCTCACCAACGCCATTATACTTTTAGAGTGGAAAATGGAAATAGGCTTTTTCTATTGTTTCTTTGGTTCTTATGTAATCAGCCATCACGATAGCGGCCCCTTATGACGTGTGGTTCTTATTTTGAATTTTGTCCACTACTAAATCGTGGCTGCCTCAAGTTCCCGATAATGACATTCATGAATCTCTTGATACACCTTCCTAGAACAGTGCAACTTCTTTCCTTGGCTTATTAAACGGTGATCCTAAAACCTGAAACAGCGATTCTCCTTGAACGTGACAAGATTTTCTCCAGTTATGCAATGCCTCTAAAAATTGTATGTTGGGAAAATGCACTGTCCTCCGAGTTAAATTATTGCTTTATTTCAATTTAATTATACTAATATTTTTAAATACATAATGAAGACGAGAATATAAATTAAATTTAAAATCTATCACTTTATAAGATGTGCTTCTAAGTACTAATTGTACAAATTTTTAAAAGTTAATTTGAAGGAACATACCAAATGCACTAATAAATGTAAGTGATTTAGACTCTTTTTTAATTTTTTACGTCTTTTTTAAATAATTTTTAAAACTATTGAAGTTATTTCGCTGCTTCTCAGCTTTCTACGTCTTTTCATATTGATGTATTATTTCTCTCATTCTTGAAGTTATTTGTCAATCAGAACTTGATTTGAATCGCTTTTTAGCTTTCTACATATTTTTGAGGTAATATTAAAGATCATTGGTATATCTGTAATTTTTTAAATTATTTATTTTAAAGAAAGATGATGAATTTGAGTTTATTTTGTTGATATTGATTGATGATTGCGATGGCAGTGCGATAAGAAAAATTATTGTGTTTGTATATTTTACTAATATTAATATATTCTGTTCACATAAAATTCTTATGGTATATGTATATATTTGATTTTTTTTGTTTGTTATGTAATTATACTCGAATTGTTTCAATCCCTCAAGTATTTTTCTTTGATATATTAGAAAAAATTTAAAAATTTATTTTGATTATAATAGTTTTGATATTTTGTGTATAATAAATAACATTTTATTACAAAAAGAAGAAGGTGGAAGTTGACAAAAAGCGCGGATGACAATTTCAGAAGTTGTTGGCCGAACTTTTTTCGTTGGCCGAAGTGGCAGTGGATGCTTCGTGCTTATTGCACGTCGTTTCCTCACCTTTGACGTGAAAATTGTAAAACGCGTTATGAAATATTTGATCGAGTCAAAGGCGCATATAGAACAATCTGGCTTTTTGATTTTGTGTTTGTCAGAGTTCATCAAAGGAAAATTGTCTTGTTGTTGTGGGAAGAAAAATAGTGTATTTAGATTGTATTTAATTTAAAATAATTATTGTGATAAATTTTATAAAAATAAAATTTTTATAAAAAAATAAAATTTAATTATATATTTAATTGAGTCAAATACTATTTCAATAGTCTTTGATTACTGAATTAAAAGTTAGATGTTTTTATTTTTTAAAAAAGAAATTTGATATTAGTACATCACTTATTTTCTTTTGTAATAAAGAAATATTTTTTAAAGTATTTTGTGTGTTCGTAAATATACAAAGGAATGAGAATCTCCCAAAAGAGTATGATGAGCCAGTCATCACTCAAACCTCAAACCCATCAACCACTAAAGCAAATTGCAGGTTAAGGTCAATGCCTTCAATTAGCAAAATGGAAATTGAAAGGCCTTTCTGCTTACTTGCTAAATTATTCCAACTCTAATATTTTCCACTTCCCTCCCTTACCAAACATTTTCCATCCCCCTCCCCTCTCTCTCTCTTAAACCTCACAACTCCACCGGAGGAGACAAAAGGGAAAAGAGAGTAAAAGAAAAGAAATGTGTCCTTTAAGAATAATCCTAATCTTCCTCTCGGCAACTCTTGCCGGATTCTTCGTCCTCAGAAACCGCAAATCTCGGTCCGCCGACACCGACGCCGATGCCCATACCGACCCCAATACTACCAAGGAAAACAATTCTTCAAGCATTGCCCCGGATTCTCTTCCTCTTTCATCCAAGGTTCTAAACTTCTTCAACATTCCCTTTTTCTTTTCTACGGTTATATGTGTTCTACTTGTTATGCTAAATTCATGCTCTTCTCTCTTTTTTCTCGAATAGGTTTGTGAGGCGATTGCCAAGGGATTTTGGACGTGTGTGGACATGGCAAGCGGAAGATATTTGTGGAGAAATTTGATCGCGGGCGACTCTACTTCAGCTTCTAAGCAAGCTGATTAATCTACCTGGTAAAGGGAAACTTTTAGGGCGATTATTGGGCTACGCGGCGTGAAGATTGTGATTAGGATTTCGTCATTGGATGAATGAACTGACCCTAAATGGTTGATTTTGGGTGTAATTTCGCTTCGTTTACACGTTCTTAGTAGCCTTCAGTTTATCTTGATTGTAGAGTTTCTCTCTATTGGAAAACTACGCGCATAATTACCCATTGTGTTGTCTGTTTTGTAATTGTAATATGGTTTCTGTATAAAATTTCAGAATAATTGGCTATTAATTCAGTATGAGAAACTTGCTCTTCCTCAACATCCAAATTGAACGTCCATTTGGGACCATGATCAGATGTATGCTTTTCTTCGTCTTCATTTTTTCTTCTGCCAGCATCAAATATGTGCAAATTTTGAATGATTGGTGTTTAATTTCTACAATTATCTGAAACTCTACGGTCTGTTGTTTTGCTATCGAGAGATTATTTCTTTAATGCTGCTTAAAGTTTTTAAACTTGTTTGCTGAAGAAAGTAGAAGCTAATCAATGCTTTTGTAGCTGGGTAAAGTCTGGATATAATGTGAATTAAGTTAATTTGTAATGAGTGGATATCATGCAATTATGTCATATGTACAGCTTTCAATGTCAATTAAGAGGGATCATGCTTGTTAGGTTTGGTAAGGCAAGGGATTTCTATTGCATAAGTTCATAGTGTTATCAGAGTAGACGTTATTCAATTTGAACATGTTGAAATTCGCTGTAGTGTGTGGATGTATGCGAAATTCTTGAAATGGTATGAAAGTTGGCTTTGTTATAGTACTTCATCAAGAATTATTCACAGAGATCTTTATACTCAGCGCTTTAAAGTTAGAATTTGTTTCGCATAATGGTTATGTTGGATTCATATTCTTCTTAAACCCTTTTATGGCTGTGACCACTTTGTAGTTTAAACTTTACCTGAGGGCTGGAGATTCGGCTCACGATCCTATATGCTTCTGGACGGACGGACTCATGTCTTTGGATCTGTTAGGGCGTCTTATATAATCCGGACTGAATTATCTTTTTTCAGTCTGGGCGCTCTTTGCATCTTTGTACTTCTCGTTCTACCTCTTCCTTACCAGATGCTACTTTCATGAGGGAAACCACAATGAAAAGGCTACTGCTTGGTAAGCAGTGAAACCTTTGATATCATATGAATGTCGGTGTTTTGCTGATTGATCTTTCAATACGCATTGTCAGTAACCCCCAGCAGTTGCTGGTGATTGGCCTTTGTAGGTATTTAGTGCACTATATTAGGCCCTGATTTCAGCGTCTGACTTTTGTCATGAATAGGTTTGTTTGACTTCAGGCAATTCATAATGGATAGTCAAGGCTGTGTGTTAGAGATTTCAGCTGATGAATTTTCTTGTTTTGAAGTTGGAATACTGACCTAGCCCCATCTTGACATTGATTGATATTCCTGAAAAACCCCGGATTCAGATTATCAGATTTTGGATAATCTTCCGACGACTTGCAATCGATGCTGATCGCCGAGCAGTGGTCGATGCGGATGCCGTCTTAAAAGCTTTTGGATTTGGTTAGTACCTTAGGGGCCGTCTTTTTACTTCATCCCTGGCAATTTGAGATTCTGGAAGTAGTCCCTGTGACCAAAAACGCAGGGAAAGAAGAGAAAGGAGTTTCGGGTGTGCAAAAGGGAGGGAACATGTAGGGGGTCCGGATGAAGCCCTTGCATATAGGCATCGGTGGTGGTTGATCATTCATCTGAATTTGCTGCTAGTCTGGTTTGTGTTGTCTACGATAGCGGATTCAAGTGATGCGAGATAATACTTCCTCCCCTCCCTCCCCTTTTAAGAATTCATTTTTCTGAACGCATATAACAGCAACTCGAGGGTGTGATTGGATAGAGTTTAGGTTTTACTTGAATTGAATTTTACACGGAATTCAATGCAAATTTTTCATCTCACATCTTATTTTTTTTTCACAAAAATTTTTCTCTCCCGAAATCCAAGACAGAAAATCTCAAAACTAAACTATATCTAGTCACACCCTTAGTTTTGAGATTTTCTGTCTTGAGTTTCGAGAGAGAGAAATTTTTGTGAGAGAAAAAATGAGATGTGAGATGAGAAATTTACATTGAATTTTGTGTAGAACCCAATCCAAGTAAAGCCAGAACCTCTCTTTGGCATGATATTTTGCATTTTGCTTTGACAGAACAGGTTCAAATTCTCTTACCCCAGCTTGGACTCAAAACACATAGTTATGCTCTTTAATGATAGTACAATATTTTATTAAGAAAAGAAACAAATGTGCTGATTAGAACAAAAGATGATTGGTAACAAGGCAATATCAGTCATATAAACTCCCTACAGAAACAGAAATAGATTCACGACGAATTCCCGAATATTTCCTCCTCCTATGCCAGAAATCAAAAAAGAAACATTTATCCGCCGAGGTTGGATTTTTAATAAGGGGACAACCTTTGGGTTACAGTTAGTTGTTGGATCGGGCCCAATCGGATGGCCCATTAGATGGCTAATGACATCATCTTATACCCAAATGCCCTTTCTATCCAAAATTTTTCTAAATCTTCTCTCACAATTTTTCAGGAGGTATATTAATTAAATTGTATCATATATTCAGCAAAAAAATTAAATTTTATCATCTACAAAAATATTATTGAACTAATATAATTATTTTTTAATACAAAAAGTATTACATTATTAGTAAAAATTATATAAATAAGAATAATTCTTTAGTTATAGTAGATAGAAAATATGCTTATAAAGGGTAGAAAATATTCTTATAAAGAGAGAAACAAACCTTGCAATGGGTAAGGATTGCATCTCAACTCTTACTACTAAAACAAAGCCTTATAGTCTGAACTAAGGCTTCGTTTGGTTAGTAAGGGAGAAGGGGAAGGGAAGAGGCACATTTTACTTCTCCTAAAGGGAGATATTTGTATTTTGATTTTGTTTGGTATGAGTGGAGGAGAAGTAAATTAGAATACCTCCCAATCCTTCCAAAAGTGGAAGGGGATGGGAAGATATTTTATTGTATTTATAAATTTATCCTCTTCTTAAATTGATTAATTATGATAAAAGTGAAAATCGAGGACATCATGATTTTTTAAATATTAAATACCTCACAATCCTCCAAAAAATAGAAGGATTAAAATTGCTGATATGGAGGGGAACTCTCTACTTTCTCTCCCTCCAATCATATGAAGTAAAACATCTATTTATTTCCTCTTTTAATTTCCCTATCCTTTTTGCTTCTTTTTTTCCCTCGAACCAAACTAGGCCTAAGATAAATTAATGAGTGTGAACTGGTCATTTAGTTTCATATAGTGTTATTTAATTACTTTGTTGGATAATGCAATAGAGAGTGTATTAAAAGATACATTATTTCTCTCTACCCTTTCTCCCTCTCCAACTACATCTTCTGAACGGTCTTCTTCTCCCCGCAACTCTTGGCCATATTCAAGCTCCCGCACTTGCCAGTGCTTGAATTTGCCATTGCCTTCCACCCTTCCTCTTTGCGACCGGTGTTGCTCTCTCCTCTTCTGTTGCTGCTCCATCTTCTTCTTCCCAACAGATCTACCTAGATTCAAGCTTCAGCACCTGGTGGCGGAGCTTGGATACTGGACATAATCTTCTCTTTCTTTCGTATTTTTTGACTTTCACTCTATCTTTTGCCCACAAACCACCATAATCTCTCCATTAAGTATTTTCTTTCCACGTTCAAGGCTCAAAGACATAATTTATCACTAATCTTTTCTAAATAGTGTTTAATACTCATTTCTTTTGGAGTTTTGTTCTTACCCGGACTAGATGTGAGCTCTTTTTCAGTATTTTATCTCCCTTTTAGACAATTCTTAAAACTATTGATACATCCAGAATTGTTCAAATTACTATTCAGAGAAGGTAATGAAGTTATGTTTCTCGTATCGATGATGCTTAAGATTTCGAACAAGAAATTATATGGAGGAATATGATATGTTTGCATTTGTTATTTTTTGTTGTATTTTACCTACTTAGGGATGCGTTATTTTATCTGTTACCATGAATATTTTATTCATTCGTGTAACCTAATCTCCTATTTCTATTACTGAAATATCTAACTTACTCAGTTGAAAAAAAAAAAGGATAAAAAGTTCTCTCAATATGTGCAAGATCAATTAGCTATTAAGAGATTAACATAGAAGTTAGCTCCCCAACATATCAAATATATTATATGTGTTTAGCTCCCCTATATATCAAATATATTATTTGTGTTCTTTATTTTTAAAATTGAATGCCTATATTTTTATTTTAGTTTATCCAAAAATATTTTTAAAAGAAACGTATTTTCTCTTTAAATTTAGGTGATTCAGAATTTGAGATTCTATATTTAAGTTTTATTTAATAAAAATATTATTTTAAATAATTTAGGATCAAACTACTTTCTTTTAACTTTAATATGAGTCATAAATAGACATCCAATCTACAGAGGGAGTACAATTTTAAAAAAATGAAAAAAATATTATTTATTTATAATGTGCTTTATTTGGATTGGTTTTTCACTAAAAATCAGCTTTTAATTGCACACCTTTTCTCACAAAAGATAAAATTCTTTTTGTCTTTAAAAAAAATCAACCCATCACTTAGCTAAAAAGTAAAAAGAAAAAAGAAACAAAAAGTATATAAGAATTCAAAAGTTTTAGCCAATCACAACGGTCTAATTTTATCCGACAAGAAGAGGGACTGGAGATCATAGAGCCAGCAAGAACGATGGGGAGGAGAAAAGGGCAAAAAGATTCGTCTGAAACCCTAATTGGAAGGCAGGAGGGAAATGATGAAAACGAAAGGGAGATTGCAGATGAGGAAGAAGGCGGAGGAAACGGGAGGTTCTTTGCTTGCTATCTACTTACGTCTCTCTGCCCCAGATTCAAAGGTCACACCTATATCGGGTGCGTCTCAGTTTCCCCTGCTTCTTCTTAATCTTCAATTGCACTCTCACGAATGCAGATCATATAATCTTCAGCTATAGTTTACAAAAAAATTGTAAACACACTAGTTTCTTGCTTGATAATAAGATTGCTGCTTTGCTTGAATCCGCTTGTCAACTTTAACCTTTGGATTCAGTGGAATTATTAGTTTAGATTTAATTCTTTTTGCTGAAAAATGGTTAATTTCTTTCTTTCAGATTTACAGTGAATCCTAGGCGTAGAATTAGGCAGCACAATGGGGAAATAGGGAGCGGTGCTTGGAGGACCAAGAAGAGGCGCCCCTGGGAAATGGTTTTGTGTATATACGGGTTTCCCACCAACGTAGCTGCTCTCCAGGTACACGCATATTCCAGTCCTTCAAGTTCGACATTCATAGTAGTCTTTAATTTCTGAGTTTGAGTTGCGACGAGATGGTGTTGCAGATTATAATTTTTAGAAGTTGGATGTTCTTAGCTTGTCAATATTAGTTGTCTAGTAATTTTGATTTACTTTCATTCCATCAGGTGTGACATTGTTGGATAGCCCTGAGTCCGTTAAAGTTGATTCCCTTTAGTTTTGTAACTTGAATTTTCTCTTTTTTGCTTTCTTGCCCCTATTTTCAATCCAAATATTTTCAGTGCCAAGATTTTCTGTCTGCTGAAGCTTCTAACTCTATTATCCTGTGAATACACAAATTTATTATTTAAAGTGAAGATATAATGCATAAATAACTGGCTGAACAATGACATTGCAGTTTGAATGGGCCTGGCAGCATCCGGTAGAATCCGTGGCAGTAAGAAAAGCAGCTGTAACCTTTAAATCTCTTTCTGGGCTTGCAAATAAGATAAAACTGGCATATACGATGCTCACCCTTCCAGCATGGCAGAGGTATGGAATAAAATCTCAGCAAATGGGAGTTGAAAGAGATGTATTGATTTCTTTGATACTCACTTCATTTTCATCATTTTTCCCATGATCAGTTTGAATCTAACAGTGAACTTCTTCTCCACAAAGTACCAAAAGCACACAGCTGGTTGCCCAAATTTGCCAGGGCATATGAGGGTCCATGTTTGTTCAATGGATGAGCTCCCCTGTTATACTGGAAGCAATTGGGGTATGGAGGAAAATGATGGTGGCTGGAATGGAAATGAAAAACGTAAGTGTAGTGTCGAATCCCATGAATATACAGAGGACGGACTAACTGAGCCACAATCCCATGAATATACAGAGGATGGACTAACTGAGCCACAAATTGGCTACGGTACAGGTGTTCTGAATGGCTGTGAAGATATAGAAGGTGACAAATATAATTGGATAGGAGAAAATAAAACCAGTCATGAACGGGGCGTATGTGGAGAAGAAATTGGCTTAAAACGGCTGAATAACTCCATTAGAGAAGAGGATAATTGGCAGTCAGTTCAACTCGATGACTGTCCAGTGAGAGCATCATCCTTGTGTACTTCGAGATGTGGCAACATTACAAAGTATTCTGAAGACACAGGAATTTCCAAATTGTTGAATGATTATGGATTGCAATATGATCAGCTTCCTGAGCAATTGTCCCCTACAACAGTAGTTGCCAACAAAGAACAAATTCCTAGCAGATCTAATGCAGTTGAAGTCATAGATCTGTTTACTCCCTCCCCTTGCTGCAAAGCAAGTACAGGAAATAAGAGGAGAATCTGTCCTGAGATAATAGACTTGACAAATTCGCCCATGTTTTTTTGACACAGATTTTTTTTTCTCCTTACCTTTGTATGGTGACTGGCACATTTCTTACTATCCCATAAGAGGCAGTGAAAGTCTCATTTATCTTTCTTTCAGTGGTATGATTACTGAAACCTTTGGAAAGCCCCTGCCCATGGCCCCCCCGCCTGGGGGTAAGGGAAAGCTCATGGTGATCTCTCATTTTATGTTCCATAGATCAATCTGCAAACATGTCTACATGCTCTAAGCGCTAGTAGAGTTCAGGAAGAGAAGTGCAGATTGATGGACAATGTTCTCATCTGATTTGAGTGCAGATTTCAGCTTAATGTTGCAAACAAGTCTTCACAGAGTAGCAAATGGCCTCAAGTTCCAAACTAGGTAAAAAGAAATCAACTGAAGTTTCTTTTACGTCAAGCAGTAACCGTGAAGATGCTCACGGTCACAGATCAGATAAACATAAAGTATAAGGAAAACTTTTGTCCGTAAATTAAAATAATAACTCCAGAGGCAAAAATAGGAGTACGAGATCCTTAACGACACTGAACTAAGTGGACAGAAAACCAGTGCATTGAAGAGAAGTAAAGCATATACCAGTTACAGAAAGAATCCTATTAACTCATCCTTTGGTAATTGTTGAAGTAGTTTTCTTAATTGTCTTGATCTTTTGTACTAAACATTGTTGAAATAAAGAGATGAGGATATGCGGTTAGGGGAGGCCCAGCCGCAACTATTGTGATTGAAATATGAGACGAGATTTACCAAAAAGAAAAAAGACATACGACTCACGAAGTAAGATATCCATTAAGCACACAGATCATTTTGTATCAGAGGTGTTTGACAAAACCAGGTATTGGATGTTAAAAAAAAAAATAAAAGGGAAACTAAGAACATTTACACGTATAGGACAAGAAATTGATAGTCTACAAAATCAAGGTAACTTCTCCTGCTGCAGCAACTGCTCTACTAGCTGTTGCTGTTGCTCCGGGGGTTGCTGTTGGTGGTCCTTTGGAGCTTGGCTTTCCCGGGGTTGATGTTGAATTTGTTCATCCAGCTTCTGTGATGCTTCAGCCTGCTGTTCCCCTTGCCAAACCCAAACAATATCTTGAAGACCAGGTCTTATACCATCCCTTAGTAATTTCTGATATTCCAAAGTATCCCCGTTTGATTTCTTCATCTCCACTAAATGAAAAGCTGGAGTCACCTCAAAGATCTCTGCATCAATGGTCAATATCCCTTTTCGACCTTCTTTGGTTCCTTCGAATTTCAACAACCCTGCTTCCTTTTTTGCCGTCTTAAATTTCAGACGCTTGGCAACTTCTTCAAGTTTCGAGATGATAATGGACGCTGGTCTCCAGGAGGCGAATCTAGCTTCTTTCTTTAGACAAGGTTCTTCAAATAGATTGGACAGATCAAAACCAGCTGAAAGAGAGATGATATCAAATGCGTTTAGTGTCACCATATCTTGCCTCTCAGCAACAGCTGAACTGCTACTCTCTGAGTGATCACACACAGCATCTGTACTTGAAGAAGCTACATCATTATTTTCCACATGAGTTTTCACAGATTTTGTATTCATTCCCCTCCTAAACCATGGATGATCCCTAATTTTTGCAATTGAAATTCTAGTATTAGGATTTGGATCCAAAATCCGTGACAGCAGCCTACGAACTTCAGGTGGAAACCAACTAGGGCATTTGAACTCAGCTTTGCCAATCTTCCTGTACATTTCCATCAAATTTGAGTCATGAAATGGAAGATAACCAGCCAGTAGAACATACAAAATCACCCCGCAAGACCAGATATCAGCTTTGGCCCCATCATATCCTTTCCTGTTAATCACCTCTGGAGCAACATATGCAGGAGTCCCACATGTGGTGTGAAGAAGTCCATCTTGGCGCTTTGATTCTGCCAGTGCACTTAAACCAAAATCAGATATTTTCAAATTTTCATTTTCATCTAAAAGTAAGTTTTCAGGTTTCAAATCCCGATGGAAAACACCCCTACTGTGGCAGAAATCCACTGCATTGATCAACTGCTGAAAATATTTCCTTGCAACATCTTCTTTCAGCTTTCCTTTAGCAACTTTGTTAAAAAGCTCACCCCCTTTTGCATATTCCATAACAAAATAAATCTTGGTTTTGGTGGCCATGACTTCATGAAGCAGCACAATATTAGGATGTCTAACCAGTCTCATAACAGATATTTCTCGCTTGATCTGATTCATAAGCCCAACCCGTAAAACCTTTTCCTTATCTATCATCTTAATGGCTACACTCTCCCCAGTACGAATACACCTAGCATGGTAGACCTTTGCAAATGTGCCTTGGCCTAGCAATCTCCCTAATTCATATCTTTCCATTAAAACACTCACTTTGTTATCCATTCCAAAGCTAAAATATTTACTGTAGAAAAGCTACGTACCCTTCTCTACTGCTGATACAGTTACACTAAATCTAAGCAGGAATGTGCAGTACCTGATGCAGTTTAACCGTCCTCACGTTGATCATGCATTAAAAAAGCCAGCAGGCCAAGACTTGGTATTTGGTTTTCCCTTTTGGCTTGACAAGTGAATGAACTATGACCTACACAACCAGTGTCATCGAGGATGAAAGATGAAGAATTGGCTAATGCCAAAACCTCGTGGAAATCAGATGAAGCAAGTAATATTCTCAACCACATTTTTCTACATTCCCTGGCTTCTTTCGGTCAAAGATTGACCAGGAATGCTAAAAGAATATGCAAATGAGCTTCCAAATGAACCCAATAACCAGTTCAAGAGAAAGTGGGCATGCACCAAAAAGTAAGATTGTGTTCTATTAGACCTGTAACCAAGAAGAAAAAAAGAAAATTATATAAATATCCTGACGGATGACAACAGAGAAAGAAGATCATTAAAAATAATAAATTGTTGAGCCACAAAAAGATATGGATCCCAATAATTCGCATGGATCAAGAAATAAGTAACATATGCCAATTACTATGGTTATGAAATGGCAATAACAGATGCTATTAAGATAACAACATTAGTCTCATCAAAGTTTGTCTGTCTGGGGATGAAATGCATGCTGTTTGATAAAAACCTTAGAAAAGGCAGGCACAACCTTTCATTGACTAAAATGAATTTTACACACATTGACTTCACAGATATATTTCTTGGAGCAAGGAAAGAGTGCTGGCTACCAGACATAATCTTAGTGCTAATTTTAAGAACAGAACAACCAAGAGAGCGAAGGCAGCACGGCATTATGTATAGTATTCTCTTTTTCTTTTTTTGTATTTATAGCATTTAGTAGTTGATTTTGGTGTCACATATGAAAAAAATAGATGCGAATAAAACTAGATTTGATATTCCAGGCATAAGCTGAGTTCTTAAACAGACCAAGTACTGTTGTTCTTCCAACCTCATACATCTATCCCTGACTGCGGCAAAAACGCTTGCAGCGTTGGAATATTGATGAAAGTAACAAGAAATTCTTCTTCAAAAAGACAAATTCAATTTTTTTTCTCTTTTAGTGTTTTACGGTTGCTTTCAGTGTCCATTTCTAATGTAATATATCTCTTTTCCCTGCGTTCATGAGTGACTATGAATATCCAAGAATCAACAGCCACCAGGTATGATAATTGAGAAGGAAAAGGAGCAAATTTTCCAAGAATTTCTTCATACCAATTACCAGTAATCAACTTAACCCAACAAATAACGATACGTATGACCCCTTTCCACAAACCAAGTCCAAGATGGAAGGTCATATAAACACAAAAGAAAATTCTCCAAAGCATCACATAGGCACACAACAAAACACAAACACACAGAAATCTTCAAGAATAGGACTAATTTCATCTCTTGAATTCTGAAACAAAAGCTGGTCAAAAATTAAACACAAAAATAGTAGCTGAAACGACTCATTTAATGATTGACAAATGCCCAAAATTTGAAGGGGTGAAAAAAAGATTTACCTTTTATGGTTTTTTCTGTTCCGAGAGAAAAAGAAAAGAAAAGGCTGAAAAGGAAAACTCCGCATCAATATTACAAAATGAAAAACACACTGCTGCCGGAGAAATAAGAATGATCCTTCTTGATTTGTAGAGAAAAATATACAAGTGGCCCGGCTGAATATAAAAGGCTTGAGGAGGAATATTTATATGTACTCTCGCCTATGGCAAAGAAACGTAGGCTGTCCTTAGGATCGTGAATTTTCCTCGTGATCTTGACCGTAAGAATACGAATCGAGGGCGATTTTCAGATCCCCTGGGTTGTGGGAGGCCAAATGTCATCTGAATCTTTAGGGAGAAAGGCAAAAAGTCACTTTGTCGGCTTCATTTTCTTTTGCTTTCTCCTATTGGCATTCTTTTTTTTTTATATAAAAAAAATTCTATCTCTTCTATTTCTTGCTATCTAGTAAACCTCAATATGTTACTAAAGATTTAACAAAAAGCGATCAAGTTAAGGAAAACTTGTCGGGCTTATTTAATGTTCTTTCGTATGTTATTTTTTTACTTAACATCTTATTAATAACACATATCTTTACTTAATTTTGTCCTAAATCTTTACTTAGGGAAAATAAATAAAGATTTAATTGATTAAATAGACTTTAGGTTGTTATTGGATAGAATTTAGTTTTGAAATTTTTTACTTGAATTTTATAAAATTTAAATTATTTATAAGAAGAAATATAAATTTTACACTTGAAATTTTAAGTTCGATTTCAAAATTTAACACTATCTAAGTATACCCTCAATCTGTCTCGTGCATGTCAAAGGGTTGAAATTGTGCTGATCTTTGGCTAAACATGAATTTCTATCATGTGATGGCCATCAATACAAACATGCTTAGGACGATTGCACTACATAAGTGGATCTTGTCTAAGTCTAACCAAACTTCACCGCCTTCTTTTAGTTAATTCTATATATTTTAGTGAATCCATATTTTCTTCTTTCTAACGTTTGCAAGTGCCTTTTTAGTTCCCTAAGAAGAAATTCATAGACAATCCCTTTTTATCGAAGAAATTTGATTTGAAAAAATATAGTGATATTATCAATAATATAACTCTTTTTATAACCATCACACATTTTTAAAAAAATTTTTTTTTGATGAATTACATAATCATCGCTTAATAGCATGAAAAAAAATTAATATGACTCCTCCTTAGTTTACTTTCAAAATTTATCTGCTATGACAATCAAGTTAAATCAGTAGTGAATTAATTACGATATACTCATTGTAAAGAAATTTTAATTTAATATCTATTTTATTATTCGGTAAGATAAATAACTCTAACAGGTCTATGATTTAACCTTATTTTTGAACCTTATCCCACCGTTTTGTTCATCATACAAATATGCACAATCATGGTTTTCTGGTAACTTCAACATCAATATCGTCATACAAATAATGTCCAAAACGTAGGTGGCCTTCAAATACTTGCGTATAGAGCTCGTTCTGATTCAAATAACAAGAAGACTATAATGATGTAAATTTAGAAAAAGAAAAAGGAAAAATGGGTTTGGGATATTGTTGAATGATTGGGAAGTGGTTGGAACTTCCAGAGAAAGCAAAAATTGGTGTGCACGAGCACGACGCATCCATCCACCACGCCGATCAACACGTGAACAAACACCAAATTTTCTTAATAAATCAGTCTGGAAAAGCTACAGGCACCTGAAAAGAGACACGTAGCAACAGCAGTCATCTCATCTCTCAAAAAGTGTATCAGATTTTTCCTCCGCTCACTCTCCAAACTCCAGTATGCATTTATTTTTTCAATCACAAAATAAACTCTTTGATCTTTAAATTATATCACAATAGTCAGCTTATGATAAAATTAGTAAAATTGATGTCACATACAATGAAAAGTATACGCGAAACAATGACATTTAGAGTATTAGTATATGATATCTAGTAAATTATTTATCTATTTAAAATTAAATATTTATATATTTTTGAAATTATTAAAAATTAAATATTTATTTTTAAAAAATAATTATATATTTTTATTACTAAAAATTTTAGTTCAAAAAATTTAAATTTATTAACATAATATATCAACAATTACTTTTTAAATTTTCTTAATTTAAGCTACTTAATATATGGGTATCATTATTAATTTTTTAATTAATAAAAATATTATAATAATTTAATTATAATTAAATTACTCTCTTTAATTATTTTTATTAAGTCAAAATAAAATATTCAATTCTAAATAAATAATATTATTTTAATTACTAAAATATTAAATATATTTATTTTTACGTCTAATATATATCAAGTATACTTTTTTTTCTAATATGGATTAATTTCTCTAATAGACAAAAATGCACGATAATAAGAGGTATAATTTTGAATCATATTATGAAAAATAATGGATTTGTCTTTTTCATTTTTATCATTTTTTTGTGAGAATTTAAGTTTCGTATACGTAAATGTGAATTGGAACAGGTGATCCAAGGAAATAACCAAAAAAACTTGATTACTTCAGGAAATTGCTCTGCAGGATTTTTAAGTCAAAAAAATTAGACTATAGCTTTACTGGATAAGTCAATATGTAAAATGAAAAACTCTTCATATTCTACGATATCAATCCCATAGTTGTTTTCTAATCTATGTAGTCGCTAAGGAAACTCCAAGAATTTAACAAATATAGCACTCTATTTATTTCTACCAAGTTTGATTCTAATGTAATGTTTAATTTTTTATAAGTAAATCTATATTACTTCGAATACATTTGTGGTTGAATTTTTATATCAAATGCAAACACGTGAGAACCATGAAAGAATACAAGGGCAAGCTAGCTAGGAGAACGTAAGGTTAGAAGGAAGAATTAATAAATTTGCTGGTTTTAATTTGTCTGTTTTCTACAAGGGCACACAAGGCAAAAGTTTTTTAACTTTTGAGTTAAATAATCCCAATTTTAGAATGTCCTTACATGTCTATCAAATTACAGTATGTCAAGTTTTTATTTTTATTGTATGATACACTTATCCAATTATCTGTGAAGAAAAATAAAAAAATATTTAAGAGATTTAAGAGATTATTTCTCCATTTTCTATTAATGCTTTTTTGTCCCCAAACATACTTCATTATTTTTTAACATCTAAATTGGTTTCGAAAAATACAATTAGTTAGTACTTTTTTTTTTCAAAAAAAACCTTAATATGAATTCAATTGGTTCCGAGCCTTTGAACTTCATTATTGTTTAACCTCTAAATTTGTTTCAAGAGATACCATTAGTTAGTGTTTCTTTTTAGAAAAAAAAGGAAAATAAGATCTTTAATCTGAATTCAATTGGATCCGAGCCTTTGAATATGCTTTTGATTTGTTTTCTTTGTAAAACTCAACATTTGTTTTTAGTCTGTTTCCTTTGAATCATAACTTGATAAGATATTAAAAATTATAAACTATGAAATAGAGATGATATTTTTTACTAAAAGATAATATATGTAATCATCTTCTTTCCATTTTTATTTTACCACATAACTATCAGTTTCTTTTTTTTAACTATCTCAATGGTATTCTCCATTGATGCTTTATATCTAAATTTTCGCATTCAATAATTACCCACTCTTTTTTCTTTTTCTTTTCAATAAGAATCAATAACCCCCTTTTGTGAATAAATTATAAGCCATGTATTTTTATGAGTTGAATATGTGGAGTATAATAGTTGGGTAGGAAAGCAAATATTCCAACCAAAATTCACTTCACTCTAAAATCAACACAAGTATAATCTATAAAACTCTACCAAAAAAGTCTCAATATTGACAATGCAATTTATAAAAGAGTGATGACATTTTTGGAGGACATTTACTACTTATTCCTATTGTTACCCACAATCATTCCTAAGTGGATTTTTTTCCATTAAACGCATAAATTTGTTTCATAATTTATTGACTATGTAATTAAAAATAAAATTTTTATTAAATTTATTATGCAATTAGTTGTTAATTTTTTATTAAATATATTTAAATAATTATAATTAGAAATAAAAATTTTAATATCCGTACTTATAAGATCATCATAAGATGCATGTTCCATGGACCCTGTGTGATACTTTCCTAAATGCTCCATGTATGATAAATGGTAAATGTACAAAGCACTACCCAAAAAAATATTGTGATGCGATAACAATAGAAAATGATGGGCATGTAGAATACAGACGCCAAAATGATTCAAGTAAAAGAGTTACAATAAAGAGTTTTACTTTCTATAATAGGTGGGTTATTCCTTATCTGAGAGATTTGTTAGTATTCATGGATGCTCACATAAATTTAAGAGTATTGTCAAATATTTTTACAAGTACATGACCAAAATATTTGATAAAGCACATGTTCTTCTTGAAGTAAATGTCAATACATTAAACAAACCAACAACGATATCGAATTGTTGATGAGATTAAATATTATTTAGATTGTTAATATGATTATAGAAGATTATAGTGGAGAAATGAATATTCCTCTTAAAGATAGGCATGCAGACTTTGTACTAAGGTGTTCAGCTGATCATCTAAATAAAATATAAAGACAGGTATTGGTATATTCATACTTCTAACAATTTTTTTTGAGCACATCAAAAAGTTATGTGATTGCTCAAATATTTTTAATTTTATAGATTTAACTCTAAAATATAATATTTGTGTATCAGGAGAATGAATTAAAAAATTTTCATAAACATATCAATTCATGCAAAGATTGTACGTTTACATTGATGGTTCGAGCATTACATGATGTCAAAATTGTAAAAATTCATCACAGATAATATTTATTTTACGTGTCGATTGGTGTGAAGAATGTTCTCATCTGCAAAAGAGAATCACAATATAACATATTCATTTGTGAAATTATCTTTGAATAATATATTTATGCATCTCTACTATGTATTATTTATCATGGTATTTACTTTTTTATTTTTGTTCGATTGACAAAATTACCAATAGCATTTATTAAAACTTTCATACTATATATTAAATTTTAATTAATTATTAGATCGGTTGTAATGATTTAGCAATTTCATAATTTAATTTATTAATTAAAAAGAAGTTTGAAGCTTCTTTTGAAAGAAATTTAATATAGACATTAACCAGAATATATCTCACAGCGGAAAAAAATTAAAATGCGTACCTTTAGCCAATATTGTTCAAGTAATTGCGTAAAGATAATACCTTGATTTGTCCCGCCTTGATTCCTCCATTTCTGTGTTGTTTTGTATGGGAGTCTTCTAGCCTATGCCTATCAACGTTAAAAAAATCCCCTTGAACTGATGGTGTTACACATGCTTTATATAGGATAGGCTAGGGACCCTCATATGATGGATACCAATTAGAGTTTCCTTCCATCAAGGAAACATCCGAATTATATTCCAAAATCATAACCAATCATGTATTTATTAATATTTACCTGATTTACTTAGATAGGAGAAAAATGTGATAACTACTTATAATATGTGGGCCACATTAAGGTCTTTTAATCAAGACCAACTTCTTACATTCTCCCACTTGGCCCACATGTTATAATCAGGTAAATGTCTTTATGAGTGATTGAAAAAAACTCAAAGTATGGCAAGAAACCGTACATCACTCTATTGTAATATGGTTATGTAACAGTTACTTAATCGAAAAATGTAATACAAGAATCATAAGCGATTATGTTCTTTCTATTGAACACTCCCTTCCATGTATTACAATGTAAAACATCTTCTAATCAAGCCCTCTAAACTTTATGAATGAACTTAATATAAGTCATTCAGGGGTCCAACCTTATGGATCCAATATGGATCACAAATGGATACATTAACTTTATGTGCACAAACATGTGAGTAAAATTACTCAAATGTCTAGACAAATAATGTCATTATTGCAATACCTTTATGTGTTAATTGAGTAACTAGAGTTGAATAACAAATCAGCTAGGCAACTTAAAAATTTCAACTCTATAACTTTATACTCAATAGCCACTTGCTGTATAACCGACAAAGAAACTTTATATCGAGTTGCTTATTCAACTATCAAAATAAATTGTTCAAAATGAACAATATAGTTGAATAACATAAATTTAGCTAATAGCAAAATCGACAAACAATATGCCAAATTATATGCCTGTGATACCATCATAGCATCCTTGGATTTTCCTTTATTTCAATGTATTGTAACAAATAGATAATCATCTTAAATGTGACAAGCTTAAATAATAAGCGGTATTTTATATAACTTAATAAGAATACCATAATTTCGGTCACAAGAACATTGATAAAATGTTCTTTAAAATCCTTCATTAATCTCTATGCAAATAATACAAGAGATTATACTTAAAACCACCTTATATTGGTATTCAAAATATAAAATTACTCAAAAGTCACATACATCCTTTTTGCCAAATTTTACAAAATAAATATCAACATATGAGAGTAATAAACTTTATTTACTCCCACTCGACCTTGAGGTATATAAATAAACAATGATTCACTTCAAAATGAAATGAAGAAACAACATCATAACTTTAGATATACCATTGGAGGAAAATAATTTCAGACATTTAGAGATTTTCCTTATCTTGCAAAATGAAGTATCAAAATATATGAAAAACTTTATACATGCACATGTATACCTCTCCATTATATATGATGCATGTCAAATCATATTTCATATCCATTAAAAGTAACTCTATATCAAAATGAGTTACAATGTCATGAATACTCTAATAGAATCCTTCATTAAACTTAAAGTAAGTTTTCATGATAATTGATGCCCCTTTAAATAAAAATTTGAGAAATAAGTCTAACTTTACTACTCAACATTACTAGATAACAACATAATGACCTATATTAGTATGCACTAATAGAGGTTAACTCTAGTAATTTGAACAAGATTTAGACTTGAAATCTAATCTCAAACAAAGCAATGCTTTATGGCATCAAACCAAAATATGGAGTCTAAATTATTCATGACTTATGAAAAAATATAATTGAACCAGTTTTATTCTAACAAAAAAGTTAGAATATTAAAGGTATACTGATGAGTAGAAGTGATTAAAACTCTAAATTCATAAAGAACCTATAACTCCCATTGTTTTCTTTTTTTTTAAAAAAACTTTAATCAATGGAATAAATGAAAAAGAGTGCTCTTTATGTGATTTTTTCAAAGAAATCCTCATTTTGAGTTTGAAAAACTAAATGGAGAGTATAAAAGGATAATAAATTTAAACCCTTTAGAGTTAAAAAACAATATCAAATAATAAACACTTATTATCCTTATCCAATTTCATCGGTTAAGGGTTTTAAATTCCTTACCTCAATTGGAAACTTTCATATGTGTAGTCATTAGAGATGTGGTTTTCAAACATTCTTGTAAAGAAAACTCAAAAGAAACCTCATCTTATACACAAAAGTGGTTCTAAAACTTTTCCAAAGGTAGATGTAACTTAAATTACACTACGTTTGTTCCCACAATTAACAATTATAGTTCCATTTTCTAATCTCACAAGCATACTTTATGGTGAAAATAAACGGGAATATCAAGAATTGTTCCTTTCCATCTTTTATTTCTTCATTTCTCCTTATTTTCAAATCTTCGAAGCATCAAGTACTTGAGTTTTATCAAATAAGGATAAGAAATGCCTTATTGTGAATAATTATCAATAAATGAGTTAAGATATCTCTCACTATTCACAAAAGAAATAAAAGCATTTAAAAAATACTTATGATTTCATGGAATTTGGGAACTCATTTGACATTTTTAATAATCTTGATAGGCTTGCCTTACTTTATGCAATCCCAATAATTACTAAAGGATTGAAGAAATCCCGAACTTTAAGGATTTCTTTTCTCATTTAGTAATCTTTATGGAGATATTTTACAACCTCCTATATAAATATGTCAAAAATAGATGAGCTCTAAATGATAACATAATACTTTATGCCAATTACATTATTATGCAGGGATTAAAACTAATGGATGAGAGAGTTTGATTTAAAAATTTGAAAAATATTTTCAAATTTCAAAATTGAAAACGAGTTAAGCAATTTAACTTTGAAATAAAATTTCAAAAAAAATAGTAGCTCATAGAATATATTTTTTCAAAAATAATATTTTAACATTGATTCTAAACTCCCACTCATCCAAATACATCTTATATGGATGCTTTAAAAAAAATTTATTTTCTTAAAATCCTGAACAAAATTGGCGAATGAATTACAAAAATGACTTTTTTTATGTTATCAAATTCCATAAAATGGACTACAAAATGAGATGATTTCCTTATGAGTCATTCAACAAATGAAGGTAAGTTTCTTTATAGCATTCCAAAATTGTTCAGTATGAAATACCATTAAACCATATTAGTATTTTTTAATTGGAATACTTTACCCATTTATAAATATTTTCTTTTTATCATAAGACACGAATAATACTTTATGTGTGTCTTATATTGTCTCTTTTTCTCCTAACACACATGGTCAAAGATTCTATAATTGACCATTCATCTTTATGTGTGTACAAACATGTATGCAATTATGAGCACACAAGAAAAGAGACCAAAAAAAAATATCAATATATGACTCAAAACATAAAATCAAATGGAACATATAATCTAACATTGTCCTTTACTTTTGCACACTCCTACTATATTGTGCATGCCCAAAATTTTCATTGCAAAGGATGTCACAAAATAACATTGAAATTGTAAAATAAGAAATTTTCCCAATTCATAATCAAAGAAAAAACATAATAACCAATGATAAAGACACATTAATGCTATGAATTTCAAACCATCAGCTAATGAATCAACTAATGCCAATTCAAAAGTAAATTCTTTCATTTGATGGTCAAAACCACCAACCATAGTAGAATTTACTAAAATACTTTATAATAAGACTAATAAACTAAACTAGTAAGACAAATCATCCATACCTGTGGGTATAGGATAATTTTCTAAATGTCTAGTTTATAGTCTTATTTCAATTAATCTCATCAAAATAATAACCTCCCTGTGGGGCCGAGTTGTTATTTCAATGAATTAATTTTCATTATTCTAAATGTCATCATTCAACCTCTTAACTTTATGAGATTGAATTTATCTTTATGTATCAAATTCTTAAGATGCTTTGGCTACTCTTAAGCACATGATATAAAATAAAATAAAATTTCACGATGACATTCAAGAATATTCTTAAATTTGTCAACTTAACTTAATGTTGACAAAACCAAAATAGTGTACATACATACAATAAATGAGGTGAATAATAAACATTTATTTTGATAATTACTAATTACAAAACTTAATGTAATTAATAATCCTTAGTATTTTAAAATACTTGGGATGCTGTGGCTACTCCCAAATACATAACGTAATTGTATATCTGATAAACACCTCCAAAATATCAACTATCATTATGTTGATAATATTTTTGTATGTACACATAATGTAATAAATATGCCTCTAAAATTATTTGTTACCTTATAGATGTCATTATTTAGTCACCAAAACTTTATGTGACTAAAATCTTTATGTGTCAAGTATTTAAGATGCTTTAGCTACTCTTAAACAATTGACACAAATATAAATATTTTTTTTATGACATCACAAATAATTATTTAAAAAATCAACTTAACTGAATGTTGATTTACACAAAAATACATAGGGACATGAGATTTAATCATCATACCATATATAATTCCATGACATTTTTTTTAAAATAGAATCCAAAAAATATAATGAAAAATGTCATTGAATTAAAATAAAATAAATCAACGTCCCAAGTTCAAAGAGACTTTATAGAGGCACTATTTAAAAAAAAATATCTTGATGCCCTAAAAGTTTAAGGCTTTAATGGAAGGAATAAAATATCCTTACCATAAATTTATAAAAATTGAAGCCATCCATATTGATAAAGATTATATTTTATCAACATGCAAATTCTCAATGCAATAGATTTGAGTGCAAAATTAGCAGTATATGAAACATTCCTCTATGTGGGAAAAAAAATAGACAAGAACAAAATTGACATTACATCAATCTTCCCCACTATTGAATTCGAAAGTACATACTGTCAAGTCAAGGGAAAAACCGTAACTTTTTCAATTCATTAGCTTCTGCATATTTGAAATCAAAATTCCCAATTGATCTGCAAAAAGCATTGCCTTCGTGGCAGACTTCACGAAAACCGAATAAAATAAGGCAAAACAAAAGCCTTTTATAACTCCATACAAAATCAAAATAAACTAATTTTGGATTTGATAAATTCATAGCAAAATAAGTAAAAACGCAAAAAAGACAAAAGCTCAAGGTTTTTGCAACTTCTATATATAAAAATATATATACCAAACAATATGGCTAAAGAAGGCTCTGATACCACATGAAAGAAATTTAATATAGACATTAGCCAATATTGTTCAAGTAATTGCGTAAAGATAATACCTTAATTTGTCCCGCCTTGATTCCTCCATTTCTGTGTTGTTTTGTATGGGAGTCTTCTAGCCTATGCCTATCAACGTTAAAAAAACCCTCTTGAACTGATGGTGTTACACATGCTTTATATAGGATAGGCTAGGGACCCTCATATGATGGATACCAATTAGAGTTTCCTTCCATCAACGAAACATCCGAATTATATTCCAAAATCATAACCAATCATGTATTTATTAATATTTACCTGATTTACTTAGATAGGAGAAAAATGTGATAACTACTTATAATATGTGGGCCACATTAAGGTCTTTTAATCAAGACCAACTTCTTACATCTTTAGAATTGATTTTTTATTTTACTAAATACATTATAATAAGAATTGTATTTAAAAAATATAAATATCTATATGTATTAAAGTGCAGGTATTTTGGCTAGTTGGTCTTTATAGCAATGTTCACAGCATTACGTGTTTGGTAAAAATGATATTTTTCCATGTGCAGACTTGCAAAAAGACGCAGAACAGAAAAGAATAAAAGAAAAAAAATAATTTCCTCAAGAAAGGAAAAGAATAAAATAACAGTAAACCTTCTGACTGACCCCCTCTCCAAAAAGAAGGATATGAAAAAAAAAAAAAAGAGAGTAAACCATCCGACAAGAAATAAAAATATAATAGGAGTATATCTCTCTCCCGAATGAAGACAAAGAACTATTATTTTTTTTTTCATTTTGTCTCTGAAGTATATTATTGTTTTTCTTTTTGCTGAATCTCTGAGTATTATTATTATGACAGATGGCAAAGCACATGGGGATGAGAGACCATTGATTTCGACCCGTATGCCTATTTGATTGCTAAACGTAATCTAAAATTAAAAAATGTCGTTTCATTAAATTAAAGAAATATTAAATTTCAAATTTAAATATATTAAAATTAATTTTTTTAAAAAAGATAAAGAGATATGTTTAGAGGAAGAAATTAAATAATATATAAAATATTAAATTTTATTGATTCAAAGATATTTAATATGTTTTTTTCTATATTAGACTATTAATATATGATTTCAATATCTTTTATTTCTCGTAATACAAAATTAAAAGTAATATTAATTATGTTGAATCTACTTTTTTTAACTTTTTTAAAATCTCTGATCTATATATAAATACTACTGATATATTTTTATAAGATTTAAATATCATGTATCATCTATTAATTCAAAGTGAGTTAAACTTATCCAAACTTTTGTTTAATTTGAAAAAACTTTCTTATTTGTCTCGTTAATAAATATTTATTTTTTGTTTTCCAAAAGAAAAAATTCTTTAATAGAAAATCTATACCCTTCATCAATAATAGAGAAAGATTATAATTATTAGTTACTATAGTATTTTAAAAGGGAAAGGAAAAAAATTTGGAGAACTTATATCTATTTATGAAACACACTCAAAATCCTAATTCAAAAAATTATTTTGTAGATAATAACTACGATCTAAAATTTAAATACTAGTCCTAAACAAACTCTGTCTAGGCTCGTCCTTCTAGGCGAATAAACGAGCAAGCTGTTCTAATAGTTTTTATAGTACTAAATTTGAGTGATGATTAAACTAATAAAAAAATTCGAAGGAGGTGGTTACATTTTAAGAAAGTAAAAAAAAGAAGAAAAGGAGTGGGCATGTATAAGAAGTTTAGCTTTAATGAATTTAATTTAAATTAAGATATTTAAGTTAAAAAATAATAAAGATAATTAATTTAAAATTAATTAAAAATGATCTTAATCAATTAAAATTTGAAGATTAATTAAAAAATAAAAATTTTAAGAAATTATGATAAGAAGTTCATAGTGATAAAAAAGAAAATGTTATATATATATATATATATATATATATATATATATATATATATATATCTTCAAAATTAATAAAAAAATCAATTAATTAAAAAAAAAACACCGTCTAAACGGCATTCGTGCGCCCTTGTATGAGTGCTGCCAAGAAATTTTCAGTTCGGGTGTATCGCATAAGGCCAAAAAAAAAAAAAAAAAAAGAATAGGGGTTGCCACTTGAAAAGATGGGATTAAAACATTTAGCAACCCCTTTTTGATATTTAACTTAAAAGAATTTTTTGAGGCTATTAGGTCTATTTATGCAAAGATTCTTGTGTAAATTACTCCCTTCATCACATTTAAATTGATAGTGTTTGACCCAGTACAAAATTTATATAAAATTTTAAATTATATTATAAAAATAATATAATATAATAAAAAGTAAAAAGTATGTGAGTTAGTAGATATTTTATGTCAAAATTAAATATATAAAAATAATATATAGTAAGATTATTAGTTAATTGATAGTATAAAATATATTAAATATTTTATAAAAAGTGTCAATTATATTAAAACGTCACAATATGATAAGAAGGTTAAATAAAATAAGACGAATTATAAAATAACTTTCCTAAATTTAGGGTGTGCTTGGGACGAGGTTCATGCGTAGCTCAATCTGATTTTAAATACTCAAATCTCACTTTTTCTCTCACAAAAAATTCTCTCTCACGAAACCCAAAACAAAAAATTTCAAAACCAAACTCTATCCAATCACACCCTTAATGAAATTACAACATAGCCCTCATCTCCGCAGTGCAGTAGTTCGTTGGGTTAGAAAAGTGGGAATGACTACCGAGTAATACATCCACCCTAAATAATTGTTGGCTCTTTCTCTCATATCCTGTTGGTTTAAATGATCTTACAATCAGTATTTATTGCGCCTTTTTATTTTCAATCTTACTCTTATTGTTTTTTACTGCACTAACCCACATTAATTCATTTTTCAAATTTTGACAAGGTTAAATACTGTTTACACTCTAATAAATACTTTCCTAAATCCAAATACAATAACTTTAAACGATAATTATTTTGGAATATATATAACACTATTTTGAAACGTAAAAACAAATATGAAATCCTCAATATCTAATTATCTTAAAATACAAAAAATTATTTTAATCGCCCTAGAAACCTATATAACCCTAACTACTTAAAGTATCAATATCTTCAATATCTTGAAGCAAATAAGTAGGATGATTCCCTTTTGTGGCTCTTTACTTGCAAAGAGATAAGAGAGGAAAAGGAATGGCAAAGAGAGGGAGAAAAAGGAGGAAATCCGGCGTCAAGTTGACAAAACTATTAATCAACAACCATGTTTCATATTCGGAGGGAGCTGCTCTGGTGGCAAGGTAGTTCCTTCTCAATCCGAATTTGGTCCTGCACTGACCTTCTGGGTCATTCTAGATGTCTTGAGGAAGCAGTAGAATTTCTACACCTGTACAGCCTAATGTTGTGGTCTGGGGAAGTCTTCCCTGATTATGCAAATGCAAGACTGAGAGCAAAATTGCTAAGACGGTAACTAAGCATCTTTTAGGATTGTCCCACAGAATGGAGGAAATCGCATTCTTTTCTCAGTGGAATAATCCAAATATATGGCGGAACTTGATGATGGAGTGGGGAGTCATAAAACACCTGGATGCAGTTCAATTGAGTACAGAATACAATACATGAATTTGTAGCAGGGGACACTTCACATACTGAGTTCCAACAAATAAATGAATTCTTTGATAAGATTTTTAAGGAAATAAAGGACCATGGAAATGAGCCAAATACAACTTCAGTGCTTCATGACATAAGAGGACAAAGAGAAAGAGAGTGCAGTGGGGTACCACAGTGAGAGAACAACCCTTGCTTATGGACTAATGGACACCAACACCAGCAAAGACAATTTGCGTAGTGAAGAATCATACCAATGGCATTTAAGTGGGACATGATAATGAGGGATAAGAATATGTTTTATCAGTTTAAAGGAGATTTTGTTTCTTGCAAGGACTTCTGTTGAGTTGGTGGTATATGCCTTTTCAATTTTGAGTTGCCTGGACAGGGCATGAGGCATGCCTTAACATATATTCTGAGGGTCACTTGTATATATATATTTTCTGGTCATATCTGGGTGAGGAAATTTTTATTGTGTTTATCCCAATGAATAGTATCATGTCCAATGATCATGTGTGTATTCAGCTGTTTGCTTGAACTAATATGTGTCCGTATGTGAATCTGGCCTATGGTTCACTTTAATGTTTTACCTCGCTTACACTAATTCTTCTAATGTAACTTTTCTCAGATAAGCTGAAGGAAACTGCATTTAAATGCTTCATGATGCATTGACGCAAAACCTAGGCTGGGTATCTCAATTTTAGTTGTCCTCATTTAGGGAAAAGAAGGAAAAGGAATAAAAATTTCTAGACAGATTTGTTTTATGTTCTAATTATTCTCAGATAGCATTACACAGGGTAGTAGTATCTTGCTATCAATCCATGCAAAAGCATCGCAACTTTACTAGAGTTCTTCTTGGCTTTCAGGTTCAAGGCAGTAGTTTATTATAGTATCGGTGCAAGCGAAATCCAATTTCAATTCTTTTTCTAATGCAGCAAGCCTATGTAACTTGAAAATATTTCTGCAGATCTAGCTCATATAAAGTGAGCAAGCATGTAATTGAAGGAATTTTTCTTTTTAGAAATATTAGAACCACATTGACGTTTGACATTGGAATGTGAAAGGAACCTTTGAACGGTCGGTTCTCAGTTTGATTTTTACCTTATGATATCATTATTCTTCTTGTTTATGGTAATCCATTGACCTAAACTCAAAGAGAATGGGGTTCTAAGTCTACCTTTCCTTTGCTGTACTTTGCTCCTAAGGAATCACTGAAAAGAAAAGGGGAACAGACCTTCCTTATCATATTCATATAATAGCTCAAACCTGGAATTGTGAAGGGAGCTTCAAATATTGGTAACACTTCAAAATTTTTGGAGGTCATCTTCAGGTCACACAAAGAGTCTATATTGATCGATTCGTGATCATAAGAGCAGCATTTCAGACTGACATGGGATGCCAAAAATTGTCATCATGATGCATTGACTAATGTAGGAATACATGTGCCTTCACAATGCATGGCAAGATGCTAGATCAAGTGGTTTATATATATACATCTATATGACTTCATCCTGATGAGCAAGTTGACCAAACCTAATTACTTTAAGACTAGTTCTCAAGGGCTAGGCTTTCCTTTTATCTTTCACCAAGACATAGTCATCCACAACTCTGCCCATCTATTCACTCCCTTTGATCTGAATTCATTATCTTTAGTTATGCCATAGTCCTCAATGAAGAGGGCTATGTATGCTTTTTTAGTGTTTGAAAGTTCCTTCTTAGTTTAAATTTTAGATTCTTTGCACAAGGTAGCTAGCAGTTTACCCGCAGATTTACTGTCATCTGCTGGTCTATGGACAAAATCTGGTTGGCATTTAAAAGCTGTGTTGATTTAGCAGTTTATAGGTTACAGGCATAGTAGATGTATTTTAAAGGTCATTCTGACATTGCATAGTAAAGTATTCAAAGCCAGTGGTGAATTTTTAGATCATGGTAAGGCCGTCATAACTTTGAAAGTTCTAAGTTAAACTGGTCATACCATCATTCTCCAACTGAGATTTCCATGAGTTGGGGCAAGATTGTAGGTATCACATGCCTTACCATCCATAAACCATGCACATAATTAATGGCAAAACATGCGTATGATCAAGGTCCAAAATAAAGTGGTTGATTACAAGTTTTACTATTTATTTTTTCTAAAAACCTTTTTTTTTTTTTTTGGTTATTGAATAACCAAAGAAGTGCGTTGGTCAGAAGCTGTAATCACACGTAGGTAAGATTTCATGTCCATCAGTTAATAAGCAAACACTGAATTTGATTCTTTCCTCTAATTTTCTTGTCAACTTTCTTATTGCCGGTAAAAGTTGTCTACTTGTCAATTTTGTACTTTATCTACTCTGAATGCTATCGGCTTCTCTTGTTAATTAGCTTCAAGCTCATCCAGCTTTCGAACCTGGAACTTTTCAGTAATCTATTGGTAAATTTAGCGGGGTCTTTTCGCACCAAAGTCCAAAGAAACAAATTGGGGAAAATGGGAGAGACTAAAATATTGGTTTCTGATGGGAATCTGACGGCATATAAGCCCGGCCAATTAAGTCAATCTCGTGGTTTGAGCTCTCAATCCATGAGGACAGTAAGTTTTATTAATCTTTTCTTTCCAGACTTAGACGCAGGTCTGCATATGGTTGCTTGAATCTCAGTCACACTAATTCTTGATGAAGAAAATGCAGACCGACATTTCGAACGTTCCCATGAAGTCCGTCAAAACCAAGTCAGAGGAGAAGTACTCTGCCAGGCTTCTTTCCCGGGAGATGTCTCTGAACAACTCTTCCTCTGAAGTCTACTACGGAAGAGCCTCTGTTGCTATTCCATTCGGTTGGGAGTCTCAGCCAGGCACGCCTAAAGTCAAGTTCCCAGAACGGCCGCTTCCCCCTCTGACGCCTCCCCCTTCATACCTCTGCAGTCCAGCCAAGAAGTATGTAAAAAAGCAGTCCAAGTCTAATATCCTTCACACGGTTTTTCCGAAGCTCAATCAGAGGAAAAGCCAACTTCTGTCCTCACCGGCAGCCTCATCATCCTTGTCTTGGTCTTCTTCGTCATCCTCGTCTTCATCACCGTGGTCTTCTTCTTCTTCGCGATCAGTTCCATTGTCTCCTTTTACTCCAAGAGCACACGGGCATGAAGAACTTTCCAGCGCTCGATTGTCATTTGATTCGAGGACAGAAGAGGTTGATGAATCGCCAGTTTCAACATTATGCTTTGGCAATCTTCGTAGCTCAAATGTGCGGTCTCGAGGCTATTCCGCTAGAGTGATCAAGCTATTACTAGGGGAATCCGTGTAACTTATGCTCCCAATTGAGAAGCAACAACACACTTGCCTAGCATTGTATCTCCAGAGAAGTGTAACAGTCTATTTATGAATCATGGTACTTGCATCGTTAAATAAGTTGTTTTGTTCATCACATCATGCCAGGCATTCTCTTTTGCCATTATTAGTCAACTTATGCCATTGCTTGGTTTTGTTATCTACTTCTAAAATCTTTAAGAGTAAAATCATTTTAATGCCATCATAATCTTTAGAAAGATCAGGCCCGTATCCAGATATTTCTGCAAGAAGTGGAGTTGATAAGGCATGATCAATTGCTCAGTTTTTAAAGTACTACTCACGTTACCGAAAGGTTTTCAGCTTGAACTCATAAGTCTAGCCACTTCCTTTATCCCCTTATGATAGTGTAGAATTTTCTGACAAAAACGAACTAGAGTTGATTTTGTTTCAATTCCTTTTGTTGGGAAACTCAATTGGTTGACAAATTATGCGCATTATGAGCTCAAAAACTGTGTAGTTGGTATTGTTTAGGAATCTTGGAAGGTTTCTCTATTCAATGGTAGTTGACTCAATTCCATCAGATTTCTAGTTACCATAAACAACAACCGCATAGTAGATCCAAGATCTGCCTACAGATGCAAGGGGGAAGTAGGGAGTTGACTAAACAGAAATCTGTCGATAGAGCAGCTTCTAGTGGAAAAGGTAAACTCGGAGATTTCAAAATTGATACATGTGGATGGGTCCCTTAGGAAGCTTCGGGTTGCATTTAAGAATGGGGCTGTATTCAGTTATTGTCTCACTATTCATTAATCAGGAAGTATTCTTCTTCTTCTAAAAATAGGAAGCTTACCACGTGACCCTCCACATGACTTTGATCTGCAACGTTTGGGTATATATGCTCTTCATGCATGAGGTACACTCTGCAACTTTCAAGATTCTCTATTTATAATTTGTGAGCTTTATGCGGAGCATGTAGAAGAGGACATCAACCGTATCATCCCGGGCAAGATTTTCACTTGATTTTTCTAGTTAGCGGTAAAACACTACTTAGCATTATGAAGTCTCAGTTTAATACTCATTAAATACATAATCTATATCTTTTTTTACATAGGTGTAAGATTTTTTCAAAAAAAAAAAAAAGAAAAGAAGAAAATTTGATCATTACAGATTCGGTGATAATTTCAGTTCTATCACAGATTCACGTTCACGGACCTCTGGTTTTCCTGATTGGATCTAGCCCCAAAAAAAGGAAAAAGGGAGTCCTTCGTTGAACCATTTGGTCTTGGGTCAGATAATGCTCAAATCAAGTGGGCTTTACTTTCAAAAAAATTTTGAATCGGCCTTTCGGCTCATGTGTCCAATCGGAGTACCCATAAGTCTTAGCAGGGCCGGGAAGAAAAGTCCTCAAATGATTGGCAAATAATTGAAAGGATACTAATAGTTGTTAAACTACCCGCCGACTCATCTTTGGCAATTGATGGCACTCGTCCACTTTCCCCTAAAGGGCAGTAAGGAAAAAGAACTAATAATAAAAATATCAAGAAAAATGTAATAGTAACAATAATAATGAAAAAGCAAGTCCTTGATGGCACAAAATTAGGATTAAAAAAATATTTTTAGAAGGACCTTTACCTAATTATGTCAAAATATTGGAACCTTGTTATCTTCGTTGAGTTTTATCGTATGAATGCAAATATTTGTCGTGTTAAGTCTTCGGGACTAACAAATCAATAGCTTTGTTATAAGATAAATGCAAATAACATAAGATTTTCAAAAAAATAACCTCTCATTGACCCCTCATAAAACACAAAAACGAATGTTTGTTGCTAGCAATGATGTTTATAAGGTTAAGGCATGGCGGAAAAATAAGAGAGGTAAGGATTGAAATGTAATTCCAAATCTTTTAATATACTATTTAATATATTATTCAAAATACGAATCAAATTACACCATATGTAACATTACTATTTGATTTAAAAAATTAATAAACTTATTTATTACATAATCTCATATAATATAATCTAATTAATGTACTAAATGATATATTAAACACTTTATTTTACGTTGTGTACATGAGCTAAGGGTATATTTAAATTGTATTTAGTTAGAATAATTTTTGTATTAAATTTTATAAAAATAAATTAATTGTAAGATAAAAAAATAAGATCAAATTATGTATTTAATTAGATCAAATATTATCTAAATACTCTTTAATATAATAAACAAGTAAAAGAAATATATACTATATGTATACATAGTAAATATTTAGCCACATTGGTAGAACAGAGGTGCGATTTCTTAGCCAGAAAATACGGGTCAAACGAAAAATCACAGATGCATAGCATTTCCTTGCATTTATAGCAAGTCTTTAACATGACAGCGTAATTGCTATATTTATAATTAAAAAGTTTTCTTTTATCCTTCCAATGCTGCCCTTCACAGTACACATAATGCCCTTTATTGGTTTCCCTCCTTTTCTGCACCTACCTTTGATCATGATAGTATATTCATAGCATCACAGTCATCGCGGTTCTCCTATCATATATATATATATATATATATATATATATATATATATATATATATATATATATATATTTATATTTATATTTATTTATATTTATTTATTTTTCCAATATGTCTAATCTTTGAAGAAATGCCTGCCATGAAAAAGCAAATAAAATTCAGTGAGAATAATATATATAAAATAATTTTATGATGCTACTAAATTATACTATCTAGCTCAAGAAATCGAGTTAATGCAACTAAGAATGGAATTAACGTAGGACTGAATTTTTTTCATTAACCATTTTTGTATAATGAGGTCGTACGTAGGTGCGTTGCTTGCTACTATAGCAAAGTTGGTATTTCTTTGTGTCTAAACAAAAGATACATATATCATAGATACTTTTTTATTTTAAAATATATAATTTTTATTTTTAAAATATTTAATTTTTAATAAATTATAAAATAATTCTTTTATAATTATCTTTATATAAATTTAATTTTTATTATATTAATAATATTATTTAAAAATATAATAAAAAATTTTAATATATATAAAAAATAATTAAAAATTATATATTTTAAAATAGAAAGAGGAATAACTAATCAGGAAAGTCGATGCAGAATGAATTCTAAATCTTTTCTCTGTGAAGCTCCTTGGGTAACGCTGATGAATATGTTTAAGCTAATATTTCAAGCTTATAATTACCTAGACTCTGTAGCTATTGATTCCCTGACGAACCCCCAGTTTTTTACTTCAAAGCTCCAAAATTGACCAAAGAAAAAAGGTAAAAAATAAACAATAGAAAAAAACACACACACACACAATAACACATTGCTAAAAGACCAGAACGGGGTGGAAAACCTGATATCTCCACGTACCTACATGGTAGTACACCAAGGGTGGCCACCGTCAAAAGTCAATATCTGCAAGAAGCCACACGTGGGCATGGCTTTGATAGAGCTGGCATTCCCCTCTCTTTCTCCATGTGTCACTGTGCTGGGGGTGATTTGCAGCTAATCATCTCGAATATGATAAATTAACAGTTGAGATTAGTTCATACTTAATATTTGCTACTTATTATTTTAAAAAAGTTTTTCAACAATTTCATGGAGGAAATTAAATTAAGATAAAAAATTTATAAAAGCAAACACTCTTTTTTTTTCTGGGAGTATAAAAGCAAGCAATCTACTTAATTAATTAGTTACACTATGAAGAATTCAGGGTGGGATGAAGATCTTTTTGCGCGATGATGTGTTGGTATCTCCCTAATCACAGCCAATGGAGAAGTATATATTTCACAATCTCAGGTATACTTTAATTTGTTAGCTTCTTCCTATGAAAAAACATTGACCTACTTTTTCTTGATACCTTGCCTTTTAAGCACTCCTTTTCCCCTTAAGTAGTTTCTTCTTTTCTTCTCCTCTTGAAGCTTCAAAGTTGAAACTCTCCCCAACCTCCCCCGCTCCCCCCCAACCACCACCCCAATCCTATCTCAAACCCTGCAACGCCGTTAGCTGCCTAGCTCCAGCACTGGACACAAACTGGGAATCTTGGATGTCCAGGGAAAGGTAAATCTTATGAAAAAAGCCCGATCAAACCCTAATTGTGTAGCACAGAAAGGGAAAATCCTTCCTGGAAATGAATCGGTTTCGGTATACTCAAGTTTCGGTTCTTGCAGGGAGAGGTTAGATGAGATAGCCAAGAAGTTAAAGACGGAGTTCGATGCACCCCCGCAGATGGGAAGGAGACACATGTCGGGTCTTCCGGGAAGTTTGAACACCATAACCCCTTGCGCCGCATGTAAGCTCTTGAGACGGAGATGTGCGGAAGAATGCCCATTTTCTCCTTATTTCTCCCCTCATGAACCCCAGAAATTTGCAGCTGTTCACAAAGTTTTTGGTGCTAGCAATGTTTCCAAGATGCTCATGGTAAGAAATCCAATCCTCTTTTCTTGAATTTCCTTTAACAGTACTGGAAAATGAGATCGAGATTATTCTTTTTTATCTTAAAACAGTCTCTTGTATATGTGGGGACTTGCAGGAGGTGCCGGAGGGCCAAAGGGCTGATGCTGCCAACAGCTTGGTCTATGAGGCAAACGTGAGACTACGAGATCCGGTGTACGGATGCATGGGTGCAATCTCGGCTTTGCAACAACAGGTTCAAAGTTTACAAGCTGAGCTTCATGCTGTAAGGTCTGAGTTACTGAGATATAAATATAGAGAAGCTGCAAATAGTATAATGGCATCTACTCATGCTGCTTTGGTATCCTCTGGAGCTGTTTCTGTTGCTAAGATGCCACAAGCTCCGGCCACTCCCACCCCTCCTCCTCCACCCCCTCCTCCCCCGCCCCCGCCCCCGCCCCCGCCTTCTGTTGTTGTTGTTTCCTCTTCTTCCTCAGCTTCATCTTTGTATGCCCAACCTTCTAGCACCGCCACCTATAGCACCAATCCAAACAATAATATACCTTACTTTGATTAATTTATATTAATCCATAAGTTCTCTGATCATATTCCTACAGAATATCGCTTTAACAAGTGTACAAACTAGCTATTCTTTTTTTGTAGTAACTATAAATTAAATCTGATCCTAGATTCCAAAAAGGTTCAGAGGCAAAGAAGATAAAAACCCATGGTGAAACTGAAAGACCAATGGAGCTGATCCTGATTTACTGAAATTTTTTGAGCACGGATGTTCAGTTTCTGCATGAATTCTAGCTAGGACTGAGCTGGGTAGTATACAACTTGACAATCATCGCCTGCTTGGCGGCATAACATGTCTTTCTTGATGTTTGTTTCTCTGCTTATTTTTATTTTACTGCAGATAATTTTGTCCTCTGAACAAATCTTCTTCAGAAAACCTTTCTTGCTACCAGTTATAACTTCTGAGCAGCAACTTTTGAGGATAAACTATTGCTCTTCTGCCTAGGGTTTCTAAAGGCCTCATCAAAATATTACATTCTCTCCTTTCCATGTCTCAATGGAAAAGAATTTCCCAGTCTGAAGAAGTTCTGGTCCGCAGAATGCCTGTAAAATCATGTAGCCTGAAAAGGGGAACGCCGGTAGCTAACTCGGCTAATATTTTTCCCGTGGTTTTGGGATCACTCGGAAACTCTAGAAAACTGTATGGGACTTTGCACGCGTGGACCGTGAATAAATCTGCATTTACAGAACATTGAAGTCTGTATACATGCAAGTCTGTGCCATTAAAGGAGCGGAGAGTTTAGCAAAGGCCATAGAGTAGGGAGACAAAAAGTATGCTGAATGTGATTCCGCCAGTAGAAGCTCAGAACTGGGCATTGAGTTTGGTCAGAGCAGCAGTGGCTGTAACATTTAGTCAGAGCTTTTTGGCCTTTTCACATTCTTTTGGCTGGAAGTTTCTGCTTAATCTTATTTTGAGTTCTCTAGTTGCAAGTTCATCTTCTTCTGCTATATTTACTCATTTAAAAAATGTATGTATCTCGCTCAAGAATAATTACTATGAATCTTGGTTTATGGTGAGGTCTGAACCTTAACGTGGTAGGAAATATTTGCTTTTGCATTATTTACAATAAAACTTGGTTGTCATATTTGGTAGAAGGAGTAACATGCCATGTGGCTGTCATTTCTGAAGGTCTTAAGAGTCTTTATATTCACTATTCTCTTCTAATTTATTTAATTTGTTGGATGTTTTACATATTAAAGAACGATTTCCATAGGAAACCACACTTTTCTTGGGCCTAAGTCGTCTGAAATATACATTAGAAATTAGAGTAACACGATATAATACTTAAAAGGTATAACGAAATAATTGCGAAAAATATATGTTTAAGTACTATCAATAATTAATCACTTGTGGCATTTCATCGAAAAGCAATCCAGAGTTCATGTTAGAGTTTCTGTAATTTATAGGCGCTTAAATTCTTGTATTTTGGGAGTAATAAAAATCCCTGTTCATATATATATATATATACACATATATATAAAAAGGCAGTCAAGAAAGATAGGTTCAAATACAATGCTTCATTGGATGGGATATGTTAAATCAAGAGAGGAGGTTCAAAGTAGAGCAAGTAATGTGGAGTTTGCTCCAATTTCAGAAGTCAGTTTCCGGCAGTTGAAAGTGTGTACACAACAACATATTAGTTGGCTTCATTGAGGAAAGCTATGTTTAAATTCTAGAATGATCTGCTATTCCGTACTTCCAAAATGGCTGCTGTTCAAAAATAGTGTCTACCGATCAGCTTTACGTGCGGCAACAAGGAACAACCCCTCCTATTATCATGCCATTCTATTTTGTTAACGTAAATTTCGATTTAGTTCCGGTCCGGACTTGCTTTTTGCAGCAGGACTGAATCTGATTCAATGGATCAGATTTTGTGGATCCCTATATTTATTTTTAAAAAGAAAATTTTGAAAATTTCGACAACCGTTGAATCAGATTTCGAATCTGATATAACAGTTCAAAATTGATTTTGCACGTGCTGCAAAAAGCACGTGCAGGACCGAAACTGAACGGCGTAAATTTTGTTTGTTCAAACAGTATACATTGTATTTTAATTAAGTCATACTCTCTTCGAAGAAATATAAAGTTTTTAAATTCTTTATATATATATATTTTAAAAAATAATAAAAAATTATATGTACAATGAGTATAATTTAAAAAATAATTTTTAAAATTTATAAAAAATTAAACATTTTGAAAAGAGAGAAGAAGAGATAGTCTGTCTTTCAACTAGTGTCCTTGTTGAGGAAGGTTAAGATCCGTGCAACATCATGTTTTTGTCAAGGTGAGACATGTAGCTTATTCAGTCCTGGGAGAGACTGATGAAGAATGGCGTGGTGCTGAGAGCATGCGATAGCAGAGGGATGATCAGATCAGAATGAGTTGAAAGAAGAAAACAAAGACAGGGGGCATTGCTTTGCTTGGAAACTGCTGCTTTGCTGTGTAAAATTGTATGCGTAATTAATTGGGTTGGTTGTCCATGAAAAATGCCAGCAAAGAGATTTAATATTGGCAAGGAGTTTAAGTTATCTTGGCGTGTGGAGCTCATCCAGACTTGGACAACTGATGATGCCCTCCTATACATCCTTCCTTTCCTTTCAATTATTATATAGAGCCATATCACACTATTCATTACTGAGCAGCAATTAATCAATAATGCTAAACTTTTATCTATTTTTTATTTTATCATTGTGGAATTTGTTTTCACGTCATGCTTTGCTTGAAGCAGTCGCATTTCAGCTTCTCCTTTATATAACTCATACCACAAGATTTATTTTGGGGGAACTATAAAATGTGCAAAAAAATTTTATTATTTACTATTTACTTTTAAGAATTTTTAAGTTTCTCTAAAACTTTCGAAGTATCAAAACTCAAATTTGCAAATAACGATTATATTTTTTTTTAAAAAAAATATATTAATTTATTAAACTACATTCAATTTTACGTAATTTTATATATAAAAAATTTCAAAATCAACCTCAAAACAGTTAATTTTTGAAGATCAACACTAATATTGCAAATTCCACCAGCAAGTGGCGAAATTTGCATGCAAGTTTCGCTAATTAGTGATAAATTTATAAAAATTATATACAAATTTCGTTAGAAAGTGACAAAGCTTACCGACAAATTCTGTCATTTTCTGACGTAATTCAACAATACATTAGAGAGAGAAAAAAGAGATATAAAAGAGACAAAATATTTTAAAAAATAAATATTTGTTACATTATATATAATAAAAAAATTATATATAAAAATGACATTTATTTTTTATTGTAGATACTTGGAGGTTAAAGAAATCTTACCGTACTTGAGACTACTAATAACTAGAGATCATGAGAGAGTGTGATTTCTTGTGCATTTCGTAGGTAAAAGTAAAGGTATATTTAGATTGGATTTTGCAATAAAATTTAATATAAATTATTTACTTTTGGTCTTATTTTTTTTCACAAAAAATTATTTTTTATAAAATTTAATATAAAAAATTTTAAATTAAAATACAATCAAATTCTACTATAAATTTAAGCACGCCCTAAGATTTTACCGATATTTGAATTATTGTCTGAGCCAAACTTGCCCCTTTCCCTCCCTCGAAATCTACAATTTTTACCACTTTTTAATTAAGCTGTAGAAACGAAAGTTTGGTTTATTACTTTTGACTAGTGGGAGTAGAGGGGAATATTATATTCAACCAACAACTAAAATAATACCCAAAAGCGTGTGCACAGGTTTTACAACGGATCATATAACATAACGTATCTATTATCTAATAGTCAATGACTGGGATAGCATGAATAGTCTTTGCCTTCGCAATTTCAAATAGATTCCCGTGTCAACACTTCCTAATCATATTTTAATTTAAATTCAAATCACATAGTGTTTTGGATCAATCAATACAGTTCCTAAATTCCATATGATTCTATGTTGCCTTTTTTTTTAAAAAAATTAAATTATTATTATCTGGAAACAAAATTAATTAATGCCGACACTGTTTATATTACTAAGTCATCACATGGATCTTTATCTGATTTCAATGAAGCTTTTCAAAATTGGTCCTTTCAATAGACTAATCTTTTTTTTTTTTTTTTTAGTCTTCGCTGGCAGTTGAACCTAAGGGAACGTCGTTCCAATGCACGCACATGAGTTGACTTTCCTTGCACAAATTATCAAGTTTCTGAAGCATTTTGTACTCGTAATTTATAAGCTAAGTAGGCAATATAAATTCGATTTTCAGTTGAATATTTTGAGTAAATAATGTATTATTGAAAAATAGAAATAGGGAATAGAGGAAAAGTATAGACGTCGCTTTCAATAAGTATTAAGTCTAAGACCTTCTGATATGATTTAATAAAAAATATTTTATCAATTGAATTATTACACTGAATCATCCAAATTCTTCTGTTCGCCATACTTACCTAATTGAGGTTCAACTGAAAACATTTGGCCGATATATTTGACTTGATTTAATTCCTTTTTTTTAAAAAACTGAAAATTTTAAGTGTTCTACCATTAGGTAATGGCTGGTTTGGAATTTACTGTTTCATTTAGAATTGTTTCTCCGTTATTAAAATAGCCTAGGAGGACAGCTGTCACGTGTCCAAATAGAAAAGAAAGAAAGAAAAGAATCATGGGCTTTCAGTCGGAGCCCTATAGGCAAAGTAGCATTCAGAGAATTGGGTAAGAGCCCGTTACAGAGAAGCAATTACGGCCCAAATGAGCAATGCCCATGAAGATCTAAAAATATGGGGCCCAAATTAGGAGTTGTACAATACGAAAAATCAAATCGCATCAGCTCAAAATGAAATATATATTTCGGTGTTCAGTTTTTAGATTATAATAAAATTTAGTTTGATTTTTAATTTTTATTCTCAAACTAAAAATTAAACTGAAAAATTAAAATTTTTTAAAAATTATATATGAATGTATTTTGTTAATAAAAATAATTTTTTAAATAAAATTACCTTAAAAGTACATTAAAAAAGCATTTTTTTCTTTTCTTTAATTTTAGTTTTTAACCGACTGTTTGATTTTTAAAAAAATTTAATTCAATTTAATTTTGTAAAATTTTTTAAAAATTGAATTTAAAATCGAATTATCCCACCCAAACTGAATCAAAAAACTGAATCAACACTGCTAGCCCAAACTGGAGAAGGCTAAAAGATGGAATTTCTCGCCGAGACTCCTCCAAGCGCTTGTCCGTTTATAAATATGGTAACTAAAGTAAGACTAATCCAGCAAAAAATAAAATAAAATAAAATAAGATTAAACATATCCATTTAAAAAAAAAGCTAAATAGTTACTCCTGCTTTTTGTTTTCGGTACGACTAATCCAGTTAGCTCAAATCTGAGACCTTACTCAAGAAATACTAAGCTCCTTCCACCTGAGTCAACTCTTATCGATAATAGTTACTCTTACTATTTTACTTTATTGAGCTTCAAAATATAAATGACAAGTTATCGAGACGTGATATTTCAATTGATTGGAAATAATTTTTTACTTCCAACTTATATGCTTTTCTATTTCTCTCATCTATCAAAAGGAAAAAGGAAAACAATAAGAAAACTTGAGAGCCTTTGTCACAACTATTTTGATTTAGAATAAGGAAATAATCAAACCCTTAATAACCAATCCTTACTTTGATATAAAAGCGGAGGAATAAACTATATAGAAAAGCAATAACCCAATAGAAATTTATTACTTAGACATGTTGTTTCATCAAGTAATTACACTTGGTTTCCGCCCCTCAGACAAACGAGAAGGAGGACAATCTGAAACGCAAAAACGACGTTGTACAAAAAATAAATCATTTGATCACATAGATCAAACTATCGTTAAAACACACAGAAAAACGCCCATAAAAAAAAAACCCCAAAATTTGATCAAACGCTATATCTTTGTAGCAACCCGACGTTTTCTGTCTCATTCAGTTCACCCTCCTGCAGTTCTTCCTGATCACTCCCCTTGATCCAGTAAGAGGACTAATGTCTCCCATCTTGATCATTGCTGCAACGAAATCAGAGTAGAAGGTCTTTGTGTCCTTGCTGTAGGTTTCAACCAGAGAATTGGTGGAACCACCCTTGTAGAGTTCTTGATCAGAGTGAAGAAGGCCCTTCTTGTTGATCAGATTCTTGTAGTAGTTAATGTCGAAACCGTTCGGACTTTGAAGGTCGAGAGGAGCCAACTTGTCGTCACCTTTGCCGGTCGGTAATGGACAGTTCCCTCGTCTGCTTCTTGCAAAGGATGCATCTATGCTGGATTCATTGTATATCCGAGTCCTGAAGATGGTGCACCTTGCTTGTCCGATTGTGTGTGCTCCTGCATATGGTTCATTTGATCTCATGAAATGACCATTTCACACTTTTACATACAAAATAAATAAGAAACTAAACATTTAATTTCAAATAAAATGAGTATTTTCAATCAAATCACGGACAAAAATGAGGTGTGACATGGATGGCTCTCCTGCCACTTAAATATTATTAACAATAATTATAACTACCTGATAAGACGACCATATCTTTTGACGAAAGTCCGACTGCTTTGAACCGGTTGATGAGGTTCTGGAGGGTGGATGAGGGTGGCGGAATACGGCCGCTATTGGCACCTGAAAAACTGGCTGTTCTGGAGTCTCTCCTTCCTACTTTGACCTTCCAACTAGGCCCTCCGAGCTATTATGACGATGAAAATGGAATTGCATCAATGCATGGCAACACGGGAGGGATTATTTGCATGCAAATATTTTGGTTTACACTGTCGACATTTTAAGAACGACAAAGACTTACCGCGACCACAGAATCACGCGCAGCAATGGCAAGAATATCAGCGCAGGACACCACACCCGGACACTCCTTCTCTACCTTGGCTTTGATTTTGTCAATCACTTCGAATCCTCGAACTGAACGGATGTTAGGACCAGCAGTCTTCTCCCCTCTGAAAGAAGATGTATCGTCCAAGAGTATGGATCCGTCGCAACCCTGTAATAATTCAACAAATGTGACTCCGGCAAGATTAATTGTGGATCACGTCAGCGATCTTGAATAATTTCAACACAATAGTTCTATTGACGGTTATTGTCTGTTTGAGACTCAGACGTGTAATTATTTTCTCAATACTGTATTCTGCTTTTGGATGGAAGTTGTCACAGAGTAATATTGGCTTTATGTGACCAAAAGACAACTCACATAGGTTTGTGAAGTTCTTTGTCAGGATGTTCATGCTTTCTTTCCCCTATACATATTGGGGGCTCTAGACCTATGTAATGCCATCATCTCTTTGGTTATCTTTCTACTATATCTTTTTGGACAGTTGATTAAGCCACCACGGTTACTGTGCATTTGAGATTTTGTTGCTTCCTTTAGGATTCTCTGTATCTATATCTACTGTTTTATACATTCCAAACCAGCGGCCATTATGCTTTTTGACAAAATTTGGTAATCTTGAAAATCCTGGGGCTGGACTGGAGCAGTTCAATGGTACCGGCCGCTACTCTAACTCACATCATTTTTCTGAGGTCCTGCTTTTACATACCAAACTGATGGCTACTGTGAGGAGGTATTGAGGCCAGGACAAATGAGCCTACCCAAACCCAGGTGGCACCCTTGTTTTGTGCTCAATGAATGACGTCTCGTGAACCTCCTACTACATTTATAAACACTGAGACTCTTTTTCAGGTAATTAAGGGTGAGCTTAGATTGACTTTCAAATTTTTTTTTTATTTTTTTAACTTTTTAAATTTAAATTTTTTTATAAATAATTTATTTTTATAATTTTTAATATAATTTAATTCGAAATAAACTTCAATCCAAATTGGACATAAGTCATCTTCTAAATACAAGCGAGAGATTTCTTAAGAATTACACCATTTAAATGCCTATTCTGAAATTAGGAATGCTGCTAAGTGGTCAAAGCCTATTATACTGTGCGAGCACAAAACTGCAATTAATCTCATCTCAAGAAGCAAAGATTTGAAATGTACAGAAAAAATATATCCCGTTAAAAATGAAAAGAGAATTACTTGAACAAAGCAATCGTGAAAATGGAGGCGAAGGAGCGAAGCACCCATGCGTTTTTCCTTTGAAACAGCTGATTCAACCCCTTGTCTTACAGTACTAAACACTTTGGGACAAGTCTTAGAGTAAAATTCAGATGAGAGCTGGGCAGAGGAACTTGGCATTGAGAACATAACCATCACTAGCGTAACAATGACTGCGACAAAAGAAGAAGCCATTTTTGCTTTGTTATAAAACTGAAGAGAAGTGCTTCGAGAACTTGCTAGCAACCGAGTCGCGCACTAGTTCATCTGGTGGAGTACATATATATATAGAGCGGAGGAGGAGGATGTACTTAGCCCAGTCGGCTCACCTAATAACTTAGACTACTTCTCATCCTCAGAAACTTTCTCAAGTCCCGAAGGGAATTATGGAAACGAAAAATCAAACCATGATAAAAAGGAGACAAAAATCGGTAGTAATAATTGATTTTTGATGGATGGATAAAGTATGCAATGCCAAGAAAACGTTTATGTGAATTGAATTTGTTGAATGGTTCGATTAGTTGATATGGCAGGTAGTGAGATGTCAACTTCGCGCTATTAATATACCTTTACTTTTGGTTTTCTTGATAGACTAACGAATGCATGCCCGATTGGACGTAAAGTTATTAGAACTTGGAAGTTTCAATGTTCCTATTACGACGTTAATCCCATGAAGAAGTAGCGGAGAAATTCACAAGTTAAAGTGGTTCTTTTTTCGTTTCCTGATCAAACTGAGGTAGAAGAAAGAGTGCATCCTTGGCTGTTTATTTTTTTCTTTAGGTCTTCTGCTAAGCATTCTCTTTTTATACTTCGCGTTTATCTTGGAAGGTAAAGTATATATTTGTACAAACCCAGAGCGATCGTCGACGGTCAAGAAATTTCTAAACGTACGTAATCCCTGCATTCTATTACAATCACTTGTCAAAAGGATTGCTAGTTTTCTTCTTATTAGATTACGTTGAGGTGTTCCGGAAATAGTTGAAATTGCATTTTTTGTCTGACTAGGGACTTCCATCAAGCCGGTAGGCTGCAGAAATCGTTGATTTTGAGTTTGGAGCAGTTAGCCTAATTATCGTTCCAACTGCTCCAAACGTCGAATTTTACTTGCCTAATTGGCGTGTCTGCATGCAGCTGGATTATGAAGCCATTTTTGCGTATAGACGCACAATTGACGACTTTGATGAAACTACGTACTTAAATGCATTAAAATGGCAACAACACATAGAATAGCATGCTTGAAACTGATCGTGGAATATCAATCTTTTGCATTGAGAATCATGTTTATTAACTATATACTATATTTGTGTTTTTTCATCTGCTTAATTAAAAGTAATCGCTTTTAGCTTCTATTCAAAAGCAATTTGAGTATGTTGTTAAAGTCATTCGAGATGCTAGTAAAATTGAGAATTGGATGCGGTCCTTAGACGTAGAATAATGCCATAATCAATTGGGACATTGAGCATTGCTAGATATATGAAGTACCTCTTTGTTTCCAAGCGTGGTTAGGAAAAAATGGTATCTTGAACGTGTTCCATCCATTTCACTGCATTAGTTTTCCACTTTCTAGCTATCGTTTCAGTCGCAGCCTGATATGAAATTGAATCGATAGGGACGTATAAACTAGAATGAAATGCATAATTGTGATGTACACATGGGATGTCTCCTAGTTTCTGCCACTAAAAAGTGATTTAGCGGACATTAGGTGTATGATTTCCGTGCATGAAGACTATTAACAGGGGAGCTTGTGCATACCTTATATATCTATGCTTTTGGCTAAGATCAAGTGTCGCAACAGGAAATTTGCAGGTAAAGTCAAACTCCGGAACATATTACATTGAAATGTGTACATATTGAATTAGATAGGTAGAAAAATATGGTACGGTGCTTCTTCTAGCTGACCTTGGACAAGAAATTTCTGGACAATTGAGGATATATTTAAATAATTTCTTAATTCGGAATTTAAGATTAAATTAATTTTAGATATAAGGTATATATATATTTTTATAAATAATTTAAATTTTATAAATTTTAAAATTAAATTTTATAACGTCTCATCTTTAACTATATAAAGATATATACAAAATGAGATTTTTATTTCATTTTTCGAGGAGACAAATGATATAGGATTTTGACAATTCCTTCAAATTATGCAAATAAACCATGCATTGCTCTCCACGGCCAAGAGAATTGAATTTTCTTCCCTTAGTGATTGGACATATCACATCTGTGGTTGCTTGCATTTGAAGGAATAAAGTGACAATAGATTCCAATTACTAATTCCAGTGGTGGCTATAGATCACATTCGTTTCACAATTGTTACATTTCAACTGCAATTTAGCAAAGTAATATCAGAACACAATCATTGATACATGCGAAGTTCCTTGTCAGAAAGGTTAAAAGAAGAGAAGAAAAATAGACGAGCATGCTAAACCAATCCTAATTATTTCAAAGGGGACAAAGAATACTATTAGATTCTTCTTTTCTTTCTAAAAAGTTGACTATTCAAACACAATTAGATTAGTCTACATATTGGTGAATTATCCACAAAAATATAATTAAATCTTATTTTTTTACACACAAAATTTATTTTTATGAAATTTAAGATATAAATTTTTAAATTCAATGTAAACCCTCAAATCTTGTTTAATAATTATTAGGTAGTTAATCTTTGACAATAAACCATTTAAGAAAAAAGCTTATAAAATATAGAAGAATTTGTCATACTTCTTATTTTGAGATACCCTTTTCTTCTAGTGGCAACATGTTTAAATCATTGTACATTTGAGCGTTTGATGGCCATGATTGAAGGCATGTCATATCCTAGTTGGTAACCCAAATCTAGAAATTTAGTCCCTTTTCAAAATAGAAAATGCGATGAAATTAGCACATTTCAGTGTTTGAGATTATTAAAAGAACTCACGAGTAAATAAAATATTTTTAAGAAATAAATAATTTTGACTATGGTTTACCCTCTTATTTCCAAAGGAGAAGTTGGAGTTATCATCGACCAAGTCATTTGGATATTTATATACATTAGAAGGCCAAGTCATGCATGGGAACAGTACAGTACATCAAATCGCATAGACAATTTATTTATTTTTTTTCCATTGCTTTTCTTTCAAGAATTGTGCCCACAAACACCTAATCCTGGCTGTTGCTTTCTTATAAAGAATCTAAGAAAGCCATCTTAAGATCCCAACAAAGCCAAATCCATCATACATGTACGTTTTATTTTATTATTAGAGAATATTTTTTTGATAAATTAATTATTATTATTAGAGAATTGACTATTAAAAAATTGGCGTTAAAGGGAATCAGTAATAATATCCACATTAAAAACGGTTAAACTAAGGTTAATTTCCAAAACTGTGAGAGTTGTTTTACATTTTGGTAAATTGTAGTATTTAATTAGGGGTTTGCAAACATTTTGCCTTTCCATTATTTTTTTATGCGAAAGTCAGATTTCATAGGGAAAAGTTTATTTTACTTCACCAACCAACAGTCAGTCTTATTATGAGACTTTGTTGGACTTGAATAAAAGAGAGTCCTTTGCCGCCGTTGATATTTTGGATCAATTCAAAGTTTATTCTTAATTGCCGTCATCTGCGAGGGTTCTGTATAAAATAATAACTTGCCAAATAGTACTAAAAAAACAGAAACTATTGATATTTTAAAATACAAACATCAAAATTTTAAAAATAAATTCTATTTAAACACATCAATAATTAGAGCTACATAGCTTTCATGTCCCATTACTAATTAGTACGGCTCTCATAAAAATATTATTTTCAACGACATTAATCACTATGAAGTTGGGAAAGATTCCCCCCTACACTACCTAGCTATCAAAAGAAAACAGTGCCACTAACGAACTTTGAATTTTTTACCCTACCTATCTCTTATCATTCAAATCGCTTGCTTTTATTCGTCATCGTTGCATGTAGATTTCCAAATTGTTGGGCAATTTAAAGAAGCGAATGGGGCTGGCCTTCAATCATTTTGGAGGGGATGGGACCCGTTGTCTACTTTTTTCTTTTCTTAAGGTGGGCGCAGGGAGAATTTTGGCCTTTTGCAGTGCCTTACCAAGTTGGCTACCATCGTCTAAGTGTATCTTTGGTGTGGCATTACATGTTGGACTGGATCTAAGAATTCTACAGTAAGTCATTTTACTGCGGTCTATGGAGGTATTCAATTCACGTCCGGAACAAACAAACGTGCGTGAGAGTTTTAAATTCACTGCAATCAAATTTTATTTAATTATTTCTGATTGGGCGGACTCAAATCTGGTACATGATTTTGGAAGCAGGGGTCAAGAATGCAAATGGAAGGTAACCTTCAGAGAAGCTGCGAACAAAATTTGGTATAGAAGAAACCAGAATGTGCTTTTCAGGGTTTGGGTGAATGCATAACCTGGCAGTAGATTTTTGAAAAAGCAGAGTAATCTAAATGTTTTTTTTCTTTCTAACAATGAAAAACCTCTTTACAAATTCAGTTTAAATATAATCTAACTTATTTAATTCAATAGATCGCTAACTCTTTTAACTCTTTTTATTTTATAATTTAAGTTTTATTAATATGTACCTTTAAAACATAAGTTAGAGAGAGAGAGACAGTGAATAGCTAGTTAACTATTACAATTATCATTTTCCTGTAAAAAATTCTCATGTGTTTAAAAGAAACAAAAACCTAAACCCACCCCATTAAGATAAATGATAACAAAAAAAGAGGGGCAAAGCTAATAAGGCCACCTCTTTTTTATCTTCTTTCTAAGGAAAACTCTCCATTCTAGGCCTGTTTGCATCCGGCTCTATAAGAAGACGAGCAAGGTGAGTCAATGATTCTTGGGCCTTTTACTGCCACAAAGTTCCTGGAACGGGTTTTAGGTTCTGATCCGATTGTCTAGTACCACTTGCAGCCTACAAGCCCACTCGTTTTAGTCTGCTGAGTACGGGCCACGTACTAAGTGCGGCCCAGTATCCTAAAGCAGCCGGGTATTTAGATTAGATCGAATATTTTTATCTTTAAAATTATAAAAATAAATTATTTATAAAATTTAAAATCATTCTTTTTTCTATCAAAAGTTATCCAGACGTGATATTTCAATTGATTGGAAGCAATTTTCTCCTTCAACATATATGCTATCTATTTCTCTCATCTATTAAAATGAAAAAGGAAAACAATAAGGTATTTGATCAAAGTGAAGAATTCCTTTCTGCTTGATCGGATATTCAAGATTCCTTTTTGTAGTATGTCAAAATATACATAAGTTTGAAGGTAAAGAGGATCCATCTTATTAATCGGACAAGTATAATTCTTTTAATCGAAGATTTCTTATTTTTCTTTTTTTTTTATACAACAAAGAGATTCTCTTAAGAGCCTTTGTCACGGCTATATTACACCTTTTTCCTTTTTAGTTGTTTGAGTAATATAAATATGACGGAGGGCCTTTTGTTTTGAATACACTTTCTTGTTCTTTTTCGTGATTGGAGTACGACGAGGAGATTCTCTTAAGAGCCTTTGTCGCAGCTGTTTTTCTTTTTTGATTGTTGACTAATTAAAAATTGGCTTCGGCCCTTTTGCTTTGGATGTACTTTCAAGAATAATGAAATAATCAAACCCATAATAACCAATCCTTACTTTGATTTAGAAGCGGAGGAATGAACTATGGGCTTGTTCTCAATTGTTAAAAATAAGTTGTTTATAATTTTTTTAAATAAAAAAATTATTTTTAAATTGTTATTAACTATTTATTTATTTTTGATTTTAGTTTAAATAAATTGAAAAAACTGCTTTTGAGAAGGTACTTTGAAAATATTTTTTAAAACAATTTTTGCTTATTAAAATTATTAAAAAATTATTTTAATTTTAAATATACTTTTTAAAAAAATTACTTACTTCAGTATTCACGAACATGGCCTATATAAAAAAGCAATAACCCAATTGAAATTTATTACTTAGACGTGTTGTTTCATCAAGTACTTACACTTGGTCTGCTCCCCTTTGACACACGAGAACCAGGACAAATTGAAATGCAAAAACAACTTTGTAATATATAGATATATATAGCATAAAATTCATGCTTTGCACGAAATGTATATTACTTTAATATATATATATATATATATATATATATATATATATATATATATATATATATATATATATATCTATAAAGATAATATATTTATAAAAAAGAAATTAGTTTTAAATATTATTAAAAATATTTTTAATAGTGCAATCAGGAGTAAGTCTAACTTTTTAGTAACAGAGTCAATTTTTCTTTCAAAAAAATGTCAAAAAATTAACACGGATTATTATATAAATAGTTAATAGAGTTATTAAAAAAATATGAAACAAATTTATGTGTTTAATAAAAAAATTGTGCAATAATGATTAATCATATGTAAATTAAGATGAAGAGAAAAGAAATAAAAAAGCACACTGTAAGTTGTGCTTTTTTTCGTATCTTTAAAATAAATTGACTCTACGATATATTCTTTCAATTCTTCTGCCGTATTCACCTTCTACTCCCGCTATGTGTAAAAGAAAAAAATATTCTTCTTTCATATTATCATTTAATTATTTATTTTGACTAATCTCTCTCCCCTTCCTTGTCCCTCTCAATTCCTAAAAAATAATAACCTAAAAAATAAAATATGTTAGTATTTTATATTAATAACATCAAAAAAGATTTTTATAAAATAAAAAAATTCTCAGGTTATTACTTAATTTTTTTCAAAAGAATAGAATTCTTAATCCATAAAAAATAAGCCATGGTATTGTTGTATTTTACAAAATCATTTATTTATTTTATATTCACTTGGTGAAAAGACAAAAAAAAATTATCAACTGTTACATTACATGTTTAATGTATTGTAAAGTCATGCATGTGCTGGTGCAAAATATTTTAATATGCAATTATATACTTTTATCTTTAACACTCAACAAATGAAAGATTACATTAAATAGTAATAGATATTGAATAAATTGGTGTAATAGATACCAAGGACTAAATATATAAATATTTATGAAATCATCCCCTCAAACAAATGAAAAAAAAGCTTCAATTTTCAAAGCCTACCAAAGAAAATAAACGATCACTAATTTTCTATTAAAAGAACTTAAAATATACAATAGAGTATATAGTCCAATCAAAATAAAAAATAAAATGTATGAAAGATGTAGAAAGAGAAAACATGAATGAGTCTAAAAATAAAATTAAAAAATCATAGAAGCTGATAAACAACTTCCAGACTTCTTACAGATTAGAAAATTTAGAAAGTTTCATATATATATATATATATATATATATATATATATATATATATATATATAACATATTTCCAAAAAGAATTACATGAAATTATATTGAAGAAGAAAAACATAAATTAAAAAATTAAAAGAAAAAATGGATACCTCATATTTTGTAGAATTCAACTGAAAAAACCTCTAAGACATGTTTTAAAATTTAAAAAATAGTAAATTTAAAACATATATTTGAATGAAAAATTGAAATATCATAAATATATCTGATGCCTATAATGTGTATAACACTAACGCATTTTCTGTCATGATAAAAGAAGAAGCATGGGACACTCTTTCTATTTTAGCCTTTACACCAAAAAGTTCTCAACAAAAAAATAAATTCATAAACATCTGTTGAACAATAAAAGATGCATTGAGTATTGACAACCTCCTTAAGAAAATAAATTATTTTTTTAAGAAAAAATAAAATCAAATCTGTAACATTATTTATCAAACTCGGAGGTCAAATATTAAAGTAAAAGAAAAAAATAACTAAATAGGAGTAATTTGCATCGAAAAAGGAATTGAAATAATTATATCTACAATTTGATCTTCATATTCAGAGAAAAATAAGAGGATTTGACGATAAAAAATCTTATTAGAAAAAGCTTGTAGAAAAAATGATAGTAGATGAGGTTATGTGGAAATAGTGGGAAGTTATTAGGAATTTGATTTAAATTAAAAGATTTGTTGAGGATAAACTAAAGTGTTCATATTATTTTATCATTAAAAAATCTCTTAGCCAATGAAAACTTTTCTAACTAATAAAAAAATTTAAAATTCTAGAAATTAAGATAAGAGATTGAGAGTTTTAGAGATTTGTTTAGGATAAATTAAAGTGTTTATATTATTTTATTATAAAAAATCTCTTAGCCAATGATAACTTTTCTAACTAATAAACAAAATTTAAAATTCTAGAAATTAGGATTGAAGATTTGAGAGTTTATATATAGACACATACACATATTTATATAGATATATATAGATGTATAGATAGATAATAATCTCTACCTTCTCCTAAAAGCCTTGGAGTCTTCAATTTTAGTTTTTAAAATTTTAAGTTTTTTTTATTAGATGAAAAAATTATTATTGGTTAGAATTTAAACTTTAAATTTAAAAATACCAATTCGTAGCTCCACTTCCCTCATTAAATCTCCTAATTTATGTTTTCTCTTTCTACATCTTTTATGCATTTTTTGTTTTAATTGAATTATGTACACTAATGTATATTTTTAATTATTTTAATAAAAAATAATAAATTTTTATTTCCTTTGGCATGTTTTAAAGATTCATATATTCTAACAACTTCATTTTGATTATACAACTTTTTATATTTTTTTTGAGAGGATAATTTTAGAAATATTTATCTATTTAACCATTGGTATCTTTTACTCCAATTTGATCCTTCATATACTAAAACTTAATGATAAAAGTGTCTAATTATCTATTAAAATATAATGCATTATAATATGTATGATTTTGTAACACATTTGACATGAAATGTAATGATCAATGGTTTTTGATTTTTTTTTTGGTATTTTCATGAATTGGATTAAAAGAAAGAAATGATTTTTGTAAAGTATAATAACACTATGATTTCTTTCTGGTGGATCAAGAATACTATTATTTTGAAAAGAATTTAAGCAATGACTTAAGAATTTTTTAATTTTAGGAAAATCTTTCTTTAAAGTTTTTAATATAAAATACTCATATCTTTTATTTTTTAAGTTATTTATTTTTTAAGAGTGAAGAGAGACAAGGAAGGGGATATGGATTTTAATATTGACCATGATTTTATTATAAATATATTATATTTTTTTACAGAGAATTTCTTTAATAATTAGTATAAGAATATCACAATTAAGTTTATTTTGAGATTTTAATATTAAAGGTTTTTTAAAATTTTAAAATTTTCTTTGAGGGGGATGAGCTTAGAAGACACAAAAAAAGTTTGATAAGATATAGCAAAAAAAAAAAAAAAAAGATGAAGAAGAAGAAGAAGAAGAAGAAGAAAGATAAGCAAGTGTGACGTATCAATATAAAATTAATATTTTATAAATAATTAATCTCTTTTTGAGAGTTTTAATAAAAAAGTGTTAATAATTTTATATAACATGAATAGTTTATGCTATCATATTTGACAAATTTTTTTATTTTTTTACTAAAATGAATAATTTATATCGTAATCATTCAATTTGATTGAGGGAGTAATATCAAAAAGAAAATGAACTGGATATTATAATAATATTTTCTCTTAAAGATTTGATCATGATAATATTTTAAAAATATTTTGTTGTTAAAGTATAATTAATTTATTTTAAGAATATTTTAGTATTACAATAGTTGTTTAAATATTTGATTTCTTTTCTTTTTAATTTTTATAAGTAACTTCATGAATTAGTATTTAAAATTTTAATCATTTCACCCTTCGCGTAAGTATCTTCTCCAGGCAGATTTAATTTTTTTTTCTTCAAAGAGCTCATAGTTGTTTAAGTATTTAATTTTTTTCTTTCTTATTTATGTAAGTAGTTTCATAAATTAGTATTTAAAATTTTTTATCATTTTACCCTTCATGCAGGTAGATTGGGACGCTTCTTACTCAATTATTTATTTATTTATGATGATAAAGAAATTCAATTAGAGTTTATTGTTGTTTTAAATTCACATAATAATAGATATGTGTAGTTGTTTTTACAATTTTTTCCTACTATTATTTACAATTACTTCTAAGTCAATTTGTTGTTGATTGTGCATTTTTTAAGGTCGTTTTTATTTTATTGTGTATTTTTTAATATCGTTTTTATTCTATTTGTACAAGTTACACTAAATATATTAGAAAGTCATCACAAAATTTTGTCTTTGTGGGTTTCTATTATCTTTTTTTTTCTTTTTTTTATGGGGCGAGACTCAAACTCAGAATGCAAGTCAAAGTTAGAACAACATACTATATTCCAAATTTATTTTCAGATGCAAGATCTAAATTTTTGTTTTTTTGTTTCACAAAATTTAGGGTTTTAAGCAAAGGGGAATGCTTTGAAGTAGTCTTGGAAGGGGGATGGATTAAGTAAGTGATATTGACCCTAAAAGAAAATTAAAGAAAATCATTTGACTCTAATAAAAGTAGTTTGGTTTCTTTCCTTCCTTAACTTATTTAGGCAATTTTGTTTCTTTATGCTCATGTGATTTTTGGTTTAGTACTGCAAGGCCAAGTTAACAACATATAGCATTCTTTTATGCCATTGTTGCATCTACCAATATCTTGCAAGAAAGAAAAAAAAAATTCCAGAAGTTTTCATAGATTGATTAAACAACCTAAACTTATTTCCAATTATTTTGTCAAATGTATTTGGTAAATATTCAAAATATATTTAGTTGTCTTCTTCTCTATATATACTATAAAGGCATATCTAGTTGATGAATTAGGGGAGTTTTCAAGAAAGAGTAAGTGTTGATTTCGAATATTCTCTTAATAGAAAGCTAAAGTTGAACTTTCTTTCCTAAAACTTCTCTTTTTATTTTTTCTCTAAACCTTTTCCTAAAGCCTAATAATTTGAATATAATGGCATCATCCTATTATTATTTATATGCAAAATAGCCTGTGTTGTTTAATTTTAATCATAGATTTTTTCTTATTATCAATATGGACCACATAAATATATTTATTTATCTTCAACTACACCCTTTTAAGAGATTTTTGCACAATTCTCTTTTTGTAGGTTAAAAATTCTAGAGATATTGGGTCAATTTATAGATTCTTTGATACAAAGCTTAAGTAATTTTTTTCCAAAAATTAAAAATTATTACATTAAAGACAAACCATCGACAAGAAAAGAGAAAAACCAATAGCTCATATAGTATAACATAAATATTAAAAATATAAATTTTATTTTTAAAAAAATATTTTTAATGATAAAGAATAAAATAAACTACACATAAGATATTCTTTAGTATTATAATTATCACTTTAAAATAATTAATATAAAATAATAATTATTTTTATTTAAAATTTTACACATGCATAGCATGGACTTTTATGGTAGTTTGATCAAATTGATCAAACTATCCTTAAAACACACAGAAAACCGCCATAAAAAAAAAACTCCAAAATTTAATCAAACGCTATATCTTTGAAGCAACCCGACGTTTTCTGTCTCAATCAGTTCACCCTCCTACAGTTCTTCCTGATCACTCCGCTTGATCTAGTCAGAGGACTGATGTCTCCCATCTTGATCATTGCTGCAACGAAATCACAGAAGAAGGTCTTTGTGTACTTGCTGTAGGTTTCAACCAGAGAATTGGTGGAACCACCGCTGTAGAGTTCTTGATCAGAGTGAAGAAGGCCCTTGTTGTTGATCAGATTCTTGTAGTAGTTAATGTCGAAACCGTTCGGAGTATGAAGGTCGAAAGGAGCCAACTTGTCGTCACCTTTGCCGGTCGGTAATGGACAGTTCCCTTGTCTTCTTCTTGCAAAGGATGCATCTATGTTGCTATCGTTGTATATCCGAGTCCTGAAGACGGTGCACCTCGCTTGTCCGATTGTGTGTGCTCCTGCACATGGTTCATTTGATCTCATGAAATGGCCATTTCACATACTTCTTCCCTTCAAAATTAAGCGTTCCCTTCTTCATACAAAATTAAACGTTCCCTTCAAATCACGGACAAATATGAGGTGTGACTTGGATGGCTCTCCTGCCGCTTAAATATTATTAAGAATAATTATAATTACCTGATAAGACGACCATATCTTTTGCCGAAAGACCGACAGCTTGGAACCCGTTGATGAGGTTCTGGAGGGTGGATGAGGGTCCCGGCAGACGGCTACTGGCACCTGAAAAACTGGCTGTTCTGGAGTCTCTCCTTCCTACTTTGACCTTCCAACTAGGCCCTCCCAGCTATTGTGACGATGAAAATGGAATTGCATCAATGCATGGCAACACGGGAGGGATTATTTGCATGCAAATATTTTGGTTTTCATTGTCGAGATTTTAAGATCGACAAAGACTTACCGCGACCACAGAATCACGCGCAGCAATGGCAAGAATATCAGCGCAGGACACCACCCCTGGACACTTCTTCTCTACCTTGGCTTTGATTTTGTCAATCACTTCGAATCCTCGAACTGAACGGTTGTTAGGGGCAGCAGTTTCTTCCCCTCTGAAAGAAGATGTATCATCCAAGAGTATGGATCCGTCGCAACCCTGTAATAATTCAACAAAGGTAACTCCGGCAAGGTTAATTATGGATCACGTCAGCAATCTTGAATAATTTCAGCACAATAGTTCTATTGATGGTTGTTGTCTGTTTGAGACACAGACGTGTAGTTATTTTCTCAATACTGTATTCTGCTTTTGCATGGAAGTTGTCGCAGAGTAATATTGGCTTTGTGACCAAAAGACAACTCACTTAGGTTTGTGGAGTTCATTGTCAGGGACTCGGTGTTCATGCTTTGTTCCCCCTATACAAATAGGAGGTTCTAGATCTATGTAATGCCATAATCGCTTTGGTTATCTTTCTTCTATATCTTTTGGACAGTTGATTAAGCCACAGCGGTAACTGTGCACAGTGAAAAAATTCTATTTTTTTCCAATTTAAATTAAAAAATTTCTTATAAATAATTTACTTTCAAGATTATTCAAATTTAACATGTGTAGTATTTTCTATTTAATTTGAGATTTTGTTGTTTCCTTTTAGGATTATCTGTATCTATATCTACTCTTTTATACATTCCAACCCAGGGGCCATTATCTTTTTGACAAAATTTGGTAACTTAGAAAATCTTGGGGCCGCATGACTGGAGCAGTTCATTGGTGCCAGCCGCTACTCCAACTCACATCATTTTTCTGAGGTCCTACTTTTACATATCAAACTGATGAATAATGTGCGGAGGTATTGAGGCCAGGACAAATGAGTCTATTCTGAAATTAGGAGTGCAAATTAGGAGTGCTGTTAAGTGGTCAAAGCCTATTATACTGTGCGAGCACAAAACTATAATTAATCTCATCTCAAGAAGCAAAGATTTGAAATGCACAGAAAAAATATATCGCGTTAAAAAATGAAAAGAGAATTACTTGAACAAAGCAGTCGTGAAAATGGAGGCGAAGGAGCGAAGCACCCATGCGTTTCTCCTTTGAAACAGCAGATTCAACCACTTGTCTTACAGTTCTAAACACCTTGGGACAAGTCCTAGAGTAAAAGTCAGTTGAGAGCTGGGCAGAGGAACTTGGCATTGAGAACATAACAATAACTAGTGTAACAATGGCTGCGACAAAAGAAGAAGCCATTTTTGCTTTGTCGTAAAACTGAAGAGAAGTGCTTTGAGAACTTGCTAGCTGCCGAGTAGCTGCACTTCTTCAGCTGGTAGAGTACGTATATATATAGAGCGGAGGAGGAGGATGTACTTAGCCCAGGCAGCTTACCAAATAACTTAAGACTACTTCTCATCCTCAGAAACTTTCTCAAGTCTCGAAGGGAATTATGGAAACGAAAAATCAAACCAAGATAAAAAGGAGACGAAAATTGATAGTAATAATTAATTATTGATGGATGGATAGAGTATGCAATGCCAAGAACACGTTTATGTGAAGTGAATGTTGGGTTATGGAGTCTTGATGGGCTCAATTTAATTAGGCCTGTTTTATATTTCTTGTTACCTAAGTTAGAAATCCTAGTTAGTATCTATAAATATAACACTTTGTAATTGAAATTCTAGACGAGGGTGAGAGGCATAAAGCAATAGAAAAAATTCTGGTTGCAGCCCGTGGACGTAGGTCACATCAAATCATTGTGTCTCGTGTTTTTTACTTTTCTGCAGTATAGATTGTGCGTGTGTGCTAATACTCGAATTCCTAACAACTGGTATCAGAGCTAGGAGAAATTCACCACGATCTATGCAGATGGAGAGTATGAAGGTTGGAATCGAGAAGTTTGATAGATCCGATTTTGGTTTCTGGAAGATGCAGATTGAAGATTATATGTACCAGAAAGATCTTCACGAACCCTTGTCAGGGGTGAAACCGGATTCCATGACCGAAGAGCAGTTCACAGAGTCTTATGGGCAGAAAAAGGTTTGCTTTGCAAGTGAGAAACCCAAAGCCAAAGTGAAAATTCAGAGTAAATTTGAGTGGAAGAGTTCAGTTAAACTAATTAGAGGATTTCGTGACAGTGGGAGCACATGTAGTGCTTTAGTTTCTGTTCTCAGACAACAGTGGGTTAAAAGAACTAATATTCCACCTGATAGAGTCTCTCTATAGGATTACTTGCTGAATATGGAGAGTGTTGTTTATTCTCAGGATATCTCACGATCCGGCAGTTCGTTTTAGTGGGAGCCGGTAGAGACATAGAATGGGTCAGGAGCAGTTCTAGCCATGACTGATATGTTGGAGCTCGGGGGGAGCTTCAACGAGCCTTCAAGTTGACTGATGAGAAGGCCGCTGCAACCAAGATAGTTGAGTAAGATTGCAAGAAGTACAGGTGTTCACAACGGATGGCAGTTTGAAGATTATCAAGCCTCCAAGTGGGAGATTGTTGGGTTATGGAGTCATGATGGGCTCAATTTAATTAGGCCTATTTTATATTTCTTGTTGTCTAAGTTAGAAACCCTAGTTAGTATCTATAAATATAACACTTTGTACTTGAAATTCTAGACGAGGGTGAGAGGCAGAAAGCAATAGAAAAAATTCTGGTTGTAGCCCGTAGACGTAGGTCACATCGACCGAACTACGTAAATCCTTGTGTCTCGTATTCTTTACTTTTCTGCAGTATAGATTGTGCGTGTGTGCTAATACTCGAATCCCTAACAGTGAATTTGTTGAATGATTCGATTAGTTGATAAGGCAGGTAGCGAGATGTCAACTTCGCGCTATTAGTATACCTTTACTTGTGGTTTTCGTGATAGATTAAGGAATGCATGCCGGATTGGACGTAGAACTTGGAAGCTTCAATGTTCCTATTACGACGTTAATCCCATGAAGGAGTAGCGGAGAAATTCACAAGTTACAGTGGTTCAATTTTCTTTTCCTGATCAAACTGAGGTAGAAGAAAGAGTACATTCCTGGTATTTATTTTTTTCATTAGGTCTTCCGCTAAGCACTCTCTTTTTATACTTCACGTTTCTCTTGGACGGTACAGTATATATTCGTACAAACCCCGAGCGATGTAATCCCTGCATGCTATTACAATCACTTGTCAAAAGGATTGCTAGTTTTCTTCTTATTGGATTACGTTGTGGTATTCCGGAAATTGTTGAAATTGCATTTTTGTCTGGCTAGGGACTTCCATCAAGCAGGTAGGGTGCAGAAATCGTTGATTTTGAGTTTGGAGAAGTTAGCCTAATTATCTTTCCGACTGCTCCAAACGTCGAATATTACTTGCCTAATTGGCGTGTCTGCATGCAGCTGGATGATGACGCCATTTTTGCGAAGAGACGCACAATTGATGAAACTACAGTACTTACATGCATTGAAATGGCTACAACACAGAATATCAAGTGCGTAGAAAATAAACCAATGTTCTCCAGGACCAAGTACATAGAATTTTGTTCCCTTACTAGTTGGACATATTAGAGCTGTAGTCTACAGGCTATATAAAAATAACCTGTAGATGCTTGCATTTGAAGGAATAAAGTGACAATGGATTCCAATTACTAATTCCAGTGGATCGGTGGCTATACATCACATTCGTTCCACAATTGTTACTTTTCAAATCCAAGTTAGCAAAGTAATATCAGAACACAATCATTGGTAAATGCAACCGTGCATGCTACAGTTCCTTGTCAAAAAGGTCAAAAAAAAGAAAAACAAAAAGAAAATAGACGTTCATGCTAAACCAAACCCTAATTATTTCCAAGGGGACAAAGCAAACTTGTGTGCTTGTTAACTTATGAGATTTAGAATACTATTAGATTCTGCTTTTCTTTCTTTAAACGTTGACTATTCAAACACAATTAGATTAGTATATATATTGGTGAATCTTAAATGTTGTTTAATAATTATTAGGTAGTTGACCTTTGAAAATAAACCATTTAAGAAAAGAGCTTACAATATACAAGAATTTGTCATACTTTTTATTTAGAGATTCCCTATTTCTTCTTTGTGGCAATATGTGTTAGAATAACAGCTTTGGATCTAAATTACGCCCCAAAAAGTACCTTCAAGGGGAAAGGATTGCACAAACTTTATTAGTGATTAATTACTATTCCATCTGTTCCATTTCATTTGACAGTGTTTAACCGAACACGGAATTTTATACAACTTTTTGAATTATATTATTAAAATAATATAATATAATAAAAAATAAGAAACATGTTGGCTAGCTAGTACTTTATGTCAAATCTAAATATATAAAAGTAATATATAGTGATGTTAGTTATTGATTGATAATATAAAATATATTAAAATATTTCTTTTTACGAAATTTATTCACTTTTCAAAATAGAAAATGCTATGAAATTAGCACATTTTAGTGTTTGTGATTATTAAAAGAACTCACGACTAAATAAAATATTTTTGAGAAATAAATAATTTTGACTTTGGTTTACCCTTTATGTCCATAGGAGAAGTTGGAGTTATCATCGACTAAGTCCTTCGGATATTTATATACGTCGGGCATCAAATCGCATCATCAAACTGAGACAATTTTTTTTTTCCATTGCTTTTCTTTCAAGAATTGTGGCCACAAACTCCTAGTCCTGGTTGTAGTTTTCTCATAAAGAATCTAATAGTTGTTTTCTCATAAAGAATCTAATATAGACCTAGTCGATATAAGAAAAGTCACCTTAGACTCCCAGCAAAAAGTCAAGGCCATCATTAGTGTACGTTTTATCTTATTATTAGAGAATTGACTATTAAAATTTTGGCGTTAAAAGGAATCGATAAGAATATCCATATTAAAATCAGTTAAGCTGAGGTTAATTTCCAAAATTGTGAGAGTTATTTTACATTTTTGTAAATTGTAGTATTTAATTAGGGGTTTGAAAACATTTTGCCTTTCCATTATTTTTTTTATGTGAAACACGATTATTTATTTTATGAAAGTTAGATTTCAAATCTTACGTAGGGAAAAGTTTATGTACTTTACCAATAGTGTATATACATATTGTTCTTATGTCTGTTTTCAATTATTTAAAATAAGTTATTTATACTTTTTTTAAACTTAAAATTTATTTTTGAGTTGTTCTCAACTGTTTATTTATTTATAATTTTAACTTAAATAAGCTAAAATTTTTTTTTGAGAAGCTACCATGTGGATACTTTTTAAAACAACTTTTGTTTACTAAAATTGTTAAAAATAAAAAATTTTATTTTAATTTTAAGTATAACTTTTTTAAAATACTTATTTTTTAATTGTTTAAAAAAAGTTTTAACAATCTAAAATATTGCCTTAGCTTTATAATGAGACTTTGTTGTACCTAAAAGAGATTCCTTGTCGCCATTGATATTTTGGATCAATTGAAAGTTTATTCTTAATTACCGTCATTTGGGATTGGGAGGTATTTGTCAAAATAATAAGGTAAAATAACCCACGAAATAGTACTTGTAAAACAGAAATTGCTTATATATTAGTATAATTTTACTAATTAAGAAATTTGAAAAGTCTAAGATTCTATTTTTTAAAAAAAAGTTGTGTATTACCTAGTCAAAAAGATTGCAACATATATATGTTGTCGTTCAAACTTTAGCAAAGACTAAATAGAACAATAACTTTCTTTATGCAATAGTTTGGACGGTAAAAAATAAAATAAGACAATAGCTTGGAGTCTTAATCCAAATACACCAACATCTTGCATAACACTCATTATGTAAGAATCTCTTGAAAGGGAAAAAAAGTGTTAAGAAATTTCTCTATGTATACGAACAACTTGATAAGCAAAGTTAAAATTATTTTCAATGATTATGTAATTGGATGTTTTAATAGTAAGTTCTTTGATGGACTAAAATCACTAAACAAACTATACTGCCAGTATTAATATCAATTGTATCTCCAATTACTATCTCGAAATATTGTTAGATTGAAATTTGGATATTATTTTGTCTCAATCTTATTTTTTATTTCACAAACAAAATTATCGTTTATATTGTTTAATGTCCAGTCACCATTGTGGAAGGAAGAAACCCACCATTGTTGAAGAAAAAAAAATACACCGGTAGCCATCATTCTTGAAATTTTGCCACCAACCACATACCTCATTTTTGTTATAAATAAAAGCCTTCTTTTAATGAGTTATGTACCTTAAAAAAAATTTCCAATAGAGGAATTAATCCACTGAGAGTGGATATTTTGAAAGTTTTTATAAATTCTATTTTGTTAATATAGAAAGAAAATTTTCTCTCATTATGTGTGTTTTCAAAACTTATTCGATCCTGAGTAATTTTTATCACAATAAGTAGTATCAGAGCTTAGGTTTTAAGTTCACCGGAAGTGCCACCGGAAAATTTTTGGAATTTTTAACTTGCTCAAATCGTGATTTTGAGTATACCATTGGATTTCTTGTGTCAAGAGGAGTACAACGCAATTTACAGAAACTAAAACAAAGGTTCAGAAAGATCATAAGAGCAAAACAAAGTATTGTTCTATTTCTGCAAAATATGTTCGCCCGGAGGAAGAAGACGCTGACTCAGTAGCTAGTCAGCCGCTCAGTCAGTGCCCAGTCATCTACCATATCATCAACCAGTCAATGCTCAGTCATCTGCCACGTTATCTACCAGTCAGCGCCCATTCATCTGCCATGTCAGCATCCCGGTTAGTGACACGTGGTAGACATTAAAAAATTTTGGTATATTTTTTAAAATTACACTTTGACCCCTAAAGTATTCTGAAATTAAAAGTTTACTCCTAAAGTTTTCTAAAATTATAAAATTACCTCAAATTAGTTTTTGATCAACGAAGAGTCAAATCCACTTATTTTGACTGTTCTGGACTCAATGGTGAGGTTTATTTTTTGGGTAATTCAACTTTGTTATTAAATAAAAATAGAAGAATTATTTAGAGTAATGATTAAACTTACGGTAAATAATTACACATTGTGGAAACATCGGATGGAAGATCTCATCAACTGTAAAGATCTCTATGATCCCATTGAATTGAAGGGTGCCAAGGCTGATGAATCTAAAGAGACAGATTAGAAAAAAATGAATTGAAAATCTATTAATCAAATCCGGCAATGGATTGATAATAGTGTCTTCTACCATGTTGCACAAGAGACAGAGGAATATGCTCTTTGGAGGAAGCTCGAAGATATGTATCAAGCCAAAACTGCTCGAAATAAGGCCCTATTGATGAGGCGACTAGTGAACTTGAAGCTCAAGGATGAAACTTCAGTTGCCGAGCATAGCATTAAGTTTCAAAACTTGATAAATCAATTGTCCTATGTTGAGATGCTATTTGCAGATGAGATTCAGGCACTCCTTCTATTCAGTTCTCTACATGATAGTTGGAAAACACTTATGGTGTCCCTTAGCAACTCGCCTCCATATGGCAAAGTTACCATGTCAATGGTACAAGATGCCTTGTTCAATGAGGAGGCCAGAAGAATGGACATAGGCACGGATCATACCCATGCTCTTATATCGGAGAATCAAGGAAGACAATTTGGGAATCAACAATGAGGAGACAGAGGCAGAGGTAGAGACAGAGGCACAAGTAGAAGCAGAGGCAAAAGTAAATGCAGATCCACTGATTGCAAGAAACCGACCTACACATACCATCATTGTGGCATTAAAGGTCACATGAAAAAGAACTGCTACAAATAGCTCTAGGAACAAGGCAAAAGCAGTTATGAGTCGAAGAATAAGGATGGAGAAACCCTAGTCATCGTTCTTAGAGATGTAACGTTTTGTTCTACTCTTAACGATATATGTCTTCATGTCTCAAGAGAAGATTCAGAATGGGTGATAGATACTACATCATCTTACCGCATGACTCCCCACAAGGACAACTTCACAACATACCAAGCTGAAGACTTTGGAACTATGAAGATGGAAAATTTCACTTCCTCACGAATTGTAGGAATTTGTGATATCCAGATCAAGACAAACATTGAGAACACCATTACACTGAAGGATGTTCGACATGTACCTAATCTTCGACTTAATCTTCTTTCAAGTATAGCTCTTGACAAACAAGGTTATGATAACCACTTTAGCAAGGGCAAATGGAAGTTGTCAAATGGTGCTTTGACAGTCGTTCGAGGACATATTTACTGTACATTGTACAAAACTCATGTGAAGATCTGTACAGAAAGCCTCAATGTTGTAGAGAAGGAGAATTCACAGAATTTGTGGCATGAGAGACTTGGCCGCATCAGTCAGAAAGGGTTATCTTCTCTCGATGAGAAAAAACTTATCAACATTGACAAGGATGCTGCCATTAATCCTTATAGTCATTGCTTGTTTGGTAAGGAATATCGAATCTCCTTTAATATTTCCTCAACAAGAAAATCAAGGTTGCTTGATCTGGTGCACTCTGATATTTGCGGTCTCATGGAGGTTGATTCATTAGGAGGTAATAGATATTTCCTATCTTTTAATGATGATGCTTCTCAAAAAGTATGTGTGTATTTCCTTAGATCGAAAGATCAGGTTCTGGACTACTTCAAGCAGTTTTATGCCATGGTGGAACGTGAAACAGGAAAGAAATTGAAGTGACTTCGAACAGACAATGGAAGCGAGTATACTTCTATGATGTTCAAAGCCTACTGCAGAAGTTATGACATTAGATATAAGAAAACAGTTTCTCGCACCTTGCAACATAATGGTGTAGCTGAATCGTACCATTATGGATAAAGTCAGAAGTATGATGATCAAGGCAAAGCTACCAAAGCCATTTTGGGGAGAAACAGTAAGGGCTACATGCTACTTAATCAACAGATCGCCATCAGACAGTCGCTTGATGAAAGGACTACTTAATGTATTTTCATTGGTTATGGAGATGAAAAATTTGGATACGGGTTATGGGATCCAAATGAGAGGAAGGTAATCAGAAGTAGAGATGTCGTGTTTTATGAAAACCAAACAAGAGAAGATATTGAAAAGTCCACAATATCTCAGGAGTCAACTGTTGACACTCAATTCTTAGATGAAGGACTGGTACCATCTCCGATCAATACTGATTCAATGCTAGAAAACATGCCAGAAGCATATGAAAAAGAGGAAGAAGTGGGTGTTAAGCAGGGGGAGACTCAACCCACATCTCTAGAAGCTTCGGAACCATTACAAAGCAAAGATAATGACGAATCTTCTCAAACCATTTCAAATGTTCGAAGATCTAAACGAGGACGGATTTCTTCTACGAGATATTCAGATTCTGAATATCTCTTGCTCATTGAAGATGGAGAACCGGAGAGTTTCCAAGAAGCAATATCTCATAAGGACAAAGAAAAATGACTGCTTATAATGCAGGAAGAGATGGAATCTCTGCATAAAAATCAAACTTATGAGATCGTCAAACTTCCAGTAGGGAAGAAGGCATTGTGAAATAAATGGGTGTTCAAGCTGAAGAAAGATAGCAACGGGAAGGTGGTGAAATACAAAACTCGATTGGTGATCAAAGGATTCCAACAGAAGAAAAAATTAACTTTGATGAGATTTTCTCACCAATTGTCAAAATTGTAGAAGTGTGTTACTTTATCTACAACTGAAGCTGAGTATATTGCAGCCTCAGAAGCTGGCAAAGAAATATTGTGGTTAAAGCATTTTCTTCAAGAACTTAGGATTGAGCAAGCTGATTTCAAGGTATATTGTGATAGTCAGAGTGCTCTGGATTTGAGCAAAAACTCTATATACCATTTCCGCAGAAAACATATTAATATTCGTTATCATTGGATATGTAAAGTGATCGAGAAACAACTACTGAGATTAGTGAAGATCCACACGAAGGAGAATGTAGCATACATGTTTACAAAAGTAGTTACACGAGATAAGGTAGAGCTATGCTGAGACATAGCTGTAATTGTTGTTAGATGAAACTTATTTCAGATATGCCTGGAGGGGGAGAATTATTGAAAGTCCAGCCACCATTGTAGAAGGAAGAAAGCTATCATTATAGAATGAAGAAAGTCACCATTGTTGAAGTAAAAAAATACACCGCCAGCCATCATTCTTGAAGTTTTGCCACTAACCACCTACCTCATTTCTATTATAAATAGAAGCCTTTCCTTGATGAGCAGTATACCTTAAAAAAATTCTAATAGAGGAATTAATCCGTTGAGAGTGGATATTTTGAGAGTTTTTGTAAATTCTATTTTGTTAATATAGAAAGGAAATTTTTTCTCATTTTGTGTGTTTTCAAAACTTATTCGATTTTAAGTATTTTTTATCACAACATATATAACAAAAAGTAAAAATATAAAAAATAAATCCAATTTAAATACACCAATAATTAGGAGACATAGCTTTCATATCCGATGACTAATTAGCAAGACCGTCATAGAAATATTGCTTTCTTTTTTTTTTTATAGATAATTACACGGGGAAGGGAAGAGACAGACCACATGGACAGCCGGAAGCAGCGGAGCACAGAGGAGAAAGAGAGGCAAGACCAAGAGGGACTCACACTCTCACACCATCCAGGCAATTGCTGACTGGAAGGGGAGGTGTGGACTCTTATGAATTGCTTCTCAATTCTACTCTGAGTCCAATGTGAGACTGTCTCAGGGACCGACCAAGGTTTTTTTCTTTTGATAGATAATTACACGGGGAAGGGAAGAGACAGACCACATGGACAACCGGACGCAGCGGAGCACAGAGGAGAAATAGAGGCAAGACCAATAGAAATATTGCTTTCAACTACATTAAGTCCGCACGATATTTAATTATTTCTGATTGGTCACACTCGAATGTGTTTCATGATTTTGGAAGGCCGGGTCAACAATGCAAATGGAAGGTAACCTTCAGAGAAGCTGCGAGCAAAATTTGTTACGGAAACCAGAATGTGCATCTGCAGGATTGGGTGAATGCATGACCTGGCAGTGCATTTTTGTAAAACGGAGTAATCTAAGTGTTTTTTTCTTTCTAAGTATGAATAAAATCCTTACACATTCAGTTTAATATAGTCTAACTTCTTCAATTTATGATAATCAGATTCTATTAACATATTGATCTCATCTAATGCTTTTAAAAAAAAAACAAATCCCGTAAGTAGGGGCATGCATTATTTGAAAAAAAATTTAAAAATTAAACTAAATTTTAATTTAATTTTTTAAAATTTTAATTTAAAAAATATTTAATTTTTCATCTCTAAATTAAATTTCAATTCAGTTTCTGTTTGGACCAAGCCAAATCTAAAAAATTAAATTTTTTCTAAATTAATAATTAGGTATAATTAAAGATTAATAATCCTAATTAAGTTAGTTCTTAATTAATATTATTTTAAAATTAAAAATACTTAATTTTTATATATTTTCACAAACACTATTTAAAGACAAATAACTTAAACTAAATTAGATTTTACTGAAAATAATAATTAATATTAGTGTATAATTAATATTTTTTAAAAATTTTAAAATACTTAATTTTATATATTTTGAGTTTTCTCCAAATCAAAATTTTTTTAAATCGAAATATTTCGGAGAAAATTTATTTTGAAGGTAAATTAGATTTAGTTTAATTTTTGAAAAAATAAAAAAAAACTTGATATTTTTTTAAATAGCAGGACTGAATTTTTTTAAAATTGAATTGATGAACACCTTTACCCATAACAAGCCCAACCAAAAAAAAAGATAAATGATAACAAAAAAAAAAGGTGGCAGAGCTAATAAGGAAGCATCTTTTGGAATTTATTATATTTGTCGAAGGCCATTTTTTTTTTTTGTAGACCACCTCTTTTTTTTCCATCTTTCTAAGAAAAACTCCATTCTAGGCCTGTTTGCCTCGGACTCTATAAGAAGACGAGCAAGGTGAGTCAATGATTCTTGGGCCTTTCACTAATCTTCCCGGAACGGGATTAAGGTTCTGATCCCTGATAGAGATCATCCCGATTGTCTTATTCCACTTGCAGCCTATAGGGCCCCCCGTGTCAGCCTACTGAGTACGGGCCACGTACTAAGCATAGCCCAGTATCCTAGCTGAGGGCATATTTAGATTAGGTTGAATATTTTTGTCTTTAAAATTATTAAAAAATTATTAATATAATAAAAAATAAAAATTATATTTATTATAAAAATAATTTTAAATAATTTTAAAATTAAAAAAATTATATTTTGAAACGAGATGAAGTATAGAAAAAGCTTGTTCAAGTAAAATTTGAACCTGATATCGACAGAAACATCCAAAATTCCATGATGTCCCTTCCTGGAGGCATCCCAGCTTCTATAAGTAGGGGCACGTGATGCATGCAATTTGGTGGGGGTAGGGCAGGAGTAATGGGCACGTCTCCTGCTGGACATGCAGAGGAAACTTATTTAGCAATTTAGCCAAATCCATTTTCATCAGACGTCAGTAGTAAAATTAAAATGCATGCAACCAACACCGCGTTGATAGTAACAATTCAACCAAAACATGTAATCCATAGATACTATAAATTTGTGACAGATAACATGTAAATTTTCCTATGCAAATTTAGCTCCAATTGGGAATCAATTAGACAATGTCAATCCTTCAATCTTATTCCTTCTTCGGCTTCCTAGTTGCTGCAGCAGTTCTGAATGCATCAGCACAACTTACCCCTGATTTCTACGACGAAGTGTGCCCAGATGCTTTGCCTGTTATCAGAGGAATTGTTTATGAGGCAATTCAACGAGAGCCACGCATGGGTGCTTCACTCCTCCGCTTGCATTTTCACGATTGCTTTGTCAATGTAAGTCTTGAAATTAAATTGAAACCATCCGCCAATATGGTAACTGCATTATGAATCAGTATTATTCGTTCCCCGGCAGGGCTGCGATGGATCAAATCTGCTAGACGATACTGAAACTTTCACAGGAGAGAAGACAGCGGGTCCGAACGTTAATTTCCTTAGGGGCTTTGAGGTGGTTGACGAAATCAAAGCAGCTCTCAACATAGTATGCTACGGTAACGTGGTTTCCTGTGCGGATATATTAGCAGTTGCAGCACGGGACTCTATCGCCATTGTAAGTACTTCTTTCCTCTATCCTTCTCTTTTTATCAAAAAATTACTTTGATCATAGTTTCAGATTTTCATTTGATTTCTTGTATCTGATTTTGTTTCAGCTGGGAGGTCCATCCTACCAAGTCTTACTCGGTAGAAAGGATGCAAGAACTGCTAGCTTCAATGATGCAAATACTGATATTCCTTCTCCATTTTTGAACTTCTCACAACTTCTTGACCGTTTCAAATCTCACGGACTAAATTTGGAAGACCTTGTTGTTCTTTCCGGAGGCCACACCATCGGTAGAGCGCGATGTTCCCTTTATCTGCCCAGAATTACCAATGGTGGAAATATAAACGCCGAGTTCAGAGCTTCCTTGCAGAAGGGTTGTCCTAACGTTGCAGCCCAAAATAACAACACCGCCCAACTTGACGAGACTACCACAAGATTCGACACAGCTTACTTCCATGGTTTGCTGCAATTTAAGGGTCTCCTTCATTCGGATCAGGAGCTTTATAAAGGTGATGGTAGTGCAAGTGATGGCCTCGTCAGGTACTACAGTAACAATCGTAAAGCATTTTGGGCTGATTTTGCTGTCTCAATGATCAAGATGGGTAACATTAAACCTCTCACGGGCCAGAATGGAGAGATCAGGTCAAATTGCAGAAGAGTTAACTAAGAATATCGTTCGGCATGTTGTCAAATGCTGCCGCCTGATTTTTCTCTCTATTCAAGTTAGATGGGTTCGGTTAAGAATTTTTGTGATGTTTCTTATCCCATGAAGAAGAAATTTCACATATTATTGCTTAAGAAATTAAATTACTTGTACCAGCAACTCACGCACAATTTGGATAGAAGTGGGGTATTCTTTGTTTCACACTTTGAACAATCTCTGCTCCAATTCTTGAAAGACAGACTCTGGAAATACCCCATAGACTAATTATAATACAAACAGATCACATAAAGCACAGGCACCAGTTTATTCACCCTGCCAGAAAGCTAAAATGAAACATCCTCCACCTACATACGCCAAGCCCTGAATCAGTTTACTTTGGCACAATTAGTTCGGATTTGACCACTGGTTCCCGAAAGCACACTAAGATTACCCATTTTGACAATGGCAGCTGCAAAGTCGATGAAGAAATTTAGAATGCTGGCTTTATAAGTGTTGACATGAGAATCCGTGGAACCACCACTGAAGAGTTGTTGGTCCGAGTGTAGGAGGCCTTCGTTGCTAACAAGACTCTTGAAATAACCATTGTCAAAAGCAAGAGGGCTGATTGCATCAAGAGCAGTAAGGTTGTCGTCCCCAAGTGAGATTGGACAATTTAGTTTAACAGATGTGGCAAATGATTGGTCGATGAGGCTTTCGTTGTAAAGGCGATCACGGAACGTGAAGCATCTGGCTTGCCCTATTGTGTGAGATCCTGCCAAGAAGAAGTTTCATTCTTGAATAAAAGCAAAGTATTAAACTTAATCAATGCAAAGCAAGGAACAGTGGTGTCTATGAAGCTGTTGAATCCTAGACAAAATCTTGTTCGGTGTCACGCAGGAGACCTTGTAGAAATGATTGAAATCTTGACTTCTTACTTGTGCATATATATACCATAACAATTATATCGTGCTGCATACCTAAAAGTGCAACCATTTCCTTAGCAGTGAAGCCCTTGTCTGCAAAGGCAGTTATAATACCACTGAGATCCAGTCCAGGCGATGGAATATTGGCTTCTGCGTCACTTAAGCTTGCTGTAGTTGAGTCTCTTCTCCCTAACTGAACTGTCCAAGCAGGGCCTCCCAACTGATTTGAGTAAACGGTGAATCAACGGAAAAAAGAATCAGAAATTGTCAATGGGAGAGGACAGAAAATCTTACCGTCAATATTATTTATAACAAAATTTATGTATACCGCTAAATTAGTGCATTTACTCTATTGGCTCCTAAAAAAATCTTCAAGGAAAGTGACTAATGGATGGTCACAAAACAATTAGTAATTACTCTATTTGTTTCAAAATATAATATATTTTGACACTATTTTTGAATAAATTAAGGAAGAAAAAAAGTGGTATTTCTTTTATTTTTTTAACTAATTCTACTAATATAAAATTATATTTATATTTATATTTATATTTATGTAAAGAGTAATTTTAAAAAAAATAATTCTTAAATTTCATTAAATACCAATTATTTTGAGAAAGAAGAAAAAGAGCAAAATATTTTATATTTTGAAATAGAAAGTAATAAATTCTTGAGGCAAAGAGGCTAATATGATGAATTTGAAATCATTAAGCAGTAGACATCAGAAAAAGAGTCTGACCGGATTGCCTGATAGTGCTGCATAACAATACCAGCATATAATCAAGTGTAAGTAAGAGGATGAAAATTGGTATACAGACAAAAGGACGTCAAAGCACAGCTCAGATCAATTGATGGAAGTCTGTGGATATGAAGACTCACATTTTTTCACTATAGCTATCACCAAGAGTTATATAAAAACTGTCATTTCCTTTTGTTACGCAATAAATGATCAAGGGTAATTAAATTTTCCGTGCAATGAATCAGATAACCTAATGCATAGTTTAAGAAATTTACTCGACACAAATCTGACATGTTTGTGTAAAATTTCAAGTATACTAAGTCACGAACGAAAGAAGAATCTATCAAATAATAATTTTACGAAAATAAAAATTTATGTTGATTTTAGATGCTTACGGCAACAACGGAATCCCTTGCTGCAACCGCCAAGATATCTGCACAAGAAACAACTCCAGGGCATATGCTCTCTAGCTGAGATTTAACGGTATCGATGACTTCAAATCCCCTTAGAGAACCTTTGTTAGCTCTTGCATTCTTTTCTCCGGTGAAGCTTGAAGTATCATCTAGCAGAACAGATGCATCACATCCCTGGAAATGGACCCCCCAAACAAAAGCATATTATACTTGGTAGCTATTCAATATATGCAATCTTAATTACCATGATGTATACAGGTTAGCTCTTGTTTACTACACATAATTCAAAGTAATTTACACTTTGATTTCATTCCTCTTTAGGTATGAAGTTGTGGATGTTCTTAGCAAGTGCTTACGAGTTCCTTCACTACTTAGGTAGCTAACAGATACGTGCATGAGAATTGGTATTAGGAACTTCGCCTGGTAGCAGAGTTGTAACGAAGCTTTGGTAGGCAATTTCAGTGTAAACAGTGTACTATAGTCCCGTCAATAGTAGGTTTTTTTTTGTTTTTTTTTTCCCTAAGTAAACCGTTAATAATAGGTTCAAATAACCATTATCTGCCTAACGAGCATATTCAAGGTAATCTCTCACAGTTAATTATAAGATTAGCAAGCTGATTGGCGATATTATGGACTCGCTAATAAGTAGTATAGATAGCTAGATGGTCACCCTAAGTCGCAGAATGCAAGGACATAAAAAAAGATGCATGCAAGAGAGAGAGAGAGGGACGAAGAGACATGCGTTGACAAAGCAGTCATGGAAATGAAGACGAAGCAATGAAGCTCCCATCCGATGCTCGCTGACCACAGCTTTAGTCACTACCGATTTGATGGTGGAAAGGGCTCTGGGGCATGTTTTTAAGTAGAAGGTCGGGGACAATTGTGCCGACGAGATTCCTATCCCAACGAGGAGCAAGAACAAGAGGAAGAAACTGGAGTTGAACGAGCAAAATGCCATGATTCAAAGAAGAATATGGCAGTACCAAGGAGAGAGAGAAGAATTAATGTTTCCAAGTAAGTAAATGGTGAAGGACTGAGAACATCTGGTCGCGAATTTAAAAGCTCCTTAGCCGTTGACATTCCATCCATCAAATAGTAAATTAATTGGTAGTAGTAATTATCTTTGCACAGTATAAAGTAGAAGGAAATGATGCCAACTCATAGTGCAACTGACAAAGAAGCCGCAAAAAATTCCAAGTGGCCTTTTTTTACCATTTTTACCTTCGAAGAGCGTCTTCTCTTTTTACAGATTGTGATTAGTAAATAATTTTATTATTTTTGTATTGAAGAAAATTAATTTGGCCACTTACTCTGAAACGTTGAGTATGCCACCAAAGTCCGTGATAAATATTACTTTTTTCTGTTCCTTATAAATATATTAGAGGCTATTTTAATTAGAAAAACTTTGAAGATGTAAAATCATTTTGTAAAATAGCTTGAGAACTAAGTGGTTCATTTTACCTTTTTCTTTTCTTGTACAACCGTCTTATCTTTTTACGGATTGTGATTAGTGGATAATTTCATTATCTCTATATTGAAGAAAGCTATCCAGCATTGAGCAGGGCTCAAAAATTCAAGACATGACAAAACTGTGTCATAAAATACTACTGAATAATCTATTCCATGAGGAGCAACAACAGCTGGTTTCCTTTTCAGTTTGATTTTCCAGCTTAGTGTCAGCGAGTGGGAAACAATAATGAGCGAAGGGAAAGAAAGACTAGAGCCTCCAGAAATTGGATTTAAGATTACGTATTCAAAAATGTCAAAGTGAGTTTGGTAGTCTGTAAATGGTCAGTGGTGGGATTGCGATGGATGGTGTGAACAGATTTTTCAAAGGAATCTCCAGATTAGCAATTAAACGTCGTCCTCTAATTTGCTCTATAATTCGCCTTTTGGAAAACCCCCAAACATTTGAACCTTCAACGGCGAAGAAATATGGGAGTGTGAGAAAGCATTGGAGATTCTCCATACACAATAATATGCCAAAGTCTCCCAAAACCGGTCTTTGATGTGATCCAAAGTCCAACAACTTCATATTGCTAAGGTTTGAAAGCCAAAACTGGCACAGAATAATAAATGCTTCTCCATCTTCAGTCTAATTAAGAATGCGAATCCAAGATTCATTTTATCAAGAAACAAAAAGTAATCAAAGGTTCAATGAATTATTCTTTCAAGTCGTTTAAGAAGTCCCTGATTCCAGCCTATATTACCCTTTACCACTGTATCAAACGCCCATCTCTCACAAAAGAATGTTACCATCGAATTCGAAGCTACCATTTGCCTACAACGAATTACTCCTTTTGCCTATCTCAATTTGATCTCAAATTGAAAGATTTCTAAAATTTGAATTAAATTTCATTTAGTTCGAGAGATATTGTGTGAAAAAACCTTAAAATCGGAGGATTGTTCGTAAGAAGAAACAATGAAAATTTAAATTTGACAAAGAACCCAAATACGAGTCGCAGTTGCCACTTACTACCGGCACACCGACTAGTGTTTACATCTTCTGGCCGAGTTAGCTCCTCGCTGCCCCCCAAGTAACAAGTTATTCGCACCACCAACTTTCGTAGCAGAAATAGGTGTCTGGCGACAATTTTAGCTCTCAACCTACAATTTTCTTCAAGTCATACGAGAATCAGGGCGAGAGCACTTCCTTGGATCCAACGAGAAACCACGACCAGGCTTTTAAGTGTCTTTCCTTCTGTTGGTGCTAATATACAGAGATTTGGGACGAATCCGCTAAAAGCATGGAGGATTTTACAAATTGGTAGTATAAAGTGAATGGAGATCACAATTTAAACCCTCGCACCAACACAGAACAACTGCAATCCATTATTAGAACAACAGAAAACAAAAATTATGATATTTCCTTTACAATTTTAAGAAGGAAAGGTGACAATTATGAAAGTTTACTCAATTAGGAACTCTCAAGCCTACACATAAATGCATTACAAAATTCAAAATACAAACTGTTCATCGCCAGCTCCTCCAATGGGCATATCTCTGTCCTTCATTGCACGTAAAGTTTCTGCTGTTGAATCACTTATATTAAGTAGATACTGTAATCTGGAAAGCTTTTCGGGTGCTGGTTCACTTTTCAGGTATATGATGAACAAATCAGACAATTCCTCAGGTACCTCCCATGATAGTGGAGTTGCTGGTACAGCCTTGTCACAGGCTAGCAAGTCGTTGAGAGATGAAACCTACAAAAATGGCGAGACACATCAAAACCACACATGCGCACAAAGAATTGAAAGACAAAAAGGAAACCAGAACAAAGCTCTCATACCACCCCTCCATGATTTCTTTGACGGAGAAGGGCCACAGCCTGTATAAGTGAATTTGACAATCTATTGCGAGCAAGATCGTGAACAACTCCCTTGGCCTTCTCGGGGTTGATTTTCAGATCTTTGGGGATTTTCTCGTACGCTTCTTCTTCATCAAACTCTCCGGTACCAGATGAGAAAATATTATCAATGGTCTTTTTAAAAAGATTTTCTCGCAAACCCTCAGAGATCATTGTGTCTACATCAACTCCAGCCTCTCTCAATTCCCTAACTTCCTTTATGCTAAGCCTACCCTGACCAACAGCTGTTTCAAGAGCTGCCGCCATCTTTGTTGTAGTAATGCTCTTTATAATCTTCTGAGCATACTGAGGCGGCAGGCCAACACTTTTCTGCAACTCGTTTAGCTGCTCAATTCTGGCTTTGGTCAATTGTCCATCTGCTAAAATCACCTCAGCTTGTTGTCTAAAGGCCTGCTCCGCTAAGCTTCTGTGTACTTCAACAATCTCCTTACCAGTCAAGCCAAGTATGCCCCCTAACTGGCTGAGCAAAACATACTCAGAGTCGTCCTTCTTTGTAGTTATTTGGGCCCCAAAAGGAATCCTTGTCACCTCTCCAGTCAAACAAAATAGCAAATATGTCTTGTACAGATCAGTTCGATCCCTTTCTGACAGGTCATCTTTGAGATTTATTTCAGATTGGCCTGCTTTACCTAAACTTTCTCTGCCAGGTCTTACTTTCCTAAGTGATTGCAAGGATTCCCATTCCTCTTCCTCATCAGTAAGCTTTTCTTCCTCCTTGGTAGGCTCTTCTGGCAGAGTCTCAGATGATTCACCTTTGATATCCGCTACTAATTCTGTCACAACCAAGTTGTTGAAGGCTATCATCTTCTTGAGTTCTTTAGCGGATTCAGTGCGGCTACCAGCTGCTCGTGCTCTTTGGATGTAACTGATGAAGATCTTGCGCACCTGTCATTTCCAAATCATTCAGCAACAATGAAAGCACATCAAATCCAGGTCATATCTTATAGGAAACCCCTCAAATTCCAAGAAGGCGATAGTTAATAAACTTGTTAAATACAAAACCACAGCAAATATGATTTGATGTGACACTTACTGCTTTACTAGCTATAGACATAGCAACCTCCCTTGTTAATCGTAGACCATATGCAGCCTTCCTCACAGATTTCCTGATTTCAGCATCATATCCATCAACCCCAGCAGCAACTGCTTCCTTAACCACCTATAGGTAAAATGAAACCAGTATGATATAACAATGGACATTGCAGCAGTTAGGCAACATCTATAAATTCAGAATCTTGAGGCCATTGAAAGAAAGCTGTAGCTGATGAGTTATAATCATATCTGATCACCTCATCATCTACCAGAAATTCAAATAACACATGAAGTATGATCTAGGTTGCACAAGATTTAGCGTTAATTTCAAACTAGTATAATGCAAATCGAAACATTTGGCAGAATGCAGGCAACAGCCTCATATTCATAATAAAATAGGATCGTAATTCAAAATGAATGATGCTCAATAAATCATCCCATAAATTTAAAGAGTGGCAATGATAAAGCTGCATACCCTCTCTTTCTACATAATCAGAACAGCTTTTGGCTCCAATCAGATCATGGAGGCCAGTAGCTACAGGACAGTGATTACCTTCTCAAATAAACTACCACAGATATCTGCATGAGCTGCTTCAACGGTTTCTTTAGGAATGCAAAGCAAAATCTGTAAGCGTTCCAATGCTTTAACATCCTCATCGCTTAGTTCTCCATCCGCCACACTTTGCTGCAGCTTTTGCCGGTAAATATCTGTAGACAAACGATCTTTACAAGTTGTCCAAGAAAATATACAAGAACAACCAAAATCTTCACAGATTGTCAAATTAGACAGACATTGCAAAGTAAAAATACATTTCTAGAGACAAAAAAGTAACATAAACAACTATATAGCTGTGATGTCCACCAGCTCATGCAAAGAGCAGCAACTTAAGAGTCACAGATTAATTAAACCAGTATTACCTTCATGAATAGCTATGGCCTTCTCTGGATCAAAGTGTAATTCCTCACACAGATTCTGAAGACAGGCTGCTTTACTGTCAGCAGCTGCTAAGTCGCCACTAGATACAGCTTGAGCAAGTCGCTTGTGATACACCTTTGCAGTAATATCCAGTGTAATAGATTCTGCTTCTCGCCTACCTAAACCAAATATGTTCCTCACCTGGTTCAATGCAGCAAGCTACAACAAGAAAGAAAGGATGAAGATTAAAATACAAAAGATTTAATAATAATAATAATAAATTATTATTCTATAAATAAATAAATTATAGCATATTCAACAAACAGCTGAGATTTTGGGGAAAAAAGCCTTTTGATGTTCAATTCCCATGTTCGAAAGGTATAGGAACTAATGCACCTTATTATCTTCTAAGCGACCACTAGATAGAGAATCTGCAACATATGCTCTATAAAGGAGCTTCAAGTCATCCATCCTTCTGTCAGAATCATATTCTCCACCTTTGCAATCATTTTAAGTTAAACATCAGCTAATAGGTGAAAGAAAATGAGAATTTGAAAGAAGTGAAAGAAAAGGAGAAATTGGAAGAAATCAGATATCCAGGGAACAATGGGTGGGAATAGAACAATAACAAAAAACAGAAATAGAAGAAAACAGAGCTGCATTATTCCTGGATGCAGAAAGTAGACACAAGTAAGAATATATACCTAATAAAGAAACTGGTCCAACCCCACAAGCAAAGCGGGCAGCATCGGGATGATTTTTAAATGATATTAACAAATTATTGAATTCCAGTATCTTATCAAGCTCTTCGACAGCACGTGACGCTTCCTTTCTGGATTTACAAAAGAGTAGTTTCAACATCATTGCTAGGGGAAACAAAATGGAAGAATACATAATCAGCAAAAGAACTCACTAACCAGGTATGGGAATGCAGACGCTCTATGACTACATGATTCCAGATAGAAATTTGAAAAATAGTTTTCCTTGTAAAGGGAGAACATTCATTGCAATTGGAATTTCATTCGACATTCACATGCTCACCTCCCCACAACATGACTATTAGTTTTAAACATGTATGATCACTCTTTCTTATACCATAATTAGTGAGGGTTAGAAGACATACGCCGCACGAGTTCTGGATTTCACTATATTAAGCGCTGTTGAAATGTTCTCTTCAACAATTTTTCTTATTTGCTCCTTAAACATATCCGCAGCAAGCTGAAGAAGTAAAGGAAGTAGCATAAATAAATGGAGAAATCAATAACCAAGCACCTGATTCTTCCAAATTGGATAACAAATTTTGGTAATGTGGGGAGAAGATGTAAGACAGACATATCGATACCTCATCAGAAAGTCGACACCTCAGTTGCACTTCTCTGAGGGCAACCAGCTGGTCCTCGTTAACATCTTCCAAAGATTTTCAACTTATGTTAGCATTGAAATTACACTGCTAAATAAAAGCTTAGATGTGGTATAGATGTTTAAAATAACTGGGAGAAAAAGAAAGTAGCCAGACAAAAATCAATAGACCCCAAGTCTAGAAGGTTAAATTCAAAGAAATTGCCCCACGAGGAATGGATGTCAGTAATATGGCTGGAAGAACAGCCATAAGCTATTAGAGTCAATTATAAAAGCAATATTAAAAATTCCAAGACACAACTTAGAAGATAATAAACCTGAGAAACATTTTTCAACTCATCTGCAGCATAGATCTTTTAAGTAGGAGGATTCACTAAACAACAAGAGAACAAGCATAGCAGGCGCAAACCACAATGCTAGTATTTTGGTTGTTCCATTTTACATGGTAATATTTGTCTATAATACTCCCTGCATCCTAGATGGATGTCCTATTTCTATGGGTTATCCCCAAATAAATGCTAAATTTCCAAAATAAACAAAATTTTCCATCTAAATTTCCACCTCTTGCCTCATTAATTAAGAGAGATGAATTTCACTAACACATAAGAGTAAGGTGGTAATTTGAACATGATCAAATGCTCTCTTATATTTTGTTCCAAACAAAATACGGAGATTAAATTGAGGTATTGGCAATAATGCCTTTTATTTTATGTGCAAACTGAAGCAATAAATGAAATAACAACCTATCCATGAGAAATTTGGTTGTAATGTATGTTTCTGTATGTATCAGTGGCAAAAGTTCTGTATGTCTATGACTATTAAGAGTTAAGAAATGATCAAAGAAGAGGGCATGTATCTATCTACCTTGGCCAACGGATTTAAGCTCGACTCCGTACAGTCGCTGTGCATTGTCCCGAATAGCAATCTCAACCTAATGGAGAGAAAGATTAAGATATTACAAGATGGCACATAAGCTGCATATCAAGCATGACAAACTCTTCCTGTGATTGCAGAATGTTAATGTACCACTTAAATTTGCTGATTAAACAATTGAAGAAGAAGGCCACAAACTTACAATTTATTATTAGCATTTGGCATAAAATAATTAAAATTTAGATACCTGAGAATCCGTGACCTTGAAAACACGCTTCCAAGGTAAAAGGAAAGATGATGCGTCACCAAACACAAGAGTTGAAACATATATCAACTTCTGAAATGCCTGCACTGGAAACACTAAAAATGGTCAAGTTCCATAACTTCACTCCACTACCTAAGGAGTTCCCTACAAGTATATTGCGAAAATCAGAGTAACAGAGTAATAGCATACCCGACGCTGCTCTACATCAGCTTCACGATCACCAGTTTCAAGCCTTTGCCTGAAGATGCGCCTACCGATCTGAGAAATTAACAGTTAAAAATTAACTAAAAGCTGATATGATATAATGTAGCCCCTCCATTAACTACAGCTTCTAGCATCTAACCAAATTTAAAAAAAATTAGTTCTAACCTCCATATGCATGGCTGCTGCATCTGGATCATCAATACCTAATGCGTTTTTGAACTTTATGATTGTTCCAACTTCATTGCCTCTAAGATCTTCACCCCCTGGAGGTAGAACGGAAGATACATATCTGAAATGTTGGCAAAAATTATCATACAACTGCTACCTACTCATGTTGACCATATACAGCATTTAGTCAACATTGAATAACAGCCATATCAACAGTGTGTAATTCAGAGAGTAACTCCAATAATCACATCAACATGTTCAAGTTTAGAGAGTACATCTAGCTAGTTGTTCCATCACATGGTGAATCGGACATGTAGGACACTTTTGCCCCTTTTTTTTTGAGCAAACACTTGCCATGTGTTACAAATCCTTCATTGTAATGGAGTGGGAAAAAATACAGCCACTCTCATAATACCTAAAAAGTCTTCTTTTAATGAATTGCATTTCCAGAAATAACTTCATGTACTCACCGGCAATAGATATCACAAATCTCTGCATTAAATGCTTCATTTTGTTTGCTGACACCATATCTGGAAAAATCAGAAGAGAAAGAAGAGATGAGCCATAGTAACTAAACAAGGTAAAATGAACATGTAGCAAGGCAAGATGTGCATAAAGAAAAAGAGGAAATCAAAAAAAGACTTGACGGGATCAAATGAGCACGAAAGCTCTTAGATAGTAATAGCTTGACTATTTGCTTTCTGTGAACGTGTGAGAATCATCAGACCTGTTTCTGCACATATCAACAATGACTGACATGCCAAAATATATATATATATATATTATTAAAGCATCTAAACAAAGCACTTCCCAACCAAGTACATCTGATAAAGAACATGTTTCCTTCAAAATTTTGAACCTAGCTAATGCAGCAGACAATCAGTAATCAAGAACTCATCACTTACCTCACTAGAGGTCCTTATTTAATTCGTAGACCAAATGAATAAAACTGAACTCAGAATTTAATCCGTCGAACAGAGAAGTCAACTTGAACAATGCCTCACTCTACTCAAAGATATTCATGATGCAAGCAAATAATATAACTTGTGAATCTCAAATTTTTATAACAGTGAAAATAAGATATGACGTACATGTTATTGTCAAACTGTAGTTTGGATTCTAAGCAATCCGATCCCTGTAATTCTCTTTCCTGTTTCTAAGTACAAGGTGCATTCTATTCCAGATGCAGGAGAGCATTTTGATTATTGTGATTGCAATCTTTTTTATCTACAAAAAAATACTTTACTTTTATCTGCGATTATATTACATAACCATTTATTTTACATTACAGAATGCTGCAATATCAACTATATTTAAGTCTCATCTAGAACTGGTTCAAATAAAACCTCATATTCCTTTACCAACTAAAAGTGCTATTTCCCAACTTTGGATATCATGAGCATTGTTGCACTTCTAAGAAAACCCAAATTTGGGGCAAAATGCTGATCACAATTGTTTTATTCTCTTTGGTTCTTGCAACCCATCCTAGCACTACACTACTTTTCAATCAGCCTACTCTCTCTTCTTGGCATTCCCAGAAAAATGATTCCCAAAAGAGACCTCTAATTCTGTTTGTTAGGAAACAAAATGCAAACCCTTCTACTACTCAACATGTACTGATATATAAGCTCTTAAAACACTAATGCCTCTAAGGACCAAGTAAACTTAAATCAAGCTAACAACAGGAGTATCATAGGCCATATTAAATATTGTTGAATATTTGCCGGGCTTCCAAGTTGAAACATAGAACATGAACTCAAACATGAAGAGGATCACAAATTCAATCATTTACTTTTCCAAGCCTAGATACTTTTTACAGGATAGATCAACATGCAAGCCAATTGCAACATGTGCCGTCACAAACAGAAGCCATGGGATCCCCCTTTCTGAAATAAAAGGCCCAGATTTAGACACCTTCAATGAATTCCTTTGCTGCATGATGCTAGGTTAGATAACTTGCTGAAATGCATAGAGAATTCCATTACTTTGCCTATATTAATTTATCAACTGAAATTATAGGTTATTCAAGCTACTATGAAAAAATTCTGACATGATCCAGGAAACCTCTGGCAGAATGCTGATTCTGTTTTTGTTTGACTAATTCTAAGAAGGAAAGTTCGAGGTTCATAATTCCATGTTTCATCAAGTCACTAAAGTATTTGATTCCGTGCATTTCAGACACTGATGCTTGAATCCTTTAAGTTCCCAAGAAAATAAATTTACCACGACATAGGATAGTAGAAGAAAATTAAGCAAATTCTATGGATGCACAAATTTGCACAACTACGACCATAACAGACATCAAAAAAATAACAAAAAGAAAAATAGAATGGAACTAATCAAATAAACCACTATATTGACAATTGCAAATATAACTGCATGTTCATAGACATGCTATGAAGCGAGATAAGTGCAGACGAACTAACTTATTTGCTATTGCCTCGATATCTTCCTTTTTCAAGGCCGCAGGGTCATCGATATCTGCCACATAATTGTGCAAATTTGCAGCAGCAACCTCAGGAACACAAGAATTCAATGCATAGGCAGCGCCAGCTCCAGCAGCGCCAAGAGCCACAGCGCCTCCCAAAGCAACATTACGGGACCCGCTAAACCGAGACCCAAGACCATAACCAGCAGCAACAGCAACGGCAACAATCAGAACCGAACTAGCCATTCTGATGGGCGGAGACATTGCATCCACCAGAGATTGAATACTGGTAAGCTCCTTCTTCCCCCCAAATACATCTAACTTAATAGGTTTAGGCGGCTGGTCCAAAGAAGCGGACGAAGTAGTGCTGGCGCATGACCGGATAGTAGAGATGCGGTATCGGCGGCCGCGGTAGCTGGTGGCGACAGAAAATCGGAGTGGGGTGGGGGAGAGAAAAGGAGATAAGAGTACAGGGGGGTGCGGAGAAGATGGGTTTGTGGTGAGAAGCATTGATGGATTCATTTGCAGTGCTGAAGCTTTTCCTACCCTTTTGGTATGTGGCGTCTCTCTCTAAAACTAGTTAGGGAATTGAAGTGTGGGGACGAGAGAGAAGTAAGTTAGAGAAAGGATAGGGTTTCTGGTAATGGTGAGAAGGGATGGCGACGGGGTTTATGCATTATAGGGTTTAACGAAATGTGCGCGAGGGAAGCAGAGGAGGAAGAGAGAGTAGAGGATAGCGGCCGGAGTGCGGGAGCACGAAGAAGATAAACTGGATGTTGAATATTGTAATGAGGTCCCTCCAGGTTTTATGTAAATTATAGTCGTTTTTTTTTTTTGAGTTATTTGTTAAAAGGGTGTTATAATTATTGTATTGTTGTAAACATGTTTTTTAATTTTAATTTTTATAATTTTAGTTTTAAATTTATTTTTTATTAAAATATTATTTTTTGTCATTAATCTTAAAATTTAGTTAATATGAATTTGATTTAAAATATAAATTTATTATATTTAAAAATATTTTTTTAAAATAATTTTTTATTAAAATTATTATAAATAAAATTTTTAATTAAATTTTAAGTACAGTCCTTTTAAATATATTTATTTTTCAGTTACTTAAGAAAGGTTTTAGTAATCAAGATTATAAACAATTAAGAATATGTCATAATTTGATTATTTTAAACAATATAACACTAAAAGTAAGAATTAAACTAGCTATGTGCATTATAGTTGGCTCCTCATTAGTTGATTAAACTAGTTGAGGTCTCCTGATCTTATGGACATGTGGTCTGATTTTGTGTGTATATTTAATTATCATATTGTAATCTCTATGCTAATTTAAAATTAAGAAAATAATGATTAAGATAAATAAATATCAAGATTGTATATTTAATACCAAAAGATTAAAATATGAAAACATCTTCATAACATATTGTTTGGATAAAAAACAAACACCAAATTTGATTAAAATTTTTCTTTACATCAAAGATCTAGTATCTAATTTGATTTTGTTCCTGGTAATGCAAGGATAGATGTTTTGTTTATTGTTTCTTTCTATTTTCTTGTTGCTGCTGATTTGTTTTCACATTCATTTAAAGTTGTACCAATTTGTTTCTTTGGCCTTTGTCATTGTAGCAGCCTCTAGTTTTCCTTTCAAAAAGACTATTTTACTGATTCATTAGTATCCTGCTAATTTATACTTTTGATAGTTAACATCAAAGAAATAAATAAAAAAAAGAAAAAATATATAAAAATTCACTTCTTTACATGAAAAAAAAATTAGGAGAATGTAGCACAAAAGATCATCAATAATGCAAACTAATAGAGATGTCTTTATAGTATGAATTACTACTTTACTTTTTTATTTTCTGATGCTCTATCAATAATTTTTTCTTTACAATTTATCCAAAATCAAAAAAATACAAAACTTTATTAGAAAAAATAAAAGTAGGTTATGAAAAAAAATAAAAAGAAGATTCAAATAATTTTCAATTCTATCAATAAAATTTTTCACTGAATTAATAAATTAGAATGTATCAGTATACTTTAATAATAAATAATTAGATCATTATATTGAATCATCAACTTAAATAAATATGGCAAATATAGACATCAAATCATAAATAAATACAGGATATTTTGACATTCTCAAGCTTGCCAGTCGATGATTAAGTAAAAATAACGAAACTTTACATAAAAAAACCAAACTATTCATATTAAATCCAATAACAATATATTCGGTATTTTTCTTTAGTTAATCTCATAGTCTGTTACAAGCTATAAACTTTAAAAAACTAAAGCCATACATTTTTTAAAAATGCAAAAGATAATATATCAGAAAAATTTATCTACCCTATAAAATAAGACTAATATCGTCAACATATATAACAAGTATCACAAATCCTGAAATATACTTCTTAATGAAGACACATGGATATATTGGATCATTTTTGTATCCTGCTTTTAATAAGCTTTCACTAAGACGGTTAAACCACATGCGTCTAGACTGCTTTAAGCCATACAATGACTTTTGTAACTCAATAGAGTAATCTACACGACAACCAGATTTACATACTGCAGGCATGTTGAATCCTTCTGGAATTTTCATATAAATATCATTATCCAGATTTCCATATAAATAAGCAGTCACTGCATCCATCAGATGCATATTAACCTTTTCATTTATTGCCAGATTCACAAGGTATCGAAATGTAATTGCATCCATTATAGGTGAATACGTCTCATCATAATCAATACCTTGTCTTTGTGAAAAGTCTTGTACAACAAGTCGTGCTTTATATCTCACAACTTCATTATTCTCATTTCGCTTTCATACAAATACCCATTTATAACCAATAGGTTTTACACCTTCAGGTCCAAAAACTTCACGTTTTGAAAGCGAGTTCAATTCTGATTGAATCGCATCTTTCCACTTTGACCAATCATTTCTATGTCGACATTGTTCAACTGATATTGGTTCAAGAATCTCATTATCTATAGTCATTATCTACATTGTAAGCAAATGAGTTATCTATAGTCATTTCCATTCGATTCCAACTTCTGCCAGAAGTCGTATAATTGATGGAAATCTCTGTATTATTTTCAGAATCTTGAACATTTTCATCAATTATCTCTTGATCCTTTTTCTCAAATTCTTCAATATGATCACTTTGATCATTTGTTCCTCTTTTCTTACGAGGATTTCTATCTTTTGAACCAATAGGTCGACCACGCTTCAGGCGTGCTTTTGATTCAATAGCTACATGTGTTGAATTTTGCTCTTTTGGGACTTCAACCCGAATAGGGGCATCTATAGCTGGTAGATGCGATTTTGTTACTCTTGTAGAGTCGGCAAATGCATCTGGCAGTTGATTTGCTATCTTTTGTAAATGAATTATTTTTTGAACTTCAAGTTCACTCACGCTTTTGCGCGGATCTAGATAATTCAAAGATGTTGTCCAAACAAGCTCTTTTCCTTTTGGTTTATTGTCTCCTCCTAACTTGGGAAACATAGACTCATCAAAATGACAATCAGCGAACCTTGCCGTAAATATATCTCCCGTCATCGGTTCAAGATATCTTATTATAGAGGGAGAGTCATATCCAACATATATCCCCAATCTTCTTTGAGGACCCATTTTAGTTCGTTGATTAGGTGTTATAGGCACATACACCACACATCCAAAAATTCTCAAATGAAAAATATTTGGTTCAAAGCCAAAGACTAATTGTAAAGGAGAAAATTCATGATAACTTGATGGTCTAATACGCACAAGTGTTGCAGCATGCAAAATTGCATGTCCCCAAGCTAATACAGGAAGATTTGTTCTCATTAAAAGTGGTCTAGCAATTAATTATAATCTTTTGATAAATGATTTCGCTAAACCATTTTGAGTGTGAACATGTGCTACGGGATGTTCAACAATAATGCCAATTGACATGCAGTAAGCATTAAATGCTTGAGAACAATATCCAGCAGCATTATTTAGACGGATTCTTTTAATAGGTGATTTGAGAATTGTGCCCTTAGACGAATTATTTGGGCAAGTAATCTCGCAAACGCCAGGTTACGACTAGATAATAAACAAACATATGACCATCGGGTCGATGCATCAATTAACACCATAAAATATATAAATTGCCCACATAGTGGGTGAATAGGCTAACATATATCACCATGAATCCGTTCTAAAAATATAGGAGACTCAACTCCCACTTTTGTTTGGAATGGTCTAATAACCAATTTTCCTTGAGAACAAGTTGCACATGGAAAGATACTCAAATTTATTTTCCTCCATTGTTTCAACATGATATCCATTTCGGCGAATATCATTAAAACTCAATAAATTTCTTCTAGATTTTGAGGAAAACAAAGCCTTATTGATGACAATTATTGTGCCTACAGGCAATAAAATACTAGCTATTCCGGAGCCTTCAATTAGTTTTGCACTACCATTTATAGTGTAAATATTTGTTTCTCCCATATTCAAACAAGAGAAATATCTCTTACTTTTAAGTATAGTATGCGTAGTACCACTATCAATGAGACAAATATCTTCAGTGATACTTTGAGAGTCATAATAAGGATAAAGAGCCATGACCTCTTCCAGGGCCATATCCTCGGGTTCTAACTGCATTCACTTCAGGGAGTGGAGTAGAACCTATTGGTCGAGTTTCATAATTTTTCATTAACAGCTCATTGTTTTGCTCTGCAACAAAAAGACAAGAATTTAATTCAGCATATTTCTTAAAGCCCTTCTCTAGATATTGTTACTGCAGGACAATATTCGAGGCATGAAAAGTAGAGAATGTTTTCTCTAACATATCAGTGTCAGTGATATTTTCTCCACATAATTTTAATTGAGAAGTAATTCTAAACATTGCGGAGTTATATTCACTTACAGATTTAAAATTTTGTAGCCGTACGTGCATCCAATCATACCGTGCTTTTAGTAGAATGACCAGCTTCTGGTGGTCAAATTTTTCTTTCAGATCCTTTCATAAAATAAGTGAATCTCTTACGGTAAGATATTCCACCTTCAAAATCTCATGGAGATGGTGGTGTAGAAAGATCATGGTGTCTCCTATACCCACTGCATATAGATGAATTTGAGTATCTAGTATCCATGACAAATATTTCTTTTCAGAAATGTCAAGAGCAAAAAAAATCAAATTTGGCAAGGTTTGCCATGAGAATTCAAAGGTAGAAAAATACCTCTTCTTATCTTGATTGATCTCTAAACTCCAGTGGCAGAGACTCGTGCTGATAATGTGTTATGAATTTGATGATGCGCAGTCGTCGTCGGCACAGTAAAATCGTAATACTAATGTAGAGAACTTAATAAAGAAATTATAATATAGAGAATAGGAGAAAACTATAGAGAGAAAATAGAGAGAAAGAACAAGAGATCTTTCTTGATTCTCTGAGAGTAAATTGATCAATGAATGAGTGAATACAATGCCTCAATCTAGAGCCCTATTTATAAAGTTTAAGGTACATCTCAATCAGAAGAGGTATATGGTAATTAAAAGATAAATCTTATCACTAATCAAAGATATGATAGAACTCTACCATCTATCTTCTGAATAGTTGGAGTATCTCTATAACTCTAATAATGGACATCCATAATAATATTAATTTTATAACAATATTATATATGTTTATTAAATTTTAATAAAATTATAAAAAGAATGAGAAAAAAGAAATTAATATAGAGAGAAATTAAAATTTATTTAATTTTTTAATTATATATAATAAAAAACTGTATATTGACAATAAAATAACCTCAAGTGCAAAAATAGTTCAACGCATGTAGGGCTGTCAATTTTGCCCGTTTACCCGGACCCGGCCCGGGACCCGGCCCGATAACTCCGGATCCGGAACAATAGTCATACCCATTTACCCGGACCCGGACCCGGACCCGATAATATATCTTCTAATAGGGTCCGGGTCCGGGATAGGGTATCCCGGACCCGATTACCCGATTTAAATTTTAAATAATAAATATTTTATATATTTAAATTTTTTATAACCGTTAAATGTGTTTGATCAACGGTCAATTATTTATAAATTTATATTAAAAATTTTATCGGGTATATCCGGACCCGGCCCGAGACCCTATAGGGTAGGGTCCGGGTCCATCTTATTTAGACCCGTCGGGTAATCGGGTCTGGGTCCAGAACCATTAATGTCAATCGGGTCCGGGTCCGAAACAGGGTGTCCCGGACCCATTTGGACCCGTTGACAGCCCTAAACGCATGACGCATCCTTATGCGTCCATATTGTTGCAGCCTATAATGCGTTCGCCCTAAGAAGGCAAAAGTTTAGAAGGCCTTAGAGCTATTATTAGCGGTAACTAGCGCAAACACGTCAAAAGACCATTCGCCCCCGGCCAAGTTTGTCGAATATCGGATCCGCGCCAAGCCCGATCCATCCGATTCTGACCCCGTTCGTTATCCCTTCCATTAAAATCTGCAAAATAGGAAAAAGCAAAGGAAATGGCGGCCTCATCTCTACGTCTGCCGCTGTCTCCATGGCTTGCAACCCAAGCTTCTACTGTCGCATTCTCAACCAAGAAAATATCTCTAAATTTAGTTCTGCGATTTTCCACTTCTCCTTCTGCGGCTTTTGTATCTCCCGAACCCGTCGCTGAGACTGCCGCCGACATAGCTGCTCCTTCGCCGGCTTCTCCCAACAGATGGGAAGCTTTCCGTAAAAAGAAAGTTGTAATGCGAGTCGGTTACGTTGGTTCTGACTATCGAGGTCTACTACGTTCTTTTGTATTACACTCTTATTGTAGTGGTTTTTCGTTCTATCTTTTGTGGTTTTACTTTGTTGCTAACCGCAGCTACAGAAACTTCTCTGAGTTGAATTCTACCGGTTTCGGTATTAGCAAGTTTAATTTGAGAATAAATCGTTAAAATAGCTGATTACCAGCGTTTATGGCAGGTCTTCAAATTCAAAGAGACGAACACGCATTGTCCAGTAAGATCTCTTTTTCTCTTTTTTAAAAACTTTGTGGGAGGCCGCCACCTCTTTCACCTTTACTTCGGTAACCGTTAAAATTTCACTTAATCTGATGCTATGGGTTTGTTGAGTCATAAATAGATTCTATGCGTAAAAGTTATCAGATAGTATGTTTTAGACTTATATGTGTAATTTATCAGTGTTTAATATAAGATACCAGATGTTACTTTAGAGTGCAATTAGGAAAAGCTTGATGATACACGAAGAGTAGATAGTCACCACTTCCTTTTTTCTCTCTTTCTTAAAATATTCACTCTTTTATAAAATTTAAAAATTTAATTTTTTAAAAATTACTATTATTATAAATATAATTCTCTTATTTTTATTATATTAATTAAATTAATTAAAAATATAATAAAAAATATATATTTTATTTTTTACTCCCCAATTTATGCAAAAGACCTAAAAAGAATTATATTTTGTTCCTTCCCAATTGAAGGAAATGTCGATGCCCAGTTGTTGCAGCTTTGTTTTAGATTGCATTGACCATTCGGTATCTCATCAACCTAGTGAGCACGGGATTGAGTAAACTAAAGCTTTATAGTTTTGTAGTGTAGCCGTTGAAGGTGAACTGGAAAAGGCTATTTTTAAAGCTGGTGGAATCCGCGATAGTAATTTTGGAGACTTGAATAAGATTGGGCGGGCAAGAAGTAGCCGAACTGATAAAGGAGTAAGTTGAACTTGCTTTGTTTTTTGAACTTCAAAGATATTTCACCCCATATAACGCTTGCTTACCTTTCTATTCGTGATCTCTTTTGTTAACGTCTGTATCTCAGGTTCATTCTCTGGCTACCATGATATCTCTCAAAATGGAGATCCCTGAATGTGCGTGGAAGGATGATCCTAATGGCATTGCTCTTGCAAATTGTGTTAACTCATTTCTTCCTAAAAACATCAAAGTTTTCAGCATCTTACCATCACAAAGGTGAGTTTTAGTATCTTTTGCATTCTAGGCACCTTGATTTACAATAGTTTTCTGGATAATTGCCAGCTTGACTGCTTACACGGCTAATAACCATGTGATACAAAAAGTCCTTTAGTAAGTTTTATGGTCCCCCTTTTAAAGTTAACCTAAATGACATCTAAGGTTCTACTGCATACATTCCGTATACAGTTTTTTGGCTGAAACAATTTAATCACGGAAAGAACAGGAGAAAGTTTGTCGTAAGGTTGCAGTTGATCATTTCTCTTGGTCTGGGAACTTCACAAATTGTTCTTCAAGTTTTTCATTTTGACAAATATGCTCTCTGTCTCTTGATATTGGTGTTCTTCTTTTTTTTATCCATTTCATAATGTTGTTGCTGCTGTGGACATGTTCTAGGAGCTTTGATGTGAGAAGAGAATGCAACATCCGTAAATATTCTTATCTCCTTCCTGCAGAAGTAATTGGCATAAAGAAAAATTTTAGCTCTGAAGAAATTGACTTTCACCTATCAGAGTTTAACAGAATCTTGAATGCTTTTGAGGTATGTCTCAATGCATTTAGATGACCCTCCAAATTGTTTTTCCAGGTTTGTTTTGCATTTACAAGTAAACAGCACTGTGGCAGTGATATTTCTATTTTTAAACTAAATCGTTATTGCATGTTTGTCATGATGATCCCACATTAATATGTTTTCGGTTAACGATGAAAATTCATGACTGAACTCCAAGTTTGCCACTTCATGATTGAATCTCCATGGGTGTCGAAGTCCAGATAATCTTTTTCATTTAGATGAGTTAACCATGAGATGACCTGGGTGGAGAAATTACTTCTTTGAATATCACTATTCCAAACTGCTTTTACTTCTATGTGTTATGGTGTAGGGATTCTATCATTCAATGTCTTGTAAATGATTTAAGCGATCTTCACATATCCAATGGTAGGTGAACTAGGGTTGCAATGTCCACTTGGCAAAGCTCGCACGCACTGGTTAAGCACAACTATTGCAACTCCCAGGAGGACCACCATTATGCAAACCTTCTATAAGGACCTCCTGGTCATTGCTTCATGATATCCTATGCCTTTCTTTCGAACCAATGTGCCAACATGAATGATCTGGGTGGATTATAAGTCTGGATTTGCATCAACCCATAGTTAGATCAAACTTGTAACTCATAAATAATCCCAAGTCTTAAGTTTTGTAACTCCCAGATGGTCCGAAGTCCCCCCTGAGTAATGGAATGACCTGCCTTACTTGATGAGGGACAACTGGGTTGTCTAATTCTAACTGGTCATCGACGAATTCAGTATGTTCTATCTAACTATCTTTGTTCCTTGGAGAATGGATGATACACTGTCATAGGTAACAGTGTTGATGGTTCTGAGTGGTTTTGTAGGGAGAATATCCTTTCCACAATTATACGATACGCTCCAAGTATAGGAAGCATGGCAGAAGAACTAATAAATGTCAACGCATATCCAAGAGTGCCGGATCATCCACTGAAAAATCTGATTCTGATTTTGAGGAAAGTAATGAAGAAACTTTTGGAGAAAATGAAATTTCTCCAGATGAGGAGAGCAATGGCAGGAAGGAAGTTGTAGCTGGGTATTTCAGTGTGGACTCTAATTTTTCACCCAACAGTTCTGCTGATAAGTCACTAGTAGGTGCTTGTGAGAAAGCAAGTAATTTAAAGGAACTAGATCATGTTCTGCCAATTCGTGCGAGATGGCTTCATGAGCCTGATGAAAGGGATCGAATTGGTGCTTCCCACTTCAGGAAGATTTTTCAGTGTTGCTGTGGGAAGTTGGAGCACTTGTCTGAGTTAAATTTTATAGTGATCTCAATATGTGGAGAGTCATTCATGTTACACCAGGTATGTCTTTTTGGCCACGGTTCAGTTCCTTGTCTATAATCTTATTTCCTATAAATTGCATGTTGTCGTGGAAAAAAATTTCACATGTTTTCTTTTGTTTAGACATCGTCCCAAGAAGGCACTTTTGTAAAGCGGATAATGTATTTACTATGTGCTTGCTCTTTAGTTCATACATAGCATGGTGACATTGTTGATCTAGTTTGTGCTTGACTTTGGTTCTTATAACTAACTAGAAACTGGAAATGGGAACTGAAATTCTAAAGCTTTCATATTGTGGCATTTTGGCTCCTGGCATTTATGTTGCAGACTTGCCCAATAATTCTCTTGAGGGAAAGGAGATACTATTGCTGCCTACCCCCTTCCTTTTATTCACTTGGATTATGTACTTGAGCTCTCTCTGTTACATTGCTGTTCAGTTAACTAAAAGCGCTGTGTTCTTTAACTACATTTATGGCTATATTTTTGCAGTAGTGATACAGGCTTTCTAATTTGGTTCTATTTGATTCTATATTGCGGTTCTTGATTTTTGTTGCTGCATATGTGATACACGCTTACTTGTTACTGTACCCCAGATACGCAAAATGGTCGGCACAGCGGTGGCAATGAAACGAAAACTGCTTCCGCTAGATGTTTTGGATTTGTCTCTTTCCAAGTTCTCACGGATTGTTCTGCCACTTGCCCCATCTGAAGTTCTGATACTGAGGGGAAACAATTTTGCTATCAGAAAATGACCTGGGGAAACAAGGCCTGAAATGTTGACATTGATCGAGTCTGAAGATATTCTGAAGGCTGTGGATGAGTTTTACCATTCTATAGTGTTGCCTCAGTTGTCGATGTTTTTGGATCCTTCAAAATATCCTTGGTGTGACTGGGTAGAATTATTAGATGACAATACAAGCATCCCTGAGGTTCAATTAGAAGAAGTTAGGTCTGCTTGGAGGTTGTGGAAGGAAAAGTGGGAAAGTAGAAGGAAGGCTGCCTCTTGACTTTTGTCTTGATGTTACCTTCAGTCAGTGATTGACTAGAAGTTGTTGGACCTGGTATCCACGGATGAGGCATCAGCTTGACTTTTGGCTCTGAATCAAATATACCTCAATGGTTAGCCATCTATTCCTGTTGCTGCCTTCCACAGTTCGATGTATTTGTGGCAAGCAGTTTTCTGTCAAGAAAATGCTTAGAAACCCTAAAGACCTCTCAGAGGACGAACAATAGTTCACTTAAGCCAACACACAATTAAGAGGAAGTGACGATGCTTTAGGAAAGAATAGTGTTTCATATTTTAGAGTGTGATTAGATAAAGTTTGATTTTTAGATTTTTAGCTTGAGTTTCGTAAAAATTAAATGGTTTGTGAGAATCATGTGAGTCATTTACTTGAAATTTTAAATTTAGTTTTGGAATAAAATGGTTCTCAAGTTGAGCCTTAGGGTGTATGTAAATTTTACACTTTAAGTCTCACTTTTTTTTTCAAGGTCTTTTAAATTACTTTTTTATTCTTAATATTTTAATTTTACTTAAACTTTCCTTTATATTTCATTATTGTTTTTTTCTAAAATTTTTGTAATATATATATATATATATATATATATATATATAATTTTCTCCCATCTCTATATCTTAGTATTCTGTTTAATTTAAAATATAAGTTTTTTAATTTTTTATAGATTAAAAAAGAAAAATAATAGAATTATATTTATGATAGAAGTTAATATTAAAAAATTAAAATTTTAAAATTTGTTAAAAGTCAAACGGTTTAAAAATAATTAAAAAATTTTATATTTTGAAGGTGAAAGGGTAATAATTTGAGATTGGAGTAGAATTGTTTATCATACCATGACCTTTTTTCCTTTTCTTTTTCTTTTCTATTCGTTGTCGGTTCTAAAGATCTGAAACTCCAGAACGTGTTGTTCCCACAGAGGTTGGCTTCTCAACATTAAAAATAAAAAACATTTAAAAGCCAAGAAAATCTTGCATGTTGCTGTTCTCAAGATATAAGTCTTGGTTTGAGTCCTTACCTATTATTGTCAGAAAATCAGCGCTTACCAGAAACATCCTCAGCAATTTAATACTCAAATGTCTTAGAGGCTTCCAGAGTTTGAATTGAGGAAGCCATACTTCTTTTTTTCCCCTCTGAAATGGGAAGCATGATTATTAAACAATTTAGGATATCTCAGTTGCACAAGAAATGTACTAGAATGTATAACTAGATACTACTCTATCTGTTTAAAATATAATTTTTTAGTAATTTTTTTAAAATATTTAATTTTTTATTAAAATTTAAGATTATTTTTTAAAAATTATCTTAACTCATAAATATATTTTTTATTATATTAATAAAATTAATTAAAAATATAATAATAAATATTTTAAAATTTATTCTTTTTTAAACTACACAAAAAGAATCAAAATATCTCATATTTATATTGAATTTTTGTTTGAGTTGAATTATATTAAAAATTATACAAGTGAATTATTTGTGAAAATTGAAGTAAAATTTAAGGTAAAAAAAAGTGAATGTTTTTTAGTTTAAAAATTAATCTAAATTTACACTTATATTTTAAAATAGATAAAGTAATAATATTTGACCTACCTTTCAAAAAAAATATATACTTATTATATATACTTGGCCTAGTATGCAATATTTTGTGAACATTTCGAGTTATGCAAATGCATAAGCTTTCTGTATACAGAAGTTTCTCGAAAACCTCTGATACCTATTTGTGTTTGAAGTTTCTCTCAAATAATCAATTCTGAATCCCATATAAGTGAAATTTTTTTCCAGAAGAAAAGCGACGGAGATACACCCTTGGTTAAGATTATTACTAAATCGAAATCATGTTGTTCCAAGAAAACAATAATGCCAGATTGATAAAAGAGGAAGAGAAGGATGTTGAGATGTTCATGGCCATGGGCATAGCTTCTCTTATCTTTGGCGGATAAGATAAGGCGCGGAACCAAATACGAGTATTACCCATCGCAGCGGATGGCAAAGGTACTGTAATTCAGATGAATGCGCACAGACACAGGGATCGCTGTTCGTGCCTGGCAACGTTGTTGCTCACACCCATCTCTCTTCACATTTACTTATCAAAACGAAAACGATCACTACCTTCTGTCGAAGACTTTACATTGCCTGCGCTGTCGGTTTTTTTCTGTTGGTTAAAGTGTGTCGTTTTTGTGTGACGGCCACGATTCATTCGAACATCAAATCTGAGATTTTCAAGCGTTGGTGTAAGACACTGCTTTGAAGATTTGTTTTTTACACGTCTATGAAGTTCTAAACCTCCATTGATATTTTTGAATTTCTGAATTTAGAAATCAAGTGCATCCTAAAGCCACATCAACATCTTGCATCCCCAATTTTCTTCGCCTTGATTTTAGTGTTGGGAACAAATATGGCAAAGTTGTCTCTAGTTTGACCTCCAAAAAAAAAAAAAAAAACCTTCTTCAAAAGACAATTTTTGAAAATCACTTTGGGTTTAAACGTAGATTTTCAATATCTATTGTATAATTTCTTTTTCTTTTCTTTTTTTACACAAAGTCTGTATAAAAATTTTAAACTTTAACCCAAGACCTCTAAATTCAAGTAAATAATTTCTTGTAGCCTTTTGACATTCTTTAAAACTTAAACTGCTGTTTAACGGCATCATTGCCATGCATACTGAGGTTGGAGTTTGATTCAAGTACTGCGCCTAAATGCATCCGCAGCAGTACCTTTAGAAGTTGGTAGAAGATTTGTTGATGACGGCCGACGCATCAGCTAAAGATGACTGTCTTCTGGGTGAGCCACATCATTATAATTTGCCGCTGTTGCATGAATGGTATGGTCGACCCCATGGATAATTAACACCGCCGGGGACCGTCGACTGCTAAACCGCAGCAGTGTCGATCTACAATATTAATAAACACAAAATTTAAGGCCATCCTTGAAGCGTTTAACTGTGTTTGTGTCCACAGACGTGCATGGTTTTTCATTAATTATGGCACCAACCTCTCTGCCCACCTCCTTTCAATTAACCCAGCAGACAACCAAAAAGTACTGTATATGATGATGCAAAGATGATGAAACTTGGACGTTGCAACTCTCTCATGCTAGTTAGCCGCGCCCCTTCCTTGGTGAGTGATGCTGGCCCTGACGAAGCTCATTCTGCTGTATGTGGAGCTCATGCCACGTACGTCCGACTTAAATTAATTAATAGTCTTGTATATATATGGCCCACATGTACTATATTACCATTATGACTAATCTCATAGTTTCTTCCTTTTATTTTTTGAATTTAGAGATAAACTAATCCATTGACCCCACAATCATCACTGAATTTTGTCCAATCGTTCATGTGAAGATGCTAAAAATATGAGAAGAGACGTAGAATTAAAACTGTTTGACTAATTCAACATTTTTTTTTTTTTGGGTGCAAACTCCTCGGGCCTTCCCTCTTTCCTCATTTACTTTCCTGGAGATCGGCGATTGACAGCATATTATTATTTCGTGCAAGGAATAGGAAGGGAAAGGAGTTAAGGACGCCAGCATTTGATGTATGCGGGTGGCCAAGTGGCTTATTTCCTGGCCGCCTGCTGGTTAACCAATTTGTGTCTAAAAATACCAACAGTTGGTGAAACCAAAGCCAAACTGGACATTTTAGTATTTCTGCTGCTGTTTAGGATAGAAATGAGCGAAGATCTAATTTGCTATCCATTAAGAGGTTTCATGTCCATTTGTTCCTGACCATCAGAAGTTCCATCCGGATGTGAACGACTCTTCTTAATTTCTCACTTCTTCCGTCAGAATTGCTTTCTACAGTATCAGATAACGATCGTCCACTCATTCTATATATGATTTGTTGATTTATAATTTAGTTTGACATAATAGTCATTTTGATCAGATCAGTATTCGATCTAATGATTAATGATTTTAGAATTGTATTTGTACATCTATTAACAGGAGAGCTACTCATTTTCCAGAAGTTTTTTTTTTTTTTTGCTGATTCATTTTCTGGAAGGGAAGAGAACATACACGTGAATAAGGATATGAAAACCATCAGGTACAAACACATGGTTAATTCTTTTAGTATCAAAAAAGATTCTTATAATTAAATTTTTGGTGACATAACTTTTGTTTTTTTTCTTTTACCCGTTGCTATCCATCCAGTTTCAGTTTAGACCGCCTTAAGTTCAGTTGGAGAACAGAAAGACAAACGGTACTGAAGGATAAATTAATTAAATAAGAAATAGGTGAAAGACAAAGGAGCAGTTTGTATCATACGGATAAACAAGACAACATTAGAGATCTAAGGTTACAGTTCAGGGTGAGCAATGATGCAATGCGAACGTAAAACCTAACGTAGGGAGAACTCATGAGCTCAAGATTTTTTAATATTTTTTTGTCTATTTTTCTTATGCCATGTTGATCTCAGACATTCCAATGAAATCAAGTATGGCCAAAGAATTACTACCTCCCTTTAAAAATAAAAGGTAAAAAAGCACAAAGTGTCAGTATTTATTGTACTAGCCTACATTAAAATTTTCACATCACAGTTACCAAAAAGATTCCTTAGCCTGTTTGAATTTAGTTTAGGTTTAAAATTTTTTATTTTAAATTTTATAAAAATAAAATTTTTATAATAAAAAAGTAAGATTTAATTATTATTTTATTTAGACAAAATTCAATCTAATATAATTATCACCATATTATTTCTTAGTCGAAAATATTTATCTTCAATTTCAATTTTCTTTTTTTATTCTCACATAATAATTTTTCTAATAAAACTTCTAAAGATATGAAAAATAAATATAAAATCCCAGAATACAAAAGCAGTAGCCACCCCAAGAAGAATTCTGTCTTTTTTGCCCAAAAGGAAAAGTGGGACGTAGGAAGACAGAGAATGAAAGAGAATTAAGAACAAAGGATTCAGAGCGCTATTCTTCTTTATAAAACTTTATTGTTTTTTGGAGTTCTTCGGCTAACTGTAGAATTTTATATTTTTAAATTTTTTTTATATAATAAAAGTTATATGTGATAACACCAACATGGTAAGGAAGAAGATCCAAACCGATCTTACTTTCATGAAGTATCTGATGTAATTAAGAGTTACTATAATATACTATCCCAATCATCGCAATTACTATGCCATCTTCAACTAAACCCTTCAATGGGGAAATATATATTCTTGAAAGTTGTTAAACTCGAAGGCTTCTTGATTAGTCAGACATACCTATTACAACTGATATTCAGTTCTTGTCATAGAGTAGTAGGAAAATCCCAGGTCGACACTAATTTCACCCAGAAATCCTGCTTCTTTGTGATGATTATCGGTATTCACTGTAGAGTTGTAATTACTACCAGATAAAACCAGAGAAAGAAACAAAAAGAAAGATCAACAAAATCCCATTTTAGATTACGCAGCGAGCTGTACTTGTCGCTGCATGCTACCTACACTCCATTCCGATTCCGGGAATAGAACTTCTTGGTTCGATGATGAAGAATCATAGCCAAGAAGGCTCCAAAGAGGCACAGAGATCCCCAGACTATGAAGGTTGTTTGGTAGCATTTCGTGCCCATGCAGCTTCCGTCGTCTGCGTTTGCCTTCTTCTTGTAGAGCAGAGCAGCGAAGTCACCGAACAAAAATGAACCAACTGGGATGTTGGCAACTAGAATATTGTGATTGACACCGAACTTTTTTGTTCCAAACAGCTCGGTGGTTATTGGGACGGAGATGGAAGTGATTGCTCCCGTACATATGCCTATAATGGCTGTGCCGATTGAGAGGCAAAGGTTGTTTCCACTGAGAAGCAAGAAAAATGCTCCCGACATTGGGACCATCATGGCCGCCATTGATGCTGGTCTTGAAACTACGTACCCCTTCCTGAAATAGAAGGAACAGAAAATCGAAATCAGTCCCTCCAACTGTCGTCATTGTCATCTTTACATGTATAGAAGTTGATGGAGAACAAGACTGCCTTTCTAGCGTCTTGTGGTGGTGGGAAATTAAAGAGAATAATTACTTTGAGAAATAATAGTCCAGAAGGGAGGGGATGAGTCGACCAAAGAAGCCAAATGATGAAGACAACGAGACCAGAGCAGACGTCCTTGAGCTGCCTCGGGAGTCCACAATTTGTCCCAAGTTGTTCATATAAACTAAACCAAGAGTTACTCCAAAGAGATAAACAAAGAAATATAGCCAGAATTCTATTCTTCTTAGCATCTGCATTGGTTCAATCTCTTCCATGACTCGAATTTCGTAAACTGTGCTTGGAGATGTCTCTTGTTCTTTCTCCCCACTCTCCAATGATCCCATGAAATTGTCCTCGCCTTCATGGCCTACATCATTAACATTACATACCCTCGGATCTCTCCTTAGCCAACACTTCTGTTGCAGTGTTTCTCTAATTTTTTCAGCCACTGGAACCACAAAGGGAACAATCAAGAAAACGCCCATTCCGAAAGCTATAGCAAACGGTGGCAGTGAACGTTCAACCGAGTTTAAACTGCTGACCACAGCATAGATTCCTGTCGCTATAGTTACGAAGAACATCAACTTGAACCCACTTTCCAGTTTCTTGGTTTTCCCTATCTGAGCATTTCTAACCACTGGTGCTGCTGCAAGGCAAACCAACAGAGGTAAGGCGGCATTCAAGAGGAGATATGTTTTGGCTCTTTCAGTGTGAGAAGAATGACTGGTAACGGCAACATTGACGATGTCCGTGAAAATCTTTGCACTTAGACCTTGGTAACTAGTTGATAAACCCACTGCAATTTGCCTATCCAAAGGGAAATTTTGGATGGCAATGATATAACTCACTGTGTTGATCCAACATACGCTATTTCCTGCCAAAGAAGTCAGCAAGAAGATGTGCCAATAAGTAAGAGAAGATATTTGGTTTGCGATGAATAGATACTGCACCCCAAAACCGATGAATCCCAGAGTAGCCCCGATCATGAGCACCAGCCACAGTGGTAGACACACAGCTGCAATCCCAGAAAACCATCCCAACAGCTTCCCGGCATCGGAGGCAAGAGCAAGATTGTTAAGCTGCAACTGCGACAAGGATAGGAGACGCTTGAGCTGAGAGGAATAAGCTGGAAAATTCGAGTTGGTTCCGCTAGCGCTTTGCAGCCATATGACCCCTATCAAACTCAACCATTGAAGCCTCATGGAGGGCCAAATAACGAGATCACGAATGAAGGGATAAATACAGACTGATGGTTCCAGATGCTTAATTTATACCTGCGGAAATGAACTGTATATAGCTATAATTATCAAGGTGGGACAGTACGAAATCCAGAGGAAGCCAAGAGTCAAATTCTGATGCTCGCAAACGTAGAAGGGAGGTACAATTATAGTGTGGTTGTTAGGCGGAAAATGTGTTCTTATAACGGCCACCACCTTCTTCCGCCATTAATGGCGTTTGTGAGTAAAATTGACAGATAAAATTGCCATCATTGTTAAAACTGTAAAACCAGGATATGACGGATGATTATGGAATGCTGTAGACATCGCATGCCTAATTATAGGCATCAGGCAGCTCTGAATCTTCTTGCTGTCTATTCCGTGCCGTTTCCTTCAGTCGAGGGCGTGTCTAATTCTCACGAGGTAGAAATTATTAAAGATTTTTCACTTTTTGTTTTTTTCTTTTTCCTCGGAGAATCATGCGTGACTATATTATGTAAAATTTGAGTTTAGAGTCTTTGGATAGAAAAACAATGATCGATGGTTCCCTGTTGTGCAGTAAGCTCCCCGTCTGATTTGTGGCCCACTATCATCAACAAAAAGGACTACACATTGTTGAATATCGTTAATTCGTTAGTATTTAATTCTGGGCATTTTCCAGCATTGTTGTTCTACTTGGTATTGTCAATACATTTTTGCATTAACTTATATAAAAATATTTTTTTAAAAATATTTAGAAAGTAAAATAAAAAAAGATTTAAAATCTTAAAATTAAAATTTTTTATTTAAAATTTTTTTGCATCTACGTAATCCACGACCTATAATAGCCGTCTTCAAGAGGCCTGTGCAATGTTTTTTGCACACTAGATGGCCGGTCTAGTCCTTATTTGGATTAGAATTTAATTCAATTTTTTTATTTTTTATTTTTTTCAATGACGTTAAGAAATTCTCGGGTGCCAAAAATCGGACTCGCATTTTGTCGCTAATGAAGTGTCAACCCAATAGAGGAAATTTTCGTCAAACGTTGAAGATCATCATGCACTCAAGACTACGGTATGCAAATGCTCTGGCCTTAATCAGTGGTTTCCCCTCCTCAGATACCAGCAAGCACACAAACTTCAATGCCAGACATTTTAAGAATGGGATTAAATGGAGTTTGAATTTTAAATTTTGTAAAAATATATTGTTTAAAAAAAATGTAAAGTAAAAAAATAAAAGACTTATATTGAGTTTTCGAAAGAAATACAGTCTTGAAGTCGAAGCATCACAAAATGACCAAAATTAATTGGACATCATCTACTTTGCAGCAAATCAGAAAGATATCACTATCATTTGCGTAGAATGCACTACTGGGATTCCATACCAGAGTAGACTAAACGTGTACAGAAGTAGGTTCGATCATGGCTATAGTTTCCCAGTCGTTTTCTTTTAGAAAGATAACGTGTGGTTGGATAAGATTTTATTTTAAAATTTATATTATAATAGTTAAATTATTTATTAGAAAAAATATGAATCTTATATTTGAAATTTTAAATTTAATTTTGAAACCAAATCAATTACACCACGTAATTGAATTTTGATTTTTTCCATTTCGCAACCACCGAAAGAGGCTAGTCAGCACACGTCAAAATAAATTTCTTATCTCATTTCAGATGGTGAAAAGAAGAACAGAGCAGTCTCTGCTAGAATACAAAGAAATCATAGTATATTACTCGCGCTTTTACCGGAAAAACGGAATGGAAGAAGAGAGTTCCTCATTCCACATAGAAACGACGAAGCCAATATGGAAAAACAATCATAATCCTACAGTGAAACAGCGAAGACAAACAAAAGGTAACAAATGCAAAATGGAATTTCGACTTTCAAGATTCTTATATTCATTGGTGGGCTTCAGGTTGGGGACATATATCCCTTACACACTGGTGAGATTAGTTTAGAGCAGTGGTTCTGAGAGTCTCGAGCGCCCGCAATTCCAGACAGCAAATAAGAAACGCTTTCAAAATGAGCAGCAATTTTGTTTCCACTTCACCCCGTAGAGGAAACAAAAAACTATTTATCAGTAAATCCATTGTTTCCATTCTAGTAGGCCTTCAAAAGAGGAAAAAAAGAAGAAGAAGATCCAAATAAAGATCTTGTAATATTTCTTACCAGGCTTGTCGCAGATTCAATTTACATTCATATCACATAATGTGTATTTCTTTTAAAGAAAAGGGTAAAAAATGATAAGTCTCGGTCTCGGTCAGTGCCATAGGGGTTGGATTCTTTGCAATGTCTTTGAGTTACAGGTAACACTTTTAAATATAAAAATTTATATTTTTATATTTTAAAATAAATAAAATAAAATTTAAATTTCAAAAGATAAAATTTAAATATTAAATATTATAATTAATAGTGTATTAGAAGAAATAGTAGAAGATCTAAAATCGTACCATAATTGCATGACTTTATTTGTACAATAATGTCAGAGTAAATATTAATCGTTTAAATAATAATATAATGATCAAGTGTGTAATTAATAATTTAAGTATAACTTGTGTATTTTGATTAAATTTTATTTTAAAAAGTATATTTTTTTATCTTTATTCTCATAAAAGATGCATTATTTGGAATAGAAAAGGTAGACTCCAAAGTAAGATTTCATCTTAAATTTTGAGAATAAAATCTAAAACAAGTACAGCTATGGATGAAATATAATAATTTTTTTTTAAAGAAAAAGAGTGTTGAAGTAAATATCGATGTTGTGATTTTCAAAGGGAGGGCCGAAGGCCGAAAAAACTTCTAACTCTTTCCAAATCAAGGGGATTTCTAATGGGGCCGTATAAAGGCCCATGTACTGGTTCAAGATTGAAGCCCAGGAGAAAAATTGGTAAAACAAATTCTACTCCTAAAAATAATTCTAAACGCATTAGGAATGCGTTCAGCCGTTTCTGTTTTCATTTTCAGGCTAGTTGCAGAACACAACATAAAAACGAGGCAAATAGTTTGAAAAGCCCCGAGTTTTCTTCACCAGAGTGCACGACAAGAACGAAGAAGTCTTTAACGGACAGCAAAACCCTGAACCCTAATTCCCAATTTCTTGGTTTCCAATTTCGGGGGCGTGAATGGCTACTCCAGGCGAGAGTTCTTCGCTTCCGAAGAATGACAAGCCTGTTATTGTTAGGGTTAAAAGGAAAGCCTCTCAGTATTGTCTCGATGCTTTTTGTGAGTATAATTTTCCCCATTTCCTTCACATTAATGGATTATATCATCTTCGTTGGAACTGACGTTATTATGTAAATGTCGTGAAACTTGAAACGTACTGGAAATGTATTGCACAGTGTTTGTTTTTTGGTTCTTTTAGTTGTGTGCAGGTCGCTTTTAACTTCCTTATTTCCCCTTCTTTGTTCCGTTAGAATAAGTCACTCTCTTGCCTGTGGTAGGGCTTGAAATCAACGAAAGGCCATTAAAGCGGACGCTACTTGATTTTGATAAGCTTTCCATTTCAGAGTCCTCGTCGAAAGGTATGCTAAATTTATACCTTGTCTATGTTACATTATGTGATTTCATGACTACATATCAGTGTTTGCCCCTGCCCTCATAGCAAATTCCTGCACGAATATCTTGCTTATGTAACAATTTAAGATAATAACTGACATTCCTAAACTTCCTAACTTTTTCCAATTTTGTGTGTAATTGGGTTAAAGCAAATTGTTACCAAATCAGAGAATGATATAGTGCCAAAAGAGGGAAAATAGAGAGAAGAATTTTATTATAGGTTGTTCTTTTATGGATTCTGAGGTAAATTGTGGTTGTTCACTCTGAATTCTCAATTGGGTTAGTGAAAGTAAACATAAACTTCCTTCCGGCTATGACACCTTCTGAAAATTTGACAGTTGAGGAGTTGAAGAGCAGAAAGGTTTTGATGCAGCATGTGGAGACAGTAACAACTTCAGAGGTCACTGTTGATATTTTGCAATCGTTTGTGGTTAGTATGTCTAATATCAATTTATTGGCCTTTTTATTGAATGGATTTCTTGGTTTACACTGTCATTCAGTAAAGCTTGGTTACTGTGTTATTGAGTCGTTAATATCGAATGTTTAGGTGGTCTAATTGTTTATTACCATTGAAAAGTCTAATTCACCAGATGAACTGGAAGGCAAGTGGAAACATGGTGAAACTAGACGCACATTTAAGACTGAGAATGTAAGCTTTCTCTACCTCTTTTCATTAGATGCCTATATATGTTACTGCTCATTTCCTTTCTGAGCATGATTGTCTTTTAGTCTGTAATACTGAAATTTTTAATAATGATTTTTAATGCCTAATATCTTTGGCATTATTAGTCAACAGTTGTCAACCTCGGACCCCTGTTCACAGGAAATGCATGTGAACTCCAAACAGTTATGTTGAACGGTTAATCTTTTCCGATTTACTTATAAATCTGATTTGGTGTTTTTTATGTTGGTTTGTTTAGCATTTAAACAGTTCACATATTTCCAACATTCTGGCAATGTATTATTAGTGTTAGTAAAACTTACCTCTAAGGTGGATATAGGTGTGCTTATTATCTGGGAATGACCAAGTCTAGTACTGTAACTAATGCCTTTTGCATTTGTAAATATATTATATCTGCAGAAACAAGAACATTTGCTGGTTAAAGCTCGACAAAGCCAGGAGGTATGGTGAACTGTCCATTGTCTATTTTTCTCTGCACATTTATCTTGTTTTCTTGCTGTTGTAGATTATCCATATTTTTCAACAATGAGGATGTATTTGTTCCTTCCAAAGCTTTTTCTTTCCCTTCCTACAGCAGTTTGGTTTTTCATTCCTGTTTTTTCTTTTTCTATTTATGAGCATTTTATTTCATCTATTGAGTCAATTTGTGCAAATTCTTATTGTTTATTTGTGTTCTACTGATAATTTACTGGTGAGTAGTTCAGAGATTTGTTCAAGCTTGATCAGTTAGTCTAAGCTTAATTTGGAAGTCTCGAAGCCTTTGCAAGGAGCTCATCTATTGGATACAGATGTAATATAACGTATTTTTCTTCATCATGTCATTATGCTGGTAGAACTGCAACCTTTGGGCATTTTTGTGCTCTGGAATTATATTCCTTGAGATGAATTCATTTTCTGTGAATTCATTATAAATCCTACCTGTTAAATGTGTTTGTGCCAATTTTCTGGCATTTTGTGTGCATTAATTATTCATATATTCGTTATGATGGTTCGCACCCTCAAGGATATTTGTGCATTTAAAATGGAGTCCATGAGTAAAATGAATAAAATAAATTAAGATGATTTACCTTGTTATATTCAGAAAATATTTTGTTGTCCTTTTACAATTGATGAATGCTTTCCATTCCTCTAGATTCTATCAAAAAATGCTCGTTTTGAGCAAATATGGAGAAGCAGAAGAGAAAAGATAGTGCATGATGAAGCTGTAGATGAGATGTGTCAGCTCTATAATGTTGTTCGTGTTGATGTTGAGGAAAAAAATACTGATGTGCAAAAGAACAAGTAACTACTCTAAACCCCGAATTTTATAGTATAGTCGGTTTGTATCTTCTTCTAAGATTAATTCAGCTTCCTGAATCCTCAAGCAGATTTCCTGAACTGGATGATGATTGTAAGATGATGGCTGAATATTTGCCTCTGTTGAGGGAAGTCCTACCTAGTGCTGCTGTGGAGATTGAAGCTGATATTCTTGACCGCACATTTGCAGGTGGTCTTGCATGTTTGCTTTCTTTTCTTTTATTTGGGAGTTTGGGATTGCTTTATATCATCCTTTTGCTGAGTACTTTGTTGGATTAGTTTGCTTCAGTTTTCAGTGATCAAACTTTATCCTTCTGCATTGTCCTCAAGTTATTCCCCCCCCCCACCCACACACACAATTTTTTCTTCCCCTTCTCCTTCTTGCTAATTAACTACTTATCTGCATTCCGAGTTACATGCTTCAAAATTCTTCAAGTTTTGGTTGGACAAATGAAACTAAATAAATAAAAACTGTTAGAAGTCCATGCTGGTAGCAGATTTGATAAGTTTTAACTTTCCTTCCAAATCTGACCATATCTTCTTATACATAGACACCATCTATCAATGATCTGATGGTTCATCTTCTTATGCAGCATCACTGGATAATTACGTGTATGACTATTATGCTGTTAAGGATGATATGGACATTGGCGAAGAAAATGCAGCAACTCAATTTCCTTTGTAAGGATTAATGAAATATTGTTGAATTGGAGATATTAGTTTTCTTCCGTTAGTACAATCTTTTGCTGGTTCAGGGTGCAAGTTGAGGAATGCGACGACTACTATGATGGACCAGATGATTCAAAGTATGAAACTGATGACTCTAATGGTATAGTGTTCTTACTCTTCTTTGTTCAATTTTTCTCCCTCCACAGTTAAAGATGCTTATAGTGTATTTCAAAATGTCTTATGATGCAGCTGAGAACAATCCATTGAATGACTATCCAGACGAGGAGTCATCAGACGCTGAGGACCATGGAAGCAGTCAAACAGATGAAAATACAGAAAGTCAGGCCAGATGTTCTGATGATTCACTGGATGAAAATGAAAGTGCCAGTGAAAGATATTTGGAGCTGGAAGAGAGTCGAGAACAGGATTGGTCTGATAATCCTGACGTCTTGTATGAAGATGAAATCTACGGTGATGATTTCGAAAGTGATGAAATGTATGCTCATGGTTTGGCTATGAAGATCGGAGATGACTAGTTGTGGAACTGCTGTCATAAGATCATGGTTTGTCTATTCTCGCAGAATCTGCCTTTTCCCCCTAAGGCCTGGTTTAGTTCGCAAAGGGGAGAGGGAGGGGAAAGGGAAGGGAAAGAGATATTATTTATATTTTTTAGGGTAAGTATTTGTATTTACTTGAATTTTATTTGATACGAAGGAAAAGGAAGAAAATTAAAAATACTTCT